>CM070666.1:6801352-8001352 GCA_036346575.1 Dendrocalamus sinicus | reverse complement strand
TTTAATTGTAATACTTTATTCTTTTGTAAATCTTAAGATTGAGATCTTGTACATTGGATTTATAGTATTAAAGTTGAATGTATATGGGATTTATTCTTGTAATTAAGTTTTCTATAATTGGACTTTTATTTAATAATCCTCCATGTTATTCTAGTGTTGGATGCTTAATTGTTAATTTTCTCATTTAAATCTTAATACTCTTGTTAATGTATGAATTACTTCTTAACTGTGTGGTTTTGAATAATTAGTTTTGAGGGTCATCACATTAAGATCTATGAAGAAGAGCTAATCGGGCTCTAATACCACTTGTAAGACCTGATGGCAATAGAGGGTGTGAATGGTGCCACACAAAATTTCCCCCAAGTATTCTAAGCTAAGATCGAAGCAACAACCCCAAGAACTAAGGAAGAAATAATCAGCTCAGAACGGTATGACCAGCTACATAGGAGCAGTCTGACCGACAGCAACACAGCGGTTTGACCAGTGCAGCCTAACCGGTGACCAAATAGCAGTCTGACTAGTCTAGCGGTATGATCAGGCCAAGGAGTGGTATGACCACTCCCCTATTCCCAGAACAGAAAATTAACCTAAATCCAAACAACTTTTGGTGCAACTCTAAAAATATATAGCCAACTGAGATGAAACTTTGCACAAGCTTTCCTTAGGGTCTTAGGAACCTATTCCATCTAAGGATCACTTAAATTCTTGTCAAAGTTCAAATTTTTCTCAAGAATACACAAAGTTGCACTAAAACTGGGTAAAAACTGAAAACTCAGAATCTGACTTGCTTGCAATAGTTGGATGGTTAACTTGTAAGTCTCCATCCTAACCAGTTAAATAGATGAGGCATCCAGCCCACATCTAACCCTATTGGATACTATCCACTAGCACAATTGGGAAAAACTCATTAACCCCACACAACATGGGTTTTACTTATACACTCAACTCATGCACGTTTTTTAAAGCATATGAGCCCGAATCCGCTAAGTTTTTAATCTTTGATCCACTTGATCTTCTCTACATCTCATTGTCCTAAATCACTTTCCCAAGTGCCGCTCAAGTGTCGTGGTTTTGAACCAACGCAGTTTCCAGTATTTGGCAAATTATCAAAATACCCTTGCCTTGACTTGTTTTTTATCTTCTATTGCAAGCAATCATCATGCTTGACATGTGTAGGTGCACTAATGGCTTGCCATGTATAGGTAAGTCTCTCCCATTTCATCAGACCATGTCTCACTTGGACCGACTAAGCCAGTTGGTACAACCTATCACTTGACCTTTCCTTCAACACTTTCCATATTTCTCGTGCTATGCTTCAGCTCAACCATCTCACCCGACATTATTGACCATTTGGGCCTCGGCTCCTCCATGGTTGACTCCAAAGCTTCTTGCATATCCAAAGACAAGAATACCATTTTCGGGGGACAAGTTATTCATAATTTGACCCACATTATCCAAAGAATGCATTATGTAACATTAATGCATTTGACGAACATAATTCAAATTATCCCATGAACAAATTTTCAAAATTTCAAGATCAAATTTTTGGGACTGGTCTGACCGTCAACCAAAGGCCGGTCAGACCGGTCACACTCAGCACAAAAATAGTCCACTATGGAAAATTACAATCAGCAACTAAACTACGGCACTATTGCTCGGTAGTCTGATCACCACGGTCATACCGCCTGGTGCGTTCTGACCGGCAGAACACCTGCGTATGACCGCCAACAAACCAATGGTCAGGCCGGCAGTTAGCCAACGATCAAACCAGTGTGCCTGACAAAAAACTGACAAAATGCAAACTTTGCAAAAATTTAAAATTTTACTCTACAACCTTGACAATGGTTTATTATAATATTATCCTAGATCTTTTTATATATGGTCCTTCAAAATCAATTAACGAAAAAAAATCAGATATTAAGTTTGATTGTTTGAGTTTATAAATATCGCTTATCAATCAGATAAAAATATTATGGCGTGCGTGTAGCTTCTGTACAGATGATGGAGAGCAATTATTACAGAAGACAACTCCTGACAACAATAATATGGAACTGTCCGAGCATTCCAGTCCTCGAAGAGATATTGCACGTACGTGGCAACACGCTAATAAAACCATTGTCCTCTAAAAGGAAATAATACCATTAAAAGCAAATAATACGGTATTTATCTGCAACCACGAGAGAGACAGAAGTTTGACATCTTACGAGCACAAGAAATTCTTGGGAATTTATGCCTCCAATTTTTTATTTCCTTTTCTTTTTCTCCACATGGCCCCAGCCACTGATCTCTTTTTTTCTAACTTATGATTTATAACTTCTCTTGAATAAATAAATAGGATGATTTTTCTGTTACCTTTTAAAAGCACTTACCGAAACAGCCTTTTTAAAACGGTTTATCAATTTATCAGTATTCGATTTGTTCACACAAATGCTCCCACTAGTACTAAAAACTATAAGCCATAACCAAAAAAATCACCCATCTGTTACTGCCGCCCCATCACCTCAAATTATTAGAGATGGAAACGGATCAGATACGATTGAATAGTAATACGAATATGAATCCATATTTTAAAATGAATAAGGATGTGAATTCGAATATTCTCGAATACAAATACAAATCGAATGGCGTAACGGATACGAATTCAAATTGAATATATACTTAATTCGGCCGAATACAAATATCCTCCTACAAGTTCTGTAACAAACATCGGTAGAACAAATTCTTAACAGTTTTGTCAGTTTTTTATCGGTTACCGGAATAGTTACCGGTTTCAAACAGCCTAAATTAAAACTTCAAATCATAAAATTCGTCTGGTTTTTCTCGAGATTTTTGGTAACTAGCCAATTACCGTTACCGGTCGCTGGGCTGCGCCGACCGGCTGATAGGCATAGGAAACAGATCAAATAGTCTCGAATGCGAATACGAATATTCTTGAATACAAATGCAAATATGAATATTCTCGAATATGGATACGAATATTCTTGAATACAAATACGAATATTTTTGAATATAGATTTTATTTACTACATTCGTGTTTTCTCGGATACAAATATCGGATAAAACGGATTATCTGGTACCGTTTCCCTCTTCTACAAATCATTACAGTTATTCAGTTGGCATTCCAGTAACGACAGAGGGAGGTAATAAGTCACGTGCGTTCATGCAGGGCTGCAGAGCAAGCAGTAGCAGCGAATTAGGCCTACCGGGCCACACACCTACACCAAACCACCCACTGATTTGCTTTGCAAGAATTATTGTTGAGGCTTAGCATATAGGCTATAATGCTATATGACTGCAGCAGCTTCACTGCCTAGTAGTACTGTGTCCATCTCTAGCTATTACTACCACTTTGATCCTTGTAAATTGTGCCGTAACTTCTTCTTTACATACTATCATGTGGGAGTAGTACACTGCCTCAAAACATATATCTTCACCTTGCTCCTGTTTCCAATTCTAGGCTTTACATGAGAAGTAAAAGTAATTCCTCTACTCCCAGTAAAAAGTTAGAAGAAGAAGATGATGACGATGGTGATAAGAAAAGCAAGCTGGGAGAGGAAGGGCAATTTACAAGATCGAACATGGTTTCACTCGATGCATGGCCAAATTAATCAACTGCTAGAAGCTCGATGAGAACAAACATAACAAGGACTCGAGAAGGGATTAACTGATCATATGTTTGCAGTGACAAGAACCTCAAGTGCGTGAGCAATTAATCTCATAGCTTCAGGGACAGGTCGACCTCCTCGGTGAGGTCCCGGCGAGCCTCTGGCGACGCCCTCTGGTGCGAGGAGCTCCCCACGGAGCCCCGCGCGGTATTGCTCAGCTCCTTCCCTCTCCCCGCCTCTTCCTCGGCGCCCTGGCCCGCGTGCCGGCGCGCGGCCGCCGCGGCAGCCAGCTCGCGCGTGCGCTTTGCGACGCTGCGCTCGAACTTGTGGGCATTCTGGTGGCCGCCCAGCGCCTGGGAAGAGTAGAACTTCTTGTCGCAGTAGGTGCAGGAGAAGTAGCCCGGCGGCTCGGGCCCCGAGGACGGCTGCAGGGAGAGGTTGAGGTCGAGGTCGCCGCCGCCGCCCTCTCCACCGTTGGGCTCCATGGCCTCCGCCCGAGACAGCAGGTGCCTCAAAGGTAGTTCGCCGTGTAGTCTAGTCTAGCGTAGCGTTGTTGTTTGGAGGAAATTAATGTACGGTGCTGCACCAATCCCAAATGATTAAGCACGACCCCCAACGGAGACCTGAGCGTTGGCTCAGTGGGAGGGCCAACTCTAGAGAGCCCACTATAAATTTTTCCAATAGCCTTCGGAACATGGGTATGCGCTGTTGTCGCTGTTCTACTAAACACATATGTATCCTCTCTGATCAATCCTTGTAATCGGAACCTCTCTGGAGAGTGTATACATGCATTCAGTGGGATTAGATCTTAGCATATGTTGAGAATACACACATGTATAGTATATTAGTATGGTATAAATAGGTATGTATAGGTTATATATATCTGTCTTGTAACTCTAAAAAAAGTACAACCCCCAACCCTAGCTAGAGAGAGACAGGTATTGCTATGTATTGTGCGCCGGTCGGAACACATGTAGAAGATCGATCAGAGAGGGGGGCTTCAGAAAACAAAGCGATGAAAAGGACAAACGATTTCATCGATCGGTCGAATAGGATGGCTGCCCCGGCAGCTGGACCTGGGTGAGGCTATAGTGCTCCTTGCTATACATCGGACTAGCTGTGTATGGACCACAGCAATGAGAAAGAAACAACTGTTCAGCGAGTGCACTGACCGTGACCGTATGCCTAGGCCTAGCAGCCTATTAGCTTATACACGCACGTTGGTCCGATCATATTATCCTCCTACGATGTAGTTTGTGACATATATGAACGATATCGAAAATACGTCGTGACACTATTGTTTGTGCTACGGCATATAGATGGCATGTGATAACCAAAATAAGGCTATATACAATGATGTGATGTTAGATATCCATAAACCTTCCTACGTAGAACATAAGATGACGTGAAGGAGGGAGAGAGAGTATAGGAATTGCACCGTCTCTCATGCAGTAGTCGACTATAATATGATAAACAAGACACATTATATCATGAAAAAGCTATTTATAGGGACATGCAAAAAGATAATCTATTGTATGTCTTTAGTACCGTCTATAGATGACACGAAAGATATTATAGATAGACCTTAATTAGTGAGGTTGTATGGTTCTTAATTTGAGGACCTTAATTAGTGAGCAATTTATTTACACGACGAGGTACATATATATGCAGATTAAGTGATAGGCTACAGGTACAGGAACTATAAATGCTCAGTCGTTTGTGAGAACACACATCAATTAATAGTCTTCGGTGAAATTAAAATTGATTATTGCGAAAAATTGTGCATTGAATATTCTTAACCTTTTGTATTATAACTATGCTAATTTTTAATGTTCAAGGCTATGCTTTAGAGTTTTCACAATAATGTCAATGTCTAAGGGAGGTGGATTGAATTCGCATCCTCTACGGAGACTAGCTCAGGCAAAACTGTAGCAAAACAATGTAGCATGTTTTAAAAATAAACACTGTAGCACGGCCTCGTGATTTATGTTGCGTTGGCACTTAGTGATCAGTCTACTGGAATTGGACACCGATCTTGGCAAGTGGCTGTTTACGGCAGTTTACTAGGAATAAACATAAATATCTATCAACATTCCCTCAAAAGTTGTTTCATATATAGTTGTGACATGCATTTGTTTATCAAATTCATGGAGAAGTAACAAAATTGACTTTATGAACACACTATCTAGTAACATTTTCCAAATTTCACGGGTATCAAACAACTTGGTATTTGCCATGTCAAGCGGTGATTTGACACACTGTGGCCAACAAAATTCACAGCTCACTTAAGATGTTTATTCTCAGGTCGAATGATATATGGGGCTCAATTGGACACACCCTCCTCAGTGCATGTCCAGTTAATAAGACAGGTGAACTGGTTGGTCAATGGCTTGTACTCCCTCTGTCCAAGTTTATACATTATATTTTTGAATGATCTTATTTATAAATATAAGATATATTTTATATTCTAATATAAAATTAGTATGATATTTTCTCTATACTCTTAATAAATATCTAATTTTATTTTATGTTTTTTACATACATGCATTAAATATAATATTTAAATATAATAATTAGGGGTTAGTCTAAAATTTTTAATATTTTTTTGTCTATATATCAATAGAAAATATGTCTTATAAATTTAGATGGATAAAACGCTGGGTAGTAGGGTATCCAAGGACAAAATAGGTTTCCTATGCTGTATGTCGAACCAATCGGAGCAGATGCATTAATTGGTTAAATATTAAAATTCTGTATGTATGCTTCAATTATACTTGTTAATTGGTTAAATATTAAAATGAGTTGATTTCAAATGAATTTGAATTTTTTGGTGAGAAAGCTGCTATTGCACGCGCGCATTCCTGCTAAACAAAAGGACTGTGTACATGTCTACCGGTTTAGTAATCAATATAGTTTGGAATATGTGTCCAGGATTTGCTCTACGTACAGAGCACCACTGACCCCAATGATATGGAGTCATATGAAACTAATAGTTTTCTTTGGCCAATCCTGACGGTCCATTCGTATTGAGTTTTACTGATGACTTTTGGATATAGATAATAAGCAATAGTATCTAATAGAAGCGGTTTATAGAAGTTAGGGGGTTTATATGAGTTTATAGCTTTTTGCAAGAAAGAAAGATAGCAAACGACAATATAACGAAAGGTACTATAACATTAGACTGTCATGTGACTTATAGAATAGTGACATAATAAATACAAAGTACGTTACAACATGTGAAAGCGTAAAATAGTGATTGATGAATAGTAGTGCCTGATAAAAGCGGTTTATAAAAGTTGGGACGTTTGCATTAGCTTTGGCTTTTCTAAGCAAATGACAAAAACCAAAGCAAATACAACCAGGAACTAAGAAGATGGCCAACATGCCAGTATAAATAATTGTAGAACACGGGTTCTAAAACATAATTTGAGAAAACGGGTTTAAGATGGGTCGGTTTTAAATTGTTGGTCTATATATATGGCGTTTACTATATGCAACTGAATCCTTTTATTCGTCTCACAAATTCATGGTGCTACAGTACACGGACGGCACCATGTATATAAATGATTGGCATATTCAGACTTGTTTCCCGGTTCCAGAGAACAAACAGTGAACATAACAACAAGCTAGCGAACAAAGAACTACTGAGAATCGATCTCGAGGGATGATATTCCAAATTACTGAAGGAGATTGGACTTGCTAGTAACTAGCTAGCATATCTTTGAAGTATTCGAAACTTGTCATTGATACAACACGGGACACTAAATTTATAAACATCTTTGATCAAATTCGAAGACCACCGAGAATACACAATGAGAATTACACATAAGTAGATGGATAAGTGTATTGTTAGTGATATACCCTAGATGCAATCATAGAGATGATTGCATCACTTCTATGTTTATGATTTTTTTTCCGAATAATATGTTATTTTATCTCTTGAATAAATGTCTTTCATATTGATCAATAAGTATGTGACTTGTTCATGCAACTCTTTATTCATATTTTGATATTATTCTAAACATGTAGCCAGCTGGGTTGGCACGGCACGAATGGTGGGCCATGCTGGCATGGAAAGAAGGCCCTTCGGGCGGCATGGCACAGCCTATTGGGCTATGCTCAAGCCAGTCCGGCATGAAAGTGGCACGGCGGGCTAGGTAGCATAGAGGCACGGTGGTGACAGTGGATCATACCTCCACCACCAGCTCACCGACCACACACGTCTGCCTCCTCGTGTGCCTAGACCATGCCACCGACGCCGAGCGCATGCACCAACCGTGGCAGTGATGGTGTGCCAACCTCACCACAGTGTGCATGCCATCTTTACCATCACATGCATTGTCCTTGCCACCGCATGCGCCTGTCCTTGCCGCGCATAGATCTAGAGGTTGATGTTGTCACCCATGCCTCAACCTCCGAGCTCACCACCCGCGCCTCTGCCTCCACGTTCGTGGTGGGGGAGAGGGAGAAGCTGGGCAGTGTGGTGGTGGCACGACGGGAGAGACACTGGCTGGTGATGGAGAGGAAGAGGGAGAGAGAGGAAGAGGGAGAAGCCGTGGCAGAGAAGGAGAGGAAGAGTAAGAGGGAGTGGGAGTTATGCTGGTGCACTATTTTTCTTGAAGAGGTGGCAGCGGAGTCTCCAAGGGATTTCTCCCCTTTATTGTGTGTGACCAATGCCATCAACATGAGATCTGTGCTAGATAACACAAGGATGCCACAGATGAAATTAATAAAGACAAGACAAGATAAGCTTGTATCTAATTAGGACCAACACAGCATAGAGAAGTTTGTCGTGATAAGGCCACATGTGATGTCACCACAAGCGACAAGGAGATCGAACCGTGTGGCATTCATAGAAGCCAAGGGATACATCTTAGTGCCGTTCATGAGCACCCAGCACGGCCATGTGTTGGGCCATTAGAGCATACACACATGTGCATCATCGACAACGAGGCCGAAGAAGCCATTTTGTGGCTTGGGTGGTAAGACACGAGTGGCACCATTGAAGTGGAGCACCGTACCAGAGGAGTTGGTAGCACCACTTGTGGTCCTAGAGGAGGATGAGGTCCCAACAGAAGAAGACGGTGACACCGGAGCAGAGGATGCAGAAGAAGTGGCTACCGTCGAAGAGGCTAGTGAATGTGAAGTAGGGTAGTGGAATGATAGTGGAGGGAGCCGCGTTGAGTGAGAGTACGACACAAACAAGGGTGACATTGGTGGTGGTGATGCCACAGACGATGGAGGCCTCACCCTCCATCTTGCCTCCTCCCCTCCATCTGACCTCTGCCTAGCCTCACCTGGGTCAACACCACCCGAATCTACTACTGATCATAGTGGGGCTTGGTCCCGACCATTTGGATCCAGACTCTCATGTGGCTGTGAACTAGTGACTCCACATCTCAGCTCCATCAGATCCTCGTTAGTAGTCGGCCCCTACTCCTCATCTGTAGTGCTGTCTATGGTGACAGGCCAACGGTGGTAGCATCCACGGCTCCATGCATCCAACAGGCCCAAGAATAGGCCAACACAGCATGGTGATAGCCTGTTGTGCCCTGGGCCATGCCTGAGCCTCACCGGAGGTGAGTCATGGTGTCATGACATGGCAGGGTGGCCATGTCGGGCCAACATAGCCAACCAAGCCTCTATCGTGCTGGCATAGCACGACCCAACTCCTAGGTCTGCACAATCCTCTCTCCTAAACTAGTTTTTCACTTTTCCAAGTGATTCAAAATCAAATTTTGCCCTAATTATCTTGCTATCAACATTGTCTGCTTGTTTTGCATCTTCTTGTTAATTTCAATCAAATCGGCAAGCACATCGTGGTTCACCGTGTGCTTAACCTTTGTACACTTCATAGAGATGTGGTGCTATCGATCCAAAAATTTCCTAGTGGCAGCAACATATCTCTTGCTCACACATGTACTATGTTGAAGCCTAAATGTGAACAAGAACAATATACACTTCTTCAATGGTTACAATTTTTGTTAGATATAATCTTGAATTGTACTTATTTAGTTATGTGTTTGCATAAGTTAGTTGCCTTTAGCTACACGTACAAGTGTTGTGCATGGCAAGCTTGGTTAAGTCATGAGAAGCAGACGGTTTGCTTTGTATGCATAGTTTAGTAGGCCGTGATGGATTAGTGGGTTGTTAGCACGTTTGTTAGTTTGTGTGGTGAATAATATACCTGCATGCATGGGTAGTTGAGCATTTCTCAAGGATGCGTGCGTGAGTGGCGGATGAGCTATTGTGCTCACTTCATGTATCTATATAATCTTGTATTTGGTTGCTATCCAGACAAAAGGATAACAATAGAACATAAAGGTGATAAGCAGTTGCAGCACTAAAAGTTCTTGTGTTCATCTCCCACTTGTGATAGCGTGTGTCCACAAGTTCGATGTGTGAGTTCTCTCCTAAGGTTGTACCAACAATTGGTATCAAAGTGAGGTTGTGCAGCGCATAGTGGCAGATCGGGTGAAGCCATGTTCTAGAGGTGGGCTTGGTTGCGCAGCAATACAGTGGTGTAGCATTGAATAGAGCTAGCAATGGCACATCGGGCCTTGGGCACGATGACTCGTGAATGCATAATCCGACAGCGCATTGGGAGCAGCTGCACAGCAAGCGGCAAGCGCTCAACAGGGCTCACAAGTGGTGTGATGTAGCATGCAACGGTGTGTGCATAGCTATGGTGGTGCCACTGTGTGGTGCATGCGGCTCCATGACGAGGAGGAGCCTGCACGTCGGTGTGGAATGCAAGATGAGTTCCACATGGCCAAGGTGAAAGCTAGCGTTGCGTTGTCATTTGGTAGTTGCAGTGCTATGTTTGCATGTGTTGTGTGAGTTGTGACCACGAGTACGATGCATGAATTCTTGTAAGTGTGTGTTCAAGTGCTCATGTGTGTAAGATTGGTGTAAGTCTCCATCACCTGTCAAGATGAGTCATTGGCGGAGGAGAATTGGAGCCATGGTCAAGGTTGGGGTTGGCAGTAGGATGTGTCACTAGTGGCAAACAGGTGATGGTGATGTAGTGGAGACCATCATCACAGGAAGAGCCACATTGTTGAATGCCCAAGAACATATCGAGGTCATCGAGGTCAGAGTTGCCGATGAGCCATGTCACTAGTGGCAAAGAGATGGTTAGGAAGGAAGGAAGAGAAGGGCGTGTGTCTCTCCAATACCACCTGTTGACAGGCATCAACTACGTGGTGTGGTCAGCAAGAGGAAGGTAGAACTTCTTGGAGATGCATCAAAAGGTCAGCCTTTAAGTTGTGAGTTGACTTGTACTTAGCTATGTGTTTGCACGAGTTAGTTGCCTTTAGCTGCACGTACAAGTGTTGTGCATAGCAAGCTTGGTTAAGCCGTGAGAAGTGGATGGTTTGCTTTGTATGCATAGTTTAGTGGACCGTGATGGATTAGTTTTGTATGCAAGTTGGTGATGTCTGAAGTAGAAAAAATAATTTTACATAGCACACACCAAGTATATCTTATAGAATAAGGAATGAATTTATTGGTTCATTCCTTATTCTGTAAGATATACTTGGTGCTTGCTATGTAGAATTATTTTTTCTACTTCAAATATCACCAACTCGTAGACGGATGTCATACAGACCATGAAGCTAAAGTGGTAAAAAACATTAATAAGTATTGTGAAACAATTGCCAGGCAAAACAAATACATCATACTCAATTACTAAGAAATCCATAGCAAATTAATAAGCATTCAACAATGCAACAATTACGCCTTAAAAGGAGCCCTTTTGTGGATATATTCTAATGTGACTGGCGCACGATCTTCTGAAAGGTAATGATATGTCGATTGTGGAGAACATGACATTGATGATCCATAGGCTCTGACGAAAATAGATTGAACCCCTCGTAATTACTACACCACAACTCCAATGGTTATCAACCATGCCGAACACGGTCAACCTCGCCAAGAAGGCTATCTCCTGCAAGCGAATCAAGAACACAAGCAAGAAAGTAGAAGTTGCAATCTGAAATTGCATTGAGAATAATGATTAAGCTCACAAAGTTGGGGTTCCTCAAACTGAATGTGAGGCGAAATTGCTATGCAAAATAATCTAAAAAGAAACTCATCTAGAGAGGTTCTAGTTCCTATCTATTTATGAGAAGAAAGAGGAGAGGGAAGTTCAGATAGGGGTTGGCACACAAGACAAAGGGTGTGCACAACTGTGGTTTCCTATCCTATTACATAACCTGTGGGTCCAAGGGAAGGTGGCGTAGCATCTACGGCTCTCAGCCAGGAAATGATGGAATCGAAGTAAAAACTTGTGGCCGATATGAAATTATAGGGCAGAAATATCAGGCTGGTGGCATTCCTTTCCTTGGGCGTAGAGATATTATTTGGTAACTGATCTGATCCTTCCTTCAAATATGCATACTAGAAGATAGACTTTGGTTATGTCCCTTGTTGGTTATATTGGGCTCTGTGGGAGCGATACAACCGGAGTTGCATCAAGACGGCGTGGTCGTGGTGCTGTGGTCGAAGTGGCTGTGGTCGTGGTGCCGTGGTCGAACTGGCCATGGTCCAAATGGCTGTAGTCGTGGTGCCATGGTTGAAGTGGCCATGGTCATGGTGCCATTGTTGAAGTGGCCATGACCATGGTTGTGGCACCATGGTTGAAGTGATCATGGTCGAAGTGGCCATTGTTGTGGCACCATGGTCAAAGTTACTATGGTCGTGGTGCTGTGGCCAAGTGGTCGCAGTTGGAGTCGAGTGGCCGTAGTCGTAGTCGAGCAGTCATAGAAGTAGCATTCATAGTCAAAGTTGAGCGGTCGTAGAGCTCTTGTCATAGGACCTTGTAGTTCAGCAATTGTATTCGGAGGATTTTGTGTAGTGCGTGTATCTGAAGGAGTGATGTCCTCATCATCCTCCCATCTTGAATTGGAGTTGTCCCCGACTGAAGCTCATCTTCTCCTCCCACATATGGCTTCAAATCTAAAATATTAAAAGTAGGACTAACCCTGAAATCTACAGGTAAATCAAGCTTGTAGGCATTATCAAAAATTTCAGCAAGATCAGATTTGGTCGCAAGCATGACACAATCGTTTAAGTTATTTCTCTCAATCCTACAGCTAGGCGCCAAGTTCTCTTCCTTAGGTGGGAAAAAATTCTTCACTACTTGCTGATTTTCATATTCATGTTCATTTTTTTCCTCTCATTTTCAGCTATCTCTTTATCATATTTCACAATTTCAGCAAATGTCAAAGGTAGCAAATTTATTTTCTTTGCTTTGTGCATAAGAGAGTACTTATTACATCTACCATGATGAGTTACATCGGTATCAAATTCCCATGAACGACCTAATAAAAGTGAGCAGGCTTGCATAGGCACACGTCGAAATTAGCAACATTATGATAGAAACTAATGGAAAAATGCACTCTCGCAAATTGTGTTATCTTCACCTTACCGCTGTTGTTGAACCACTGAATGTGGTACGGATGAGGATGCGCACATGTGGTCAAGCCAAGCTTCTTGACCAAATCTGTACTCACCAAGTTATTATAGCTTCTGCCATCAATTATGACATGAACACGGCAACCCTTGACGATGAGGAGCATCTGAAACAAATTATGGCGTTGTAGCTTCTCCGCTTGCTCCCTTTGAGTGCTCAACACTCGATGATTAGCCTTAGGATCATCATCATTACATGCAAGGTTAGCTACAAGAGTATGTTCATCCTCAATATCATTAGCACTTACATAACCACCGTCTTCTGTCACAATGTACGCTCGTCAACTTGGGCAATCTTTTATGATGTGGCCCATCCCTTTGCAACGGTGGCACACAATCCCGTTGTATGACCCATGGAAGAAACCGATGAAGAGCTCTGTGCTGGTGCCTGCACACTAGTAGATTTGCTCATCTCAGGTGGGGATGATAGTGGTGGCGGTGCTGTTGAATGTGCCCTACTCATGGAGGGGGCAGCAGAACAAAAAACAAGAGGTGGGGCTGTCTTATCTTGCCCTAGCATCGATCTCGATGTAGACGTACTTCCAAAGTTGCTCCTTGTGCCTTGTTGCCTCCCCTGCAATTCCTTTTCTACCAAACAAGCAAGCTGGAACAACCTATTGATATCGTTATACTCTTTATAATCAATTATGTCTTGAATTTTCATGGCTTAAGCCCCCATAAAAGTGAGCCATCATATCCTCATCCTCAACAACACCACAACATAGCATGCCTATTTGTAGTTCTTGATAATATTCCTCAATGGATCTATTATATTGGTCTAAGCGCTGCAATTTCTTATGCATACCACGTTTAAATGTAGGAGGAACAAATCTAGCATGAATAGCTACCTTCAATCTACCCCCATGTATTAGGTGTTAAGCCAGAATTAACTACTTGATTCCACCAATGAGAGCAAAATCTTTAAATTCACTAGTAGCTTGTTTGATTCTACGCACTTTTCAGGAACTAGATGGGCATTAAATTTTTATTCAACTATCATCTCCGAATCTAGATAAGTTTTAGCATCATGAACACTCGCTAAAGATGTTATGGTAAATTTAACTTTAGCAAATAGGTCATCATTAACACGAGTATTGTGGTGCTGAAAATTATTATTTCCCATAACGTGATGATTGTGATGTAGACGGTGTTGTTGGCGTGCATCTTGGGTAGCAAGAGCAGTGCCAGCATTGTGGTCTCGCCTCTCATTATCATCTCCCACCTCAAGATCTTGGCTGCATTGTGATCATACTTGTGTCCATTGTTTGGTGGCCGATTCACCATTCTTTCAAGGCATGTAGTGAGCACAGCAATACTATCGTTAATTGAGTGCTACAATGTAGCCATAGTAGCTTGAAGCTTCCTGTCAATGTCCTTATTAATGGTAGTGTGCTATTCATCTAGAGCGTCATGAGCTCTCCCTTTAAAACACACTCCTTCTCATCTGATGTCTCACCTATCATGGTTAGTAGAAGACAAAAGACAACATAAAGGTATTATTCCTATCAACTACTAGGTGGTGGAAGGTAGGATCACACACTCTCAAGCATCTTACCACGCTCTTACAAGTGTTCTTACCAATGCAGCAAGTGATACAGCCGGTGGCTAGTTCGTGATACCGTGTTAAGCGTGGGTACGATTGCTAAAGGGAACCTGTTCTGATCAAGAGTAGGTGGAGCTCAGAAGGCACAATATGGTAGCAAGGATTAGCAAAACCATAACCCGATTGGCAAACCTGATTAAGGGTCCAAAGTACTTGTCACGGTTGCTGGCCTAAATGTGTCCCTAGCCCTAGCACAACATAGACATAAACAAAGGACCAAACGCAAAGGATTCAAGGGATGCTAGCAAATCTGATTGCTTCTTTCTTTCTCTCTGTTTTGCTTCTTCTTTTTTTCTTTTTTTAGATATTGTAGCAAACACTAAGAAAAAGGTGCTGAATGCAAGAATGGTATAATTTGGAATCACAGAAGTTTCAAACTGGATGATGATAGATCAGCGAAAACGGGTGCTGAAACTTGTGGGCCTCGACACAGCATGAAACAATCAAATTTTGGGGGTCTCCAGGGCTACAGAGCAAAGCTGTGTAGTTTCAAAGTGTCAACATCAAAATTATGTTTCAACAAAAAGTACACCTAAATCGAAGTTCATATGCAAAAGTTATGCCTGATTTACTGATCTCTACGCAATCTAGAATTTTCTGCGCACTTTACTGTTCTCTTCGGTTTCAAGACTACAGTCAAAACAAAACAAGGAGGTGGTGTAGACAAGAATTAGGGCAGCAAAGGGTGGCAACTAGAGACCAAGAACATGACTCCAAACTAGCAACACGACTTTGACAAAGGACACAAATTCAACAACATGAAACCAAGAATGAAAATTGTAAAGGCACAAAGAGTGATGGAATAGCAGAAGAACACAACGAATCAAAAAAATTTTGTGGGACAAATTTTCTGGAGTTTTGGGACAATGAATAGCAACTAATCTAAAAGGGAAAAACTGTGATTACCTAACGGGCAACCTTTGCTCTTATACCACCTAATGTGACTATCGCTCGATCTTCCAAAAGGAAATGATATGTCAAGTGTGGAGAACACAACGTTGATGATCCAAAGGCTCTGACCAAAACGGATCGCACCCCTCACAATCACTACACCACTGCTCTGGTGGTTATCAACCGTACCGAATGTGGTCGACCTCGCCAAGAAGGCTATCTCTTGCAAGCAAATTGAGAACACAAGCAAGAAAGTAGAAGATGCAATCTGAAGTTGTATTGCAAATAATGATTAAGCTCACAAAGTTGGGGTTCCTCAAACCGAATGCGCAGCAAAACTACTATGCAGAATAATCTGAAAAGAAACATATCTAGAGAGGTGTTGGTTCCTATCTATTTATGAGAAGAAAGAGAAGAGGGAAGTTCAACTAGGGGTTAGTGCACAAGACAAAGGGTATGCACAGCCCTAGTTTCCTATCCTATTACATGACCTATGGGTCTAAGGGAAGGTGGTGTAGCACCATGGCTCTCAGCCAAGAAAAGATGGAATCAAAGTAAAAACTTGTGGTCGATCTGAAATTATGGGCAAAAATCTCGAGCTGGTGAAATTCCTTTCCTTGGTGATGAGGCTCGGTCCCGATCTTCACAGCGTAGGATCATGAACAAGATAACTAGCTGAAGAACAGCCGGGATAACTTGCTGCAAGCAGCGAATAAATAGTGCAACCTGACGATACGCACAAGGAGCCAACCACCGTCTCTATACGGTAGCCTGAACCAAAGATTCGCCCAACCACACTCTCAAGGAACCAACCTACGCAACCTGGAATCAATGGACCAGAAGCACGGATTGGGTGCCGATGACGCGGCCGCTTCTGTAAATCCTGCGTAGGAAAATCACAAGAACAAAGGGGTAGAGATCACTCTCTGAATTTGTTAGCACACAGCTAAACAAAAGGGGTTTGTATTCGATTCTCAATTGTCTGCCCAATAGCTTAGATACAAGGAGAATTTATACTAGGAACAACCCTCCTAGTTGAGTGTGAAATGGCTCTTGAGTTTCTAAAGATAGGCTAGCTGAAAGGTCTCCACAAAATGAATTCCCGTGGAGCTTCACATGGCTGTTGGGCTTCTGTGTAGTCTCCACTAAAACAGTCATAACTCCTTATTGGGAAGTCCAAATGATGCACCGTTTGTTGTGTTGGAAAATAGACTTGATAAGCTTGCCAATCATATGTATTATGCCACCCAGAACTTCACAGGTTGGTACGTCCATCCACATGAAGTTGCATCTCTTGCTGTGTAAGCTGTAGTCTTGTTCACGTAACCTTCTTCAACATGTGCGGTCTCCTTATTATCCTCTGTGTAATCTTCCTCATCTTCAGTGTAACCGTTTTCCACTTCAATATCCTCCATTTCCTCATGTGTGAACCTGAGCAACAATAGTATATATGATTTAGGTAGTATAAAGTTTTCGGTTACATTGAAGTGAATTTCAGCAAGGAGTGAAGTCACATGTTGTTGTAACTTCTTGGCACGGCTTCGCGTAAGCGGTCCTTTGTTTGGTGTTGCTTTGATATGTGCTTGTGTAACTGGTTCATGGGTTACCTAATGGTTTACTTGTGATGGCAGCTGATCGACTGGGATGTCCTCATCACTTGGGCACAGAGATATTATTTGGTGGCTGATCTAATCCTTCCTTGAAATAAGCATACCAGAAGATAGACTTTGATTCTATCCCTTGTTGGTTGTATTGGGCTCTATGGGAGCGATACGACTGGAGTTGCATTGAGATGGTGTGGTTGTGGTGCCGTGGTCGTGGCCATGGCCATAACACCCCTCGCAATCACTACACCTTGGTGATGAAGGCACCCTTGGGGACGAGGCACATGGTTGAGATTTTGTTGAAATAAAGATAGTTATAGATGAAATTGGAGTTCTTGGTACACTATGGATTAGAACCATCATAAGTGTGCTAGCACTGTGCAACTTTATTTAATTATAATTGTGCGAGTTATTGGCTTGAGATCTATATATAACTAATAGCTTCTAAGAAGTATATAACAAATGAAATTATACATTGGTGTGAATATGAGTACTATCATATTCAATTATTATTATATGATTGCTTTTATTTCTATTTGGACCAAATAGATTTGAAATATGACTTATCTTTTATTTAGGGAATTGATGCTTAAGAGCATTAACAATTCATCTTCAGAATATTGACATCAAAAGGGCATAATTGAAACCATGATGATATATTGTTCATTGCCATATCATAAACAGGAAAGAAGAATGTTATATACGGCGTGCTCAGGGAGAAGGCGTGCTTGAGGAAGAGGTGCGTTGGGAAGGCGGCGCCAGGAAGGAGGTGTGCTTGATGGAGGAGTCATACTCAGGAAGGAGGCGTGCCGGGGAGGAGGTGGCATACTCGGGAAGGTGGCACGCCGGGGAGGAGGTGGCATACTCGGGAAGGAGGCACACCTAGACTAAGCACTCCAAGCGACAGCAAACCACCTGGAGACATGCAACGCGTTGTGGAGGACCACGTTGATGGCGAGGTTAGCTCGCCAGAAGTGGAAGACCAACCAGAAGACGCGATGAAGGAGGATATCAAGATGACAGAAGGTGGCTGTCACCTGCTCCATCAAATCCTCGGATATAAGAGGGAGGACATTATTGGCACAGTATCCTTTAGCAGCATCTGCTAGCGTACGACCGATGAGATGCTCGTACAGGATGGCCAGGTAGGCCATCATGCCGGCGACAAGGAAGAGGCCGCCGGAGCCATTTGTTTGTGCTTGAGTAGATATGTGTATCAACGGTGTAGGGATTCATCTTCGATACATAGCAGATGATCATTTTTGTAAAAACAAGGAATAAATTCAACGCATGAGACGAAGAGATGCATCGGGGAGACAAAGCACCATACTCATGCATATAAGAGATACACCACAAACGGTTTGTATTAATAACCGTCTGTGGTAATATTATAGACGGTTCTAAGTAAAAATTATCTGCAATTATCATAGATGATTCTTGTTAATAACCATCTGCGAACTATCACAGATGGTCATTAACAAGGACTGTTTGTGATAATTAAGTATCACAGACGGTTCAAACCATCGTTAGTAATATAGATGCTTATATATGTAAAATTGTCTATAATAATTATAACACAGACGATTCTCTATAAATCGTCTACGGTGAAACGTTCAATATAATCTATTTTATAGTAGTGTTAGTAGTTTAACACATGAATAACTAAATTAGCATTGACCCTTACCGTGTCGCTTCAAGATTTCGCTGCGACCCCGCCACGGCTATCGATAGATGGAGTACGTGCAAAACGACAACTTCTTGTTAATTCGGTGGCACAGCCGGAACGGGCTCAGGTGCAGGGGCCCCTGCACTTAGCGCCGTGCAGGGGTGCCCAGGAGGCTGACACGTGTCCCCCGAAATTCAAAAAAAATTCTGAAAAAAATCAAAAAATACTTTAAAATCCGAAAAATTGTAAAAATTACTTTTTAGTATAAAAAGCATTTTTTAAGTACTTAAGAAATGTTTTTTTGATTTTTTACTTTTATTAAAAATTATTTTAAAGTACTTAAAATACTTTTTAATAAAAGTATTTTTTTTATAATTTTCAGATTTTTAAAGTATTTTTTTGAATTTTTCAGAATTTTTTTAAATTTCAGGGGACATGTGTCAACCTCCTGGACACTCCTACACGACACTAAGGGCATCTCCAATGGTCTGAGTCAGTTAGCTATATGCATGTACACATCAGCATATATCCTATGTGGAGGAAAGAGAGTATGAAAAAAACCGAGCTAGCTCTTAAGCACTAGTCTATAACGCTAAACGAGGCAGCATCTATAAATTCTGTGTGTGCATGTAAGCATCAAATAGCTATTCTTATGGATAATTCTTTAGAATGCTAGCTTTAGTGTGTACTATATAAATGATGTGAAAATTTTATAGTTAATTGTTAATTATAACCATCGAAGATAACCTAAGTGCAGGGGCTGAGCCCGTTCCGGGCTTCCGGCACAGCCACGGTGATGATGCATGGCCTGCAGTGGTTGTCCAGAAAGTGTGCAATAAAACGTTGACATATGTCACGTCCGTCTTGGGTAAAACAAACAGATGCCATATGTAGTAAAAAAGCAGTGCCTGCCAATGCCGTGGCTTGCCCAGGCATCTCTGCTAGAAGACAAAGCTCTGGCAGCATGTGCGCAATTTCGTAGCGATATTTTGCTCTCATAATCTTTCGTTTTCTATTATTTAATTGTACTTTTCCTCTGTTTCCACATATGTCCTTTCCAAGCTACAGCAATGCAATTGGGGCCACAGAGAAAAAAATAAAATAGTACTGTCGAGATGTGGTTACGAAATTGCTATCATAATCTTTCGTTTTCTGTTTTTTAACTGTACTTTTCCTCTGTTACCACGCATGTCCTTTCCAAGCTACTGCTATGCAATTGGGCCCAGAAAGAAAGAAAAAAGATAAAATAGTGGTATCGAGATTCAGCAACCACATCAACCGCTTTCTGGTTAGCTCAGACAGGACACAAGGCTTTGCGAAGATCCTAGAAGAACCTAGCGACATATGTATTAGTTGCGTTCTTTTGAATTTATAATTTATAGTTTTTAATTTATTTTATAAAAACTAGTTTTTAAATAAAATATATTTTAAGGTTAAATCTATAAGTTAATTATAATAGATACAGTGTCAAATTCATCTATATTCATCAAAATCACACATGGGTGTTTATCTCCCGTACTCTCTCTTACAAACAGAAATAATTCAAAAATTTAAGTCAAAAGCCATAAACCACAGCATAAAACAACCCACCCATTATATTATATGTCTATGATGTAGCCATGATTTAATTAGGACTCGTGAAACGAGCATAAACTTTTTGGCCCTCTTTTTTCAGCTTCTAGAAACTGTTTTTCGGCTTTTCTATAATAACTAGTTTTCAAACGGAGTATCTTTTTAAGGCTAAATCTATAAGTTAATTGTAGTAAACACTGTACCAAATTCATCTACATCGATCAAAATCACACATGAGTGTCTCTCTCGCTCTGTACTCTCTCTTTCGAACAGACAGAATTCAAAAATTTAACCCGAAAGACATATGCCATAGTCTAAAAGAACCCACCCAATTATACGTCTGTGATGTAGCCGTGATTTAATTAGGACTCATGAAGCGAGGATGAACTTTTTGGGTCTCTTTTTTTAGCTTTTAGAAGCTATTTTTTGGCTTTTCTATAGTAACTAGCTTTTAAACAGAGTATCTTTTTAAGATGAGATTTACAAGTTGATTATAGTACACACTGTAGCCACTTCATTTATATTGGCCAAAACCGCACACGAGTTTCTGTTACTCCATACTCTTTCTTATGAATAGTTCAAAAACCATAAACCGCAACCAAAAATCATAATCTAAAGCCAAAAAGAACAGACCCTTTGATTACTGCAACATCCATCTGTTGGTTCAACAATTGGTTGATTCTTGACAAAGCTGGTCCCATGCGTCGAAACCATGATATGAAGGTGAACAATTCTAGTCTTGATCGGCGTCTTATGTATGAATCGGAACTCAGCTGGACATGGTTTTGGAGACATATGTATGTATCGTTGCAGTCACATATTGGGATCTGTGACGGGCATCACAGATAATCAGTGGTCAAGAAGTAAACTTTAAAATGGGCAACTGTGTTTATATTTGAGACATGTTTGGATCCTTTACTAGCCAAGCAATTATCCAACCTTGCCAGGCAAGCATATTGTTAGTACATTACCCTTACAAGCTTTGTTTTGCTAGGCAAGCAAGCTCAATAGGCGAGTCAAGAAGGTCCTCTTGTTCTCCACCTCCCAACACCTCTCGTTCTCCGCCGGAACTCCTCCCTCAACACCTCCTTCCTCAGCTCCCTCTTGTCTTCCGGCCAGCCTGCCTCCCCTATCTCTACCCTAGCTTCTCGCCAGAGTCAAGCGGAAGGGAATTCCATCTCTTTTATTCTTGAAAATCGCATATTCATATCAAAGAGTTTATAGATATTAAATTAAAAATTTCTTCTAACATTTCTAGATCTGAAGTCATTGATGATGGTATTGATCCAAAATTCTTCATTTCTAGAGAAAGTTTCTGCAAATTTTTACAAAATTCTTTTAATTGAGTTCGATCCAATGACTTCAATGTTGTTGAACTCATTAAAAATCCAAATATACTTCGAATATTTGAAGTTCTTGAAATCTACTTTTCTCCATAAGAAAGTTTCGCAAATTTTGTACAAAATTCTTTTAATTCAGTTCGATGCAATGACTTCAATTTAATCGGTCCGTACTAAATTTTAATCTACTCATGATATTAAATTTATTTTTATTTTATTATTTTTATATATATATATATATATATATATATATATATATTAACGATGAATGCTCAAGTTAAATATTTGCAAAGAAAGATTTTATGACGCCCGCTTCTTATCTCTCTTCTAATCTCTCTCCCTACCAGACTACACCTTCCGTAGTATAAACCCGGACTACATCATACGTATACGAATAAGCAGACACTAAATAGAAGAAAGGGTTAATGCCAGTTGAAGAATCGGTGGGAGCAGTCCCTGGCTCACTCATCAGCGCCGCCCAGCCCCATGGGCTCGATCGGCCTCCCTGGCTCTAGCGCCCCCGGTCTCCTGGTGCCGCCTCCAGCCAACTCCCTTCAGGCCCCCCTCCAGGCTCCAGGCTCCCTTCCGCCTCCAGGCTCCTGGCTCGGCCGGATCTATGGCCGCCTCCAGCCAACTCCCGGCCGTTTCTGCCTGCTGCGACTCCGGCCGTGCAGCCCCCATGGCGCCTCCGGCCTCCATGCTTATGCTGGTATGCTTTTGGTTATTTTTGATTTGTGGATTTGATTTTATCAGAAGGATAGTGGTACTGGAGTACAAAATCCCCAAAAAAGAGTACAAAACAGCAGAAATTGGAGTCGAACCTTTTACCTATTGCCTGGAAGAATACCTTGGTAACCAGCATACCGCCACGAGCAACTAGTGCTGAGAGAATTTTGTTCCGTAGAAATAAACAAACATCGATTCCGAAATATATTTTGTTTACCGCTCGGCGGATATTTTTTCCCGCTTTTCTATCGGAAAGTTTCGCTAATATATATATCGCGATCTATTTTTCCCCGCCTCCCTCTTCCTTTCCCTTCTCCCTTCCGTAACTGAAATCCAATCTGGCGACGGCCGCCGGTGGCCGGTGCTGTGCTTCCGTTCTTCCTTGCGCAGGTGTTCTTCCTTGCCGTCACAGGGGATCGATCTAGGTTATCTTTTTTTGCTCTTATTTTGTTTGCTTGGGTCCATCACGATGGGTGCATGCCGTGTGAAGCTGTTGTAATTACGGACAACGAGGGAGTCTTCCAATGGGTTCCGTTAGCTGATCAATTTTGGGGGGTTCCGTTAGCTGATCAATTTTGGGTATAATCTGTTCATCAGGCTAGGTGGCATAGTCTCAACATGTAGTTTTATAATATCCTAATTTATTCTCTATTTCTTTGTTTGTTCATTCATTCTGTTTTCACAAATAATTAAGGTACATATGCGTGTCGTAACTTCCATTACGTGGGGTTGACTTCATAATTTTTATTGCTGTAGTTAACAATTATGATGAGGGTACCAAAGCGACTACTGGAAGTTAAACCTAGATGTACAAGGTGTAGGACATGCAAGTTGAAGAAGAAAATTGGCACTTCAATTGTGAAAATATAGATGGAGATGCACAATCTAAAGATGATGATTTGCACATGCATCTTGAAGATCATGATGAAGGTAATATACAACAGCAAGAATATAATGTAGAAGATCATCCACATGTTGATAACATTATAGCGAGTTGCCTCTTGCATCAGAAGACCAATTAAAATAATGTGTAAGTTGCATAAGGTTTCATTTTTTGAATTTCTAAGTGCATATGATTTTCCCTATGACGTATAGTTCAAATGGTCCAAAATGTAGGGCCAAATGGAGAAGTGGCAGATTCTTGGAGATTTTAAGGTAAAAACATGGAGCAATTAAAGCAAGGTAAGGTGATTGTGGAGCGGATGAAAATGGTGTTCCAAATGATAGGTCGAGTTCCATTCTTGGCTCGTATCTTGGTGGACTTACAATTCAACATTTGTGCACATTCCAAAATGGGACGATGAATTATTTGTGGAACCACATAAGAGCATAATCACGATGTGGAGGTGAACTATTATTTACTATTTAGTAACATGTATCATCATGCTTTTACACTACTAACTTACATTTTATATCTTTTAAAGATTAAATTTATCTACCCTCTGAGACTAAGCATCTTACAGAAATGGATCCTAATGAAAGTTGGAAAGGGTGGAGATCTTACAAACATCGTTTGAAGAAAAGGTACTTTAATCGTGATGAGAGGACTCTAAATGAAATATTAAAAGATGTCCCAAAAGGTGTTAATGAATATCAATGGGGTGCTCTGCTTGCAATATGGTGTCACTTGTAAATTAACCTAGTTGTTGATATTTTTCCTACGATGGTTTCTCTCTATTTGGTGGTGGCTGGCGGCTTGCATCAGTGACCTTCAGGTGTGGATCCCGCCATGTTCCCCACAGTGCAACTGGTCTTCGTTGCCCACTAGGACTAATTGGTTCGGCTTCCTCTTTCGGATGCCCTCAAATCTGGATCTAGAGCTGACCCCTCTCTGGTGAAGCTTGCATCAGCCATGCCTGCAAGAGTTCCAGCCGGAGAGGCAAGTGAATCTGATTTTCTAGTGGTCCATGTTCCCCTCCTCTACAAGTCCTCACTACCGCCACTATGGAAGCTTAGCTAGCTAGCTAGTTTTGGCATCGTCATGGTCTAAGGCCACCATCTTCCTCTTCTTCTCGGTCTATGCGTAGCACCTAGCGTGTGAGGAAGATGTGGTATTAGCTTGTATTGGAGACCAAGACTGGTGTGTGCATCCTAGAGTATTGCTATAGCACCATCTGTTGTCTCCCTCTGGGCAATGGTTCTATACATCTTCGGCATGGCAATGCCCGATGAGCCTCCCCTAATAACTAGATTCCCTATGTGGACTTGGCATAGATCGCCTCTCCGGTCAGCGTGCCGCTTCTCTCCAGCCATTGTGTATTTCTCCCCCTTCTTTCTACCTCTGGATATCCCCGCTTGCCGCCCCCTAGTAGCTATTGTTGGTGGTGATAGGACTGATGATCCAAACATCATTCACTCCCAGGCATATCGGAGCTTCACTAGGTCGATCACAGGCATTTCTTGCCATAGCTCATCCCACGGTGTCTCCATCAACCAACAACCAAAGGAGGTCCCTTTCTTCCTCCCATTGCTCAGGTTTGTCGGCAAACGCACAACAGGTTGCGGAGCCATGGCCAAATCAGAGCAATCGAGGCAAGGAGGCCAACGAACAGTGACTGGAATCTCGATTGTTCAAGGATTTGACTGTAATTTGGTATTTCTTCTTAGTCCTTTTTAGCCGTGCCAGGGATATATTTGCAAGGTCCCTTTGTAACCTTTAGGGTGATGTACCTTCAATCTCATATTGATTCAGAGTTAATAGCCTAAGCGGTCACGCTTGCCTTAAAAAAATGGGCGAGCGAATATTATATCTTTAATTGATCTGCCTCTGAGGTGTTCCGACCTGTAATTGATGTCACGTGTGATGCGATGTACGTATTTTATGACGGTGGAGCTAGCATCAGGAGGATGTTACCGAAACACCTCTAGCGTTACGACAAATGCTAGATGCGTGGAAATCAATGTTCATCTGCATGATTCGTGAGCAGCTGAAGCAGGCAGGCACCTTTATATCGCTTACCGTTTCACCTTTGTTGTCGGAGCAGTGCCAGCTGACATATATGTGTTGTATGATAGCATCAATCTAACAGGTCTGGACGTCGATCTGATGAAGTTTCCAGTTTCTTTAGACAAATAAAACGTTTCTTAATTTCTTTTGCTTTTCTCTCCTTTTCTTTCTCTTTTTCTATTCTGTCCTGCAGCCCATGCTTAGACTTTGCTCCAGCAAGCTTTTATCTGTGGATTTTGATTTCTATCTTTTTAAATTCATCTTTTTGACTTTTTAACTTTTTTAGGCTCTTTCAACTTTTCTTTCTTCCCCTATTTTTTTGCATTGTCTGAGATGATATAGCTTTCTACAACTACAGAAGCTCTAATAATAGGTGCCTTAATTTGATAGAATCTCACGAGACACTAGGATTCGAAAATGTTCCTAGAACCTAGTTAACTTTGCTATATTGATTAACTATATTATATATGTTAATATATGCTTCTCTATCCAGCAATATAAGTCCCTATTATTAGGAAGCAGCGTCCTACAATATAAATCAATTGTGAGAATCAAAGTATAGTTATTACAATATTTTCACTCTATGTCCCTAATTTAATACAGAAAAAATGTTAAGTAATTGTAGTATGATATTTAAAAAATGTATGGATAGTTCAATAATATTAACTTTTTATATTTAGTGTTGACGAGAATAGAATAATTCTTAAATTATTACATCATTATACGTTCTAAATATACCCCTTATCAATAAGGGAGAACAGGGCAGTCGTAAGCCCTTCTACAACTGCTTTTAAGTTGTAAGCTTTTCTACGACCATATAATTGTAAACCCTCTTAAGACCACGTAGTCATAAGATCTTCTACGACCATATACTCGTAAGATGTCCTAGGACCACCTCGTGATCGTAGACGTTCCTGCGAGTCGTCTATCTCTGATCGACTTGTCTAACGATGTCTTGCTACATCGTGGCATCGTCTGACAATAACCTCCGCCAAACGTTTATCACCCGAACCATTGGGACGTCTTTTGGCGTGAGGCAACGCCGTCGTTTCATCAACTATATAAAGGATGATGTCAGGGAGAGAGAGGGAAGGAGATCCAATCCTGACTCAAGTTAGACATAGCACAGGGCATTTCGCTTTGCTTTTCTTAGCTGCAATCTTTTCTCTGAGTAAGATCCATACAGAAAGTAGGGTTATTATTCTCCTAGGAGAAGATCCGAACCTATATAAATCCTCGTGTCATTCTTCTATATGATCATAGTCTAGCCTTCTAAGAGATCCCTGAATCCAAACAAATCATACGTAAGATCGGTATTAAAACACCAACAGTTGCGTTGTCCATGGGGACTCGCTTCTTCAAAGGCTGTGGTAATTTCCTCATTGAGAGTTCTCTTTCTTTTTTATTTCCTCATGGCAGGAGAGTGGAACGAGGAGAACTGGTTCGACTTGGCAGAATATGCAGACCTTGACATGGCTTCCTGCTACGACTTCGAGCTGACGATGCAGCCCTCCGATGATGAGTGTATCTCTGGAGATCCATCCGGGCCCCGGAGACCGCACCATAGGAAAGGCTGATGAGGGATCCTTATCCCCCACAGCAGTACACTCCACGGAGGAATCAGTTTCTCTAAGTGGCAAGGGTCAATCCAACCATGAACAGGACTGGTGGCACAACAATGGGCTTTCCCCCAAGTGCTCGAGTCCCACCGTGACCGCCCGATCAGTTTTGGCGAGCCCAGGAATCTACCATTCCAGGGATCCATCGTCAGCTGATGGTTGTGACACTTCGGCAGAACCTGGAAAGAGAATGGGTGATGTTAGAATAGTCCCACATTGGTTGTGGAAGGGCAAGGGACTTAACTTAAAAGTGGGGGAGTCCCTCACCTCATTGGCTAGCTTTTGGGGTGAGAATGCCCTTACGATCCAACAAGTGGTATCAGAGCCCGGTTCTAACATCTCTGGCCCAATGGACACTAGTGTGTGAACGCTTGATGGACTGTGACCCTGAGGGACCGTCGGTGTACGGTGAAGGGACCCTGAGGGACCGTCGGTGTACGGTGAAGAGGTGGTGAAAGGCTGAGGGACACCAATTTATGAAGGGAGAGATTGTTAAAATAGTCTCACATTGGTTGTGGAAGGGCAAGGGACTTAACTTAAAAGTGGGGAGTCCCTCACCTCATTGGCTAGCTTTTTTGGTGAGAAGGCCCTTACAATCCAACATGTGAGCTCCCTACGACACTACTACAAAAGAGGCTATACTGGACGGCTACATCACAGACGGTTTGACAAAACCGTCTGTGATTAACACTAACACAAACGGTTTTAATTTGGACACCGTCTGTGTTAGTGGTCGAGTATCACAGACGGTCCTTACCGATGAACCGTCTGTGATACTTTAGTATCACAGACGGTTTTTAATAAAAAAAAACCGTCTGTGATAAGCTGGAATTATCACAGACGGTTTTTTTTATTAAAAATCGTCTGTGTTGTGTACACTATCACAGACGGTTCTTCTTAAGAACTGTCTGTGAATGTTCACAGATGGTTTTTGACAAGAACCGTCTGTGATGTTCCTTTGTCTGTCATATTCTGTTCATGATCAGAGGTTAATATATAAGTACACATTGCTTCTAATAACTTAACTACAGAACTATTGAGACAAGAAATCATAAATTAAAGACAAATTTATTAATTTCAATTAGAGGCAAATTTATTACAAAAGTCGCACAGGTAAAGAGTTTCCCAGATTGTAATCTTTTGGTCTTCGTACGCTTCTTCTTCGACTTTGGGACTTGGAGGATCAGCCACTAACTTCTCGAACGCCGTTAAGATTGTCCTTGTCCTCAGCACTTCCTCCTCCAGCCTGGGCAAATAATCCGTAGCATAGCCCATAATGTCGTAGAGGATAGCATGAAAAGATTCCTCAAAATATGCCATTTCTGCTTGATCGGCAAGGCTATCCATCAGTCTCTCCAATGCGTGTAGAGCTTCTTCCGCTTTGCGCACATTGTGGAGAAGAACCAGGGTAAGGGTTGTTTCCCTTTCTTGAGCGGCAACGAGCCAGTGAGACGCCTCCGTCGACGCCGGATGATCAGGTCGAGCTGACAGATGCAAGAAAGTCGGGGAAGGAGAGCAGGGCGTGTGCAGAGAAGCTGCTCCAGATGCAAATTGCTGGCCATCTGTGTAAGGTTCCGGCCGAACAATTCTTGATGAACATATGAGAGGAAGGAGATGATCACAAGAATAGTAGAAGCCATATTGTACGTACGTAGAAGATACCTGGATTAGGCGCGCATATTTAACCTTTAGCACAGACGGTTCATATACCCAAACATTAATGATATAGACGCTTCGTATAACGATCGAGAGACGTTAATTAGACGATCGAAACACGAAGTGTTCTGAGATAAAGCTTATGATGACGGTTTATATACGTAACCGCTCGTGATTAAATTATCGCTGAGCGGTTTATACCGCAACCGTTAGTGATATTTTCACAGACGGTTATTAACACGAACAGTCTGTGATAAATGAGACATCTCAGATGGTTCGTATTACTAATCGTCTGTGAAAGTAAATATCACAGACGGTTATTAACTGGAACCGTCTGCGATAATTTTAGAGATCACAGACGGTTCGTGTTAATAACCGTCTGTGAACTTTCACAGACGGTTAGTAATACGAACCGTCTGTGATAACTGAAACATCACAGACGGCTCGTATTAAGAACCGTCTGTTATATTTATTATCACACACGGTTCGCGTTAATAACCGTCTGTGATAATCACATGTCACCAATAATTGGCGTGTAATAATCACGTGTCACCAATAATTGGCGTATACCTAGGATTTTGATCTCACCCGTCCATTCTCTCCACATCGAATGGCAGGCAGCAGTTCCTCCCTCTGCTCGGCCCTTATAAATAACGCCCCATCTACCTTTCCACCGGTACTAGTCACGTGTGAGTTCATCCACTGTGAGCATATATAGCTGTAAGTGTGGTAAGTGTGTCTTGTTCACCCGCACCGTCGTTCCATGAAGAGTTCACTAACTTGTTATCCTGTAATAGATCTAAATGTGTTGTCGTGCTTGCCTCTGTATTTGCATGTTCCTCGACGATGCCGACTACTGCCGAGATGTGATGTCCACTCCGACAATCCTTCCTTTTCTGCAAAATTCAAGGCAATTTTATTACAAAAGTTCAAAAAAAGACTGAATCATCGCTACCGGTGTACGTGATCCAGAGACCAGAGATGAAGAAAAGAAGTGGGAAGAAGCAGATGGATAGTCGCTCAGCGAAGAAGTCGGCTATGTCGGCTGCTCACCGAAGTTCCATCTGGGAATGTCTTTTTTTTTTTGCACTTTTGTAATAAAATTGCCTTGAATTTTGCGGGAAAAAGAAGGATTGTTGGAGTGGAGAATGCCAATTCGAAGCATAGCATAGCATCCGAGGCACATCCGAGGCCTGCTGCCGTGTCTTGAGGAATGCCACATCTGAAGACCAGCTCTTGGCATTCCTCAAGACAAAGCAGCAGGCCTCGGATGTGCCTAGGATGCTATGCTATGCTGCAATTTCTATCACAGACGGTTCGTTGTTACAAGCCGTCTGTGATATATATATATATATATCACAGACGGTTTCAAATACTGAGCCGTCTGTGATATATCACAGACGGCCTTGTTATTAACCATCTGTGATATTGTGTATATCACAGACAGTCATTGTTATGAACCGTCTATGATTGTCAAGTATCACAGACGGTTTTGTAAAAAAATCGTCTGTGATAATTTACAGACGGTTATTAATACGAACCGTCTGTGATATATGACCGTTTGTGGTTGGGACCGTCCATTCTCTCCACATCGAATGGCAGGCACTAGTTCCTCCCCTGGCTCTTATTAATAACTCCCCATCAACCTTTCCATCGGTACTAGTCACGCGTGAGTTCATCCACTAGCTAGCTTCCTGCATGCATCTCCTCTCCGCTGTGAGCTAGCGCCTCCGTCGCGGCACGGCGGGCGGATGGACAACACACTCTTGCCGTAAGTGTCGTAAGTGTGTCTTGTTCAACCGGACCGTCGTGCCATTAAGGGCTCGTTACCTGTAATAGATCTGAATGTGTTGTTGTGCTTCCCTCTGTATTTGCTTGTTTTCATCTTCTTTCCAGAGGGCATGGGTAACATTATTTTATTGCTTGTTTGCGTACAGAGTGAACTATCACAGACGGTTTGTAGTGTAAACCGTCTGTGAAGGACTATCACAGACGGTTCTATATACGAACCGTCTGTGATACGCATAAATCACAGACGGTTGGTATTTCAAACCGTCTGTGATATTATGGACATCACAGACGGTTCGTGTTAAGAACCGTCTGTGATAATGTTAGACTATCACAGACGGTTATTTATGCGAACCGTCTATGATAGGCAACAATCACAGACGGTTATTAATTTGAACCGTCTGGGATATTGTTTGTATCACAGACGGTTAATATTAATAACCGTCGGTGATAATTCACAGACGGTTATTAATACGAACCGTCTGTGATATATCATTTTCATAGACCGTTTGTGGTTCGAACCCTCTGTGATATTATGCGTAGTATTAATTACTTGGTGTACTTGCTTGAAGGATGTCGACACCGATCTGTCTTCATTGCGCTGCATCGGTGGAGCAAGGCGGCCGGCTTTAGGGAGTTGGGGTGAAAAAATATCACCGTCTTCTTAGTGATCTGATCAGAGGTTAGTATACTCAATTACTTAACATTCTTAGTGATCTGATCATAGATTAGTACGCAATTACTTAACATTATTAGTGATTTGATCAGAGGTTAGTAGTAGGGGTAATAATCATTTTTGACACCCATTTGTCACTTGTGTAGCGTGGATGGACCGAAGCTGGATGTATATTGAGAACCGTGTGAGTGAAGAGTACATTACTGGCATGTCTGCTTTTAGAAGGGCGGCCGAGCTGGATATGTTGAAGAAGGGGATAAAATATATGTATTGCCCATGTATTGATTATGATAATCTCAAGATGTTTAGCAACTCAGCGCATATTGAAGCTCACTTGATTCGAAGGGGTTTCAGAAAAGGGTACAAATGTTGGACCAGTCACGGTGAAGAGAAGAGTACACAAGAAGGTAGTTATGACATAGTCGAGGGAGACAACGATATGCCAGCTGTAGACTGTTCTTTCGATCATGAGGATAGGTCGCAGGATGACAATCTGGATTAGATGACAATCTGGATCATGAGGATAGTGAGAGAGAGTTTGGTAAATTCGAGGGCTTGATGGAGGACTCGGAGAAACCTTTGTTCCCGGACTGCAAGCCGCAATACACGAGGTTGTCATCAGTTCTAGAACTGCCAAAATTGAAGGCAAGCAATGGTTGGTCCGACAAGAGTTTCACGGCATTATTAGGTCTCCTAGTGGACATGCTTCCAACGGGAAATGTGTTGCCGAGAACCACCTACCAAGCCAAGAAGATTCTTTTTCCATTAGGAATGGAAGTAGAAAGAATACATGTATGTCGGAATGATTGTATCCTGTATCGTAAAGAGTATGCTAGCTTACATGTTTGTCCGGTGTGCAAAGCATCCCGATACAAGCGTAAAAATGACTCTGATGATGGGAAGGGCATCGAGGTGAAGCAAGGACCTCCTGCTAATGTGATGTGGTATCTTCCTGTAATCCCCTATTTGAAGCGTTTATTTGCAAACCGCAAGGATGCAAGATTGATGCGTTGGCACTGCGAGCAGCGTAAGAAAGACGGAATGATAAGACATGTTGCTGATTCTGCCCAGTGGAGGAACATCGATAGGATGTTTGTAGATTTCGGTGTGGAACCGAGAAATATAAAGTTTGGGTTGAGTACAGATGGAATGAATCCTTTTGGTAACATGAGCAGCCGACATAGCACCTGGCCTGTGACTCTGTGCATGTACAACCTTCTTCCTTGGCTGGTATGAAGCGAAAATATATTTTGATGTCACTACTTATCCAAGGGCCGAAGCAACCTGGCAGCGATATTGATGTGTTCCTAGCCCCATTGGTGGAAGATCTTGCAATACTGTGGAATGAAGGAGTACATATATAGGATGCGGACAAACGAGAGAACTTTACCCTACGCGCCATGTTGTTCTGCACCATTAATGATTTTTCTGCCCTTGGTAACCTGTCAGGGTTGAGCATAAAAGGAGCCAAAGCGTGTCCGCACTGCTTAGATTATACCGAGAGTGTGTGGTTGAACAACTCGCGAAAAACTATGTACATGTGTCACCGTAGGTTCCTTCCAAAGTATCACCCATACCGCAATATGAAGAAACAATTTGATGGAAAAAAAGAGGATGACTCAGTACCAAGACCTTTTAGCGGGAAAGAGGTGTATGATATGGTCAAGGATATAAATGTTGTGTTTGGAAAGGGACGTAAATTGAGGAAGAACATGTGGAAAAAGAGGTCAATATTTTGGGACTTGCCTTATTGGGAGCACTTAGAAGTTCGCAATTGCATCGATGTCATGCACGTAGAGAAGAATGTATGTGACAGTTTGATTGGTCTCTTACTGAACATTCCTGATAAAATAAAGGATGGTGTTAACGCAAGGCGTGACTTGGTCGCTATGAACATCAGGACCGAGTTAGCACCGATAGAGACCGATAAAGGCCGGACGTACCTTCCCCCAGCATGTTACACTCTGTCTAAGTCCGAGAGAACTGAATTGTGCCAGTCCTTAAATGGTGTGAAAGTTCCATCCGGTCACTCCACAAGCACGAAGAAATTTGTTTCCATGGAACATTTGAAATGAATTGGCATGAAGTCTCACGACTGTCATGTGCTAATGACTCAAATGCTACCTGTTGCAATTAGAAGTATTTTGCCGAACAAGGTTCGAGTGACAATCATAAGGCTATGTTATTTCTTCAATGCAATTGCTCAGAAGGTCATTGATCCGGATGAACTAGATGCTCTGCAAACCGAGGTGGTGACAACTCTATGTCATCTAGAGATGTATTTCCCTCCATCATTTTTTGATATCATGGTCCATCTCATTGTCCACCTTGTGAAAGAGATAAAAATATGTGGCCCCGTATTTCTACGTCATATGTACCCTTTCGAGAGGTACATGGGAATTCTGAAGTCCTATGTACGCAATCGATCTCGACCGGAGGGTAGCATCATCGAAGGTTATACAACAGAAGAGGTCATTGAATTCTGCATCGGCTACATGGCTCAGGTAGAGCCGATAGGTGTACCTCTATCTCGTCACGAGGGGAGGTTAGAGGGTATCGGGACTATCGGGAGGAAAGCAATAACTCCGGATCAAAATATGTATGCTCAAGCCCATTTCATGGTTTTACAACACATGATTGAAGTGACCCCATATATTGAAGAGCACAAGGACATGCTACGTCAGGAGAATGCAGGCCAGTCAGAAGTTTGGATCACGAGACAACACAACCGTCAGTTCAACGAATGGTTGAAGGCGCAATTGACTAGGAGGTCGTCAAGTGAAACACTACAATGGTTGGCAAAAGGGCCAAAATTTACAATTGTGACATGGCAAGGATACGACATTAATGGCTACACATTTTATACAATGATCAAGATAGAAAGAGCACGATGCGTAACTCGTGTCCGTGATAGATGCCTATGATGCGCACGGCAAGATCACTGGCCCAAGCTCGTACTACGGGCTTGTAGAGGAGATTTGGGAGCTTGACTACGTAATTTTCAAATTTCCTTTATTTCGGTGCCGTTGGGTCCAACTCCCACGGGGTGTAAAGGTTGACAAGTACGGCGTCACTACCGTGGACCTCGAATGTGTAGGATACAAAGATGAACCATTCGTACTCGCGAGGCAAGTTGTTCAAGTATTTTATGTAACCGACCCGGCAAATAAGAAGCGCCATGTAGTTCTTCAGGGAAAAAGAAGGATTGTTGGGGTTGAGAATGTTGTGGATGAGGAAGAGTACAATCAATTTGATGATTTGCCTCCATTCGGAGACGGCATCAGGCTCGAGGAAGAACAAGGCGATGAAGCAAGCTATATGCGTGTCGATCATCGTGAAGGGCTTTATTTAAAATGATCTAGCCAAAGTGTAATAAATGATATTGGTTATTCTTGTGTTTTTCATAAATGTATGTATGTTCCATTGTAATTGTAAAATGACTAAGGAACTAAGAAATAGTTATATTTATGGTTATGCTTGCGTTTTTCATAAATGTATCTATGTTCCATATTGTAATTGTAAAATGACATAGGAACCTAGCTAGCTGCGGGTATTTATAGTGAACTATCACAGGCGGTTTATCAAAAGAAACCGTCTGTGATAACACATCACAGATGGTTCTATCGATATAACCGTCTGTGATAATATGGATATCACAGACGGTTATATCTATAGAACCGCTCGTGATAATATGCATATCACGACGGTTATATCGATAGAACCGTCAGGATACCACTATCGCGCAGCGGTTCGTTTAAGGAACCGTCTGTGATAGCTTATCTTTAAATACCCGCAGCTAGGTCTACGGAGTTCGCTCTCGCGCAGTCTCTTGTCTCCACTCTGCAGCGCCCCTGCTAGCTAGGTTTTGGTCCCTCCCGACGCCGCTCCCTCCCGACGCCCCTTCCTCCCGATCGACGCCGCCGGTCCCTCCCGACGCCCCTCCGACACCGCTTCCTCCCGATCGACGCCGCCGGTCCCTCCCGATGCCGCTCCCTCCGAGCTTCACATGTATTTTATGTTATATGCTTCGCATGTTATATTCTCATGTTATATGCTTCACATGTTATATGCTTCACATGTTATATGCTCATGTTATATGCTTCACATGTTATATGCTTCACATGTTGGAAGGCCCATAGCTCACTGCAGTTAGTTAATCGTTAGAACTTTGTCAAAGGGCATAAAGCAAGTGACACACTCCAGTGTATCTTGTTCAATGAACTTGATGCACTGGTTTGTGTCACTTGATTCATAGAACTTTGACAAGCCGACCATAGCTCATCGCAGATTAGTTTTTCTTAGAAGAGAGATGGCGCCCACACGTCTTCGTCGCCGCTCATCCGGGTCTCACGCTCCCAAGATTGTGAAAACTAAATGTGGCTGAGGAGTATCGAAAAGGCCAGAGGACCGAATGACCATCACGGTGGTCTCTCCGAATGGGATCCCTCTAGAACCGACTTAAAGCAAAGCGTCATCATTTCGGACTACTTATGGATAATTGGAAGGCAACGGGTCCCCATCACCATAGCAAGCTGGAAAGATTTGACAAAGGATCACAAAAATCAGCTATGGGAGGAAATTACAAATTCGTTCGAGATCCCAACAAGTGCTGTGGACTCGTGCAGCGGCAAGCGCCTCGCGATGGGAAAAGCATGGAAGAATTTTAAGAGCACTCTTGTGACGAAGTACGTGTCCAAGGATGTCACGCCCTTCACGAAGTATCCTTTCGTGTCGCCGGAAACATGGGAGGCCTTTGTGCAGATAAAGACGACGACCGAATTTGAACAACAAAGTGCGATGCACAAGGCTCTCCAGTCACAAAACACGCACCCTCACAGACTTGGCACTGCTAGGTATGTGAGTAAAATCCCGCAATGGAGGATGCAGGATGAGATCGCAATCCGATCGGAGGCCTCTCCACCATTTGCCGGGATCGCAAACGAGCGCACTCGAAACTGGTTAAGAGCGAGGTCATCAACCACATCTTCGGGTGTCTCTTTCAAAAACCCCGCAAATGAGGAAGTGTCCCAACGCCTGGTAAAATATGTTAAACAACATAGTTGTTAACACCTCTTGAACTTCATGGGTTCAAAAATAACATGATTAATTGCCTCTTGCAGCAATCATTGACTACCAAATCTTCTCGTGGCTCCTTTGAAGAATATAGGGAGATAGATTTACTATCACAGGCCTTGAGAAACAAGGAGCACCCAGGTCGCACACGAGGTATAGGGGTTTATGTACCTTGGAGGCACGGATTTTCAGATTATTCTGAGACATATAGGAGTAGGAAGACATCCAAGGCGTACCGCAGCGAACAAATAAAATAGGAGCTTCGTGCTCAACTTGAGGAACAACTATCTGCCTCACTTCAAGAGCAGACTGCCTCACTTCGAGGAGATATAGATTCGTTGCGGGAAGAACTGAGACAAGTCTGCAACGGAGCGCAACCCACTCCTACTACTGCGGTACCTAGTCCCCCTCAACGTCGCAGTAGCTGCGCGTCCACACCAATTTCTGAACATAGCGATGCCCACTTACCTATTGATGACATTCAGGTAATGTACCTCTTTAGAATGGTACATAGATCTCTCTCGTGGACGCCTTAACTCATCTTGTATCGTTATGTAGGAGCCCATGCCTTGCAGCCTCAAAGTCAGGCTTGTTGGCTCTATTCCCGTTGACGCTGGGCGCGGCATGGTGTATCCATTGCTGCCAGGGACGCTGGTGCACGGTGTACAAGTAGACACCGGTTTCATAAAGGTCCAGGTGAACATGATTAATGATATTTTTAAGACCGTCCCTCTTGAGAAGCCCCCAAACGAAAAGATTAAGACATTAGGGGATGCCGTCCACACATTCATTCAGTGGCCCAAGAGGGACATCGCCCTCGACATGTCCGTGCCACAATCTTCACATCCAGTGGCCCAAGAGGGACGTCGCCCTGGACCTGGCACATCGGCTCCGGTGGCTCCACCTCCACCTCCAAATCCAGTAAAGTCTGTTGCATCGGCTCCCACCGAGACGCCACCGAGAACATATCATAAGCGAGGCTCCAAGGCCTCCAAGGCTCATGCGAAGAAAATTAAGCCGGGTCCCGTGCCATGGAAGTTTATTCTAGGAGTGTCGTTGGTGCCCGATTCACAATTACGCCAACTTGGTATGATTTGCAATACATTGCATGCCTGGTACATGGAGAAGTCCAACATGAAGCCAAACCGGCAGAGTGCATTCACTGTGAAATATAACGAGACGCATTTCCTCCATGACTTGGGCTACATCGTCGTGACATTCAAAGATTTATTCTTACTATTCAATCTCGACGAACTCGACGCTCACTTCTACGATGCCGACATCGTAAGTGTATTGTATAATGAAGTTCTACATTCACGTTATACAGATAAATGTCATTACTATTTCTTTATGTATAGATACATGATCCAACAAGCCCGGAAATCGCGACGACCGGTGGGTTTCCTCGACCCTCACTTGGTCTCCGAGCAATCTATCAACGCAGATGCATCCTTCATGGAAGGTTACATAACGAGGGGATTGATTGCTCACACCGACAAGGAGTACGTCATGGTACCCTTCAACCAAGGGTAAGTGCTTCACTAGTTGCTACACATATGTTTCATTTGTACTTTACATGCAGCATGAACTTAGGATTAATCACTGTGGCGACACATATGACTAGGAATCACTGGATTTTGATTGTGATTGTACCAAAGTGGAGCAAGGTAATATACCTTGATTCCTCCTTAGAGCAACCACGACTTGATCGTGTGCAAGAAGTACTTAACAGGTAAACTCATTTCCTCCATACATAACTCTATTGTAATATTTCTTTTGTTTGCCACGGCCGTGGCTAAGTTTTTTGAATCACGTAGGGCGTTTGCCGATTATGTTGTTCAAGGAGGAAGACACGACAAATCCAGTGACACGCTACGACACAACACGCGATTTCCGGTACCCCCTACAACACAACAATCCTATATCATACTTTGTTATAATGCCTCTAGAATTGACAATACCGATGTATGTAATTCTATTTTTGCAGTGCCACCAAGAGCTACTGTGGCAACGTATGTGGATTCTACGCTTGTCGCCATATGAAGGAAATCATGGATACTAAGATCAATGATCCGAGGTTTGTCAGTCCTTTCAATAATTATTATTTTTGATTATATATATGTATTTATATTACACACACATGCTAATTAATGACTTAACATTGCTCCTAGCGACGGTGGGTGGACTTCACGAAAGTGCATATGATCTTGACAATCTAAATCGACATTCGTGCAATCATCTCCCAATTCTTGCTAGCAGAGGTCATAAATAAGAGGGGAGAGTTCCATGCCGGCAATGGTGATAATTAGATGTTGAAACATTGAATTCAATTGTACAAATCAAACAATTCCTTCAATTGAATTCATTTGTCAGATTTTGTGTAACGATTTTCATTCTATATATGTATGTGATCTGCTGACCGTTTGTTACATTCATCTGTGTATCAAATTTTGTTATAATTTACTATGAGTTGCAATTAACTTATATCTGTCATTTATCTGTAATCTGCTTGCTTGCTTGCTTGCTTTCAGAGGGCATGGCTAACATATCCTGAGGCTAGCCAAAAAACAGCAAATAAAATGGATGATGCACTTGGTATCACAGACGGTTCGTTGTTAAAAACCGTCTGTGATACAATATCACAGACGGTTTCAAAGAGTGTCTTCTGTGGTGTGAATGATATCACAGACGGCCTTTACTACTAACCGTCTGTGATATACACAATATCACAGAAGGTTAGTAATAAAAACCATCTGTGATATTGTGTATATCACAAATGGTCTTTGTTACTAACCGTCTATGATAGACGAGTATCACATACGGTTGTTTATAAAAAACCGTCTGTGATAGTCTCGTATCACAGACATTTTTTAAAAATCGCTCGTGATACGAGACTATCGCGCACGTTTTTTATAAACAACCGCTCGTGATACTCGCCTATCATAGACGTTAGTAATAAAGACCGCTCAGAATGTGAGTTATCACGCACGGCTCGGAACCGCTCGTGATAACCACCAACTATCATCGACACCTAAACACCGACGGTTCAGAACCGCTCGTGATGACGATTTCAACCGCCTCGTGATAGGGCTGTCTATAGCAGTGCGAGTTCACCCATCTCGTCGCAGAGTGTTGATCCAACCGGAGATAGTTATAACCCAGAATTCACATTCCTGGAGGGAGATGCTCCAAGCTGCATTGCATTCTCATTGGAGGATTCTTCAGATGAGGACCCCTCCCCTAGAAGTGGAGATTCTAGACAAGAGGTATCTACCTTGCCCGCAGATCCTGATCGCTCTCTTAGAAGAAGGCCTAAGGATGCTCCCCGCCGATCACATTGCAAAACCCTATTATCGCGTGGAAAATAGTATTAAGTGACTGAAGGGAAGTAGGCAAATTATTAACTTTATATCACTTCAATAATCCTAGGGCATGTGTTCTCGAGAAAAAAAAACCCCAAGGTATGCTTTACTTTTCTTGAGGTGATCTCCTGTGGAATATGATGCAATGTTTGATCCGACATGATAAGATATATATGACAGCCCGAGGATGTTACATCAATCTCATTCAATCATGTTAGGACTTAGGGAAATGGTAGGAGTAGATGACTAGCTATATGTTTTGAGATCAGGTAAAGGGCCTGTTTGGTTCATGCCTAACCTTGCCATGCCTAACCTTAGTCGAGTGTGGCGTGCCACACTTTTTGTGGCGTCCAAATTCCACGCCACACCTTAGGCAAAGTTAGGCAAAAGACTGAGTCTATGACGCGTGGGCCATATGGCTAACAAAGTGTGGCAAGCCACAACTGTGGCAATGAACCAAAGACCCACCTAAGAAATTGTGGCGCGGCTAAGGTTAGGTATGAAAATTTTGGCTGCCAACCAAACAGGCCCAAAGTACAACCATCCCTGTAATGAGTTTGCCTTCTAATGCCGTTTTATTTTGAACATTGCCTGATCCTGGTATGAACGGTATTATTGCATATGAGTCTTACAGTTTAGTCAATAGACATTTTTTTCAAACAGATTAGTAGAAAATTCTACTTTTTATTTAAAAGATAAAATCTTACGCTTTTGTCCCTCAAATTTCCGTTCTTCTTTGTATGTTTAGGGCCAGTCTGCGGCTGTTGTGCTTATGTTTGAAGCTATTGTAGAAAAGTAGTTCTAGAAAATCTAGCATTCTATTTGGCAAATAGGATTGAAGTTGGACAAATTTTGTTATCCATTGGTTGCTCCTCACACATTTTCACTAGTTTATTATGTTATTTGGAAAACAATAATATCTCGATTTGTAACTTGGTTTAGAAAAACAACAGCTAGCCAAACATCAAAATACTATAAAACTATTATGCAAAACAAGATTATCATAATCCACTACAATGCCAAATGGAAAATGAGAATAAGGCAAAATCGGATTCGTGCCACTCTAAAACATACCACTTCAAGATATGCCACCCCAGTTTCTTGCTCCTTTGAAATATGCCATTTTCTTTGGTTTTCTCCTATTTCCTATTCATTTCTCTTCTTTTCCATTTTTCCTCAAGTTCCTTTTTACCCTCTACACATTCTCTCTATCTTTGCCACATCATTAATTAGAACATAAAAACTAGCACATAGTGTAGCGTTGGTTGGCAAACCATCGGAGTAACAAATCACCATTGGATTTCAGCCTTGGGATCCTCTCCATGTGATTTACACCAAGCACCATCTCGTCACGTCCCTTTCACACGAAGTCATTCCTTTTTGCATCCATCCGCTTTCACACATAGATCTGTCCTTCCCTCTCTCTCTCTCTCCCCACACTTTGGATTCATGAGTGGCGACGATTAGCATGCGAGAGAGGCAACGGTTGACTTACGGGGGTGGCAGAGGGCACCGCATGCTGGAGAGGTGATGGGCAGGTGCAAGGGCCAGCAGCCGGTGTACGGGAGTTTCGACAGCAAGCATGCTCATTAGATTCAACCCCACGAATCCACGATGGCCACATGATTCAACCCCATCATTTCACGATACATAAATGTGAAATTATCCACTCAACCCATGCCCCCAACTCATACAAACCAACCAGGCCACCTCTCTCTCGCGCACGAGCACACGGACTCAACAAGCAGAGCACCATCATGAATGCGTCTAAGCCTACCTTTCAGCAGCAAGCAAGGAGTTGTGGCATGTGGCAGTAGGGACAGGCAACGACGAGCGGCCGCGGTGTCCCGACGACCATGTAGCCGCAGGCAAGCTCGGTGGTAGGTGGAAAGACTAACAGTTGTGGCATCCCAGCAAGTGTGGAGCAACCATGAGAAGCAGTCGCATGGCCACAGGTGAGTACATCGAAGATTTTACTCATGTATAATTTTTTGCGATCTAAGTTGTGGTGTTTCATGATATTTTATAAAGTTTTTGTAGCGGATTCATGAAGTTGAAAATTTTTTGTGGGAATTCATGAAGTTGAACTTCAAGTTTCATGAGATTTCTTAAAGTTCTAGTAGGTTTCACGACTAAGTTTCGTGAAATTTCATGAGATTTCATTACTAAGTTCATGGTATTTCATTAAGTTTCAAGAGGTTTCATGCCTAAGTTGACTAAGTTTTATAAGATTTTATGCTAAGTTGCAATGTGTTTCATGAGGATTCAAAAAGTTTCAGAACATTTTATGTCTAATTTGACTAAGTTTTATGAAGCACGTTCGAAACTCGCTGAAACCTTGTAAAACTCATGAAACTTAGATGAAACCCGGTAAAACTTGCCTATACCATTAGAATCCTTTCTAATGGTATATTGTGCACTAGCATGACTCTAATCAGAACCATCAGATCATTCCCAAATTCCCAATTCCTAGCCGAGCAAACCGTCTTCAACCAGATAGAGATGGGGACCCAAAGATGGGACCTTGAGTGCACAGAGAAGACGCGGCGGTGCACACTCAGCACAGCAGCAACTCATGCGGCACCACCCTTGCTTGCCGAGGGTGTCCTTGCCGTCATCTAAGTACATGTCCCCAAGCTCAATCGACACCCGCCACCCTGCGCCGACGCTGCCCCCACCGTACTTTGCCCCGATGATCTTGGACCAATCAATGGTGTTCACCAGCAGCGACGCTAGCCCACCAGCGTCCTGCTCTGCTGCGCCACGTGGCTCGAAGGGCTTGGACGGCCTAGAAACGGGCGAGGATGACAATGCCACTACACTGCCCTAGATGACAACGACCTCATCAAGCTCCACGGCGAGGTAGAGGGTGAAAAGGGAAGTCCATGGCCGACTAGAATAGGAAATAAGGGAAAACTAGAGAAAATGACTTATTTTAAAGGAGCAAGAACCTAGGGTGGTGATGAGGACATCACTTCTTCAGATACACACAACACTCCTCCACTTGACATTCAAGGACCAATCACTAGAGCTCGCGCCCGACAATTGAATTTACTGGTGAGCTCGTTCCTAAGTACTTCTTTTTGTTCATTTGAGAATCGATTGCTACCTAATAATTTAATTATGATTAGGAACCATGGAGAGGACCTAGAAGTACTTGGAGAAGGACTACGAGGCGCACAAGTCCAGCAAGGACGGTCGAATCATGTTGGAGGCCCAACTCAAACCGACTTCGAATCCAATTCGGAGTCCAGGACCAGGTCGCACTAAAACGGACGCCCAGATCGCATCCGGACTCCGTTTTGGACGTTCTGCGTATGTATGGAAAGCTTAGAAGACTACCTTTCCAATGGCTCTGGTCCCATGTCAAAATTCCTTCTGAGTCAACGGGAATCGTCGAAACAAGTGGTCGTTCAGAATCTGTCAGGGTGCTGCGCCACCGTCTTTTGGGCCTTTCGGCTTTGTATCGTGTTGGAGCCCATTAGGGCGCGTCCAGGGGTTTTTCACGCCCCTCACTCCTTTATATCCAGCCGCCACCCCACCATTAGGGTTCGGGTTTTGCTTAGATTAATTCTGTCTTTAAACAGTTTCGCCGTTCATCGGTTTGTGAGACCCCAACTTTCGAGTGCTACATCAATTAATCCGCAATTCAGTTGTGTTCTTCCTTGTTCTTGCTTGTGTTCTTCGATTCGTAGGCGAGGATTAGCCTTCTTGGCGAGGTCAACCGGGCCGCGCACGGTTGATAACCTGAGGAGACGTGGTGCTGCGATTGCGGGGTTCGGAACGTGTCGTTCGGAAGCCGGATCGATTTGTGTCGCGCCTCCACCAAATCGAACATATCCATAACCTGTTGGAAGATCGGGACCCCGTTCCCATCAAGTGGTAATCAGAGTTTCAGGTGTTCCTTCAGGTTCGAGAATACCCTACCTTTGTTGTTTTCGTTTCATCCTAGAGTCCAAGAAAAGCCCTACAAAAAATTTTGTAGTCGTAGGTTGCTTCCTGTCCCAGATCTTGTTTAGCCTTTTGCACAATTTAATTTCAGAGTCTGTAGTGTTGAGTTTGTGTTCTTAGTCGAGTTGTGTTGCTGGTTTAGGTCGTGTTTTGTTTCGGGTTATCTTGCTTCCGCCACCTCTCATACAAACCCTAGCTGTCATCCATCACATATTCCACCCTCTGTTTTTGTTTTCCCACCCATATCCCACCCTCTGTTTGAGTCATCCTTCGCGTCTCGTGATCACACAATACCATCCCCCACCTTTCCCCGAGCTTCCGCCACCAATTTCCTCCACCCGATTTCGTTTCGGCCTCCACAGAAACCATAACTCGGAGTCCTATCTTCAAACGGCCATAACTTTTGCATACGGACTCGAAATCAGGCGATTTTTTTTTGAAATTAGGTGAAATTAAATTTTGCATCCGAATTCGGCCTGGAAAGTGCAGTACTCGAGCTCCGAAATTGATTCACCGAATTTCCAGCATATTCATTATTTTCTGTAGGCCACACCTTACATCAGATTGAATTGAAACTTTGTGTGGTTCCTATTTCTGTGCTCGCTTTGTGAAAAAATAACAGAAAAAAACAAAAAGAAAAATTTCGCACCTAGTTTTGCTCATGAGCAAAGGCACCGAGTTCTGTGCCTAAAAAAAGAAAAAGAGAGAAAACCGGACAGAGCACGCTTTAGGTGACAGAGTTTCATTTGTTTTGTGCTTATGCTGAATTAAGTTTCTCATTCCCGACCATCTTTGTTGTTGTCTTCGCTACTTTCTCGCCGTGATTCCTTGTTCATCATATCCTAACACCGATATAGGACACATTTAGGCCAAAGAACTAGGACCAGTGCTTTGGACATTTATTCAGCATTACTATCTATTATTGATTTGTGTTCCATCGATATATTTGGCCTTCCAAGCTCTATATATCTACTTCGGGATAGCACGCTTTGACCCTTGCAATCGTACCACGCCGACATGGTTTCACGAACCAGCCACCGGTTGTACCACCTGCTGCTTTGGTAAGAACACTTGCAAGAGCTTGGTAAGCCACTTCCTTTGCGGGATTCCACTGCCTTCATTTGTAATTGATAGGGATAATCCTTTTGTTTTCCCTGTGTTTTCCACTAACCATGGCAGGAGACGAAGGAAACGGGTCACCGGTCGATTTCAACGAGTGTGTTAGTCGCGGCCAGCTACAAGCTGCGCTCGACAAACAAAATGCTTCACTCAGCGCGAGAATGGACACCATCGCCGCCGCCATTGCCAAGTTGAATACCACGTAAGGCATTGAGCGGGTGGAGCGGCGGTTGGTCGACCTCAGCGGTCGGATGGACAAATTGAGGCACGCCGCCACTGTCAATGATGGACATCGCCATGATGATGACACATTGTATGATGCGATTGCAACATTGATCGTGGCGACACAAGATGCACGACTACGTCGGCGCCTTCAAAGAAACCGACAAGGTATGGGAGGTAATAACCGAACCAACATGGTATGGAAGGTAATAACCAAAACCGACATGGTATGGAAGGTAATCACGAACCGCCATGGTAATGACGACCCTTTGCTAAAGTCAAGTTTACCATTCCATCTTTTCTGGTCTTTATGATGCTGATATATATCTTGATTGGGAGATGACAGAGAGCGAAATTTAATTCTCACTTGGTTCTGAACAACATAGAGTTAGACAAGCTACTAGTGAGTTTAAGGACTTCGCTATTATCCGTGGAATGAACTAAGTAACATGCGCTACAACTTTGATACATGGGAGCGTTAAAAGAAGATATGCGTAATCGCTTTGTTCCTCCCACATATAAACTTGATTTGAGAAAAATTGCAGCGCTTAGAACAAGGTGATCGCTTGCTCGTGACTATTATGCTGAGCTTCAAAAGGGTATGATGCGTTGTGGGGTTGTTGAGGACACGGAGGATAAGATTTGTCGTTTCTATGAGGGGTTACGCGTGAAATTCAGGACATTGTTGATTATAAAGAATTTACTATCACAACCGCTTGTTCCACTTGCTATGCTTGCGTAAAAGAATTGCGTGGACGCAAGGAATCGCGAAGGCACGACCGAACGCCCTTCTACACGCCGCGAACGACTACATCGGTGGGATCGCCCAAGTCTTCTTCGAATTTTCGTTCTCCTCCACCACCGTGAACAAGATTGCAGAAGAAGCACCCGGCCACCTTCAAAAATTCTTTGCGAGTTCCAGCCAAGAGTAGTTCTTCTACCGTGGCTTCAACGGGTCGCTCCTCCGACATTCGGTGCCATCGCGCCATGGGCTTGGTCATGTGCGTAAGAATTGCCCTAGCCAACGGGCACACATCGCCACGAAGATGGAGGCTACATCAGACTTCGGATGTCGAGGAGGATGATGATGTTGCTGCTACCTCGGATGACAATGGCGGTGGTGATGACGACTGGTCCTTGGTGGGCGCCCACAATGACGCTTACGAGCATCATTGTGCAGCGAGTCCTCGGCACACAAGTAGAACAAACCGACAAGCTTCAACGCCATAATTTGTTTCAGACTTTCTTCGCAATCAAGAATCGGCGTGCACATGTCATCATTGATGGAGGAAGTTGCAACAACTTGGTGAGTTCTGATTTGGTCAAGAAGCTTGGCTTGACCACGCGACCGCATCCACATCCATACCATATTCAGTGGTTAAATGATTCTGGAAAAGCTAAGGTAACACAAACATGCCGAGTCCATTTTTCCATTGGTGGTTATGCTGATCATGTTGATTGTGATGTGGTTCCCATGCAAGCATGCTCTCTTTTATTGGGTCGACCTTGGGAATTTGATAATGATGTTTTACACCATGGTAGTAGTAACAAATACACTTTTATGCATAAGGGAAAGAAAGTTACTTTATCGCCTTTGACCCCACTGAGATTATAGAGGCCGATAGGGAGAGAGTTGCTGCTGCTAATGATGCAAAGGAACATGATAAATCTGAAAACAGCAAGTAATCCATTTGAAAAATTCTGTTATGCTTGCCACAAAATCAGACCTTGCTGAAATTGATGATGTTAATGATACATGCTATGCTTTTGTATGCAAAGATGCTTTATTTTCCTTGATAATATGCCTTGCACTTTGCTCGCTCTTGTCACTAACCTTTGCAGGAGTTTACGATGTTTTCCCGATGAGATACCTCCGGGACTTCCACCCATTCGAGGGATTGAACACCAGATTGACTTAATCTCTGGAGCGAGTTTGCCAAACCGTGCGGCATACAGGACCAATCCCGAAGAGACTAAGGAGATTCAGCGACAAGTCCAAGACCTTTTGGACCGTGGGTATGTACGTGAGAGCCTTAGTCCTTGTGCTGTTCCTGTTCTTTTGGTTCCCAAAAAAGATGGTTCTTGGCGTATGTGTGTAGATTGTAGAGCCATTAACAACATTACTATAAGGTATCGTCATCCTATTCCTAGGCTAGACGACATGCTTGATGAGTTGTGTGGTGCTATAATTTTCACAAAGATTGACTTGCGAGTGGATACCACCAAATAAGAATGAAACTTGGCGATGAATGGAAAACCGCTTTTAAAACTAAGTTCGGCTTGTATGAGTGGTTAGTCATGCCTTTTGGTTTAACTAATGCACCTAGCACTTTCATGAGATTAATGCACGAGGTTTTACGTCCTTTCATTGGCAAATTTGTGGTTGTTTACTTTGATGATATCTTGATTTATAGCAAGTCCATGGATGAACATTTGAATCACTTACGTGCTGTTTTTAATGCTTTGAAAGATGCACGCTTGTTTGGTAACCTTGACAAGTGTACCTTTGCACAGATCGAATCTCTTTTCTTGGCTATGTTGTGACTCCACAGGAATTGAGGTTGATAGAGCCAAGGTGGAGGCGATATGGAGTTGGCCCACGCCACGACGGTCTCCCAAGCGCGGAGTTTCCTTGGCCTTGCAGGATTTTATCGCCGCTTGTCAAGGAATTCAGCACCATTGCGACGCCATTGATTGAGTTGACAAAGAAGGCGTCGTGTTCCATTGGGGCCATCACAAGAGGAGTCCTTTAATCTTTTGAAGGAAAGCTTACACACGCACCATTGCTCCAACTTCCGAATTTTGCAAGACTTTTGAGCTGGAATGTGATGCTAGCGGAATTGGTATTGGTGGTGTTCTGATGCAAGAAGGCAAACATGTTGCCTACTTTAGTGAAAATTTGAATGGTCCTGCTCTTAATTATTCCACGTATGATAAAGAATTGTATGCTCTTGTTCGTTCTTTAGAGACGTGACAACACTATTTATGGCCTAAAGAATTTGTCATTCATTCCGATCATGAATCACTTAAGCATATTCGTAGTCAAACCAATTTGAATCGTAGACATGCTAAGTGGGTTGAATTTATTGAATCTTTTCCTTATGTCATTAAACACAAGGGAAGGATAATGTGATTGCTGATGCTTTGTCTCGACGCTATACCATGTTGTCTCAACTTGATTGTCGCCTTTTTGGTCTTGAACCTATTAAAGCACAATATGCTTTTGATGCTGATTTTAAGGATGTGTTGCTGCATTGTAAAGAGGGACAAGCATGGAATAAATTCGTGATCAATGATGGATTTTTGTTTAGAGCTAACCGCCTATGCATTCCAGCTTGGATCCGTTCGTCTTTTGTTGTTGCAGGAGGCGCATGGAGGCGGTTTGATGGGACATTTTGGTGTTAAGAAGACGGAGGACGTTCGCCACACACTTCTTTTGGCCAAAGATGAGGCGCGATGTTGAGCGGTTTGTGGCTCGCTGCACTACATGTCAAAAGCTAAGTCTCGCTTGAATCCACATGGTTTATATATGCCTCTTCCTGCTCCTTCTATTCCATGGGCGATATTTTTATGGACTTTGTTTTAGGATTGCCTAGGACTAAGAGGGGAGGGATAGCATTTTTGTTGTTGTGGATCATTTTTCTAAGATGGCTCACTTTATACCATGTCATAAAACCGATGATGCCGTTCATATTGCTGACCTCTTTTTCAAAGAGATAGTTCGCTTGCATGGTATGCCTTCTACTATTGTTTCAGATCGTGATGCTAAGTTCTTGAGTCACTTTTGGCGTACTCTATGGAACAAGTTGGGTACAAAGTTGTTGTTCTCTACAACATGTCACCCACAAACCGATGGCCAAACCGAGGTGGTGAACCGCACATTGTCTACCATGTTGAGAGCTGTTTTAAAGAATAATTTGAAGTGTGGGAAGAGTGTTTGCCACATGTTGAGTTCGCATATAACCGAGCGGAACACTCCACTACCAAGGTAAGTCCTTTTCAGGTAGTGTATGGATTCAATCCCGTGTCCCTATTGATATTTTACCTTTGCCTACTAGTGAGAGAGTTCATAATGATGCTAAGGAGCGTGCTGATTTCATTGTCAAAATGCATGAGACTACTAAGGCAAACATTGAAAAGATGAATGAAAAATATAGGATTATTGGTAGTAAAGGTAGAAAGGAAGTTAAACTTGAACCGGTGATTTTGTTTGGTTGCACTTGAGAAAGGATAGATTTCTGAGTTACGAAAGTCAAAATTGATGCCTAGAGCTGCTGGTCCTTTTAAGATAATTGAGAAGATAAATGATAATGCATATAAACTTGAGTTGCCTCCCGAGTTTGGGGTTAGTCCCACCTTTAACATTTCAGATTTGAAGCCATACTTGGGAGAAGAAGATGAGGCTGAGTTGAGGACAACTCCGCTTCAAGAGGGGGAGGATGATGAGGACATCACTTCTTCGGATACACACAACACTCCTCCACTTGACATTCAAGGACCAATCACTAGAGCTCGCGCCCGACAATTGAATTTACAGTGAGCTCGTTCCTAAGTACTTCTTTTTGTTCATTTGAGAATTGATTGCTACCTAATGATTTAATTATGATTAGGAACCATGGAGAGGACCTAGAAGTACTTGGAGAAGGACTATGAGGCGCACAAGTCCAGCAAGGGCGGTCGAATCATGTTGGAGGCCCAACTCAAACCGACTTCGAATCCATTCGGAGTCCAGGACCAGGTCGCACTAAAACGGACGCCCAGATCGCATCCGGACTCCGTTTTGGACGTTCTGCATATGTATGGAAAGCTGAGAAGACTACCTTTCCAATGGCTCTGGTCCCATGTCAAAATTCCTTCTGAGTCAACGGGAATCGTCGAAACAAGTGGGCGTTCAGAATCTGTCAGGTGCTGCGCCACCGCCTTTGGGCCTTTCGCTTTGTATCGTGTTGGAGCCCATTAGGGCGCGCCCAGGGTTTTTCACGCCCTCACTCCTTTATATCCAGCCGCCACCCCACCATTAGGGTTCGGGTTTTGCTTAGATTAATTCTGTCTTTGAACAGTTTCGCTGCTCATCGGTTTGTGAGACCCCAACTTTCGAGTGCTACATCAATTAATCCGCAATTCAGTTGTGTTCTTCCTTGTTCTTGCTTGTGTTCTTCGATTCGCGGCGAGGATTAGCCTTCTTGGCGAGGTCAACGGGCCGCGCACGGTTGATAACCCGAGGAGACGTGGTGCTGCGATTGCGGGGTCTAACGTGTCGCTCGAAGCCGGATCGATTTGTGTCGCGCCTCCACCAAATCGAACATATCCAGAACCTGTTGGAAGATCGGGACCCCGTTCCCATCAGGTGGCATATATATAGGGCCTATTTTTTTGAGATGCAACATATTAGTATATAAAATAGTGATTGCTGAGAGAAGTCAAAAACTAAAAGCCGTCAAATAGCCAAAAAGAACGGAACTATAATTTCACGCAACTAAATAACATATATTTAAAGTGACATGTTTTAGATTGCCATATACCCAGTTTTGCCTAAGAATAACTACCTTTCAAACTCAAGAATCTAAGATTACAAAATAAAATAGTAGCACCGCATGGGCTGGATGCAGACAAGAATAGGGGTGCAATCGGAGTGGATACAGATGGATATCGCTCGTCCTGTATCCTATTCTATTTTTTTCTCGGAGTCAAAGTTGGACATAGATAATGCCATATACACATTTCTCAATTCTATATATGTTCTATAAGCCTTCAGACGGTCGGTTAGACAAATATTATCCACTTCTTTTATACCCTTACACAGGACATTGGACAGTAGAATGCAATCAGATCGAACATAGAGAGACTAATTATCGAGATATCGAAGGAAGAGTACTTAGTATTCACCGTCTGTTTAGATGTGGCAATCCACCTATATGTTATCTTGTTTCTAAGTGAAGTCACAACATATTTTTCTCGTATCACTGGACATACGAATATATATGGACAGAAATCACTCATCTCGTATCATATTCTATATTTTTTCTTATAGTCGGAGTCAAACACGGATAGTATGGGACAGGGGTGAAACCAGCCCAAGCCCGAGCCCCAGGCTGGGCAACTACTCTTGGACCAACTCTTAGGCTAACTCTATTTATTTTGTGATTTTTTATAATTTTATATAGGCTTTGGTTGTCAGGCCTCGGGCTACAGCTCAAGTAGCCCAAAGCCTGATTCCGCTATGGTACGGAATACCTATTTACCTTTTTTATATTTACTCTGTGAGGCTAAAGTCGGTAAGACAGACAGAAATTTTTTGCTTGGGTTGCACCCCTAGCCAAGTAGTGGCCCCGTGTCTTGCAGGAGAGGTACCGGCCTTGCAGGAGAGGTACCGGCCGTACGTGCGCTTGGTCGAAGCGTCCTGTGAAAAAGAAAAACGCAGAACCCGGCTCGTTGCTGGAATCGGTAATAGGCCCAACGTGAGTGATTTTACTGTGCGGCCTACGGTGTGGCCCCGGCAAGATCTGGGCCGAAAAGGACCAAAGGACGGTGGCATCAAATATTGAGGAGAGTAACGTATTTTAAAGTGACATGTTTTGGATCTACACGCCGCACCGGGCACAATGGCGATCCCACCCACCTCAAAATATTCCCCACGCCCGCGCGCCGCCCCTCTCCCGCCTCACACGGCCCACGCAGACCTGTCGAACGTTCCCACCGCCGCGCGCAGCCCAGACCAAGTGCCCACCCCAGGCCAGGCACCCTAGCGGACGGGGCGAGCTACGAACCGAGGAGGCCTAGTGACCGACGGCAAAGGGAACGTGCCGGATATGAATCCGGGCCAGGTACGGGATTTGGTTGAATTGACTGAGTAGATTGGGTACGGCCTGATTGGCAAGCTTACAAGTAAGGCCCTGACGATCTATAAAATGCGGCGTTAATTTTCTGGCTAAGTAGCTTTGCATAAAACCGCCTGGAATCTTGGGATTTCACGGAGAATTTCCCAGAGTTTCGGTGTTCTTGCAGAAACCACCTCCGTATTTCGGGATTTCGCACCAGAACAGTGCTGTTCTAAGGAAATTTTATAACTTAGACCCTACAGTTTAGGTGAATCACTTTAACTATTAGTTAATTTCTTTTATAACCATAAATAATCCTAGAAACTGTGAGCGTAGGTTTTTAGCCTGGATTTATGGCTTCCTCATTTGACGGTTTCCTTCGTGCCTCAGATCCTTGGTTGTCGGATAAAATTACAGTGCGTAAGTAAAAAAACAGGGGCAGTAGCAGTAACTCCGCAACGATGTGCTCAGTTGGGCAGAGTTACCTAGAGCGAGCGACGAGCACCGGATTTGCTGCACGTCAGGTGTACTGTTGCTGCCTCTACCTGCAGCGTTGACTGAATTTATGGCGACGGTACGGAGTAGTATGGCATGCTTTGACATTGATCGATGCGGTTGGGATGCAGAATTGAAGATTTCGCCTGAAACCCTTCATGCTACGTAATGTCCAAACGTGAGGCGTCAATCATGTACTGATGTTCGATTTTTTTCAGCTCTGTATATATAAAGGACGTTGATGCCTGCCGAAATTTTGCCGCTTCCAGGGCGTACGCTGGAGGAGCTGGTTTCTTGGCCGTGGCACCGTCCGCGTACGAAAGGTGGAGTATGTTGCATATGGTCCGTTTTGGACGGAAGGATTTTCTATGGGGATTTTGATCAACGTTGGATGGGAGGGTCCCATCCTGAGGCCCCCCACCATAGATTAGTTCTTCGTTTTGGGCGGCTAATGGCGTGGATATTTTACCTAAACTAAGTTTATAAGAGAGTAACTAGTCCACAAAGATTATTAGCTAGTTTAGTCTAGCATTACTTATTTTATCGGAGAAGCACCAAGTCTCTCATATAAGAAGAGGCAGAGGCTGTATATTGTACATACCGTCTACGGGCGAAAGATCAATAAAAAGATAAGACTATCTAAGACTACATTTGTGTTCTTATTCATGTTTGTTCTATGTCAAGCATCGTGGCGACTATTCTCGAAATCTAATATACAACATGTTATCAGTATGAGATTGTTCGCAACCGCTTATCATCCGGGTATGTCGTTCTGTATTCTTTGTAATTAGACCAATCTCATTCTTCTGAATCTAATCACAGATTGGTCTACTGTTGTTCGCATGGTAACAATTCCGCTACACACACCGTCGACCACGCGAACACTGGAGCTGAGAAGGATCGGATCGCGCAAGGATCCAGATGACCACATCGATCTGCAAGGATTCATACGCATGGCACGGAGGCATAGATCAAACCGATTATTCTCGTATTGTGAGTAGCATGCATTATATACATAATTAGTAGATTAACTTCTCATGCTTAAGAGTAGATTGATTCAATTCGTAAATCAATCTACTATTCTCACTGCCTGTGAGCTTCACCTCCGCGCTGCTCTTTATCGGTAGCCTCCGTGTCCGTATCCGGCGCCGCCCCTCCGCATAACGCCAGCACACACCTCACCAAAGCCACTGAAGGGTTGACCGGACGCACGCCTCTGCGTAAGTGCCGCCGACTGCTAACGTCACTGGGCAATGGGTGTATGCCTCCGTGTAGACGTCGTCACGCCACCAAGATCGATCGGACCGGGCGTACGCTTTCGCGTGCACGCCGCTGATTGTTGCCGCCTGGATGGTGCATGCCTCCGCGTACGCCATGCCTTAAGGATACCCCATCGCCATCGCCTCCACGCTGTGGACATGGTTGTCGTCTCCTCAGCGTTGATGTTGTGCTCGCGACGACCATGGCATTACCGTGTCGTGGCCATCGCCACCTATCTCCGGCCATCGCCGCCTTCACGGTGTCGTTTGGCTCGATGTCACCGTTGTTGCCACCTCTGCGTGCACCATCGGGTAGGACTAGAGCTATACCCCATTGCCACCGCCATGCGCGACGGGATCATATAAGATCATATGGCATAATCAGAGAGAGGTGAATGATTGCCTACGCCTTGTTAAAACCTGAAACCAAAACTCAAAGCAAAACAAAAGCAATCTAAATTACCGTTCGACCGTTCGCTCGACAGCTTGCTACGATCGCTTTTGCACGTAGTTGAAACCTCCCTCCGCTTGAAAAGCATCGACCCATCGAATGTTTCGTCGCTTGAATGTTTTGACCGTTCAAATGAGTACAAGCCGAAAACAACAATGCTTAGGAAAATATGTCACCGATGAACTTCTTTTGGAATAGATCTGATCTATTATTTTTGCATCATATTGTGGTTACAAAGCGCCCTCACAGCACCCCTAAAAACTCTCGCACAAAAAACCTCGTGAAGTGACCACCAAAACCCTTAGCCTACCTCTACGTTTATGTGCTAGAGCCTTAAACCATGTTCGACTCAAACACAAACACAGAATCTTATCTATTCCTCAAATCAAGGGGCCTGAAATCCTTCCTAACACGGGTTTTACCATATCTCTAAACCTCCCAGTTACGTTCTTCTTTCATAACGTTTCTAATCTCATCCCGTGGTCTGCTACGATATTCTTCCAAGTACCAACCGTTGTTACTCAAAAACCTTCCGATGCCACTTGGATCCAAATGAACTGGCTGATCAGACCACTGAGTACTTCCCAGCAAAGCAAAGCCGTTTGGACTAATCCAAAATTACTCGAAGCTAATCAAAACCACTCGGAGTAGTCCAATACCGCTCGGAGCAAAAATAAACTTTCACAAACACAAATTTCAATGCAAATCAAATGTCAATTATTCATCATCACTTTAAACATGACCATCCATATGGCCTAACAATCTCTCTCTTGATGAATACATTGATAACACCTCAAAAAACACTTGAAAGAGTTAAGTTTTGAAGAAAAAACAAATTTGTGAAAAGAAAGATTCGAAACAAACAAACCACAGCAACAACAAACCACTCGAAAACGCCCCCTCAACTCCAAAGAACAATTCTCCCCTTTTCTTAAGCAAGTGAAAATTCTCCAAATTCTCCCCCTTTCTTCTAATTTTTCCCCTTTGGCAATGAAAATCAATGGCTCCAAAGAGCGAATAATTCTAAAAAAGAGCAAGGAGAGTAAACATCCGGAAGCTTTAAGGATTATCCAAGTCACTTTTCGTTGATTTAAGAAAGTATCCAAGTTATCTTTTTGAGTAGAGCTTCCTACACATATAAAGTCATATATCATATAGCAAGGTCAAAACAAGCCTTTTAGCATGATTAAGTGATTCTATGATAGGCTTTTCAACAATGACCAAACCGATTAGAAATAACACAATGAGATATCACATCAAAAGGTTAAAACCTAAAAGTGAAGCAAATTTTAAGTCTAGACAAGCTAGCAGTCTCATATAGCAACCTATTGCTTCACACTCGAATCATAGGCATGTGACATGCTTGTACCATACTTGTTTTCATGGTAACAAGCTTGAAGCATTTTTTTATGGTGGCATGCTTGAAGCATACTCCTTTTCCCTTACACAATTTTTTGTACTTTTTCTTTTATTTGATCATGGCATGCTTGAAGCATACATCTTTTTATTTGTGCACTTTTGTGCCCTATTTTTTATGTAACATGTCAATTGAGTGATCATAAAAAGATTGCAATATAAAACATACTAGCATCATAGCCAAGATTAAAAATAATACTCACAATTAAGCTAATCCATTTAGATGAACATCACAAAGTGCTAGCTATAGTCATTCTAGTCAATGTGTTTTTGCCATGTCATATTTTAGTTCAAGTATAGCAATTTAATTATAACCAGTCATGATCAAAACTACACAACATACGGTAAATATGATAAAGAAAACTCTTTTACTCTTTTGATTTTAAGGCTTGGACTTGATGAATTGTTTGATAAGTATAATAAACAAAGCTTCGGAAACTTTTAACACCAAGCTTCCCCTCAGAATAATCTCATATGATGCAAAACACTCAACTCACTTCACAATTGAGCAAAACGAGAAGAATCAAGCGGTTTGGTAAAAATATCAGCAACTTGAGAATTAGAATCAATGAAATGTAAGACAACTATTCAATTCTAAGTCAAAATCCTTAAGAGTATCTATCATCCAAAGCAATTGAGAGCAACAAGAAGTAGTAGCTACGAATTCAGCCTCAGCAGTGGAAAGTGCAACAGACATCTGTTTCCTAGAAGCCCATGAAGCAAGAGATGTGCCTAAAAAGTGACATGTGCTTGAAATACTCTTCTTAGCAATTCAACAACCCCAAAGTCTGCATCTGAATAAGCTCTAAGAGTAAGACATGAGGAAGAAGAGTACCATAAGCCAAATTCCAAATTTTACTGAAGATACCTGAAAATTCACTTTACCGCTTGATGACGTGAAGCACGTGGGGAAGCTTGAAAGTGAGCACATAGATGCACAACAAAAGTCTATATCTGGCTTTGAAGCGATGAGATACAAAAGAGAACTAATTATGTTTTGGTATTCCTTTTGATCAATAGGCTCACCATCTTTGTCTGAATCCAACACAGCCATAGATCCCATGGGTGTGAAAGTTAATTTGACTGATCCCATGTCAAAGCGATGAAGTAGATCCTTGGTGTACTTAGTTTGATGCACAAAAGTACCCTAATTTTGATTGCTTGATCTGAAAACCTAGGAAGAAGATGAACTCTCCCATCATGCTCCTCTCAAATTCCCTGCTAATAGTATCTTAAAACTTGGAAACAAGAGTATGAGAGGAACCAACAAAGATGATATCATCCACATAAATATGAATGAGTAAAAGATCATTGCCATGCTTGAGAGTACAGTGAAGGAGAATAGTACATGCATTGCACTAGATCAAGAAGTGGTTATGTGAGAGGGTAAATATGAGAAAGAATATCGCTCATAAATTCTACATGCTCATGATCCTATGAGGACAGTGAGCTATGAAATTGGCAAAAAGAAATTAGTGAATAGGTTCACAAGGTCCATGCCTACATTTATTCAAAAGGACGGCTATATGGCAATAGAATAAAAAGAAGACTTCCATGGTTGTCATTTCCAAGGAGAGCAAATATCTGATGTGGATTCTCATAATATAAATTATAGGTCTTAGCAAAAGTAAGGTCTAAAAGGCTCAGACTCAGTACCTTATGGCTCCAATCTAAAATCTAAATCCAAATTCAACTGAAAATCTCCAAGTCAAATTTCAAATTCAAATCGCAATTTGAATTTCCCTGCAATCATTCTTTTAGCTGAGCCCAACTTCTTTCTTTCATGGGCTAAAGCCCATTTTCTCTCTTCTCTCTGGGCCAAGCCCATCTCAGCTTAGCCAGCTCTAACCTTCCCCTGCTCTGCCGCTGCCTTCTGCTCACCTAGGCTTCACCAGCGCTGTGCATGCTCTCCCCCTAGCCCATGCTCACATCGAGCCGTGCTGACCATGTCGCCTCCGCCCATTTGTAACACTGAGTATGCATCAATTTGGAAAATTTCACCATCAAGCCAACTTTTTCACGCTCATTCAATCCCTCGTCATTTCATTCATTTTCATTTGTCGAGCTGAAATCATCATCGATCAATCAATGCCATCCGTGCCCTTTCCTTTGCTCGTCGAGCCTATAAATTAGACTCCCTGGGCCACGTTCAACCCCTTTGTGCAATCCTCAAACCCCACCATCGCTTGTGCCCACTTCACCGCAGTGTGCATCATCTTCCTCGAAGCTGGCCATGACCCTACCCTGCCGTTTCACTCTCTCCGGTGAAGATCTCTCAAATCCTTTCATGTCACTTTGTTTTCCTGAGCACCTAGAGTATTTCCCCTCAAACAATCTGGCTTTTCCCAAGGAACATCACTTGATTTTTTTTTTGTCTTCCCCCTCACCATGTGAAACCGCCTCTCGCCATTGAATTGTTGTCCTCAGTGAGTCATGTTCAAATTTCTTCCACTGGTAGCCCCACCTCCATCTTCTCTTTCTTTTCCACACGCCAATTTGACTGATTCGCCATCGTCGTCGGCCACCATCGCCAGCCCACCTCTGACCGCCCCAACCACGCTGACTCCATCGGAGGACTCCCCTCGTCGTCTCCATGCTCGTTCGTGTGCCACTTCCTATAGAACACCGTCAGAGCACCACCACCATTACTTCCTCCACCTCGGTCACCGCCTTACTCACTGCAAGCCCGCCACCGTGCATCTCTAACCACGCTGCCTCCTCCCATCACTTCGTAGAGGTCAAGCCAACCCATGTTGGTCCTTAGTCGCACCTCCCGAGCCGCTATTCACTGTCGTCGTCGACCATCCGAGCCGCTAGGGCCCTCCCCTTTCTCTCCCCCCCCCCCTCATTCCCTGTCTCTCTCAGTCTCTATCAGGCGGGCCCCGCATGATAGTTGTTGATTCTGCTAATTTATTTTTAATTCAAAGGAATATTCTAGGGAATATTCCTTTCTCTCTCATTTTCCATCATTTTCCCTTTTCGGCAATTGTTTCGATAGGCCGTTCTCCACCATTCGGACTCCAAATCAAGTGATTCAAGTTCCTAAATTCATATAAATTAATAATCTATCTTCTAATATGCCAATTTTATGGATTTTATTTGTATCTATTGGTTATTCATTTCGTTGTCATTTTGCGTGTATCGATACCGACATTGTAGAAGAGCACCCGAACCAGCAAGAAGAAGCATCAGTTCACATCAACAAAGGAAACTCTTTCTTGACCATGTTGATCCTAATATTTCTAATATTTATTTTTTATATCTTTCAAAAACCATTATGCATTACTATTGTTATTCAATGTTAATTCAAGAATTAGGAATTAGTTATATCCTACTTGAAATGACTTTCATTGATTTTGGAATTCATGAACCTTTGTCACCCTAATATAGATTACTCTGATAACGAGTACAGTATTGTGGTTAGTTTACAACGGTAGATTTGCTTACACAAGCTAGTTGGTCAATATCATTCTTTGTGTGAAAAATTAAATACAAATATTCTTAAAGGTCATTTTATCAAATGTTTGGCAATAGGTATTACCGTTGGTTTATAAAATAAAATAGTGAAAATAGTTTTAGATTTGGGCAAATGGTAAGATTGAATTGGTACGAATGAAGCACAAGACGTATTGTGAAAATACCGCCTTAATTAATTAAGAATCGGTGCTTGTGACTATCCAAACTGAGTACGCATGTTTCAGTCACAGTTGGGCTAACCCCAACCGGCAGGCCGGCAGTAGAACCACCGGAACCCGGCCGATGGAGCCAATTCAGAAACATGACAAGGGAAAACACCTTGTCTTCAACAGCATGCAAAGTTTGTCAGCCAGCTGCCGCCGTGGCAAGTCCCGGGCTCTGTTCTGGAGCACAGCGTAGACCCACAGATAGGACAATCTGGACGGCTACCAACAACGGCTAGACGGACCATCTCAGAAGGCAGGAGGCATCCAAGGAAGCCATGTACAGTACGTAGCAGCAGATGTGCTCCTTCGATCCGGCTCGGCGCTGCGCTCCGGGCAAGAACAACCGCCGCCACCGGCAAGCGCGAACATGTGCGCGCGATCTCGAACCACGAAAGACACATGTGCGCGCGATCTCATCGCCACGTTGTACTACTGCGGAGCAAGTACAGGAACAGGTTGGCAGGAAAAGAAAAACAGGGTGCAAATCCACATTCTTTAGTACGTACCCCTGTAGCGGTAGCACTCGCGGCCTAATCTAACTTTAAGCTGCGAAAATACAATACCGGGGATCAAAGATTCCCTGTGATCGATGTCCTTCCGATGTTGCAGGCAGCATCCAAAGAACCACATGGCGATAAGCAAGGGAAAAACTCAAGAGAATGTTACCGAAGGAACATGCATAGATTCTGATTCGAAGACACCGGCCGGCCGTTGGCTCATCTCTCACAATTGATTATTTGACTCAAATCTACCGTCCGCACTCCCTTTACTAACACGCCTAGTTTGCCTACGCTACTCGTACAGGCACTGAAAGAAGCGGCAAAACCGACCACCACACACACACTAAACAGAAGTACACGACAGCACAAACACAACACAAGACGGTCGTTTCCTAGTCCGTCTTAGAGCAGGTACAATAAGTCTTAGTCAGCAGGCTAAAGCAAATATAATATCAACCAAATCTTACGTGGCAGAGAGAGAAATGAAGAGAGAGAAGGAAGCTGGCTACTAAATTACAGCTAGCTATAGCACGTAAAAATATGCATTTCACTCTCTTACACGTGGGGCCAAATAGTTATTGTAATAGCTACCTTATTGTATGAACTATTTTTTTGAAGGCTATAAATGAAATGGACAAGTGTTATAGCCACTAGTTGGCTATACTATTGTACTTGCTCTTATGCCGTGGCCGACCCAGAAAACAGAGCAATAGAGATGCTAACTTATGACTGGAAGTCTCACGAAGTCACAAATAAACTATATTATAGCAAAAATACATAATTACGAATACAACAACTAATATAAAAATAAAATAGCTAGATAAACGACATGGGAGAAGGGGATTAAAGCTGAAGACATGAGAGGAGAGTTGAAGCCGAAGACATACTACATGGCTAATCCAGGGGATAATGAATTTTGGACAGATATGGCACTGTTTATTACCAGAATTCCAAATTTAGGGTCTGTTTGGTTCATGACTAGAAGTTGCCTAGCCACAAGTTAGGCGTGCCACAGTTTTTAGGTAGCTGTTTGGTTCACTGACGTAACTGTTGTATGCCACACTTTCTTAGCACCCGGCCCCACACGTCATAGACTTAGTTTCTTGCCAAACTTTGCCACAAGTGTGGCTTCGATTTTGTTAGCCACACTTTCTGTGGCAGCCACATATTGCCTAAGCTTAGGCATGGCAAGCTTAGACACCAACCAAACAGACCCTTAGTCTCCAAACAGCAGGAATTCCATTTCTAACCCCCTCCCGACCGCATGACTTTTTTCGAGGCGACACGTGGCAAATCGTGCGGTCCCGACCGCACGACCACTGTTCACGTACTAATCGTGCGGTCCACACAACTAAGTAAACTCTTATCCACACAAAATACAATATTTAAATCTCATTACGAGCACACAAACGTGCATACGCACGCAGCAGCTAATCCAAAAATACATTGTGCATGTATTGTAAACTGCAGGTCCCTGGCACGCTCGGATGAACAGTGGTTAAATCGGACCGCATAAAATTCTCAAAAAATTTACATAATAACTATTAATGCATTGGGAGGCTTCATATAAAATTTCGTAATTTTTGGAGCTCATTTGCTATATGTAAAAACTCATAAAAATATCAAAATTGTATGATTTTTTAGCGACATTTGTCATGGATAAAATTCCTCTAAAATTACACCGCATGGAACGTTGTGTCGGGAGGCTGTACATAAATTTTCATAATTTTTGAGCTCATTTGATATATTTAAAAATTCAAGTAAATACTAAATGGAAAAAAAATTAGGCGGGTGCGGATGAATAGTCACGACCACTGTTCACGTACTATTAGTACGTGAACAGTGGTCGTGCAGTCGGGGACCGCATGATTTGCCACATGTCGTCTCAAAAAATCGTGTGGTCGGGAGGAGGCTAGAAATGGAATTCCTGCTGTTTGGAGACTAAATATGGAATTCTGGTAATAAACAGTGTCATATCTGTCCAAAATTCGGGGATAATGGGCTGCACGGGTACTTCAGCACCCTTAGCACTGTGCGTAGGTCCGCCCTTGTCTTATGTGCAGAAAGAAAAGGAGCAGAGGACGGCTATATAATCATAGGTCTCATAATCATAATGCACGGCACATGATCCAACTCGAAATTGCAGTAATAATAATCTTGGTACAAATTAAACGAGACAGTTTCTCTCTAGTTTCTAGTGTTGAGCTGGAACCTGGAGTGGTTGCCGTATAGCCCAAAAACTCTCTCAGAGACCACACATGACACAACTGAACAAAGATCTCGGGGGAAAAGGTGCCAGCCTTTTACACAAACTGAACAAAAGCGAGGTTACAAGTGTTACAACTTGCTACGACAGGAACGAAAGCGGCACATGAAGGTGTCCGGCCGTCGTGATCCAGCTGAACAAAGTTGTAGTAGTAACAAACGCAAAAGACCAACAACTTTACTGCTGCATAATCTCGTTTGATCCCACGGCTAAGTCCAAAACATTATCTGTTCTTATTACCATAGAGAAAACTAGCTGAAGAGAAGACATCTACCACAAACACCTTTTTTTGGAGAAAGTTCGTCTGTTGCATTGCATGGTTGCATTCTCCAGTGAAAAGAGTCCGGCACAGTGTCACCGAACTGGAGAATTTTGAACCCTTCGCTTTCCCTCTCGCTTTCCCCGCTCACCGGCTTGGCTTGCTTGGTCACATCTGCTTCTTGGCCTCCGCCGCCTCGTCCTGCCCGTCCTTGCAGCTGTCCATGGCGGCCTGCTCCTTGCCTTCCTTGGGGCTCTCCAGCGCCCTCTTCTCCTCCTCTTCCTCCTCATTGTCGCCGGCCTCCTCCCTCGCCGCCGCCGAGCAGCTCTCCCGCCGGCGCTTCTCGGCGCGCTCCTTCAGCACCTCCAGGAGCACCTCCAGGGCCTCTCTCTTCCCGTTCCGACGGTTCTTGATCAGCACCTCGCTCACGTCCGCCGGCGTGATCTCCGCCTCGTCGATCCACTCCTCCAGCCCCCTCATGACCGCGGCGACGTCGTCTGAGTCGCCCTGGAAACCGAGGTAGTTCTTGAGGAGGATCGTGAGCGACGGGAACGAGCAGTAGCTCATGAAGATGTGCATGTCCATCCGGCCGGACCGGAGCAGCGCCGGGTCAAGCTTCTCGATGTGGTTGGTGGTGAAGACGAAGATGCGCTCCGAGCCGCAGCACGACCACAGCCCGTCGGTGAAGTTGAGCAGGCCGGAGAGTGTGATCGACCGCCCCGCCGCTGCCGCCGACGCGTCTTGATCGATCGTGCCGTTGATGCTGGGCCGCGGCTTCGGAGCCAGCGGCGCCGCGGCGCGGTTGGTGAGGTCGACGGAGCAGTCGATGTCCTCGATCACGATGATGGACTTGGACGTTGTCTTCATGAGCAGCTTCCGGAGCTCGGCGTTGCTGCCGACCTCGGTGAGCTCGAGGTCGTAGACGTCGTACCCGAGGAAATTCGCCATGGCAGCGATCATGCTGGATTTGCCTGTCCCCGGCGGGCCGTACAGGAGGTACCCGCGCTTCCAGGCGCGCCCCGTGCGCTCGTAGAACGCGCTGCCGTCGGCGAAGTCGCGGAGGTCGGCCATAATGGCCGCCTTGCGCTCGGGGTCCATGGCGAGCGTGTCGAACGTGCTGGGGTGCTTGAAGGGGACGCGGTCCCACGGCAGCCCGCGCGTGTCCATGGCCCCGCCGCGCGCGTTGGTGTACAGCAGCCGGTCCTGGCTCCGCCGCCGGATGTCCGCCGCGGCGGCGAGGATGTGATCGAGATAGGCTGGGAGCAGCTTGTCCCTGTCGTTGCAGCGGATCCGGAGCGTGAACCGGCGCTTCTCCTCGGGGAGCGAGCGCCACGGGAGGCCCGGCGACTGCCGCGGCGTCACCACGTGCTCCCACGTGACGGCCGCGCCGTCGAAGGCGTCGACGACGCGGTCGCTGGCTGCGAGCCCGAAGGTGAAGGACGACGAGTTGCGCGGCCGCGACAGGCTGAGCCGCGCCCCCGCCGCCGGCGCCGCCGTGCTGCTGAGGTAGAGCTGCACGGCGTCGTAGATCTCGTTGGTGCTCATCCCGTCCATCTCGGCGACGTCGAAGTACAAGTAGGGCGAGAAGGCCCGCGTCACCCGCCCCAGCAGCCGCGCCACCGCCGCCCGCAGCTCCGGCGGGAACACCGCGTGCAGCACCCCCTGCAGGAACGCCACCGCGCCCATCAGCGACGCCAGCGCCGTCCAGTACTCCCTCATGATCCCGCCCGCCTCGCCGCGCCGCGCTTCAATTCTTGGCTTCTTGTAACGCACGCCCGGCCGGTTCTGGACAAGAAACGCAAGGAGGAAAGGGAAACAAGGCTGGCCTTGGAGGCTTTCAGTTCTCTACGACCGGAGGCGATTCATTTATAGGACAAGAAGCTGGAGGAGTACTCGCTGGAGAACCAAAGATTTGAGGGATAAATGAACGAACGAGTGAATCAATTGTAGTGTGACCCTGAGAGACTAGGCCAGGCCTGCAAGGCAAGGTCGCTATCAATGGAGGAAGAGACAGAGAAAGAGATGTAGAAGTAGGAATTATTGGCAGGAAGAAAGAATTAAATGCACTGGAATATAGCTAGACATGAATGCAGTGCAATTTTTTTTATATATTTGACACTAATGTAGACTGTATTTATAGAAATAGCAGTATATTGGTGGTATTATCAAAAATATTATTTTTGTCGCCCGGTAAGGTGACGCGTGCAATCTGCCACCCCACCACAGAACGATAGGTAATTAAACCGGCTAATTAGCTAACTTAATTACCTATATTAATTATTTTTTATATATTGTTTGTTCGAATTTTTAAATATGACAAATGTGATTGAAAATTACAAAATTTTATACACAGTCTTCCAACACAATGTACTTAATAATGTAATTTTTTAACAATTTTATCCAATGTGAATGTTACTCAAAAATTTGTATGATTAGCAGATGATTTCAAATATTTAAATATAGAAAATGAGATCAAAAATTAAGAAATTTTATGTGCAGCATTCTGACACAACATACTTGATTGTATAATTTTTTGATAATTTTATCTACTGTGAATGTTGCTCAAAAATTACAATACGCCTAAATGGATATCATCACCTGGTAATCATCTACTAATTGTATGAATTTTTTAGCAACATTCATAGCGGATAAAATTGTCAAAAAATTATACAATTAGGTACATTATGTCGAGAGATTGCACATAAAATTTTGTAATTTTTTGAGCTCATTTGTTATATTTAAAACTTTAAACAAATAATATATAAAAAATAATTAAGACAGGTAATTAAGCTAGCTTAGCAGTCCGGTGGTGGAGCAGCAGGGCACCTGAGCAGCCAGGCAGGAGGCCTTAGCAGTCCGGTGGCCAAACGGTAGGTTGCTCCATCTCACATGTATCAGCTCTGCAGCATCGTCGCTCGGTCACTAGACGGTGAAAATAACATTTTTAATAATATTATTAGTTTACTGTTATTTCTATAAATACAAACAGTATGTTACATACGCCAAAAATTCCTATGCAGTGATGGATGGAGATTACACATACCAAGAAAGATCTCCCTCAGGCCTCACTTGGACCACTAGGGAGATGTGCACCTGTACAGTGTCATGATAGAGGTGCTGCCAATCCTTTGGCAGCTGGATGCTAGCAATAGTACTAGTACTTCCCTGGCAGGAGGCTAGCTTTGACATTGGAGGTACTGGGATCAGCGGATTAAGTGGTGATCGGTTCGGCTTGGAAAGCTCGTGGTTTATGGCTGAAAACACTGTAACTAGCTGAAAAAAGCATTGTAACTGACAGAAGCTTATTTAGCATAATTAAATTTAAAAAAAATTAAAAATAAAAAAATATGTTAGCCCATTACGTATAATACAAACAATACGGGAAAAAAAGAACCGGTAAAAAAGCTCAACAAAAAGCCAAAATTTCAGAAAAAGACGAAACTTATGAATAGTGAAAAATAAGCCAGAAGTCAAAAGCCGAAACCGAGTTGATCAGGGCCTAAGATCAACGGTGCTGTAGCTGTTGAAATCAGCGGGTGCCCTAGCAGGAAAAAGAACGGTCACAGCAAACGCAAAGCATATAAAAGATACGAACTTTTGTTAACGTGGTCTGATAATGAGCTAAATTACATCAGATTTGTTCGTATAAGGAGTTTCTTATTACGATTAGGATAACAAAATGCCAATGGTATATGTTTATATCCTAGCTAGTTACATGTTCAACTTAAACACTAATCTATACTACAGGAGATTTGCCCCCGCATCCTTAAGTCTATAATATTTCATAACCCTATATAAATTGTATTTCCTCCGTTTATAGAGTTGTGTCTAAAAAAACATGCACCATTTTTTTTGAAGATAGCCCTTTCCTTCACGCATATGAGCTATATACGTAACCTAACCTCCGGGTGTTGATGACAAATATTTGCTGGAGGCACACAGTAAACTGCAAAGACTTCCTTTCTTCACACAACAGTACAACACTAGTCCATAGTCCTCCATTCTTGTACTAGCAATAGTATGCAGCTGACGCTTTTTGTTTAGCAAATCTAGCTGTTAAATTAGCAATGCTCTGTGTATCATCTTATTGATCGCGTACACTAAAGTTGGGTGCATCGATAGATGGATAAACTCAAAAGCACCTTTTATTACATTGGGTTTTCAAAAGCACCATTTATTTTTGCATATAATAACTACTTAAAAGCATTTTATTGCGGCGAATAACTGGAAATGTTTACTAGAGCTCTAAGTTTCCTGTAATTAACTAGAATCTATAGTTCGTCGCAGCATATCACACAAAATTAGCTCTAAGGCCTTACGAGGATATAATAATCCTTTAATTATTACGCTATTATGTTATTCAAATATACCATTTATCGATAAAGGGCAGATTCCACAGGATAGTCGTAGTCTTACTACAACTACTTCTTGGTCGTAAGTCTCTCTATGATCACAAAATCGTAAGTCCTACTGCGACTACTCGATGGTCGTAAATATCTCTACGATCACATAGTTGTAAGTCCTACTGCAACTACTCGATGGTCGTAATTCTGTCTACGACCACGTAGTCATAAGTCCTACTGTGACTACTCATTGGTCGTAAGTCTCTTTACAACCACATAATTATAAGTCCTACTGCAACTACTCAATGGTCGTAAGTCTCTCTACGATCACATGGTCGTAATTCTGTCTACGACCACGTAGTCATAAGTCCTACTGTGACTACTCATTGGTCGTAAGTCTCTTTACAACCACATAATTGTAAGTCCTACTGCAACTACTCAATGGTCGTAAGTCTCTCCACGATCACATGGTCGTAGGTATTACTACGACTACTCAATGGTCGTAAATCTCATTACAACCGCATAGTCATAAGTCGTACTAAGACTACTCGATGGCTTTAAATCTGTCTGCGACCACATAGTCGTAAGTCGTACTGCGACTACTCGATGGTTGTAAGTCTGTCTATGACTATATAGTCGTAAGTTTTACTGTGACTACTTGATGGTCGTAAGTATCTCTATGACCACATAGGCATAAGATTCGATGGTCGTAAGTCTCTCTACGACCACATAGTCATAAGTCCTACTACGACTACTCGATGGTCGTAAGTCTGTCTACGACTGTATAGTTGTAAGTCCTACTGCAAATACTCGATGGTCATAAGTCTTACTGCAAATACTCGATGGTCGTAAGTCTCTACGACCATGTACTCGTAAGATACGACCTAGTCGTAGACTTTCCTATGAATAGTATATCTAGTGCCTCATAGAATCGCCTGACAAGTCGGTTAGAACATGCGCTCATCTTTAATAAACACACACGGTCTCTCTCTGACAACAACCGTTGAATGGCGAACCGCCCTCATATCTCTCTGACAATAACTTCCAATGGACTGTTATCACCTAAACCGTTGGGACATCTTTTGGGCGCAAGACAACTACCGCCATTTGGTCAATTATATAAAGGATTGCATTGGAGGAGGGGAGGGGGAGAAGACCCAAGCAAGAGATAATGCAAGGCATTACGTAGGGTTATTATTTTCTCAGGAGAAGGCCCAAACCTATATAAAAAATCTCGTGTCTTCCTTCTACATTACCAGATCTTAGTGATAAGAGTTTTTCCCGAATTTAAACAAATCGTACGTAAGGTCGATATTAAAACATCGACAATTGGCGCCGTCCATGGGGAGAATTTTTTCCAAGATCCTAGTAATTTTCTAGGCTACAAGTTCTCTTTCTCCTGATGTCCTCATGGCAGGGGATAGGAACGAGGAGAATTGGTTCGACTTGGCCGAATACATAGACCTTAACATGGATGCCTGCTTTGGCTTTGAGAATATGATGCAATCCTCTAACGGTGAGAGTCTCCTTGGAAATCTATCATAGAACCTCAGAGATCCCACCACAGGAAAGGCTGATGAGGGATCCAAATCCCCCAAAGCAGTATGCCCAACAGAGGACTCACTTCCCCCAAGTCGCGAGGGTCAACCCGACCATAATGAGGACTTGCAATGCAACAATGGGCCCGTCCACAAGCGTTTGAGTCCCACGGTGACACCCGGTGACACCCTGAGCAGTTTCAGCGAGCCCTGGAATTAGCCAATCTGGGAATCCATCACCAACTGGTGGTGGTGCCTCTCTGGTCCAATCTACAAAGAGAATGGGTGGACACTTTTCGCATTCGCCCATATTTTCGTAGGGATAGATCAGGCTAGGAACAATTATAACCCGAAATTCCTCTACCTGGCGGGGTTTACTCTAGGCCATGAGGCAATCTTGCTCAATGATTCTTCAGACGAGGGGGCCTCCCCAGAAGTGGAGATTCTAGACAGGAGGTCTTTACACTGCCCACAAATCCTCATCACCCTCATGGAGGAAGGCTTGAGAATGCTCCCTACCGATCACACTCTCTTGCCTCTCGTGAGGATGGTGAGGAGACCTCTAGTGATGAGCCTGATCAGTACTTTGATGAGCGTGGGAGAAATCCTAGAAATAATTGCTCTCCTGTGAGGCAGCCCTAGCCAGCACCAGGGATCGAGGATCCTGAGACCGCTCAAAGAAGGCGACTAGCTGCCCAAAGGTCTTTGCTTGGGCATATCTAGTACTAGTCCGAAGAGGCTCAAGAGTTTCAACGAATCAATGACTTGCTTGAGAACCCAACCCTAGAGCTTGCTTGGCACCGGGCTACAACCACTTTACTAAAGGAATTACACAAAGTCTCTACGATCTGATGGCCAGACTCGAGCACCCTCGCCAATGTAACTACAAGAATCAGCAAGGTATGACCGCATCTAGTCGATCATGAAACTCATCTAGTTGGGTTCAGCATGATGACAGAGCGCATCAGACTCCCAATCGCAATACTAGTCGAAGGAGAATACCTCGAATGGCTCCAGATCGACAAGTTGATACTCGGTCACCGCTTCGAGTAAGGAACCTGCAGCAGCAAATGGAGTACGAGGAGTGCTACCCTCATATAGATGAGGCCTGTTATAGGTCAGGTCCACTGAGTGTCGAGCATTGCCGAGTACGATCACCCGATGATGTCAACTACCCTTGATTGGTTGCAGTTTGAGGTTCCGATCGTATGCCTTGAATTTTGCCAAGACATAGCTTACAACACCCCCGACTGCATCCCGAATTGACTCCGCCTGGTCAGACTTCAAAGTTGACAGCCTTGACTTTTAGTTCGATCATACTCACGTGGGCAAATAATGGTGTCCTTGGAAAGACTCATCTTCTTCGAACCAAACCCACTAAGTAGATCATTGAGAAGTGCACCATTGTCTTGACGGATTGCCTTCATTGACTTGGTCTCCTCTTGGCTACGAGTCACAACTTTAGAAAGATGCTTTATTTCGACCATAGCCTCTGCAAAAGAGTTGAAGGTAGTCAAGATGATACTCGTCAAGAGATTTGTTTGAAGAAATAGTCGAAGGTAAGTTTTCTTACCTGATAGTCGAGTATCGAGCATTTTATTCTCTCATCTTTCTCTTTATTGATACGAGTAAGTTCTATAATCACATTGGCCTTCTCTTCGACCTCAGTGCGAAACCTACTCGATCCAGTCTCTTTTTCTGCTAAAGGAAAAAGCTTAAAGGAAAGCAAGAAAGATGTATAAATGAACAGTATTAAGTTTCAGAACTTACTGTTTATTTTCCTGTAAAGCCTTGGCTATAGCGTTAGCCTTTGCAAGGTTTATTGATAAGTCAACATTTCCCATCTTTAACCTCTGCAAATTGGCTTTCTCGTTATCGAGCGCAGCAGGCAAAAATTCTGAGTCAAGCTTAGACCTACAAGCATTAAAAGCAGACATGAAAGGCTAAACAAATGGTCGAAATAGAGTTCGATTACATAAGCTAGTAACTTACAATACCATTGCCTTCTTAGAGAGATTGACATTCTCTTGTTGAAGAAGCTAAGTTATCTGTAGTACTCAGCCACAGTAGCCATGTCTTCTAACGCTCTCTAAACAAAAAAGGATAGTGAGAAATAGGAAGAAACAAGTGTGAATGTTCTAGTGCTCGATACTTTCATTCATGCTCTTACTTGCAAATGTAGCAAGAACCAATCGAGAATCTTCAAGGTAATTGAGTTGTTCGACCCTTTTCCACCACACTTTTTTGAGACGCTCATCATCAAAAATATTCCCTTTGTCAGAAAGGTCCTTGGGGTGTGAGACTCGGATCGAAGCTCGATCAGAAGAAGATCCCTATAAATATAGGGTTAAAATTGCAGAGAAGAAGTTAGGTTGTTCTTCTTCTCCATCTACACATTCTCGAAAACAAAGAGGAATATCCTTGATGATTTCCTCTTCAATGTGGTGATTGAAAGGATTTCCAATCCCTCGATCAATTTCAGAAGCAACCTCTGTTGCTACAGTAGTCATTCCCTCGACCACCTTCTCACCACGTCTTCGATCGCGAGCAGAGCCACGGGGGGCTTCTCAGTGGAAGCTTCCTTAGGCAGTAGAGAGGTCGAGCTAGAATTGTGAAAAGTGAGTTGGCATTCGAGGAGACATAAAGGTAAAATGCAATAGTATTTTCATACCTTGGCATCATAACCTTGATTGTGAATTTAGAAGAAATTCTTCTAGAGAGTGGTTTCTTCGACTTCTTCTCTTTAACCATGTTTGGTCGTGGAGAAATGAGGACTTCTTTCACCACGACTAGTCGAAAGTCCTTTGCACTTTCGACCACATCTGATCGAAGGTCTAGAGCAAGAGCTGTTGCTCCTTCCCCCACCTACCCCTCCTGATGTCAGTGCCAATTCCAACCATCAGGGCAGCCTCCTTTTCGATCATAGGATCACCTGTCACAGTAGTCTCCTTCACAAAAGATATGAAATTCTTCTAATTTTCCTTTTGGAGTCGCTTGATCAAGCCTTGAGATGCACTTACTGAATGAGTTTCGGTATCATAATAGAAGGGTACATTGATCTTAGGAGTCGGTTGCTCTAGTACGGCCGCCCTTATTTCACTTGCGATACTCATGTCCACAATGAATTGTTGAATAGAAGTGTTCAGAGCAGCCGGGGGAAGAACGGCAAGGGGGAAATAGCACTTGTGCTCCCCTGTCCTTATCAACTGTCTTAACTAGTCGACATGTCTTGGCCGGAGGAGCCTTGGCTTTCTCTACTTCTCTGACCACCATCAATTCGACCCCTTGGTCGTCTTGACGGTAATTCATGCCTACATTCTGCAAAAGAGAAAAATGCTACTTAGTCGCTCCCTATGATTATGTAAGCCTGAAGACAAAATCATTTCTTTGATTACCTTTAGGCACTCTTCCTTCTCTTTGGTGGATACGGCCACCAGAATACGAGGGGCTTCCACCTCAAGCGATAGAGGCTTCTCACACATAGCCTTAACTCAGGAGTTGATTTCTTCCAACTCGAGATCTATTAATTCAGACATGATAATCGATAAACAACACTCAAATAATAAACAAATAAATAATCTTATTTTGAACATGAGTTCGAGTATTACTTACCGTTCTTGTAATCTCTGGTTGGGTCTGAGATTCCTGAGTACATCCACATAGGATGTGCTCATTGCTTTAGGGGGCTGATGCAACGCATGATGAAGTCTTTCACCACATGCCAGCATGTGAGCCCCTTGTCCCTCAGCTCTTTGATGGCTGAGATGTAGGGGCTATTCTCGTAAGATCTTTGGGAGCCGAATTCCAAAGATTGTTCTTCTTTGCAGCCTTCCTCATGAAAGAAATGTTGTCTTCATTAGTCATCTCCCAATAAAACCACTTCTTTCAACTCGGCCACGAGGACCGAGTGAACATGGGCTTGTAAAGATCCGTCTTCCCATCGTGGAGTTTCAAACCACAGCCCAGTTTGCCGGCTCATTTTGTAGTAATATCGAAAGAGCTCGCCTTCCCATTGTGGAGTTTCATTTACAACCACTCTTTTCAAGTAAGTTATTTTCACTTGAAGTTGGGGGGCTAGATGACGAAGATATTATAATTCTCTAATTATTACGTCATTATATTATTTGAATATACCCTTTTATCGATAAAGGGGAGATTTCACAAGATAGTTGTAAGTCTTACTGCGACAACTCCTTGATTGTAAGTCTCTCTACGACCACATAGTCATAAGTCTTACTATGACTACTTGATGGTCGTACGTCTGTCTACGACCACATAGTCGTAAGTCTTACTGCGACTATTCGATGGTCGTAAGTCTTTCTACGACCATATAGTCTTAAGTCGTACTGCAACTACTCGATGGTCGTAAGTCTGTCTACAACCATATAGTCGTAAGTTGTACTGTGATGACTCAATGGTTGTAAGTTTGTGTACGACTATATAGTCGTAAGTCTCTTTAGGACCACATAGTCGTAAGTCTTACTATGACTACTTGATGGTCGTATGTCTGTGTACGACCACATAGTCGTAAGTTTTACTGCGACTATTCGATGGCTATAAGTCTGTCTACGACGACATAGTTGTAAGTCCTACTGCGACTACTCGATGGTTATAAGTCTCTCTACGACTATGTACTCGTAAGATGTCCTATGACCTAGTCGTAAACTTTCCTACAAATAGTCTATCTAGTGCCTTGTAGAATCACCTGACAAGTCGGTTAAAACGTGTGCTTATCTTTAATAACCACACACGATTTGTCTCTAACAATAATCGTTGTATGGTGAACCGCTCTCATATCTCTCTAACAATAACTTCTAATGGACGGTTATCATCTGAACTGTTGGGACATCTTTTGGGCGCAAGACAACTACCATCATTTGGTCAACTGTATAAAGGATTACGTTGGAGGAGAAGAGGGGGAGGAGATCCAAGCAAGAGATAGTGCAAGGCATTTCTCATTATATACTTTGTAATTTTCTCTTTGAGCAATAACAACACAGGAAATAGGGTTATTATTCTCTTAGGAGAAGGTCCGAGCTTGTATAAAAAGTCATGTGTCTTCCTTCTATATTACCAGATCTTAGTGATCAAATAAATCATATGTAAGATCGATATTAAAACACCGACAAAGCCTTTTTTTGCAATGCACGAGCTCTGGAAATTTCGTAGGAATCCAGTACGAATCAAGTGTACGAAATTGCAGTTCAAACCAGTGATCCAAATGGTGCTAAAACTAGCGTTTACACGCCTCCAGTTTCGTTTTTCGTTTTTGTTGAATCGTCACTCCGGTTGGTCTGATTACATCCAACAGGCCAATCAGCTAGCATTGCAACTAGGTCAAGAGACGTGTTTACACGTTGCCACAAGGAGTAAGTTAACCACAAAGGTGCGTCACTACATGTAAGAGGAAGACTTTTGAGCCTTTGGCCATTCACTTGTTCTTAATTTGCGTTAATTTTGTACGCAGAAGATAAAAAAAAACACAACGTTGGACAATTGAGGCCAACGACATTCTTGACTAATAGGTCCAAATTTCACACGAAGAACCCACGGCATAGCAAGAAAATAGCAACTCCACATTGCATGTCATGATCCAAGCAATGCCTTGTGTCTGTAGCCAAGATGATTTGGAAGAAAAGATTAAACGGGTCATTGGGGACAGCAATGAACGACGCTCCTTTGTTTCTCATAGTCTAGATTAATTGTTTGTTCTTTTGACGTGTTCCAATTCATTAGTGTAGTACTCACATTCTTGGCACTAGTGATACTAGACAAATTAAGGGGATTGAACGACTGGCAAAAGTTCGTAGGGCAAAAATAGAACAAGACGACATCGACAATTCTGGTCAAGATTAGACGGCTTGGCATGTGCTGCAATAGAGATGTTTCATATTTTTTCTTCAGGGTGAAGCTCAATTGCTCTGCCTCAGCAAGATCGTTCACTGGAAGCTTCATAACATTCGATTCTAGTTCTTGAAAAAAAAAGAGTGTCGATTCTACATTTCAGGAAGATTTACTGCAGAATGACCCCCAACCTCAAGCTGTATAAACGCCATGAAAGTTAAGGCCACATGAGCGATCCATTAAACATGTTATTAGTGAGACTCGAACCACTTTATATACAGATTGGACAACTTGTCGACGCCTGTTGCCTAGGACATTGACGGCACATCATGAAGGCAAGAAGCAACGTTGATCGGATCTGAGAGCTGACATGTAAAGCTGTACGTGCAAGCCAACTTGGCTAGCTCACACTCATCCGCTACAGGTACGACTACATAGTACGCCGGCCGGCCGACAGCCAGAAAACTAAGCGCACGTTGTGCAAGTACAATCAGAACGCAGGTGCGTACACATGCAACATCTAGACTATATAGGTGCAAGGATCAGCGTGCATGTCATCTGATTGACAATGGATGGTCCGGATCGGAGGGATAGAGGGACAATTTTTTTCTTTTATCTTTGATTGGTGGTTTAATCCGGCCCGTCGAACTCATGATCCAATGGCCTACAGCGCATGTGGACTAGTCACATAAAGACCTTCCTTCACCTCCTGTATATGGACTCTTTTTTTTCCCGAGAAGATATAAGGTAGACGCACAAACAACTCACACACCATCACACGTACGTACATCTCCTAATACACGTTTGAGAATTTCTATGAAGGTACTAACACCTTACGGTGCACAGACACATATTTTCTCACTGAACATGCACACAAGTATATACTATATTCTAATTACTTAGGTGAGACACATGGACTTCGGTTCCAAGAATCCAATTTGGATCTTGATCGGACGATGGGAACATAGGTTCTGTTCTTTTCAGCTTCTAAAAGCTGCTTTTCGGCTTTCTATAGTAACTAACTTTTAAATGGAGTATTTTTTCAAGATAGGGTCTACTAGTTAATTGTAGTACATACTTTACTGACTTCATTTATATCGGCACAAACTACACGTGGGTTTCTGTTACTCTATAATCTCTCGTACAAATAATCCAAAAACCACAAGCCGCAATTAAAAGCCACAAGCTACAAAAAAAAAAAAGAACAGTCCCATAACCTTACCGCACAACATATACTGTGCGACTTTGCGTTGGTAGCTGCTAAAGCAAGGGAACCCAGGTACGGGTTCGTTTGGTAGGAGCACACAGTACTCCCCAAATCCTTAGTCTGTGTGAGATGGATAACATGAAACCAGTTAATTATTTGGCCTAAAGCGCTTAGCCCCAGATTATTATTTGCTCATGACTAGCTTGTCCCTTTGGTTATTAGCTACAGGCGAGTTGTTCGCGGAGAAGGTTAGTTAATTACTATAACGGTGAGGTCAACCATTGGATATCGTACTAAACTTATCGTTGCAGTGCTCGAAGCAGTGATCGACTGTACAGAGATATATCATATATACACGAGTGGCCTCAAGAAATTGAGGTGCAGCCTCGTGATCTGACTAGACCCAAAGATAATGTGGCGTAATACTCACTACGATTGATAGACTAGTAACATGTCAACAAAAACCTCGACAACGCAAGCCGTCAAAGATGTCATTAGCACTACCTGCCAGCCAGCCATCGACTCCCTTGGATCTCCTGGCCCATGGTCCACAGATCGGATCGGACGCCGAAAGCAAATGAACAATCTCGTGCTGCTACTAGCATGGGTACTAGCCGCCTCAGCTCTAAACACCGTACCACAGACCCCCGACGTCTAGCCTTCGGCTCAGTCCACTGTAAAAAAATATCAAGATATTTACTATTAAAAGTTACAATAAATATAGGTTTTGTTAAACGTTATCTAGATATTTTCTTCCTAACTATCATCCAGATTTATGACCATTGGATTAGAAATTCAATGTCCATAAATTCTCCCCCCTCCCACTTGAAAAAATCTCATCCCTTTCAAAACAAGGGCTCTTTGATTTCTAATCCAAAGATCACAAATTTAAATGATAATTAGAAAGAAAATATCTGGATGATACCTATATACTCCCATAAAATATATGGGCTTTTCAACTGGATCTTGGACCATTGCCCCCAGCTCCGCCTCTGCAGACTCCAAAGATCCGAGTCAAGGGGGCACACAATGAAGGTGGCTATAGCTCTAGCCACAAGCACGGGTAAAGCGTCAGAGCCCTTCACCGCTTGACGCAATTGATGGGAGGCATGCAGTGTGATGCGCAGCGCAGGCCCGGGGCGTCACAAGGCCAAGGCGAGGCGACTTTCCCGGCAGCGCGCGGCGACGTGGCGTACGCCTGCCGCGCGTTTCGTGCTGTGGGCAGCCAGCCAGCCTGCCTGCCCGTCCTGCGCCGTGCACGCACGGAGCCAAGTCAGTCGTCACGTTGGGTCGCTGGCAGCGCCTGCGCCCTGCGCCGGTGGATTAAAACGGTCAAGTTTGAGGTCGCGTCGATCGGCCGGTCGTCCGGTCTAGTCCGCTCTGACTCCGGGTCTAGTCACGGTGGCATTGCTTGCCTTGATTGCGAACCCATCACTCATCCTGCGCCTGCGTCTGTTTCCGTCTGGTGTCGGTCGATGGTTCTGTGAGACTCCGGGTGCCATGGTCCAGTCCAGGCCCAGCAGCTAGCCAGCTCCTTCGGTGATATGCGGCTTCAGCTTGCTCATCATGCAAATATTTGAATCAGGCGGGCACACATGGATATGGATGGTCCTTGGGACTGCTCGCTCCAGCTTCAACCAAGAATCATCACCCTAACCCAAGCAGGCAGGCAGGACCGGCTAGGCTACCCTTAGCTCGTTCTCGTTCAAAAGGCGCAGCGTCTCACACAATGATTGGCGCTTCTGCACCGCTGGTTTGGCTCGGTCCGGGTCGCCTTCGCTTCGCTTCGCTTTTGCTTCGGCCGCATCTGGGCAGTGCAGAATCCTATTCACTACTACTGGATCTTCCATATGCCATTGCTGAATTGATCGACTGGCTGCTCTGCTCTACTTTTGTTGGAGAGAAAAACATAAAACACTACTTTTTCCATGATTACCTTGCCGCTGTGCTGCAGAGACGAGAGATTTTTGGCAGCGGGATTGTGCGTGCGGCCTGCTTCGCAACGATTCACCTGCTCAAGCAGAGGAGCGCAGAGCAGAGCGCGCCGAGGGCTGAGGCTTTGCCGCAGTTATGTATTGGTTTTTTTTCTTCTGACCTCTACTTAACAAAGCCAAAAGATAAACCAAAGATAATACAACACTTTGTTTTTCAAAGCAGCTTCTCTATTTCTCTTATTCTAGAGATAAAACAGTGAGTCATGGGTGCATCACATATCACACTCTTCTTGCTCCCATTACACACACGTCTCTCTCACTTTTTTTCACCGCTCTCCTCTTCTTTTACAAATTATTTCTTTCAGATATTTTTATTTATTTTTAGCTAAAATATATAAGCTAGAACTAAAAACCATTAGTAAAAATTAGTATGGACACCCCTTAATCTGCAGCTTGTACAATGTGCAGCTTCATCAATTCACCTACAGCTGCGCTGCGCAGGTGCAGCCCGCAATGTGGCTAGTCCTCTGTGTATATTCCTTCTTTCCATGCCTGTATTGGAGTGAAACTTGTTACCACTACTGTACGTAAATGTTTTAGGGGTAGTATATGTTGTCAGGAAACTGTTTTGTTCTGACGGTGGCTCGTAAATTTGTAATCGTTATACAAACCAACATTGTAGATTTGCAATCGTTTACATTTCTGCATGTGCGCATCTGCAATCTTTTTACGTTGCCCGTTTTCACTTTTCAGGCTAGTACTGTACACTATAGGCTTGCGGTTGGACCAACTAGATTAACAATTTGACTGGGCTACGAAGACTTATATGGGCCGGATGCGGGCCCAAAACGGGTAATTTGTGTATGAAATTCTACGGCCAACATCAATGATGGGAACGGACGAAGCCACCTACTTCCTCGATTTGGAGATTCTCAAGCTAATTGTGCAGCTCCCAATCAGATAACCAATTAAAAATGACAAAACAAGAATGTTTATTGCGTACGCTTCCTAATTCGCATCGGCTTTAACTTATTTTTTAATTTTAGTTTATTTAAACTAAAAACCATTTGAAACGCGTTGATTTTTAATTTTAGCTTTTTAGCTTTTTTCGGCTTTTTTTTCTTTTTTTTCCGTTTACCTTTCCATTGTCCGTGAAGATATAATGGTATTTTTATTTTTGTTTAATTGAATAACTTAGAAAAATCTAATAGCCATTATAATACAATTTCAGACGAAAGCCAAAGCCGCAACCGTAGGCCAAAACTTTCAGCTAATTGGAGCAACCCCTAACCACCGTCATCTCAAGAATTTTTTAAAGGGAAATGCTACTATTCATATGTACGGAGAAATAGATAAAAATTGAACAGTTGCAACCTTCTCGCCCATATATACAACATTTCTCAAATATGTATACAAAAAAAAAACAAAGGACAATGAAAGTACTCTCATCGTACGCTCCGATGCAATTTTTCTCACCTATATATATACAACATTTATTGGCTATATATGTAACAAAAAAACAAAGAACGATGAGAGTATTCCCATCATACGCTCTGATACGACATTTCTCGGTTCTGTATGCAATAAAAAAATTTAATAAAAATCTCGATGTTACACTGCTGTTTCCGATTGCTGCATGCACGTAACCAAAAAATGTTGCAACAAAAACAACCATTTTTTTGCTACATAAATGACTGATAAATGTTATATATATTGACAACAAATGTTGTATATATCAATGGCCTTTTTTAAAACAAACTTCAACGGGAACATGTGCAGGTGGTACTGCTTGTATCCGTCACGGCAGGTGGTACAGCTTGGACGGCTTGATCCCGGAGGTGACGTTGAAGTACCTGAACGCGGCCGCCCACCGGCGGTTGTCCTTGAGCATGTGCACGGCGACGGTGTCCGGCCGGAAGTTGTCCATGTCCCAGTTGAGGTCGTACATCCGCGGCTTGAGGTTGTACCGGTTCTTGCCCCTGCCACCGATGTTGAGCCACTTGCCGACGAGGAGGTCCTCGGGGCCGTGCGTGTCGTTGTGCCGGAGGATCTCCTCGTTGGTGGACACCCAGCTCGCGACGTCCCACGAGACGACGTACCCCATGCCGTGCATGAACGGCATGGGGTCGTCGCCGACGGCGAAGCCGTGGCCGAGGTACACGTCGTCTCGTGGCTTGTTCCGGAGCTCCTCGACGAGGGTGGCCACGCGCAGGTACGTGTCGTCGTCGATCTTCATCACGTAGTCGTAGGGCGCGTCCGCGAACAGCCGCGGCACGGCGGAGAGGTACTCGTGCGTCTTGCCGTCGTTCATGTTCTCGGTGCAGTTGAGCACGACGATGTCGCCGTGCCGCTTGATCTCCAGCGCCACAAGCACCTTGTCCACCGGGTCGGCCACGTCGCAGAACACGAACCGCACGTCCACCTGCGCGTCGGCGGGCACCGGCGGCTGCAGCGCGTACGCCAGGCGCACGATGTTCCGCCGCTCGTACCGCTTCGGCGTGGTCAGCACCCCCACGAGGAGGCGGAACTCCGGCTGCCTCGTCGTCGTGGCGACGACCTCCTCAGCTCCCGGCGCAACGGAGTAGTCTACGTCGTCGGTGGCGGAGCCGCGGCAGAGCACGCCGAGGCCGTGGGAGCGGACGTGCGAGGAGCCGAGGCTCGGGAGGATGACCACCACTGCCAGGAGGCCGAGGGGCACGAGGAGGAGGTACGGGGTGCAAAGCGAGGCGGCGGGGAACGCGTGCGACGAGGACGAAGTGGTCTTCATGGCGCGCGCGCGCGCCCGTCCGGTGAAACGAAACGTGAGGAAATTTACGTGTCCTGGCCTCGTGGGAGCGCGCGCGTTGGCTTATAAGCAGACGCGAACAAGTACGCGTTTGCCGGTGTGGGACTATTCGCGTAAGAAAGTTGGTTGAATCGTTCGCGGATGACGGGAGAAAAGGAAATTTGAGGTCGCATCATTAATTCACGCGACGTCGAGATTGTGCTCTTCAATGGGTGACATGGAATCGATCTGCATAATTTATGGGATCGTCTGCGCGTAATGGTAGGAGATGTTTCAACGTCCAAGAGCATGTTAGAGCATCTCCAAAAAGATACTCTATATGGCTCTTAATATTTATATTTTAGAGTTGAATGGTAAGAAGTAGCTCCAACAGATTCCCAAATAGACTCCCAAAAATAGAACACACCTAAAAAATGGGCTCTCGCTCTCTACTTATAGAGGATGATCTAGGCTCCCAATACTATTTTTCTCGTTTAGGGTATCTGTTGGAGGGAATGATTATTTTAGGACCTTATATCGTGGTTAGAATCTGTAAAAAGAGATTTAGGGTGTGAATTTATTGGGCATCTCTTGGAGATGCTCTTAGGCGGCACAGATGAAACACCCGCAAACTTCATTTCTATGTCGGCTTGTTCTCGTGGTTCTCCGAATGACAGCTCAGGATATGTAGAAGACGGGTCACGACTATCATTCATACAGATTCCAGGCATCAAGCATGGCATGCCATTGCACAGCGGCGATCTCCATTGGCTTTGCTTGTTTGCTCTGTATTATGGAGGCAGGGGCGCGATGGTCGTCGGGAACAGGCCAGTTTGTCGGTTACCACTTGATACAGGCATGCCTTTTTTTTTTCTGTTGACGTTATAAAGGATGACGTACAGTTACGCACACCATATTTATACTACACATCACACGTATATGTGTTTTTGCTAAAAAGAAACACTAACGAATGAACTACCGTTCCGATAGAATAGTTGATGGCCGTTGGATCAAAAGTTGTGCATGAATCTCAAAGCAATTCTACTATTATGCTTTGCTTGCTCCGCTCCGCTCCCGCAGCCGCTCGCTCCCTCTCCCTCTTGTTCTCCTCGCTCCTCTTGTTCTCTCTCCCTCCTCACCGCTGTATCTCCTCACTTTCCAACACTGCCGACCCCACTGCACACCAAATCTGGAGGCTTGAGGGGCATCGCCACCGGATCTGGCGTCGGAGGGGGAAAATCCAGCTCCCCACTACGGGTTCACCCTTCCCCCGGGGGCATAGAAGAGGTCAGGGGAGGTGGCGTCCTGGTGGTCGGCGGTGGCGAGGGCGATGGGCAGGGTAGAAGGGCGGTGGCGAGTCGAGGCGCTAGCAGCGCGCATCGAGAAGTTAGGTTGGGCGGGCGGGCGCGAAGAGGGGGGCGGGGTGCAGGAGGCGCGCAGCGCCGTCGGTTGTGGGTGGTGGTGGAGGGGGCAGGCGGGCGACAGAGGAGGTGTGCGAAGCTGCCCGGGGCGGTGCGGCGATGGCAGCCTACGACGAGGTACTCCTCTTCCTCCAACTACCTTATACCATTGAAAGTGGTTCCAACGATATACCGTTGACTAATTGCTCTTTTTGCTAAAACACACGCTACTTCTAGAGTGGAGGTCGCTAGAAAATTCTACATTTATTCAGTACCGTAAGGAGTACAAGCACATGCTTTTTCATCGAATGCACATATATGTGTGAAAACGAGCGTGCGCATCAACCTAGGGTTTGAAGGCAGACCAAATGCTCAATAACAGTTTTAGCCAACATAGCTCAGTTCTCGAGACATGCATGCCTTAGTGATAAGTTATGTTCGTGATTTGCCTCGGCCGTAAGATCAAAGCTGAGATCTATATTATAATACACAGGATTATTGACAATTCAGGCTGGTCGATTATAGTCACCTTTTCACATTGCTTTCTGCTGCGAACGTGCATATTTTCTTCTGCGAAAATCTGACGAGTGTTGGCACAGTAGAAAAAAAGTTCATATAATATTTCAAACTTTGCTCGAAAGTTTGTCCAACACCTCGAACTATGAAATTGGACATATATTAGACCCCCGAACTTCGTAATCCAGTCCAAATAACACCTTGACCCAATTTTGGATGGCAGGTATTACCTGCATGACACAATAAGTGAATGGTTTTATAACATAGGATGACACGATGGTCAACTTTAGGTGAGGATAAGTGGGATCCACGTGGCTTTCTTTCCCTAATCGAAACAAAGCGGGAGAAAACTATAGGGGCGGTGGCCATGGAAGTATGGTTGAGAGCTCCATGGGGGAGAAGCCTTTGTGAACTCCACATGTCTCTGATCCAATTTGGCCAACGTGCCATCCTATATGATAAAACTATCATTCATCACGCCACGCATGCCATAGTGCCATGCGAAACCATAGTCAAGGTATTATTTGTTTTGAACTGGATTGCAAAGTTCGGGGGGGGTCAAATATCTAGTTTCATAGTTTGAAGTGCTGGACGAACTTTGAAGCAAAGTTTAATGTGTTATATAGGTCTTGTTCTTTTCAGCTTCTAAAAGCTGCTTTTAGGCTTTTCTACAGTAACTAGCTTTTAAACGGAGTATTTTTTTCAAGATAGGGTCTACTAGTTAATTGTAGTACATACTTTACTGATTTTATTTATATCGGTAAAACCGCACGTGAGTTTCTGTTACTCTATAATCTCTCGTACAAACAGTTCAGAAGCCACAAACCGTAGCCAAAAACTACAAGCCGCAGCTAAAAAGAATAGACCCATATACTTATTCTGGCACAATACGGTAGTGCTATTGCGTAAAGTCTCAGCCTAATTTTCCAGCAGATATGCTACATAATTCTTGAGGCATGTAAATACGTTGTGTGGTGTCTACAGGATGTGTTATAGCGAAGTATCTATCACAACACTTGTTACGAGTCATGAACATTTGTTCTTTATTTCCTAACAGCTTAAATATACATAGATCTCTGGTCTCCTTGTAACTGGGATGGACCCTTGTTAACAAAAATGTTTTAAAACACATAACAAAAATAGATGGTCGAAAGAACCAGAAACACATATTTAACGTGGAAAAATCCTTACGGGAAAAAAAATACAGATGCACAAAAACGGAATTCACTATAAGAGAATTAACAAGCGTAGGGAATTTCAATGTATATCAATTGTGCGGTTACATGGATACATATATAGACTAAGAAACAAGAGTTCTAGAAGATTATGAAACCGAGACGAGGTCGGTGTATATGTCTACTTCGATACATATATGAACTCGTATCATATTTTAACAATTCCCACCTTGAGACGAATTCGGATCACACACTCAACAATACCTAACTTGAGGTGAATTCGCTCTTGTAGCCTAAATTCACTACCATAGCAAAAAAAAAAAATCAAATCTCCTCAAATCATAATTCACTATCAATGATCCTTGTGTATTGAAAGTACATAGAACTAATCAATAAGTAAGACTAGATCAGTCTTCTCCACATGTTTCTCCTATAGCGTTGGATAACTATATTGAAGAACTCATCTTATAGATTTTTTATATGCTCTACTGGAACACATAAGTCGACAAACAATACTTATTGAAAAGTAACTTGCACATGTGACATCATGTACATCAAACTGCCAACTGTAAAAGTAACTGAATTCTATGCATAGTTGAAAACTACTCCTTTAGAAGAACATCTGGATGAAAGTAACTCTTCTACCATCAATAGAACAGAAACAATATCTACAAGAGACCCCTCATATTGAGATATAACAACTAGAACGTATTGCACGTGCAATACCAAATGTTGTAATATCTATAGAGATAATTAACTTCTTCTTACATTTTAAATCCTTCATTTAGAACTCATACTTGGAGCATAACTTCATTAATGAATAAAAAAATTTAGAGAATATTATATTAACTACCATTAGGGTGTTATCAAACAGTTAATCAGTTGTCCCCTCAACTAACATTAATTTTTTTCAAAGTCTCCTCGATCAAGCGTAGCCCAAATTAACTTTGTTTGATGAGTTTTTGTACAAATATACTAAGTCAAAGCAAATACAGAGACACATATTTGGGAAGAAAACTGTGGTATGTGTACGTGCTACGCAAGACTCAATTTGTTTTAAGACCGGGTAATGAAACAATATTAATATTAGCGCATCACTAAAAATGACTAAAATTACTGTGCTAAATTTTAATAATGGTACTTATGTACACTCAAAAATACAATTTTCACGTATGTTAAAGCGCCAGTGTTCGCTTATGAATAGTGCAAATTAGGGGTAATCCACCTCCAAAACTACTCCAAGGGATAAAATGTATTTGAAGATCAAGGTGTGTGATATATGGTTTAATAATATTCAAGTGTTAAGTGGAGTTTGCTCAAAAGTTATAGGGTGTCTAAATTTTTTTGCACTTTTCTTTTGTATGTAGCCTAATCTAATATTAAGACTTACCTAGTTAAACCTTGAAAACCATTTTAGTTTGAGCCACAAATCAAAAGGAAAAATTCTGAAACAAATTGGGAAGGCAATTTGTGGATCGGAGTACTACATCACCCTTTAAAATTTCAAGTTTTAACTTAAAAGCAGTTAAGAAACAAAAAAGAGAAAATTGATATTAATTATAATGTTTGCCATTTTCTTTTAACTCATAGTTTTTTTTAAATATTTCTTTTAACTTATAGTTTGTTATGTACGTATTTCGCTGTTATGCTTCTCCAAACACAAAAGTTCTAGGTAACGGGCACGATTTGCAACAGGCACATAACTACATAAGTACATTATCGGAGGAAGAAGAAAGCATGAAAATTCCATTTCGGAGGATGCAACACCTTGGATTTGACGAGCAATACACTGGCCCCACAAAAGCTCCCTGCCACCGGCCACGCTTCTCTTCAAAGAATCAACAACACTGTCATGACGCAATCAAGGTCTGGATCAACCGTCAGGACCGACCTGTCGTCACCAAGAACGAAACGTCCAAAAGCGATCGCCAAGATGCTTCGGCTTGCCCGGCGGTTTTGAGCGGGTCAACTAGCTAACCGTCGGCGCATGACTCAATTGCGCGCCCACTACTCGGAATGGTTCGCGGTCCACAATTTGTTCGTGTACCGCACAACGAACGCACGATCGATCGAACACTTGATAAAGGATAAACGCACAGAGATACAGAATTGGCAAATAATAATTAGCCCGAATCAAACAATAACAAAAGGGGGAAAAAAGGGTATCGATCGATCACGGCAGGTGGTACAGCTTGGAGGGCTTGATCCCGGCGGTGACGTTGAAGTACCTGAACGCGGCGGCCCACCGGTGGTTGTCCTTGAGCATGTGCACGGCGACGGTGTCCGGCCGGAAGTTGTCCATGTCCCAGCTGAGGTCGTACATCCGCGGCTTGAGGTCGTACCGGTTCCTGCCCCTGCCGGCGAGGTTGAGCCACTTGCCGACCATCAGGTCCTCGGGCCCCTCCGTGTCGTTGCGCACCAGGATCTCCTCCGCCGTCGCCACCCAGCTCGCCACGTCCCAGGAGACGACGTACCCCATGCCGTGCATGAACGGCATCGGCTGCCCGCCCATGGCGTAGCCGTAGCCAAGGTACACGTCGTCGCGGGGCTTGGGCCGCAGCTCGTCCACCATGGCGGCCACGCGCAGGTACGTGTCGTCGTCGGTCTTCATCACGTAGTCGTAGGGCGCGTCCGCGAACAGCCGCGGCACGGAGGAGAAGTACGCATACGTCTTGCCGTCGTTCATGTTCTCGGTGCAGTCGAGCACGACGATGTCGCCGTGCCGCTTGATCTCCAGCGCCACCAGCGCCGCGTCCACCGGGTCGGTGACGTTGCAGAACACGAACCGCACGTCCACCCGCGCGCCCTCCGCCGGCGGCTGCAGCGCGTACGCGAGCCGCACAATGTCGCGCCGCTCGTACCGCTTCGGCATGGTCAAGACGCCGACGAGCAGGCTGAGTTCGGGCTCGGGAGCCGCCTCCGCCTCGGCAGGCTTCGCGACGGTGTAGTGGTCGGCGCCGGGGCCGCGGCGGGTGCAGAGGGTGCCGGGACCGAGAGACGGAAGCACGAAGACGACGAGAAGGAGCGCGAGAGGCGCGAGGAGGAGGCAGGAGGTGGACGAGGGCGCCTTCATGGTCATGGTCATGGCCCGGGTTGGCGAAATGGAAGCTTACCTGCAAGCGTGCAACTAGAGTTATACTACTATTAAGCTTAAGTTGGCTCGAGCAACTAAGGATTCTTTCAGAAATTCCAATACGCCCCTTGATCCTGTAAAGAAATCGTCGAACAGTTGACACGAGAATCGCTCTCGTGTGCATGCCGGGAAGGATTGGCTGACAATGGGGGTGTTTGTGTTGAGTGTGGCTCATATTTTTTTTTTCATAAGTAAGTTTTTTTTGCTGTGACTTATAATTATGATTTAAAGTTTTTTTATCTTAACGAGAATATTTATATAAACAATCGAATATTAATAAATCGTTTCAAAAAAATATCTTAGCCGGTTTAAAAAAACTATTTCGATAAGGCTCTTCAAAATATTTACAAAGAAACAGCCATATTTATTAGTTAAAAAAGCCATAAACCATTGAAGTTTATGGATCCATACAGGTTCCCTCGATGACACGTTGAGCTTAACAATAATTGAGTTGCGATGCAGGACATTGATGCATGTTGTCGTGGGGCGTTCATGGATCATCAGTGCTAATATGCTTCCCAAAAATGAATCTCACACCCGTAAAAACAATAGACTATAGAGCAATCGTATTAATTTTTATTGATGGTTTTTAGTTATGATTTATTATTTTTGGCTAAAAATAAATAGTGATGACTAGAAGAAATAATTTTTTAGAAGAACAAGACAAATGGTGAAAAAAGTGAGGGAAAGATACATGCATATGACGGAAGTGAGATGAGTCGCATGTGTGATGCACATACAACCACCTACCTTATTTCTGGAGCAAGACGGTAGCAAGAGGAATAAAGAGGCCACTTCAAAAAGTCAGATGTTTATATTGATTTTTATCTTTTCTAAGCAAAAGTTAAAAATAAAAACCAACACGAACTAGACCATTCAATATTAAGATCTAGTGTATACATCAAGAAAGAAAAGACTACAATATGACTCTGCAAACACTTGCTTTCTGAACAAGTCAAAAACCAAACTATTTGTACCGTTCCCTCTGTGTTTTTTGTTAGCCTGTTGCTGGTGTAATAAAACGATTACTGGTCAAAGAAACGGAGCCAGAGTAGCGTGCAGTACCTTTCACGACAGCAGCACAATGTGACCTTACCCGTACCCATGGTACATACACGACGCGAAACATGGGCGACCTCCCACTTTTCAAAGGAAACAAATTAATCATCAACGCTAGGATAATCAAATGCTTAGTTGGATTTAGCCCATTAATCATCTTCTGAACAACAAGCAGGAGTAGAGACACCTCTATTAATTCAATAATGCTTCGTTACGGCCTGCAGCTGGTTAGTCATCTCACGCTACCATGCGCAAACGACGTGTGATCTCCAGTAGGGACTTGTGAGTCGTTCGATTTTCATCAAGACGCATGTGACAATAAGCAATACATTCTATTTCATGTGACCCAGGAAAGAAAACACATCGGTAATCGGTCGGTTACCGGTGGTAACCAGATTTACTGGTGGGGACCTAGAGGAAATATACGGGACGGGCGGTTTTTGTTTGAATTTAAATTTAAAATTTTGAATGTAAAAGTTGGTTCTCATAATGATGTTTACATTGTTTAACATGCTTGACTTGATACTTTTTGTTGTTAATGTATTAGGAATTTTCAATTGTTAATTACTCATAACCGGTTTTTAGCGGTTTTCTCCAGTTTTTTGAATGATAACCGTCCGTTTTTTTCCAGTTACCGGTTTCAAAACAGTCATCTCTACATGTTACTTGCTAACATCTAGCAACTATAATTGGTTTGTAGTTCTACATATTACTTGTTATATTAGTTGGTAGTATCTATAATCGCTTATTATTGCAACTATAATATGCTAGTAATTAACAAATAGCAACTCTATGATATTGGCAAAGTAACAATTTAGCCTATCATTATACTAGTCACCTGCTCATGTGTTGCAACAAAATTTATTAGATATATAGATATTCATGCTATGGAATAGGTCTACTCTGATCAGTTAAAAAGTGGAGAGTGATGGGAAGTTAAGAATAAGGCGGTTGAAGGAGAAGTGACGTATGATCACCAACTCGTTCTTTTATAATAGTAATGATATGCCACTAAAATATATATAATATGAATCTTATTTTGTTCAATTTATTGTATGAAATATAACGGTTCTGACGAAATACAAAATAGATGTGCAGTTAAAAAAATATAACCGTTTGAAGCTATCAACGTGAACTAGTGTAAGAAGTCAAAAAAGTTATTGAGATGCTTCTACAAAAGGGTCTGTATGCCATCTTATTTTGGTGGTGATCGGTTCGGCTGAAAAGCTCGTGGCTTATAGCTGAAATCACTGCAGCTGGCTGAAAAAAATACTGTAGCTGACAGAGACTTATGTAACATAATTAAATTTAAAAAAATTTAAAAATAAAAAAATATGTTAGCCCATTACGTATAATACAAACAAATACGGGAAAAAAAAGAACCGGCTAAAAAGCTCAACAAAAAGCCAAAAGTTCAGAAAAAGACGAAACTTATGAATAGTGAAAAATAAGCCAGAAGCCGAAGCCGAGTTGATCAGGGCACATGGTCATAATATGAAGCATTATCGTGTGCGAAAAAAAAATATTATCGCCGAAGATTTGAGTCCTAACTAATGGCATTGTCACGCTACTAGTAAGGTTACAAAGGTACTAGGCGCGTCCCTATTTAATTTTGGGTCTTGGCGTGCCGTGCTCGGCCATGCTTCCTGATCCTGAAAAGCACGCATCACCAAACTGATATTCCAATCGATCATACCAAGTCATTTGTTTGGCAAGTGCTAGTCCCAGAACTGCTTATTATGCATGTTTTTTCCGCGTTCACCGGTGAGCAAGTCCAGGTGAATTTCTTCCCTTCCGCTGTCCTTCAGCTCAATTTGTGCTTATCGCCTAAGTAATTTGGGGGAATGAGTCCACAAGTGAAGCAGACTTCACACTGCTGTATACAAAAACAGCAACTATTCTAAGAGCTACTATTGTAGCTCAAACGAAGAATTTACCCTGCTGCATACAAAATATTCTAAGAGAGGACTCGTTTTAAGGCGATTTTCTACGCACTCCCCGCGTTTCTGGAGAAGGGAGTACGCGGCGTGCTGTAAAAAGCAAATCGAACAAAGCTGCCGTTGTATTCAGAGAGACACTCCACATGAGATCGCCTCTGACGAGTTAAACCAAGTTAATTACCGATCCGATGGCCACAGGTCACTTTGCTAGTAATTTCTCTGGTGCTTTACAAGCCTTCCCGTGGTAACTGTCCTACTTTCTGAGGTGACAAGGTCATCCGAAACAGCTCAGAAAAGTCCCGTCACACGGGTCTTCATCACACGAGGGGACCGTCTCTGTATGTAATATTCAGATGCGCCCGAGAAGTAGTCCAGCGGGGACAGGCAACTGAACTCGAGTACAGACGAGTAGCGACGAGGAAAGGACGCGAGTATCGTATACACGGATGGATGCACGGTAGCGTCTTGTCTAGTTCGGGAAGCGCGTGTTGTTACGACGTCAAATCAGTAGGCTGCTAGATGACTTGGCACCTATTGCGACCTGTGGCAATCAGTAGACTCCAGTGCTTTCCTTCGTCCTCATGCATGCTGTACTAGTTCTATCTAGGAGCAGAACTGCCAGCTTGAACTACTCAGGGCTTGTTTGGAAGGTAGCCGAGATCCACGCGAATGAACCAAAAATTTGAATTAAAATCTTAGTCCATCTACGTGGATGGATCTGAATTTGAGCCCAGCCAAACAAGACCTTACTGTTGCTGGTCTGCCCAGAGCTGTCCCATGGCTTGGGCTCATCTGAATTATCGATGTTCGAGAAGGGAGCAATATTGACTTGCTGTAGTTTGTATGAATACCGAGAAAGCTCAAAGGTTTGAGGGAGCAGAAGACATGCATGTTGCTGCTAGTATCTTCTTACCTGCGATGAAGCAGCTCTTGATCCTACTCTATTTCAGACAGTTACTCCGCCGCCCTGCTTCCTGATGCGTTCTTTTTAGCTGTGTATTATAGCTTACAGCTATGATTTTTTATTTTAACGTAAGTGTTTGTGCGAACAATCCAAGTAATGATAAACAGATTCGAAAAGGCTATCTCGACAACCCTCTTCGAAACGGTGATGGAGAAAGAGAAACACTAACCAACAGGACACCGTTGGATAGCAAAATGACGGTATAGGCATCCTGCATGTGATCAGACCACAGTCATCACATCCCCCACATCCCACCTCCCCCACATGCACCTCCCCTACCCAATTGTCATGAACTGTATCTTTTCATCCAATCCAATATTGCTCCTCCCTTCCCCAACCTCCTCATATCTCTCTCCCCAATTCAATCCAACACAGTAGCCATTCAGCGACTTGGAGTACTTGAACTTGGATCATGAGTTGCCTTGGGTGCCCTTCTTGATTACGTCATTGTCCTGTGAGCGGGTGCTTAGTAGGAGGTGCTCATCTCCTTCCTAGCTACCTCAACGTCCGTGTAGTCGCTGCCAAGGAAGCAGCTCGGCTGGAAACCGAGCGTCCGTACTCCTAATGGGCCTAAAAGAAGGTAGGAATTAAATTATGTGCACTGTCTGGCAAGAAAAATCTTGGTTACTGTATGTTTTGCAGTTTGTTTGGGTGGAGGACATGAGCTAATGTTAACTGGTTTCTATACATATTTGATGCAGCAAGCAAGAGGAGCCAGCTAAAGAAAGAGGTGTGCGAGGTGCCGGTGGCTGATGACAGCGTCTCCTGGTGGCGGCGGTCACTGAGGGTGGCGTCGCTAGTGGTGCGAGCGAGCACATAGCGGGCATCATCGTGGTGGTCTAGGCGTGGAGGACAAGCCAGCGTGGCGTTTCGACATAGCGAGGAGCGTGGTGAATTCACGAAATTGAATTCCAAGTTTTATGAGGTTTCATAAAATTTCAGAAGGTTTCATGACTAAGTTTCATAAGGTTTGAATAAGTTTTATAATATTTTATGTCTAAGTTTCACAAGGTTTCATAAAGTTTCAGAAGGTTTCATGTCTAAACTGACTAAGCTTCATAAAGTATGTTTGAAACTCTCCGAAATCTTGTGAAACTCATGAAATTTGATGAAATCCGGTGAAACTTGCCTATACCGTTAGAATGCTTTCTAACGGTGTACTGTACGCTAGCATGACTCACAGAAAAGAAATCCAGTTTATTTATTTTGAGAAATGCTATAAGCCATATAAGCTAAAAAAAACGGTGCCTTCGCCTCCGGCAAAGCTAGGTTAGCAAAGCCGCAACCCCAATACTTTTGGGCCACTCCAAAAGGCCTAGTAGAGACCAACTGGTGGGCTGCCTTTTCAATGGAGTGCACGTTTCTAATCTGGAGCTGACCAAATTGCTAACCGCGCTGCAGGCCGTTAATTACATCCTTCGTCTGGTGGATCTCCTAACACTCGAGTGCTCAACAGCAAACCCCCAGTATAATTTATCCTTTGATCAATCTGTTCTCGTGGGCTTTTAGCTGAATGGCTACAGCACAAATCTTAACGGGTTTTTTAGCTGCGCCCGTTAAGTAATCCGGGTGGTCTGAGCGGCTGGGTCAAACCCAGAGAACAAGCTACGGGCTGCTTGTTCTATGATTTTTGTTTGGGCTTCGTCCACGTAAGCAGATCTTAAAGATGCCGGACGAACTAAAGCCCATTCCTAGCGTGAAAGTTTAGCTCAAGTGGAAGTAGTTAAAATTGGGCCTGGAGAGAGAACAAAATAAACAGGCGCCTCCACCACCCAGACCGTTGGTTTTAGATCCAACGGGCAAAAAATTAGACTCAAAAGGAACAAAATTTTTACTAGAGTTCAGGATTAGGATTTAGGATTTAGAGTTTAGAAATTTGGTTTAGAGTTTATTATTTTAGATCCGTGTTAATGTCTAAAATAATATTTTTTTCTAAAGAAAGTACTTCTTAATTAATCACTTAATCATAAGACCTTCATACCTCAACTTGCTTGAGCCGAGCGACAATGGTTAATTAAGCAACAGACATGCTTAGTATTCAGCTCCCAAAAGATCAATTAAATCGTCTCTTTCAAAAAAAATGTCACACCGTGTAACCTCTCGTTGCTTCGCATCGAGCCATGCAACTTTGCGTCTCGCATAGGTAGTAGTAATAATAAAGAATCAACTCCACAAACCGTTGACTCTCCGCAATGAAAAAAAATATAGAAAGAAAAATATTACTTTCTTCTTTTTTACTTACTTTCTAAAATCTGTATCATTAAATTTTTTTAAAATTTGACTATCAATAAACTCAAAACTATCTAAATTGACTATACGACAGTTATATTATTAGAAAAATCGTTAAAATACTATCCTAACATTATATTTTATTAATATATTGTAATATAAATTTATAAAAAAATAGTAGTTAAAATCATGTCTTAATGACCATAAGAAAATGTAAAGTAAAAAATATCGGAGGGAATACACAAGAATCAAGATCAACCTCACTGCATCAATTGATGCGGTAGAACTTGGACGGCTTTAGCCCTGAGGTGAAGTTGAAGTACTTCAGCGTCGTCGCCCACCTCCAGCTGTCCTTGAGCCGGTGCACGGCGATGGTGTCCGGCACGAGCTCGTGCGCGCACGGGTCCCGCCCCGGGAAGTTGTACATCGCCGGCTTCACGTCCACCCGGTTCTTGGCTTTCCCGGCGCGGCCGAACCACTCGTAGAGCGTCCGGTCCTCCGGGCCGACCGTCCGGTTCCTGATCTCGTCCGCCGCAGCGACGATCCACTCCACGAGGTCCCAGGAGATCACGTACCCCATGCCCGACATGTACACGTTCCGATCGCGGATGTAGTCGCACGGCACCATGCAGCCGTAGTACAGGTCCTCCCTGGGCGCCCGGTTCAGCGACTCCACCAGCTGCGGCAGCCGGAAGAAGGTGTCGTCGTCGGTCTTCATCACGAAGTCGTACACCCGGTCGCCGAACAGCGCCGGGACGCTGGAGAAGTAGGCGTGCGTCTTGCCGTTGTCCATGTTCTCGGGGCAGTCAAGCTCCACCACGTCGCCGTACAACATCGCCTCCAGCGCCACCAGCACGCGCTGCTCCTCGGAGGCCAACCGGCAGAAGACGAACCGCACATCGACGCGCGCGGTCAGGTTCGGCTGCTGGAGCGAGTACACCGCGCGGAGCAGGTGCCGCCGCTCGTAGCGGCCCGGGAGGGTCAGCACGCCGATGAGCAGCCGGAAGTAAGGAGCCGCCTCCACGACGCCGTCGAGCTCCGAGAGACCGAGGCCGGTGGCGCTGGGGCGGCAGGCGGCGGCGGTTAGCGTCGACTGCAGTGCGAACTCGTTGGGGTAGACGATGACGAGCACGGCGGCGAGGAGGGCGAGCGGGACAAGGAGGAGCTTGCAGTGCGGATTCATGGCAAGATACCGTCTGTGGCACGAAGGTTTCGGGCTTTCGGCACGTACGTTTCGCAGAAGTAGCGGTGGTTTTCTGGGATTCGCAGGGTGCAAAGCACTTGCTACACTATATGCAGCGAGACGTGCAGTGTAAGCGTTCTGCACGACGTGCGTGGGTCTTGTCTCTTTGCGTGAAGTGTGGAGGTATGACCTTGGGATTTGCTTCAGGCTGGCTCAAAAGTCCTGGCTCGTCTTGTAATGGTTGCTTCCCTGAAATGACGGGCTCTCCATGAAGTAGTGCATCGAAATGCTCCAGGTACCAGCAATGTATTTCGGGAAATCGGCCGATGGCCGGCCAGCAGAAAGCGAAAGCGCCAGACGCGGCTGAGGCTCGAGAGGAACGTCGCCACGTGTGCCAAGATCACACCAGTACACCACTGACGTGCAAAGCCAGAGAAGCGGCAACTCTGCCTTTGCCAAACACGAACGGATGAGCTCGACCGCCACAGTAGTAGGTACGGCGAAAACAGCACTTTCGGCACAACGATTCAGCCACAATATCCTGTCGCAGCGGTAGCGCTGCGGTGATATACACAGTTCGACTCAGGCGCCCCTCATATCAGCTTCAGTTTCTGACTTAATTTTTTATTATTTATAAATTTTGTTTTTTCTAAATTTTTGACATTTTGAGCTTTTTTCGGTTCATTTTTTCCAGATTTGTTTGTGTTGTCCGTGATGAGCTTGCATATTTTTTTTTTCTATTTTTAAATTTTTTAAATTTAATTATGTCAAATAAGACACCTTCAGCTACAGTAAAATTTTGACCGTTACAATACATTTTTAGCTATAATCTTTTCAGTCCAACCGAGCGGGACCTCAGTTTACTGTCTCTCTCCGTGCCTTACGGCCGAGGATGCGGTTCCACCACTGACAGGTCAAAATGATGATGCACAGGATGACACGTTCCCAAGGAAAGAAGAGTTCTCACATTGCAATCCATCCAGCCCCAAGTTGACTGGGAGTCGAACCAAAACCACATCACGTGGTGGCTCAGAGCCCAAACCTCCGGCTCGAAAGAGACCGAGCAGGGACGGGTCTAAAACCCATCGCGTCCCACCTAACCACCCACGCCGCCCGCCCGGCCGAAACACAAATTCCCCATCTCCCACCAAAAAGCGCAGGAATTCCCACCCAGTTCCCCGTTTCCCCGCGCGCTCCACCTCCCAAATCCCACCCACGCCAATCCGCGCTCCTGCCGCTCCGCCAATAGCACCCAACCCCTCCCGATCCAACGGCCCACACCATCCCTCGCAGCCCCCACACGGATCCCTCCCCAATCCAACGCCTCCCGCGCCCCCTCCCAACTCTATATATCCCGCTCCACCCACCTCCTCCCAATTCGATCCACTTCGACGCCTACAAAACAAAAAAAAGACCTCTGGTTCATTTCCATCTTCTTCGACGAGAGAGAGGCGAAGATGTCGGGGCGTGGCAAGGGCGGCAAGGGGCTGGGCAAGGGCGGGGCAAAGCGCCACAGGAAGGTGCTGCGGGACAACATCCGTGGATCACGGCCGGCAATCCGAGGTCGGGCGCGAGGCGGCGTGAAGCGCATCTCGGGGCTCATCTACGAGGAGACGCGCGGGGTGCTCAAGATCTTCCTCGAGAACGTCATCCGTGACACCGTCACCTACACCGAGCACGCGCACGCAAGACCGTCACCGCCATGGACGTCGTCTACGTGCTCAAGCGCCAGGGCCGCACCCTCTACGGCTTCGGCGGCTAGGGCCCTAGGCTCTCATCGTGGCAGCTAGGATGGTGGTGGCTTTGTTGGGGATCTGTCTGCATGCCGTGGTGGTAGTCTGGTTCCAAATGTCGCCTTGTCGAATGTAATGCTATGTATCCTCCTGCAGTGAAGAAATGCTAGTATCTTGTATTCTTGTTTGAGGTTGATATATCTGTGTGCCCCTGTCGTTATCGATCTAGTGCCAATTTTCTGCCTTGCTATCTTGTTAATTTGTCGACAAATTCCCTATCTTGTGCTGTGCTGTTTATTTGGCCAATTGACAAGCTGGTCCTTGCAGTCAGATGTCAATTGGATATTTTTAAGGAAAACAGCGATTTCCTCTCGGTGCTGGTGATTGTTCATGGAGATTGCGGCACCGCATCAGCACTGTCTCTTTCTGCCTCCGGCTATGCTCGGCACCGCTGAAGCCAGGTGGACCAAAAGGCATTGAAGTGAAATGGCCAGATTGCGCGTTGTCGCCAGCAGCAAACTTTGCCGGTCACTGGCGCTCTACCGAGTTTTGCAACAATTGAGGGAAGGAAATCCTCGAAATTTTTTAAACGAGATCACCTTAGTACGTGTTCCTGTTGGTTTTGTTTTTCGTTTGTTTCAAGCAATTTAACTTTTGTTTTTTTAAACGCCTTTTTCATTTATTTCGCTTTTGTTTTATTTTGAGTACAAGACAGTTGATTATAAACGTATCGTACATTCTATTCCTTTTATTTTTATCTTATGCACGTATATTTTTCTTACTTTTTACACCACTTTACTTCTAAAAACTATTTCTTTTTATCGTTACTATTTATTTTCAATCATAATTAAAAATCAATGCAAATATCTCCTGATTTTGCTAAACCGTCTTGTTTTTCATTTTTGGGAGACCCGCTCCTCCGCACACCACCGTTTAGGTGCCGTGTAGCCGCGACTTTCACCATCTCACGGACCACAGGCACACGGCCCAAGCACTAATGAATCTGCGCTTTCCACCCCTGGGCCTTTGACATCGCGCCTGCAACAGATGATTTCGCTCAACCAGCCATCCAGCAGGCTGGGCTGTGTCTACGACGTCACACTGATGGCAGGTTCTTGCAGCGCGAGAATAAATCAAGGGCCAATATGTACTAAACGATAATTACCACGCTTCAAAGGGTTCCTGTGCATGCAGCTAGCACCACGTACAACACCTTTTCTTTGCCATCGCCATACAGAAAGCAGGCTCCTTTCTTGGACGGCGCTGTTCTTTTTTTTTTCTTTTCCACTGTTTTTAGTTTTTAACTTCTATCAATAATTATTATTTATTAGACTAATAAATTACAATAAAAAACTATAAGCGAGTTGAGCCGAATCGAAATCCATGAGTTGAGGGTGTTGAAATTTGCTGTTATGATTCCTTGTGTGTATGTAGCAGTAAACTTCAACTGTCCTGTTAGCCTCCTCGTGTGTTCCTAGCAAAACTTTATCTAGAACTTTGGTACACAGATCGTGTACGTGTAGCAACGTCAAGCGAGTTTTGCCGGACGAAGTTACGTGGTCGACGTTGCTCCTCGTGAATCAATGTTGGCCCTTTTTTACGTGATTTTTTCTTCGGGCTTGACGAGAACGGCTGTTGATGCTTCTGTCTGTTGCAGAAAATGAAGAAGGCAATAGCTCTAGGCTATTTTTACGTGGACGTGACTCTGCTTCATAGGATGCAAATGGATCGAATTGATTCAGACAATTTTTTAATACAAAATGTTTCGGTTTAGATTTTTCTTGGATAGTCTCGAATCAGAAACGAATACGAATTATTTTCTTTGGATATGAATATGGTAGCATACTATCTGTCGAATACGAATATAGACTCGAACTATCTGAAAATGACAGAGTCTGGATATCTGGCCCAATAATCAATGCTAGCATCCTCGCAAAAGAAAGAGAGAAAAAACGTCAACACCAGCACTGCATGATTAGAGCTAGACGAAGCATACAAAGAAATTCTCGTGCTCCGTCGGCCAACAGCCGGAGATGGCTGCACATCGTCGGAGAATAATCCGCTCCGCCGCCGCCACCATCTTCGTCCTTCACCTGCTCATCACCGCCTCCTAATCCTCTTCGCCTTCCCAGGACCAGGACAAGTTGACGCTTCTCCAGCTCAAGAACGGGCTCTCCTCCGGCTCCAGTGAGCTTCCCAACCATTAGGCACCGGAATCCGACGGCCACTAGTACTCCTGGCCGGGGGTGAGCTGCGATGCACGTTCTTGCATCGTTGTCCTCTCCCTGCCATCGCGACTTGGCCTACGCTGCGCTGAGCTCAAAGTCCTCTCCTTGCCATCCCAGGGGCTCTGCGGAGAGATCCCTGGTGGAGTCTGGCGGTTGCAGCACCTCAAGGTGCTCAACCTTGCGGCCAACTCCCTCCGTGACTCCCTACTGGCCGCCTTCCCCGAGGGGCTACAAAGTTGGACCTTTCTGGCAACCCACTGGTGGTGGTGGCCGCTAGGCTTGAGACTCACCGAATACGGCAGAATCGACAATGGCGGTGGTTCGGGGCAGACGAGTGAGTAGGCTTCGATTCTGGCGAACTGTTGTGGGAATCTAAAAATTAGTTGAGGGAGAAGAACACGGAGGAGGTGGAACACATTTTGAGGCAAGAAGACATTGAAGAAACTCACTGAAGTTGGAGATCAGTAGTAGTGGGCAACGACAGTCTTGTGAAAGAAGACAGTGGCCGAGTGGGATGCGGAGGGGGAGTTGCATGGTGGTGGCGGCGATGGTGCTTGGAGAAGACACCGCGGGAAGCGGCGCTGGAGGGCGGGTATCTTGCAGGGTGGCCGGAAGGCGCAGGCGCGACGGGGTTACCGAAGGAAGGGAGCTGGCAGCATGGAGAGGCGTGGTGATCTAGGACCACCCGAGCCCATGGTGTAACTAGTCGGAGGCACCATTGGGGATTTGGCCGGTGGAGCAAGGCAAATGGGAAGACAAGAACGACCGAATGGGGGAGAGGCTAGAAGAAGAAGGAAGAGGAGATAAGGAAGAGAAGAAGAAAAGAAAAAAAAAGAAAGGAGAACAAAAATGTGGCAAAATAAGTGGCCAGATGGCTTCAGGTAGTGGGGAACCAGAAAAGGAGAAGAGAGAGAATGAGCGTGCATGTCTGATAAAATTTTTCATCGCCAATATTGAACCCTAATTCTTCTGTTAAATACCATCTTACTAAATAAAATTGAGTAGATCTCTCGATAGACTCTGGCTTTAGATGCTATTATGCATTTAAATGTTAGTATTGGTCTACGATGAATGCTTTCCAGTGCATGTGTATCAATGTGTATGTATGTTAATACTTATGCTATGTTGTTATGCTTGTTCAAATTGCTACTGTGTGTACTCCATGAACTACATGTTATTGGTACTTATGCTATGTATTGATTGACTATCGACTATATTTCTATTGTGGATGAAAATACTTATGCTAGTTCAAATTTCATGAATATTTTGACAAGATAAACTATTTATGTGTTTTCATTCATTTTAGATGTATAGTTTAAGAGGTTTTTATGTTCCGATAAATATTCGTGACCGTATTCATTTCGATTCGTATTCACTCCGTATCTGTATTTGACATTATTCGTATTTGTATTCATATTTGAGCTATCCGTATTCGTATCCGCATCCGAGGAAAAAAAATGAAAACAAATATGGTAGAGACATTTTTCATCCGTATTTGATTCGTTTGCATCCTTACTGCTTTAAACTCGAGCTACTGCTTTGCTTTGAACTTGGGATGGGAGAGCATACTCTCGCTATAATCTATTTCGGTTTTTTTCTGCTGCTCGGTAGCAAGATGACACGTCTTCGTATCGTGTAGATGAAAATTTTGGATATAGTTGCGACGGTTGAAATAGATCTAAAAGCAACGATGCCGAAGATAATGATGAGGAAAGGAAATCATCAGAATCTTGAAGGCAGACTTGATGATGCACAGATGTCGTGTGATGGTCGCACTGCACGTCGTTGCTTGTATGCCGTGCGGGTGCTACACGATGGCCATCCTCCGAGTTGAGATTGCCACTCTTAAAGTAGCGACTTTGATATCAAATCTGGAGATCTAATATCATTTGTTATAAAACTTACAACAAATATAGAAGATCAAAAGAATGAAAGACACAGATTTAACGTAGAAAACTCTTGTGGAAAAAAAACATGGATGAACGAAGATGGAATCACTATATGAGGAGATGTTTACAAGCACGAAGAACTTCGGTTCATCTCAACCATATGACTACATGGGTACATATATAGGCTAGGCAATAATAGTCCAAAGATATTATGAAATTGAGATGAGTTTAGTGTATGTGTCTACTTGGATGTCAGGACCCAAATATGTAAATCCGGACCTTCTGCGTATTTTGAACTAGTCCCAAGATCAATAGCTAGTTCACACAACACAGTATCAACATTAATGAAATCATATTCATACAACAAAACAGCTAAGAATAAGCCAATATTTATTAAATTGTAACAAACAAACCTTATAGTCAAGGTTTTACAATTATTGCCATGCAGGGCTTAACGACAAAAAATAAACTTGCAGCAGAAGAAACTCTCATGATAGCCATCCAATATGCCATAGGCAATCGAGTGGAGAGCGCGCCCTAGTTCGCACAATCCTCGAAGTACTCCTCCTCGTAGAAGTCAGTGTTCCCTGGGTCTTCTTCGATGATTGATCAACAAATGGTGTAAAGCCATGAGTACATAAAGTACTCAGCAAGTCGTAGGGAAATGCATGCAAATAGTATTCATGCAAGGCTTGAATAAGAGTAGCTTTATGGCTATTTTGTAGAAAGCAGTATTGACAATAAATACAGTATATAGATTGAAAAGCACAAATTGAAAAGATTACATCATAAGTAAACAAATACTTTGAAACAACTAGTGAACTACCCATTCACTTTCCAATCATTCCACCACCATAGATTTTAGATAAAATCTATCTCCCATATGAAATCACCAGGCATTGTCCATAACCAGGGACATGGCTATTTGAATAGTTTTTAATACTCTACAAAGATTGGACTACTTTACCCACAAGACATAATCATCTCATATTGCTATGCGATTAACACACTTCCTTGAGTGTGTGGCTGAGAGATCATGATAAGGCTTTTACAAAGCTCTGTTTTGACCCAGTTTTGTTTGCCAAGGTTTCGCCTCCATCTGGCCCCATCTTGTGCCTAGTGTGAATGTCCATCCCAAACACACTTCAACCCAAACAGAACTAAATCAAAATATTACTAATTAATTAGCCAGGTCCATTCCATCCTGAACATGTGGTTATACTGTTGGATCCCAGAGCAACGACTCCGAAACCCTCTGTGTAAATTGCACTAGTCCTAGAATAACTAGTGCACACAGTGGAACAAAGATATATATCGAGCACAAATAACCAATAATATTAAATAAAATAGTACGGCCTTATGGCCAAGTCTTACATTAGTATCAATGATAACACAAATAAAGAAAGTAACAGCGGAAACATAGAGATAAACAGCGAAGCTCGACAGCTTGCCCACAGGCAGACGACTGTAAGACGCGCCCTACTCGTCCAGGTCCTCACCGTAGTCGAAGGCATCCTCCTCTGAGATGAGATAGCAAGGTGAGTACAAACTTGTACTCCGTAAATCACACGAGGAAATGCATCATAATGTTAAAGGCATCAATGGAAGGCTTATAGGGTTAATTTGCATAAAACAGTATTTAAAGAAATACAATAGATAGATTGTAATGCTAAATTTAATACAGTAAGTAAAAAAACGGTAATCATAAATGAAATTAATATCGTTAGTGCAGGCTCCGACCAAACACCAACCTAGCCACAGGCATCCCACCTGGATCATCTTTTCCAAAAGACCTCGTATGGATTCCATCCATCCACAAAGTTTTTATAAATCATTTTGAAAAACAAAGTCTAATCCATGGAAAACCTTTACTCAGCATGCCCATGGCCGTGAGCACGGCTATCTAAGATAGATTATACATTTTGCAAAGATTGCACAATTTTACCCACAAGACATGATCATCCCGGATTGCCACACGAGTTACACACTTCCTTAGGTGTGCGACGAGGAGATTATGACAAGCCCTTTACAATGCAAAGCCTTCAACCTGGCTAAGCCAACTCTAAGATTTCACCTCAGTAAGGAATCCGCAAGACCGGGATCCCCTCTTGAGCCAAGTGAGACTTCACATGGCACATGCCACGCTCACTTTCAACCTACAACATGACTTAGGTTGGGACCCACAAATTAATCAGCTAGGACTGTCCCATACCAGCATTGTGGTTGTACGATAGGGCTTTGCAACAGTAGCTCACAGACTAATCCTTAATTGACTTAGGCTCTACCACATACCCCCTGTGCACGACAATCAACATTGTGTCTCTGAACAACAGTGCATGCCTGCACCCTCCACCTAACCATTAGCCTAGGTCTAAACAAGATTTTATATTTTATTTTGAAATAATTTTATAAACCTTCTTGACTTACCGAAGTCAAGAATACATTCAGGAAGCTTACCATTTCATATGAAAAGTTCGTCATTTTATGTGAAAAGGTATCCCAGCCCAAAGTTATTTCTAAGCAAGACTAAGCATTTTCTATCCAAATAGTCTCTACCCATACTAGTGTACTAACTAGAGTTTTAATGTATGGTGACAAGGTATCGAGGCATTCAACATCAACGGAGTAATTAACAAGTAGGCATTAACTAAATTTAAAACTGAATTGAAATACATTGAATCAAATTAAGCATGCAATATAATTTGAATCAAGATAATTTTATTTGCAAACTGGGTACAACATGGTCAAGAAGTGTGACTTGCCTTGCTCCGCGGTTGGGTGTGAATCGTCGTAGTCTACACGTGAAAATAATCCATCAAATTTAAATAAATTCAAATCAACTTCAAATATTTAAATCGAGGGCAGAAATGGATAGAGGGTAATTTTTTAATGAATTTAGAAATTTGAATGGGCTCAATCGGAGTTAGGATGGAGGAGAACGGGTTCTCGAAAGTTTAAAATCAGGGAAAAAGAATAAATTGGATTTTTGGAATTATTTTTCTAAAGAAAAATAGGAATTATGACTTCTGCCTTGGAAGTTCTTTTCGGCCGATTTATTTTTCTGCGAGAAAATCCAATTTATGACATTAGCATGACGTCAGCCCTGGGGTGGACAGACTGACAGGTGGGCCCTAGTCTACATGGACCAGGTCCACAGACCAGTAGGGAGGCTGAGGTGGTAGTGGTGCTGACATGGTGCTGAGATGTCAGCTGACTAGGCCATTTTACTAATGTGGCAGCCAGGTGGCGCTGATGTGGCTACCACGTGGGTCGAGGGACCTCTGGTGCTGATGTGGCGGTACACATGGCTGCCACGTGGACCCGAGAGCTGAGGTGGCTGCTAGGTGGTGCACACGTAGGCCGGAGGGGCTGACCTGCCTACTGGTTGCGCACCTGGCGTACGTGTGGCGCTCGGGTGCTGACCTGGCTGGCTCGGTGGAACCACGTGGCTGCCACGGGGGCCGAGCCGGCTAAGCTAGCGTGGTCACCGGCGAGGGTGCACGGGACCCTAGGGTTGCTGGCGGTAGAGGCCACGGCGTGGGACGACGAGGGTACCAGAAGCAAGAGGGAGTCGAGGGCAACCCATCTCACCTTGGCGCAGAGTCCAGGGAAGCTCAGAGGCGGCCGGCGGCGGAGGTGTTCGGGTGTTGGCAGGGACGGCGCTCTAGCGGCGCTCATGCTCGGTGGAGAGGCGGAGAAGGTGCACACGGAGGTGAGGGTGCTCGGGCTGTCCTCGGTGGAGCTCAGGAAGCGGCGCCGGAGGGGGAAGCGGTGCTCGGAGGCGAAGGCGCACGGCGAGGGAGCACTCAGGAGCTTGGGTGTGGAATCAGGAGGTGGGCGAGGAGTGGAGTGAGGATGGGAAGCTCGGGGTGGGGTTTATATAGGGAGCGGAGGAGCGGGCCGGTGCGGATTGCTCACCGGAGGTGGGCGGCGGTTGCGAGCGGAGAGGCCGAGTAGGGGTGTCGGGCGCAGAAAGAGGGTGAAGTGGGTGCGAAGTGGTTTGCGGTGCATGAAGAGAGATGTGGCAGCCGGAAAGGGCGGAGCGGGCTAACAGCCATGGTGGCGACACAGCCGGAAAAGAAGGAGGCATGCGCGCAGGGAAGAAGGGATAGCTGACAGGCGGGCTCGGGGTGTCAGCGGGAGAGAAAGGGAAGGGAGAGCAGGCGGCTCGGATTTGTGACACGTGGCCAGGGAAGAATCGGGCAGCTGGGGGGTTTAAGTGGAAGGGTACAGTGGGGATGGGTCAGGGCGACGTGGGCGGGATTAGGCCGCACACGTGTCACTCAGAGAGGGAGGGAAGGCAGGTTGAGTGGATGGTCGGATGGTGGCGACGTGGGCGCATCCGGGTCGTCCACGCGTCTGTCTGAGGGAAGGAGGGGATTCTATTTTCTTTTTGATTTTTAGAAAACCCGAGAAAGGAGAAATAAAGCTTATAAAATAGCAGAGAAATCCAAATAAATCCCAGAAAATTTCTATAGTTCTAACAAAAAGCAAGGAACTCAAATAAAATTAACTAAACCCAATTTTACCACATTTTCTTCCAAAATTTAACATTTTCTAATCTATGCTCAAAAGAAAAGAGAGAATTAAATTCTACCAAAATAACAAATAAAATTATGGAATTTTTGGGATGTCACAATAGGTCCCCTCTTGCAATCATACCCACGCTCAACACGGTATCACGAATCAGCCACCGGCTATACCACATGATGTATTGGTAAGAACACTTGTAAGAGTATAGTAAGACGCTTGAGAGTGTGTGATCCCACCTTCCACCACCTAGTAGTTGAGAGGGATAATACCTTTGTGTTGTCTTTTATCTTCTACTAACCATGATAGGTGACACATCTGATAAGAAAGAGTGTGTTTTAAACAAAGCTCATGACGCTTTTGTATGAACAACACACTACCATTAATGAGGACATCGATAGGAAGCTTCAAGATACTACGACTACATTGCAGCGCTCAATCAACTATGGTATTGCAGCGCTCACTACACGCCTTGAAAGAATGGTGAATCGGCCACCAAACAATGGACGTGAGTATGATCACAATGCTACCCAAGATGCACATCAATGACACCACCTACATCACAACTGTCACGGTATGGGAGGCAATAATTTTTAGCACCACAATGCTCATGTTAATGATGACCCATTTGTTAAAGTTAAATTTACCATACCATCTTTTGCGAGTGTTTATGATGCTGAAACTTATCTAGATTGGGAGATGACAGTTGAACAAAAATTTAATGCCTCATCTAGTTTCTGAAGTGCATAGAGTTAGACAAACTACTAGTGAATTTAAAGATTTTGTTATCATTTGGTGGAATCAAGTAGTTAATTCTGGCTTAATACCTGATACATGAGATAGATTGAAAGTAGCTATGTGCGCTAGATTTGTTCCTCCTACTTTTAAATGTGGTATGCATAAGAAATTACAGCGCTTATACCAAGGTAATAGATCTGTCGAGGAATGTTATCAAGAACTACAAATAGGCATGCTGCATTGTGATGTTGTTGAGGATGAGGAGGATAAGATGGCTCACTTTTATGGGGGGCTTAAGGTGTGAAATTCAGGATATAATTAATTACAAAGAGTATAATGATATTAATATGTTGTTCTAGCTTGCTTGTTTGGCAGAAAAAGAATTGCAGGGTAGGCAGCAAAGGACAAGGAGCAACTTTGGAAATACGTCTACATCAAGATCGATGGAAGGGCAAGCCAAGATAGCCCCACCTCCTATTTTTTGGTCTGCTGCTCCCTCCATGAGTAGGGTGCGTTCAGCAGCACCGCCACCATCGTCATGCACACCCGAGATGAGCAAATCTATTAGTGTGCAGGCACCAGCGCGGAGCTCTTCATCAGTTGCTTCCATGGGTCGTACAACGGGGATTGTGTGCCACCGTTGCAAAGGGATGGGCCACGTCATGAAAGGTTTCCCAAGTCGGTGAGCGTACATTGCGATAGAAGATGGTGGTTATGTAAGTGCTAGTAATGTTGAGGATGAATATACTCTTGCAGCTAACCTTGTAGGTAATGATGATGATCCTAAGACTGATAGAGATGGTGAGGAAATTTTAGGTGCCACTGCTACAAAGAATTGTAAGATCATAATTGTGCAGTGAGTGTTGAGCACTCAAAGGGAGCAAGCGGAGAAGCCATAGTGCCATAATTTGTTTCAGATGTTTTTCATCATCAAGGATTGTCGTATTCGTGTCATAATTGATGGTGGGAGCTATAATAATTTGGTGAGTTCAGATTTGGTGAAAAAAGCTTGGTTGACCACATGTGCGCATCTTCATGCGTACCACATTCAGTGGTTCAATAATAGTGATAAGGTGAAGGTAACACAATCTACGAGAGTTTATTTTTTCATTGGTTCATATCATGATGTTGTTGATTTCGATGTAGTGCCTATGCAAACCTGCTCACTTTTATTAGGTCGTCCATGGGAATTTGATACCGATGCAATTCATCATGGTAGAAGTAATAAGTACTCTCTTATGCATAAAAGAACAAAAATAATTTTGTTACCTTTGACACCTACTGAAATTGTGAAATATGATAAAGAGATAGCTAAAAATGAGAGAAAATAATGTGAACATGAATATGAAAATCAGCAAGTAGTGAAGAACATTTTCCTCCTAAGAAAGAGAAGTTGGCGCCTAGCTCTAGAACTGAGGAAATTAAATTAAAGGGTTGTGTCATACTTACAACCAAATCCGATCTTGCTGAAATTTTTGATAATGATATGCCATGCTATGTTTTGATATGCAAAGATGCGTTATTTTTATCTGATGATATATTTAGCTCTTTCCCGTCTGTTGTCACTAACCTTTTGCAGGAGTATGAGGATATGTTTCTGGCTGAGATACCTCGAGGACTACCACCTATTAGAGGGATTGAACACCAAATTGACTTAATTCCAGGAGTAACTTTGCCAAACCGTGAGTTGTACTGAATATAATTAGTTTGGAAACCTTACATAGTAAACGTAGATTCAAATTTGTACATACAACTTCAAGTATTCCCAAAATTATATACATATGGTAGCGCTTTTTTTTAGTTTGACATCTCAATTCCGAACTTTTGAAAGTTCTAAATTGTAAAGTTTTAATTTTAGTGCCTCCTTATATATGATAGGATTAGATATCATGCATAACTGTGGATTTTGAAATTTTAATCAAACGTCTATACTACTTGAAGCAAAACATGTGGACACTGAATGCCGATTTGTATTGTACTCTTTAAGGTTAGACATATCCTAGTCATTATAATCGAAGGGTCCACTGAGTTGACATATGAGATCTCTCTCTCTCTCTCGGGAAGGGAAATAGGGTGTGTTCGGTGTCACTGGTGAGATTGCTGGCCTCCTCGATGGCAGGACACTGAGGGCACACACAAATCTTCAAGCACACTCAAAAGGTTAGAAATTCAAATGTGATGGCAAAATTTTCAGTTAGTAATCCCGTATTCATAATCTGCTATGCTCAAACATAATCGTGGTCGGAAAAAAAATCATATACAGGTACAAAACACTGTTGGGTTGATCTCGGCTAACCAATCCTGAGATTTCAGGGAGACAACGTCTCCACTCGCGCCATGATCGGAAGCGTTACCCACTGTTTTTGGTTTTGATCCCGGTCACCTAGCGCCACATAAATTAGAGGGGTTTTCGGCAGGGCTAGTTGATGACATGAGTTAGGCCACAAGAAACCCTAACAGACCCGATCTCTAATGATGCGCTGCGATGAACGAAAGCCGACGCCCTCCTCCGTCCCTGTCCTCGGTGACGACTGCAGTCCCAGCGACCACAACTTCACCGACGTTGGCCACATCAACAGAACCGACCTCTTCTCCATGGCTTCATCGAGTTCGGGTACGTTAATCACCCTTCCGCTTTAAGTATTTTGGCTAGGTATTCATGCTTGATCTAGGGTTAAGACTTTTGATTCATGATTAGACTTAGATTAGTATTACAAACACATATATATAGCAGCCAGTATACCAACACAAATTAAAACTAAAAAAACATGCTCGCGCACGTCGCCAGATTTAAGCATCTCTCACAAACAGGCGCGTACGCATGCATCCTCCAACTCCGTGTTTGATCTCCATCCCCACACACACACACACACCCCAACTCCCACCATGCAGGCGCTTGCAATCAATCCCATTATGTGAAGAAGTCGTACTTGACCGGCGTGCCGGTCGGGTCGATCCATGGCTGGCCGTGCAGGAAGCTCTCCACGGTGAACTTGGCCGCGTCCGCCTTGCTGATCACCTTCTTGTACCCTGGCCAGTCGACTCGCCCCGCCGTGTCGGCGCCGGGCCCGTTGTTGGCGTACTCAGCATACCACAGCGTCTTGAGCCCGAAGTCGCCGTTCCACGGCATGTACCCGGCCTTGTCGATCAAGGCCGGGAGGTCGGACTCCATGATGACCGTGCGCGAGAACTCGCGCCACGGGCGGCCAAGGTAGTTGCGGATGGCCGGGCGGGCCGCGTCCGTGAGCGCGGTCTCGGCGTTGAACTCGCACTTCTGGAGAACGAAGCCCGTGGCCTCGCGTCCGTCGGCGCGACCCTGTGCGGTGACGATGTTCTGCTGGTTGTCGAGCGGGCGGCGGAGTGTGACGATGCAGTTCTGGAACACGGCGGCCGCGTCACCGAAGATGAAGTCGACGGTGCCCGTGATGATGCAGTTGCGGTAGAACTGCGCCTTGGAGTGCGCGTAGAGCGTGTCCTGGAACCCGTCCATGCGGCAGTTGAGGAAGATGGACTTGTCGGACTGCACCAGCAGCGCCACCGCCTGGTGCTTCTCCGCGCCGGCCGTGTTCTGGAACCCCATCCCGATCGCCATGAACCCGTCTCCTTGCGCGCCTACAAAAAATTGATTTCAACACATACGTACGTACGAATGTCATGGCGTGTCAATGGAGGCCGACCGATCGATCGAAGAATTAAGCTGCTGTGAAACAAGAGCTAGCTAGGGCGGTAAGTGACGGCCGGCGTCCTTACTGAAGGTTGCTGTCTTGAAGGTCGTGAGCCCGTCGACGAAGTTCTTGTTACCGGAGACGATCGACTTCCTGGCACCGTCGCCGTACATGGTCACATTCGCCATCTTCCTGGTGATCGTCACGTACTCCTCGTACACTCCCTCCTTCACGTAGATCACATATCTAGGACGTCACAGAACAAGGCCGTACGTTAGACGACGACATTGTACACGTTTGTGACGATCTAGGACGGGCCAAATTAAAGAACGAACATGCATAGATGCATGCACGCATACACGTACCTTCCATCGTAGGTCTTTGGCATGGCACTGAGCGCCTCGTTGATGGTCTTGAACTTCCCGCTGCCGTCCTTGGCCACCACCACGTCCGCCGTGAGGTTGTTCTTGAACCCGCCGCCCTTGAGCACCCTCCGGTCGCCGTCGGACACCCACTCCGGGATGCCATCCTTCGTGAGGACCGGCTCGGATTGTGGCGTCGCTCCCTCCTCCTCGGCGAGCAGCCGGCGTTCCGAGGCCTTGACGGAGGAGAGGAGCGACGACGCCTTCTCGATGAGCGCCAGGGCGTTGCTGGTCAGCTCCTTCCCGTCATTGAACGACTCCTTCACCTTGGCCCTGAAGTCCCCGTCGGGGAACCCGTCGATGCACGTCTCTTGGTGCGCGATCACTGCGCTCAGCCAGACGCGCAGCTGGTAGCCCTGCTTGGCGAGGCCGTCCTTCCCGCCGGCGTCCATGCCCTTGAGCGTGCGGTTGAGGTCGTCCTTGGCGTACTCGTAGAGCTCCTTGCAGTCCGCGACGGCGGCCTTCACGCGGGGGTCGTTGCTCATGATCAGGTCGGCACGGTCGAACGCCTGGCAGACCGCGCCGCCGATCACCTCCACGGCGGCGCGGACGATGTCCTTGGGCGACGACGCGCTCGCGTTCGCGGCCTTGCCGAGGCTCTTCTCGCAGGCGTCCTTGTAGTCCGTCTGCGCGCACATCGCCTTTATGCTCTTCGACACGGCGCGCAGGTCCGGCTGCGAGCTGGAGCCGGAACCGGAGCTCGACCCGCCGCTGGACTTTGCCTTGGCCGGAGACGAGCCCTTGGATCCCGAGCCGCCGCCGTCGTGGGAGCCCTTCCCACTGTACATGACGGCAGCGCCACCCATGACAACTAGTATAATGACGATGGACACGGTGCCACCGGCGATCATGAAGCGCCTGCGCTGCTGCCGCGCCTTCTCGGCGCGGCGACGCTCGGTGAGCGGGCCGAAATCGCCGAACGCCGACGACATGGTCGGAGGTGCTGTTTTTTTTCCTTTTTTGGTAACCTTTTCCTCTTTATTGACTGCTTCTTTCTCTCTCTCTCTCTCACTCTCTGCCTGACATCACCCAAGGCAGAGAGGATGGAGAAAGAGGGCGGGAGGCATTGGAGAGCGAGGGTTTATTTGGGCACTGTCGATCCCGAGGAAAGAAGGGCCGGGAGACGTTTGTGGAGGCTATGTTTGGCAAGTTCGTTATTCCTTGATTAGTAGCTTCGCCGTGCAAAGAATGGCCGCTTGTCCTAATTAACATGGTTAATTCTCTGCCTATGTTTGCCTCCTGCAGGGAAGGGATCAATCGATCTACTGTCAAGTTACAGAGTATAAGTACAATAATGAGATGGATTTCTTTATAAAGGCATAGTTAAGGACAATTTAGTCCAACACCGTATACACAAACATATGTAGACAAGTAGTTGACCTTTGTTCGACTTACTCAAAGCACAACAGGATTAGACTGCTTATAAGTTAGTATGTACAATGGTATAAACAACGGTAATTTGTACTACATCTTTATGCCATCTATAAACAGGATTAAAAACAACATATACAATATGATGTCTATATAGTTGTCTATAATAGCCTCATGCAATTAATGTATTATCTATATAGTTGTCTATATAATAGTATAGCCAGTAAAAAATCGTCTATAAGATCGTCTGTTAAATAGTAGATAACATATTTCTCTCTCCTCCACATCACCCAAAATCCTATGTGGCATACGTTTACAGACAACTGACATGTACCATTGTACATGCCCAGAAACATCGATGAACGAATGGTAATGTTGTGATCCTTGTCATTAACTTATCTATGCCTCATTCCAAATATCTTCTGCCTTCTGGCTTTAGAAGCTAAAAGCCGTTTGAAACACATTGACTTTTTAATATGTTTTTCTCTTTTTTCCTTTGAATTATCCATAGAGATATAATGATATTTTTATTTTTTATTTATTTTTATATCAGAAAAAAACTAATAGTAGTTATAGTATTATTTAGTCAAAAGATAAAAAAACCACAACACTTTTGAAAGGCACTACATTAATTCTACATTCCAATACTGATCACTAACAACTCTGCATACATGTGGATAGATCAAGATTCCCACAGTCAATTGACCAGCTTTGGTGCGCGCTTAGTTAAGGCGGAGGGCAGATCCGGGGCTCGGCTTATTAGAACATGTTCAATGCAAACGTTTAGAGAGATGCTTAGTAATAAAAAAATTGATTTTTCTTGCTATATAAGATAGATAAGGTGCTTATTTTGAAGCATCGATGCTTAAATAAACACCGGTGCTTAGTAGGTACTTATGTGTATAACTATATCTATTAATAGATAATATAGCATCTAAGCACCTATGGAAGAGATACTTGCATTGGAGGAAATAACTTTTGCATGGATATTTAATGATGTGACTATATTCTCTCTCTTTAAACACTTATATATAAGCATTTTGCATTGTACATGCCCTTAGAATCCTGCGTGCAGTTGGAGCGCCTGGCGCCCTTGCCTTCCGACACCGCCGCCGTCACCTCCCACTCCTTGCAGGCGTGCCGGCAGGACGCGAATAAGCGAAGACGAAAGGATCATCGCCGCCGCTTCCGTTGCTCCAACAGTCCTCCTGCCATCTCCGCGATCTGAAGCACGAAAAAACGGCGCTGGTCAATGGATGGATGATCAAGTTGATCGATGAGTTAGCGTGTACGTCGTAATGTACGCGGCTATATATGAACTTAAATACTACTCGAGTACGTACGTGATGGATCGGAGGATGTGGATGGATGAGTGAGAAGCGTGTGGGCTCAGGTGCCTTTGTAGAGGCGGAAGCCTCTGCAGCGAGCTACTACGTACGCCTTGCATGCTAACCGATACATGCGACGTCGGTGCATGTCAACTTGCATCGAAATTTCCCCGTTCTTTCGAGAGCTTCGCGTGGAATCCTGGTGCTCCACCGTGCACGTACGGCCGGAATTTTGAATGTGCGTCTGGTAACCGACTGGAATTGACCTTACCGGCCGGTTAGCGTTGAACAGTACAGCAACAAGTTATTTGATGCAAACGCATAAATACTATTTGATACATATATTGCCTACATAACAAATTTTCGAATAAAACATGGCGAAGTTCAGTACTTGTAACGCTGTTGAGTGCCAAGAAGGTTGTTGGATGCACTACTTGCACATGGCGAAACATGTCATCTCAACAATTAGAAGCAGGTACAACACATCGATTAAATTTAGATTAACTACAATTTACGGTACTTTAGGTTCCAACACAACACATGTGCATTAGTAACATGGACCATATACACAGAGAATATGCAGTTGTGAGCATTCTAGTGTAGCCTATAGCAGCACAGCTGATTGAAGTCCAGTCAAGCAAAAGCTTGGCAAGAGGATGGAAATATCTTTAACCCATTTTACTCCACCATTAGTCTAACCTTGGCATGTACAAAACATCCACACAATAGAGGTCGACGATGTATATGACGACATTACAAAATCATCATGCTATTGCCGTTTGCAAAATAAGGATGATGGCTCCAGCAAACAACTTTAATGGTTCTTGCATTGCGGTCCTAAAAAGAACATCCAAAAGTCAATAATCACTAACACATATATCCTCACTAGAGTGATATATCATGCTAGAGTGAAACCAAGATTGCATTAATCACAAATATAAACTCGCAGGATATCAATCAATCATGTTGCATGTATATCTTATAAACCATTAGTTCTGACCAATGGGAGAAATGCCAAACATTATTTTGTGCTCCTGGTGTACATATCCACTCATTCTAATTTGCAAGAAGAATGTCATAATAATTAGGGCTGTAAACGAGCCGAGCTCGAGCTCGGTAGAAACTCGAGCCGAGCTCGAGCGAGCCTGAGATTAACATCGAGATTTAAGCTAGGCTCAAGCTCGGCTCGGACAAAACTCGAGCCGAGCTCGAGCTTCGCATGTGTAGGCTCGGTGAGGGAGTACCTGCAGGAGGTGGCGGCGGTGGCGCCGGGGGACGGCCGGACTGCACCTTCACCACGCGGTGGCCGAGCTGCAGGGACGGCCGGACGGGTGGCGCCGGCGGGGAGGAGGGGCGGTGGCGGGGAGAGGAGGGGCGCGGGGACAAGGAGGCGGCGGCGGGTCGGGTTGAGGAAGGCGGCGCGGGGAGAGGAAGGGGACGGGGTGGGAGGGGGCGCGGCGGGGGTGAGGAGGAGAGGAGGGGCGCCGGTGGGGAGGAGGGGCGGCGCGGGGCGAGGAGGCGGCGGGGTGGGGCAAGGAGGGGACGGGGGAGCCGCGCGCGGGGAGAGAGAGGGAGGGGGACGGGGAGGGGCTCAGGGACGAGGAGGCGGCGGGGAGAGGAAGGGACGGCCGGCGGGAGAGGGGTCGGCGGGGGAGAGGAGGGACCGAGGAGGCGACGAGGGGACGGGGTGGGGCGGCCGGCGGCGGGGGCGGGGCTGCGGGTGGGGGCAGGCGGGGTGCCTGGGGGCTGGGGGGTGGGGGTGTGAATTTGAGAGGAGAGGCGGGAGGGAGGGGTGGGGCCGGGGGGAATTAGGGAGGGGTAAAAAATCCTAAGCTCGCGAGCTATTCGAGCTCGGCTCGTTAAAGCTCGCGAGCTTAGGATGAAGCTCGAATTCGGCTCGTTTGGAGCTCGAGCCAAGTTCGAATCGAGTCTAGAGCGAGCCAAGCTCGAGCAGCTCGCGAGCCTCGAGCTTTTTTTACAGCCCTAATAATAATGCCGAACATGACAGGTTGTACATATACAATACATATTTTACACCTAACACCTAGTTTGCAAGGTGAAAATATGCCCATAATTTCCTTACCTCGAGTTCAGCCAGCTTGTTGTGATGGCCCCATTGACTTCTAATCTTTCATCCGCAATTAAAATAGATGCAAGTACATTAATCAAGGAAACAAATTGTAGGTGGAATATACAAAGTAGGATAGATGCTTACATGCTGACGTGGCCATGCAACAGATCACCCATAAACATTAGCCATGACGCTCATATCCCCATAAGGACAAGGTAGTGGAGTATCCCTTTTTAGCACATGATTAACAACAACTTCACAACATTCAACGCCCAACAAAGTACCATCCACTACTGTCCTCCAATCCGTTGATAGAACAGTAGCCTTTGCCACAGAGATATCATGTGGTCCAATAGTAGAGTACAAGATAATTTCTTCTCCATCCTAAAACATGTCGTCATTGAATGTGTCGATTTAAGTTTAGTCAAATAAATTACAAAATAGTAAGGAGCAAACCAACAAATTGTGAGATATGTAAAGTCTTACTCCTCCATTTCCTTTTCATGAAGGAGCTGCATACCTATTCAAAGTCTATAAGTGCAAATAGACAAATCATTACATCAAATATAAACTGCAGTACGACAATGGTGAAGAATCTATTTTACTGTGAACATTATGTATCTCCTCATACAACATGTTTTTTTCAGTAGTAGACTCCGCTTCACCATTGCCACTTTCAGCTTGTTGATCCTATAGTAGGCCAAGAAAAATGAAAGTGGAAACAAACTTCATTCTTCTATACCAAAGAATTGATTACAAAAATCTGTATGGTATTATACCTCATGAATTAGAGAATTTGACGCATATCGTGGATTAATCTATTCATGTCACCCCGCATGAGAATTAGCGAGTAACAATTCCTTCATCTTTGCCACTTGGTAAGATTAAGAGCACTAACTGGGAAGCTGGGTACACCTCAGATCAATCACACACTGAAAACGTTACTGTATGATTACTAGATAATCCGCAGTTGCCTTTTGAAGTGCACCACGAAGTGAAAAAAATCCATAATTAGAAAAAAGTTGAAACCAAAGTAACATTTTAAATGTTAATGGGTAGGATTGATTTTGCCTATGAAACCAAATCTACTTTGAATCCAGCCATGTACTAAATTTATATAAATCACTCTTCTAGATTTTCTTACACTTACAAGGCAATTGTAAAAACTCAAACAAGTTTTGCTTCAAAAGAAACCTATAACCAAAAAGAGCAACACTACAAGTTGACTACACAAAATTGAACTAATGCTTGTGAAAGTTTTACATCACATAAGGACTACACTATACTACTTAGCAAAACAAAGCAAAATTACTCCCTTACTACCATCCATATTTGCCCACAAGTCGCAAAAATCACTTTCCTATCTTTTAGGTGAGAGGGCAAGAAATAAACCTTGAGCTTCAAGATGTCAGATCTACTTCAAGATGTTGGTTGAGTTGTTTCAATCTATTGGCAAAGCGTCTATCTTCTGTTAGAGCTTCTAGAGCAAGCAGTCTTTTTTGCACTGTAGCCAAAAGGCATAGATGTTAAATTCAGAACCATAACAGAGTTGGTTTTGACTAAAAAACAAACAATTGACATGCAAGAGAGAGAGAGAGAGGAAGAACAAGGGGCAGCTAGCTTCTCCTAAAATGCAGGGGACGAACAAGGGAGATCCTATAAGTTTAAAAATGTGCTTCCTCCTTCAAGCCATTCACTGAGTTCCCAAAGACAGAGAGTGCAATGGAGGGGGGTGGTGCATAGGGAAGGCATTGGGAGGAGGGACAGCCAGAGGAGGGAGGCACGGGAGGATGGCCGGTGGTAGTGCAAGAGGTGGCAAGGAGGTGGGTGATGGGAGGGCAAATTTGGGGATTGCCTTGTGGAAGAGGGTGCGGCCGGTGGATACATTGGGGATAAGGTTTTGTGGAAAGCACTTCTTAATTTTAGTGTTCCCGCTTATAGGTCCCACCTCTCTAATTTTTTTCACTTTCCTGCGTTCACATTGTGCAAGTTTTCCCTTCCCATGTGCAGCAATTCCCTATCAGATATGTTAACCTAGTTGACCATTTTCAGGGTAGATAATTTGTGGCTAATCCAAAAACATAGCCGGCACATAAGTTACCTTAGACATTTTTTTATTTCTGGTACATAGTAGGACCCGTAAACTCTAAAATATTGCCAACACATGATTTGTCTCTCATCCAATTTTTCCCCGGTAGATTATTACTCTTAATACTATGTCATGGCGTAGTGATGCAACCGTTGTTATAATCTAAATGCCTCTTTCAATATAATTTATCTTCGTTACCTTAACACTAATACTTTTATTAGCTTGCATACAAGCAAAAAGTCACTAATCATTTTATTAGGATTTTAAATTTAAGATTCAATTATTAAAATTAAAGCTTTTCGGACCGACCCAGGCCAATACAGGATTGGTTGCCATTTGTTGCTCTGGTGCAAATGCTTTAGCTTCGAGGCTTTCAAGATAACACGAGGAAAACTAACTGGATTTCCACCGAGCTGAAAACAAATAACGATGGTTCTAGTAAACCAAAACCGTCAAGTTTTTTGAGCTATTTGGCTTTCATTCCCTTTTTAACAAAATAACGACCATAGGCCAACATTGTCACATTGCTCTTCACGCCAAAGCATGACTTGTTTGCACAGGGCCATACCTGAGAATTTCGGGGCCCTGTTGTAATTATGCTACATAGTTTAGAAAAACAATTACTAAAATAAAAAAATATTTTTCATTCAAAATTAGGTGCTAACATTAGCTCCTTGTCTTTTTTTGTTTTATGCTTTTCATAATTAGATTCATGTCTCCTAATTTTGAAAGGGATTGACGAAAGCTAGAATAGCACCCCATATGTACAAATACAACAAAGAACAATAATAGTAGGTCTTAAAATTTTAGTAACAAAATTGAAGTTCTAGACTCCTAGTTTGGGAGTGCCTATGGTGGCTATGAGATGGGACTAGACAAACTAATTGGTGTGGTGCATATGGCTCACCACGTAGCATGAAAGGCCGGCTTCAGCGACCAAGCAGTGTAGCACCAGAGCCCAATCGATGCACAAAAACTAGGAGAACACTACAAGTGATTCTAACTATTGCAATAGAAAATTATAACAAAATATATTTCATTGCAATAGTTAATGTTATTGTCATGAACTATTTGTTTGTTATGATAAATTTTGTTATATTGCTACAATTCTTAGTTGTTGTGATAATTTTTATTTTTGTTGCAATATATCAATTGTATGGCCACAAAAACTAGCACATTGTATTAAGCTATTGCCACAAAATCTAGCGCGTTGCACTAAACTATTGCCACAAAATTTAGCGTGTTATATTAAGCTATTATAACAAAATTTAAATCATGGCAATGTGTATGTGTTGCAATGTTTTCTATTCATGGTGATAGAATATTATCTCAACAATATAATTATTGTGATATGATAATTTATTATCATGATTTGTTTTTTTGTTGCAATGAGCTATTACCATAGGGTTTATTGTAATGCATGGCAATGATTTTAATTTTATTGCAAAATATGCATATTACAAAGATTTTAAGTTTAATGCAATAATTAATTTCGTTGCAACAATCAAGCTTCCTTGTAGTGGAATGAGACAAGAACATAAATTATGTGTTCGAGTTCACAAAGAATAACACAATAAATAGAAGGGAATGGAGTTTGATTGATTCATCACTACCATTGGGATTATTTTAGTAAAATCACAATTAGTTAGGAGGAGAGTTAGGAGCGGAGGAGTTAAATTTCACATGCAAATAAGAGATATATGAATAGTAATTGTGCGAAAGCCAAGGGGGAATGAGGAGAGCAATTGAGGGGTAGGGGAAGTTCTCAGTAAGAAGGTAATCAAAAAGGTTTGATTAACTCTTTATCTCACACAAGGTTGACTATGGTAATAATAGTAGTTTTTCTTGAGATACTAACATGTAGTAATTGCAGATTAAATCAAAATTAGGGGGCCCTAACTTTTGGGCCTTGCACAGTTGAGCACGTTGCTACTACTTTTGGCATGGCCCTGTGTTTGCAATGTATGGATTAAAAAAAAGGGTTTAATTTCCACTAGGAATCAAGGAACTCCTGCTCCTACTTTTGGCATGAGTCTGTGTTTGCAATATATGGATTAAAAAAACAGTTCAATTTTCGCTAGGAATCAAGGAGCTCCCGCTCCTACTTTAATTTCCGCTAGGAATAAGGAGCTCCTACATTCCGAACAGTTTACTTGTCGCCAGTTGGCATCAGCCCAGCTGGCTGATGCTGAGATGCATGGTAGGTAGCATGTCGCAAAACTCGATCCATGATTCCGACTTCCGAGGCAGGCAGCATAGTGGTCCGACGGAGTGTGGACATCGACTCTGAGCTGGCACTTGACTCCGCGTACGAGTTTGGAGGCTACTGGCCTGTTTTTTTTATGTAACTTATAACTTTTAACTGTAACTTGGCTTTTAGACTGTTTATGTGAGTTACTATTGAGTAATTGAAACTCATGTGCGATTTTTGCTGAAGTAAATGAAGTTGGTATAGTATATATTACAATTAACTAGTAGATCATATCTTAAAAAGATATTTCGTTTAAAAGTTAATTACTATAAAATAGTCAAAAGCTAAAACCAAAAACAGTAAAACTACAGCACTATCTTAACCAAGTTAGTGATCGATCGCGCTCATATCGTACGTGAGCTTGTAGGGCGGTGTTAGCTTTCCAACAATACGCTGATTAATCGGGCCCAAAGTTAGCTCACGATGATATTTTAAGCCTTGAAGAAGAAGGATTTTGAATTTTGATCGTCGTAATGTGCCCAAGGCTTACCAATCAGCCCGGCCCACAGAACATTGATAAGAGCCCACTAATTAACCCGAAATTAGTGTTATAAGTCGAGTAAGAGATTGTTCGTTTTCCCTGGCAGCCTAAATTAACCCATTTCAAAGGGTTGTAAGATTGTTCGTTTTCCCTGGCAGCCCAAATTAACCCATTTCAGAGGGTTGTAAGATTGTTCGTTTTCTCTATCAGCACAATTTATTCTACGGACGACATACTAGGCACGTTCTTTTTAGTTTCTAAAAACTTTTTTATGTTTTCTATAGTGACTATCTTTCAAACAAACTATCTTTTAAAACGGAGTTTATAAATTAATTATAGTACACACTGTAGCGACTTTATTTATATTAGTCAAAACTGCACATAAGTTTCTGTTACACCGTATTCTTTCACGAACAGCCCAAAAGATATAGGATCTGTTCTTTTTTGTTGAAGCTTATGGCTTTTGGCTGTAACTTGTGGCTTTTGAGCTGTTCGCGTGAGATATTACAGAGTAACAGAAACTCACGTGCGATTTTTGCTGATATAAATGAAGTCGATACAGTATGTACTACAATTAACTAGTAGACCCTATTTTAAAAAGATACTCCGTTTGAAAACTATTATCGTAGAAAAGCTGAAAAATAGCTTTTAGAAACTAAAAAAAACAGGACCATAAATCAGAACCCAAAAAACATACTACTTATGTGAAACTCCACATGGTATCAAGCACACTGTTTTTGGGCGAGAGGGGAAGGGCAATTATGCCCAATGCTTGGGTTCCTACCATTTTCAATTTTTTCCCCATGTAGCATGAAATGAACTGCTAGCATGATTGGGCCTGTCTTGGTCGCTCTGCCCCCAGCCCCCCACCCAACAGGACCATCCCTCAAAAAACAAAAACACCCAACAGGATTGATGACGCCTGCTGCTGCAAGCTAGCTTAGCAGCGAGGAGCTTAGGCTGAGAACGCGTCAAGCATCCAAATCCAAGTCATCATCGGTGCAATGAGATCAAGGGACGGGCCTTGTTTGGGACATTGCCGTTCAGCACCACAGAATCTGCAAACACGTTAGGCATGTCCGTGCAAACTGGACCTGTACCTTACCTTGAAAATCTGTCGGATATGTTCATTTCTATCCTGACTAGTAGCTGCCGTTCGATGCCTCACCACTTGTCAGGAGGCCATTAAGGAAAGGACGAAACACTGAAGTCTGAACAAAACACTGCTCTGAAGCCTGAACTGAGGTCTGAACAAACAAAACTGGTACTAGTGTTGTACCACTGAGTATTGAGCTCGTGTGTCGCGAGGACGTGACTTCTACTCGTCGTGTGTCAGAACGAGTAGAGCCAGCTTTTGTGTGACCTACAAATCCCTGCTTCAAGTCTGCATCGTCCAGTTGTAAGTACAAGAGCGGTGGATCTTTCCGTGTTCGGCCATAAACCAAAGGTGAAGGAGATTCGTGCGCGCTTTTGCAATTGTTGCCACCACACTGCATGCACTTGCTTTTAGGACATCCTATGACAGCTTGGTGATTCCTGAAGGCTGCAGAGTTGCACGCCAACTGAGCAGTGATGAAAGTACTACTAGGTAGTAGTGAACCCAACTTGTTAAAACGATCACATATGCATGAGCATTGAGCAATATCACATACTGCACTAAATATTTGTTCTGTGTGAGTTGGGATTTGTTATGTGTTCTTCCTAATCAATTAACCTGGCGGAATCAAGATTTTGCTCAAGGATGGTCCATGGCAACCGAGGCCAACAGAAGAGAAGCTGGAAAGGGGTTGGGAATCGGTTGGTGCGTCATTTGTTCGTCTCTTGGCGATTGACCCAAAGCACTTCGAAAGATGTGAAGGAAGATGAGGAAAAGAAAATAAACAAGGGACGGCGCATGTTCAAATACAGCCTCTTTTTTTTGTTGAAAGAAACACTCGTTCAAATACTTAAGTTAGCCTCGTAGCATCTCCGTTCTCAAGTCAGCATAGGCTTGATCTTGTGTGATCTTCTTTCTTTCGTCCTACTTGTGCAAAGTAGCTCATTTTGAACCTCTCTCTTTAAAACAAGATTACCCTGTTTGTCGTTCTTCTCTATACCTTTTTAAGGTAAGAATATTTTCTTTCCAAATAAAATGGGCGACGAAATTAACTTTGTTCTCGCAGTATTTGAAGCATCTGGGTTTATCTTGTTTCATACGAGCAGCTTTTAGTGACTTGATGAACATAACAATTCCATTTTCTCATAGCTATTTGCCTGTTTCTTATCTTCTGGAGTATTTTTGAAGAACTTTCTAGATTTGCTCTCTTTTATTGAAGAACTCTCTTGTCTTCTCATTCTTTTTTCCAACAAAAAAACATCTTCCTATGTAAAAAGTATCTGGTCAGAAAATGTGCATTCAGCCATCGTCAAAGAGGAAAGGGACAGAATTTGGTGCTCCACAAGAAATAGGTCGGAGATAAATGGCTCAGTAAAAAAACATCCAAGAGATCTTAATGGCATACAAGAAAGGATGCGTGAAGTCGTTGTCCAGTGAGGCCACCGGATTCAATTCACGCAGTGTTTGCAATATAATCTGTACCTTTCACCATCTTTTCCGTGTTAAAAGGAATTGGAATCCGATGTCTCTGTCACTTGGTGTTTTCATTCACCACTTCATAACAAAGTGTCTCCTAACTGCTGAACAATCTTCCAGTGACAAATATGGGGTTGGGGAAATTATCCCCACCCAGCAAGCTGCAAGGGCAAAATCACTCAAGAGAATAGAACATAAATACCTCTCAGGGATATTTGACATCAGGAATAAAATGGAGAGCACATACAGATTCTTCCACCATGCTGGTAGGAAAATAAAATGCATGCATACCACATTACCACCAGTGGAGAAAACTCTAGATTATGTGCGATGAGGATGGCAGGATTGTCTTGATTCTCTAGTGATAACGCACTTGTCTGCTTTTTTACGGGGGCTTGTTGTGGAAGCAGGGCACTTGTCGGCTTTTTTGGGGGTATCACTTGCGGAAGCAGGGTTCGAATGTACAATTGTCGCACTTGGATGTTACTGATTTCCACAGACTAAAAGACTGAAACTGAGAGAGAGAGAGAGAGAGAGAGAGAGAGGGGGGGGGGGGAGAGGGAGGGAGAGGGAGAGGAGTTGGTTGGAAACATCAATTAGGGGTAAAGAAGAAAGAAACTGCTGATTACTTTGGCACGGCAGACACTGGAACCTGCCATTTGCCATTGGCAGCCACAAATACGCTGCCTAACTGCGAGTGTCGCGTGATGTGATTGGTTCGGCACAAGCATTCAGCACTGTGTTCGTGCCATAGGGTCGTAACTTGCAACAGCTCTGTCAAGAGTGTTCCTACTTCCTACAGATTCCCAAAAGTGTTACTGTACGGCAATTGCTAGCTTGTGTAACGTGTTCATTCATCTGCTGCAGCTGCTCACTTGCTCTGTACTCTGTCCATCAGTTTTTGCAAGCATATGCGTTACTTTACAAAAAAAAGACGAAAGCGAAAGGAAGCAAAGGCGTCAGCTTTCTTCTCCCCGGACAAACCAATCCACGGGCAGCTAGCACATGTCCATTGCTCTCAAATCCTCAGCAGGATCAGCACATCGCCTGGCCCCAGTTTCAAAGATTCTTCTACTCCTTCCACCATTGGGTAACGCAAGTAAATAAATATAAGTGAATTATTCGCCTTTTTTATTAACTTAAGTTTTTGATAAATTGATTGGTGCATATAATTTAATATAGTATTAGAACCAAAAAGGTTCAAGACCCCGTTGATCCAATTAAAAAAATAATTGTAACCTACTTATATTTCACATCTTAGACCGAAGAGAGCCTACACGTGAGGGGAGTGTTAAAGTATAAGTAAATTACCTATATTTTCTTATCAATTTAAACTTTTGAATAAACTAGTTAATGCACACAACTCAATAAATAGGAGCTACTGCAGTACCAGTAGTACTCATCTATTCCATTGTACTGCCGTTCTGTGGACACCAAGTGACCTCAAATACCCATCAGGTCATCACTCCTTTCCCCCTCACACCTCTCTCTCACCACTACAAACCACTGCAGAGTGCAGACTAGGCTTGGTGAGTTGTGACCCCTCCTCCCCTACCCACCCTCCTCCCCCCACTCCTCCACTCCACCATGCTTCCAAGGAGCGAGAGAAGCATCTTCCATCTAGGGGAGGAGGGTGGTATTGACAATGGCAAGAACAATATCGATATTCATCAGCATCTTGCTGGGGGGAGAAACCATGGCCGGCAGAGGCGAGAGCGAGGCGCCGACGTCGTCGTCGGGCTACAGATTCTTGTCCAGCAGCAGCAGCAGCAGCAGCACCGCCACCTGCGGCCGTGTCACATCGTCCTCAAGCAGATGGTCTGGCTGCCGGCGCGACACCGTCGTCCTTACAGCTTCTTGAGGGCATGCTACCTGTGCAGGAGGGAGCTCAGCCCTAACAAGGACGTGTACATGTACAGGTACGACATACATGGACATACTTGTCTATACCGAGTAAGAACCTTGTGGCGCATGTCTGATTTTGCGGTGTTTGCATGGGTTAACTTGTGCAGGGGCGACCAGGGGTTTTGCAGCGAGGAGTGCCGGTGGCAGCAGATTATGGCAGACGAGGCGAGAGAGCACGAGGCCATGGTCAGGAAGGAGCGCCGAGGTCTGCCTCACCATCAGCACCACCACGGGCCACGGTCGACGGCGGCGACCCGCGGCGCTCCGAGGAGATTACTGGCGGTTGCCTAGCATATATATACTACATGAGAGGCGTGCCTGGAGACGAGCAAATCAATCAAGAGTTAATTCAGGACGCTACTACAACTCTTTGTAGAATATGGAGAGAGGTCCTCCTTACACACCCTGAGGGAAGAGACAAAGTTATGATCAGTAATTGAGGTGCAAATTAAAGGTAAACATGTATGCGTAACTGCATGTAGCGAGGTGAGGATGAGATGGTCAAAATGTTGAAGTAGGGAGTGTTTGTTTTCAGGGCTGGCTACTGCAGAGTTGCAGTCTTAATTCATGGATGTAACCTGCTCTTGTTGTGTGCACATCCGGTTAATTTTAGGCGGAAGAAAGTGAAGAAGTTATCTATCAATTATACTGTGTGTACGTAGTGTGTGATTTAAATCTTAAACTCGTGGAATAATTCTGAACACAAGTACTCATGAATCCCGAGGTGCCAGAATTTGATGCCAAAAGGGTACGGGGGGAATAGAGAATTATGCCGTGGCATCCAGCAACATGAAAGGGAGACACAAATGGCACTACTAGGATGGAATCTTCTATAGAACTAGAAAACGACTAACAAAATTAGCAGCAGCTAGAACAAGGTCTACATAGAGGGAACAGCCTAAATGATAGCGACTGCTTCTTTGGAGTCATGACAAATATGCATGATTCATGTCACAAGTTTCAGGGTAAATTTCGTAGAGCTACGTAACCATAGTTTTGTAAAATTTAGTCCAAGTTTTCGAACAAAGGCTCACGGCCCAACTTTATTAGAAAGCTAGGATAAAGAAGTTGGGATTAGGGGTGGCAACGGGACGGCCCCGCCCCGGCCCCTGCTAGCCCACACCGATCTTCGGCCCGTTAGACTTCTCGGGGATATACAAATTCAATTGCTAATTTTGTTTATTTATTATTGTGATTTATAATTATTTGTAAATTTTAATTTGGAATTTGAATCATAATCAAATTTTTAATTTTATTTCTTTTTATTTCGAATATTAGTAATTTTTTGTTGGATTCATATACAAATCTAACCGTTAATTTTAGTTTAGTTTTTATTCAGAATTATTTTCTTTTAGTTTTACTTAGGAATTCTTATAGAAATGAAATTAATAATTTTATTTTATTTTTATTCTAAATTTCAGTTAATTTTTAGATTGTACATAGACTCTTTCTTTTAATCTAGAACGTTACAATCTGGATCCGTCATGATCAATAGCGTAGATTTTTCTCTTTTTCTTTGATTAATATGGGAATTTCTACCCGTTGAGAGCGAATGTGGTGGCTCTTTTTATCTTTGCTTTAATAATATAACAAATGCCTTTGCATTAACAAAAGTAGCTTCCGTGTAGGAGCGCTTCAACATGTAATGGCAAAAAAAGAAGGATCATATCTGTTCCCATAGTGCTGTCTGAATAATATATCGATAAGTTTCTTAATGTTTTCTGTGAATAAGCTTTGGTGCTGTTGGAGACAACACAGCACCATGGATGCAGAGTGTATCACTGTCTCGCATATTTAACCTGCGAACCTTAGTGCATGAGCACGTAACACTGATTCTGCTGATGATTGGCAGAGCCAAACTTTTCCATCACGGAGGACCTTCCTGTGGTTGGCGTACCAGGGGGCCAGCTGGGCCGCGACGTCCGCCCTCGGCAACCTGACCCTCGGCCACCTGACCTTCGGCCGCACGTTGCGCGAGCAGCAGCTCGTCACATTCTGGGCGCCGTTCCTCCTGCTTCATCTCGGTGGCCCGGACAACATCAGCGCCTACTCCCTTGAGGACAACGTTCTCTCGGGGCGCCAGATGTCAAAAACACAAGTACTCTAGGTGAGAGAGATGCGCTCCCGCCGGCTTACGCTAGCGCCGGCGCCTTGGTGGAAACTTCACCGGATCGGTGCGAGCGGTGGCTTGGTCGCTCGAGCCGAGTTCGTCGGCGACACTAATGGTCTGCCGACGGATTTGATCGCCGAGTCTCCATCTCGCACGGTCTCGGATGTCGGCGTGGAGGTTGAGCAGCAAGCTGGTTGAGGTGCGGACTGGAGCGCCGCGCTGGCCGGAGATACTGGCGCCGCGAAGATGGGTCTGAAGGCTTCAGTGAATCTTTGCCACGGCCTTCGGGTTCCAGGTTTTGGGCGCTGTCGGGCGAGTTGAGCTCCGACGAGGAGGACGAAGAGGTGGATGAGGGGGGGTCTGGGTTTCAGACCTCGGTTGATTCTTGCCAAGGCGCATCGCCATCGGGGTACACCATGGTTGGCGCTGCTCAGTTGACGGCAACAGAGGTTGAGTCTCCGGAGGTGCGTTCTGTTTCAGTTTCTGCAGGTTTGCAGGTGGGTCGGCTAGCCGGCCGTGAGGTCAAGGAGTTTGCGCGGCGACGGATGACCGGCAAGCCGTGGCGGGGGCCGATTCCAGCGCGGAGGGTGTCGCCACAGTTCACTTTGGCTGACGCCTTGGACGCGGCGACTGTGGTCTCACCCCGGGTGGTGGCGCAAGGTCGGAAGTTGGGCTCGGTTGCATCGTCTTCGTCTGCGGCGGCAGCTGCTGAGGTCCGGCGGCGGCTTACTTCAAAATTTGAAATCGGAAGGCGAACAGTTGCAGGCCCCACTTGGGGAGGTGAGCGGTCGGACGCTCAGCTGTTGGTGGGCCGTAACAAATGCGCGGCCCAATTTCGCTTTCCTAGTGGTCTTTGCCTGTTTTTCTCTCGTTCTGGACACAGGCACATTGCGGTTAACGCTTCGTCTTCCATTTTCGTGTCTTCGAGCAACGGTTCAGTGCCGGCAATGGTGGGCGGTGGCGGGGCTGGTGGAGGCAACTGGGGTTATGCGCGAGGTGCAGGTCATCAAGGATTCGAGTTCGGGGGCGCGGGACGTGGAAGAGGTGCTGGGATGCAGCGGCACGTCCAAGGCAACGAAGGGGAAGGCCATCGATTCGGAGGTGGCTTTCATGGCCCCGCTCAGGGCTTCGATCCTGGCTTCGGCGGGTATGGCCCTTCGGCTCATGGGCGGGGTTGGCCGCGACGTGGTTTCCGTCCTCGTGGTGGCCGGAGCCTCTCGGCTCAACGCGGCGGGTTGCCTGGTCGCCCCGGTCGCGGAGGTGCTGTTGGGGCAGCTAGCGCTGTGCCGGTGGTGAACCAGAAGCCTGGGGGAGTGGCGCCAGTGGACACTATTGTTCGGGCACCGCTGCTCAATGAGGGAGGAGTTCACAAGCAGAAGGGAGCTCTACCGGATGAGGCGGTCATGGAGGTAGATGGAGTTGCTGTGGGTGTTGAAGAGCCTGCTGGAAACAAGATGGGAAACAAGTCAAAAATTTGCAGCAGATGCTCGCAGAAAGGACACACTGTTGCCGAGTGTGTGAATGAAGTGTACTGTTTCATTTGTGATGGGCATGATCATGTAAATCATCGGTGTCCAGTGCTTAAGCTTCCAAAACCGGTTGCTCATGCGGTAGGTTATTCTGTGGCAGGCCTCGGTTTTTTTCATATTCCGCACGCTCCGCTCCCAAGGAAGAAAGACTCAAAAAGTGCTTTGGTGACTGTTGTTGGTGGTTCTCTGTCTAAGGAACAACTTGTGTTGCAACTTCAGAGGATTGTTCCGACAAAATGGAGATGGGAGCCAGAAGCACATGAGGAGAATTCTTTTGTAGTTCAGTTTCCTTCTAAAGCTGAATTACAGAGATCTATTGCTTATGGTGGGGCTGATGTGAAGGTAAATGGGGTTGCTACAGGCGCACGGTTGAAATTCCTGGAGTGGCATGTCAAAGAGGAAGGGTATCTCCTTCCTAAGGTGTGGCTTCGGGTAACAGGTATTCGGAAGAGGTTGAGGGAGTATCTAAACCTATGGACCATTGGTACCATGTTTGGATCAACTCAAATAGTGGACATGGTCACAACTCGGAGCAATGATTTTGGTCGGATTCTTGTTGCTGTGTTGGATCCCGCTCTAATTCCATCTAGCATGGATGTTGTTATCGGGGATCACTATTTTGAGCTCAAAATTGAGAAGGAGAAGGTAGGTTTTGATAATTTTGGTGATGAGGTGGAGCTGGACTTTGGGGATAATGGAGGTGAGGGGGATGGGAAGAAGGAAAGTGAAAGTGAGGCGGATCGGAATGCGAAGAAAGCTAGGCCTTCGGATGCTATGGAGGAAGACCGTAACAATGTTGATGATGGTGGGGCTGAGTCCTTGGATAAGAACCATGGGATGGAAATTAAACACAAGAGCATGGCCAATAGTTTATTGGATACAGCAGTGATTGAAGTTCTGTCGGATTGTGCTGGCAAGGTCCTCTCTGATGGTGTTAACTCGCAGTTTGATGGCATGGTAGAAGAGGTCAATTCGGAAGATGATGTCGCTCTGTTGGATTTTGATGGTGAGCCGGTTGGTGCTGTTCTGCAAGATGGTGGAGTGCAGCAGGGTCTTTTAGGCGGGCTGCCGGGGTCCTCGATCGGTGTTGGCCAAGGTGCATCGGGATGGAGTGTGCCTGGGACTTTTGCTGAGGGGCAGGTTGATCCTGCAGGCTTGTCTCCTGAACCAGCTAGTCTTCAAGATGGTGGGGCTGGAATGGGTGGCGCTGTCCATGGACTGGATGGTGCGCTGGCAGGTGTTGGTGGCCAGGGTGTTGCTGCTGTGAGTGGCGATGGTGTGTGGGGCGTTGGTGCTTCACCTGGAGCTGCGTGTGCAGAGCTGGTCAGGGCAGTGGGGGGTGCAGCACAACCGCAGACAGGTGCTGCAGGAGGAAATGGCAAGGGTGGAGCGGTTTCGGCTGTGGTGGAGGTGGTAGCTGCTGCGGCCATCAAGGAGGTTCGAATGACGCCGAAGCGTTCAAGTCCCCGGTTGGCTAAGCACAATGACATGGACTCGTTGAAGAAAGCGGAAAAGAGGGCAGCTTGGAAGAACCTAGACTTCAGTGGAGGTAACATCACTGACTTCTCTTTCATTCCTTACTCTGCTGATGTTATTTCTTCGAGTATATCTAACCTAGGTGTTAGCTTGGGTAGTAATCCTAGTTTGGTTTCAAATTCTATTAGTCTTTTAAAAGAGGTTGAATTGGCTAGATTGACGACTGAGCCGTCTAGAACGGAGGTTCCTTCTAATTCTGTGTTGTTATGCGATGAAGTTGATGATGAGGTAGAAATTGATTCTCTCGGTCACTTATGTGATGATCTGATGGAGGAAACTATGGATGATGATAATGATCACCTGAGCTGTGATTTTAGAAATGTTTTTAAAGAAAATAAATCTCTCTCTTTGACTAGGGCAAAGAGGAAACCGAGAGTGCGAGTAATTAAAAAACACAATAGAGTTTCGCCATGAAAGGAATCTTCTGGAATAGCAGAGGTCTTAGTGACTTGGCTAAATATAGGTTCCTCTCTGATTTGTCTAAAGAGCAAAAGCTAGATTTTATCGCTCTTCTTGAAACTGGTAAGAAGGATTTTTCGAAGTCGGTCCTGAATAACATTTGTGGAGGACAAGAATTTATTTGGCACTGGACAGAACCTCATGGTCGGTCCGGGGGCATCCTTCTTGGGATTAATTTGGAAGTGTTTGATATTGGTAGCATTGATGAGGGAGACTTCTATGTGAAGTTTCGTCTCAGAAATAAATCGGATAGGTTTCAATGGGTTCTTATTGCAACTTATGGGGCTGCACAAGTAGAACACAAAGAAGCCTTCCTTTCTGAATTAGTCCAAACTTGTGCAAAAGAAAGTGATCCTGTCCTTGTGGGTGGTGATTTTAATATCATTAGGAACCCGCAGGAAAAGAACAATGATAGATATGAGGATCGGTGGCCCTTCTTGTTTAATGCTATCATCGATAGTCCGGATTTAAAGGAACTAGATCTTTCAAATAGGAAGTTTACTTGGGCCAATTCTAGGAAATACCAACTTATGAAAGGCTAGATCGGATCTTAGTAAGCACGAATGGGAGTCAAAATTTCCGCTTGCAACGGTACAAGCGTTGTCAAGGAAATATCGATCATACTCCACTACTTTTAGATACCGGTAATGGCACTCATGGCAACAAACAATCGGGTTTAAATTTGAACTTGGTTGGTTGTTGAGAGATGATTTTATGAGTTGGTTGTGGATGTTTGGAAAAAGGAATTTAGAGGCAAATCACCGTTACAACGATGGCAAAATAAAATTCAGAGGATTAGACAATTCCTAAGGGGTTGGGCTAAGAATGTTAGCGGCAAGTATAAGAAAGAAAAGGTGAGTTGATTGAAAGCCGATGAATTAGATAAAAAGCGGAGTATCACCACTCGAGAGTGATGAAGTCGATCTAAAAACTATTATAAGGAAAGGCTTGCTAGCCTTTTGCGGGAAGAAGAAATTAAATGGTATCAAAGAGCCAAGACAACTAGATTGTTATCTGGTGATTGTAATACTAAATATTTTCACCTAGTGGCCAATGGAAAACATAGGAAAACAAGGATTTTCGGCTTGAACAAGAGGAGGAATAATTGAAGGAAATGTAAATCTTAAGAAATTCATCACCAATTACTATAAAGATCTCTTTGGAGAGCCGGATGGTAATAATTTTTCGATGATAGAATCCTTTACGAGTGATATTACACAAGTTTCACAGTTAGAAAATGACGTCTTAACGACGGAATTTACTGAGACGGAGGTCAGAGACGCCATTTTTCAAATGGAACTTAATAAAGCTCCGGGCCGATGGGTTCCCAGTGAGTTTTCCAAGTCTTCTGGGATTTAATTAAAGATGACCTCATGCCTTTATTTTCTGAATTCCACAAGGGTAAACTTCCACTCTTCAGCCTTAACTTTGGTATAATTACATTACTACCAAAACAAAAGGAAGCCACACAGATTCAACAGTTTAGGCCCATTTGTTTGTTGAATGTTAGCTTCAAAATTTTTACAAAAGTGATGGCAAACCGAATAACCCTAGTGGCTCAAAAAGTGATTCAGCCATCACAATCGGCATTTATGAAGGGTAGGAATATTTTAGAGGGGGTGGTCATTTTACATGAAACCATTCATGAGCTTCATAGGAAAAAATTAGACGGGGTGATTTTAAAGCTAGACTTTGAAAAAGCCTACGACAAGGTAAAATGGTCCTTCTTGCAGCAAGCGTTGAGAATGAAAGGTTTTTCACCAATGTGGTGCAAATGGATAGATCAAATCGTACGAGGAGGTAGTGTCGGTATTAAAGTTAATGATGAAGTAGGACATTTCTTTCAAACCAGAAAAGGACTAAGGCAGGGTGATCCCTTGTCTCCTATCTTGTTCAATTTAGTTGCAGATATGCTTACAACCTTGATTTTCCGGGCTAGATCCAATGGAAAATTCAGGGGAGTTGTTCCTCATCTGGTGGAGGATGGTTTATCTATTCTCCAATATGCGGATGACACTATCCTATTTATGGATCACGACACGCTCCAAGCCAAAGATCTCAAGTTAGTGCTTAGTACCTTTGAGCAATTATCGGGGCTGAAGATTAATTTTCACAAAAGCGAACTTTTTGTTATGGCACGACTAAAGATTGTGAACAAGAATACGCAAAACTTTTTGGGTGCAAGTTGGGGTGTCTTCCTTTTAGGTATCTAGGTATACCCATGAATCATAAAAATTATCGAACAAAGATTGGGCTGCATTGAAGAAGTTCGGAAAAAACTCTCTAGTTGGAAAGGTAAATTACTTTCGGTTGGAGGAGACTAGTCTTGATTAACTCGGTGCTAACTAGTTTGGCTATGTTTATGTTATCTTTTTGAGGTCCCTAGAGGAGTTCTTCAAAAATTAGATTACTATCGCTCACGGTTTTTCCGGCAATGCGATGAACATAAAAGAAATATAGACTTGCTAGGTGGAGTATCTTGTGCACACCTAAAGATTTTGGTGGTCTAGGTATACAAAATCTAGAAATCCAAAATAGGTGTCTGTTGAGCAAGTGGCATTTAAACTTATTAACGAGGATGGGGTTTGGCAAAATCTTCTAAGAAAGAAATATTTGTCTAACAAACTGTGGCACAAGGGCAACACAGGCCGGAGATTCTCATTTTGGAGTGGTCTTTTGAAAATCAAGGATGATTTTTGGCGGTGGAAAGTTCAAAGTGAAGTGTGGGGACAAACTAGATTTTGGGAGGATGTTTGGTTAGGGGACAAGCCTTTCAGAGAGGCATACCCCAACCTTTTTAGATTAGTCAGGAGGAAAGACGATACGGTGGCAAATGTCCTACGGACTGTACCGCTTAATGTGTCTTTTAGGAGAGGTTTGGTAAACGAAAATTTGACTTCTTGGTATGATCTAGTATCTAAAGTGGTCTCGGTTAACCTTGAAAATGGGAAGGATGTGTTTATATGGAACCTTAGCAAGAATGGCTTGTTCACAGTCCGGTCCATGTATAGGAACATGATACAACAAGGAGTTCTTCCGGCAAAAAACCCTCTTTGGAAATTAAAGGTGCCGCTGAAAATTAAGGTTTTTCTTTGGTACTTACAAAAGGGAGTTACTCTCACTAAAGACAATTTGGCAAAAAGGAATTGGCAAGGAAGTGTCAAATGTTGTTTCGTAGTTCCTTAGAGACTATTCAACATTTGTTTTTGATTGCCATTTTGCGAGATTTGTATGGAATACCGTGCTTTTCACATTTGGAATTCAACCTCCCACTAGTTTCTCTAATATGTTTGGTTCTTGGCTAAATGGTCGAGTCTTGATTGAGAAACCAAATTTTGTTAGGAGCGGCTGCGTTTTGTTGGGCTCTTTGGTTGAATAGAAATGATGTGGTTTTTAACAAGGCTAAGTCCACTACCTATTTACAGGTAATTTTCGGGCAACGTCTTTGGATCCGACAGTGGTCCCTGCTGCATAAGGAGGAGGAGCGACCAGGCGTTCAAACGCGGATCTAAACTTGGAGACAATGATTATGGCGGTCTTCAAAAGTTTGGGTGGAGCTTTGGAATCGAATTGGAGCTTAGTCCTTGTTCTTTTCCTAGATTCTTGTCGTTCGCCACTGGTTAGGCTGAATCTTGTTGCTTTTATTTCTTTTCTTTTGGATGTAAGAGGTTAAGCCTAATGGCTTTGGATTGTGTATGACTCTCAGCTGTGTATCATCTTCGGATGGTAGAGGCTGGAACTTAGTTCCGTTATCTAAAAAGAACCAGTTAGACGCCTTGGTTAACATGATAGATGTTTCGGTTCCTGGCTCATATTTAAGGCATGATATTATTTTACACTTATCCCCTCACTTGTCTAACATGGTTTCACACTTACCTTCTCACCTGTCTAGCATGGTTTCGCACTTGCCTCCTCACCTGTCTGGCATGGTCTATATATATAACATTTGTTTCTTCATTATATTCATTGCGTGATTATCCCAAATATTCCATGCTCTCATAGTATCAGAGGTGATCGCTTCTACGACCGCACCCTTCCTCTAATTCCACCGACATGGCTGGCGAAGACGCCGCCACCTCCATCACACACCGTGTGCAGGAGGCCACCGCTGCCGCTACTACACACCACGCGTAGGGTACTACCATGTACCAGGAGACCGCACAGGCATTGGTCCTATCCGAGGCTGCCGTCGTTGCTTCCCTCCATCCCAGGCATACGGTGTCCTCCAACCTCAAGGCCCTCATCCTGTCATCCTCGACCTCACTTCTCCAAACTACAATAAATGGCACAGCCTCTTCCTCGTCACCCTTGGCAAGTACGCCCTCTTCAACCATGTGCTCTCCAACGACACCCATCCCGATGTTGTCGACTGGGTCCGGATTGATTATCTCATTCTCTCGTGGCTCTACGGCACCATCTTCATCGAACTCCTCGAGATCGTGATGACTCCTACCTCCACAGCGCGGTTCGTATGGGTGTACCTCGAGCAACAGTTCATCGGCAACAAGGATACGCGTGCCCTGTATCTGGACGCAGAGTTTCACAACTTCATCTAGGGCGACCTCTCTATCTCTGACTACTGCCGCAAGCTGAAGAGCATAGCTGACGCCCTCAGCGACTTGGGCAAATCGGTGCCCGATCACACCCTTGTTCTGTCCATTCTACGCGGCTTGAACACAAAATTGCATACATGGCGGCCTTGCTGATGTGACAGAAGCTATTCCCCTTTTCATCGAGGCCTGCTCCAATTTGCTACTTAAATAAATCACAATGTCATCATGTCCCTCTGCTCCCTCCACAGCCCTCATCAGCATGACCCCTACCGGCAATGGGGTTCCCGACGGTGGTGTCTCCGGGGTGGCGGCAGCACGTTCGGCCACTGCTCCACTGGTGCACCCCAGGGTGCTCCCTCTGGTGGCAATAGCGGCGGCGGGAGTGGATCCAGACGTTGTCACCGCGTCAACAGTGGCAAAAACACCAAGCTCGGCGGCAGAGGTGTGAATGGTCACTCTGGGGCGGCACCTTTGGTTGGCCACCCTCCTTCTACAACCCTTGGACCAACACCATCCAGGTGTGGCATGGACAACTCCATCCAAGCCAGGCCCCAGCCTCCTCGGCCTGCACACCCCTAGCGCACCGCCCCAGCCGCACCACGATGGTGAACTCTTTCAACACTATGACTCTTGTTTCCCCGCCAACTACCGACTGGTACATGGACTCTGGTGCAACCTCACACATAACATTGGGTGACAATAACCTCTCCCGTTCCCATCCCCCTCACTCCTTCCACCATTGTTGTCGGGTGACAGGTCTCTGCTACCCATCACCTCTACTGGTTCCACTAGTCTTGGTCCTATTCATCTTAATAATGTTTTTGTGTTAATTCACTATTAACAACAACTATTCCGTTGAGTTTGACCCTGTTGACTTTTCTGTAAAGGATCTTTATTCTCGTAACGTGATCGCCAGGTGCAATACCTCCGGACCTCTCTACCCCATACATCTACCGGCGTCTGCCTCACCTTCGTGCGCACTCATCGCCAGCGCCTCCACCTCCTTGTGGCATCGTCATCTCGAGCACCTTAGCCATGAGTCCCTATCTCGCCTTGCTAGTGCGTTTGCCATTGCTTGCAATAATGAACCCGCTGATACTATCTGTCATGCGTGTCAGCTTGGTCACCATGTGCATCTATCTTTTGCTACTTCACAGTCTCGTGATCTCAAAATTTTTGATTTAGTTCATTGTGACCTTTGGACCTCGTCTATCATTAGTATCCGGTTACAAATATCATTTGGTTATTCTTGATGATTGCTCGCATTATCTTTGGATGTTTCCTCTACGACTGAAATCCGATGCTTCTGCCACTATCTCACACTTTTTCTCTTATGTTGCTACTCAGTCGGCACTAAGATCAAGAGCATTCAGTGTGATAATGGCTATGAGTTTGACAACTCCACCAGTCGCACCTTTTTCCTCACCCATGGCATTGCACTCCGCATGTCATGTTCATACACCTCTCAGCAGAATGGCAAGGCCGAATGAATTATTCGCTCCACTAATAACATGTCTAGTCTCCTATGTTTTAGGCCCGCCTACCTTACTCTTACTGGGTTGAATCTCTTCACGCCGCTACCTACCTTCTCAATCGCCAACCCAGAAAAACTCTCAATTTTTCATACCTATTTTTGTGCTCTTTGGTGTTCCCCCTCCTACCCTCACCTTCGAGTTTTTGGTTGCAAGTATTACCCAAACCTTTCTGTCACCACTCCTCATAAGCTTTCTCTTCACTCCACCATATGCGTGTTTCTTGGCTACCCATCCGAGCACAAGGGACACCGATGCCTCGATCTCTCCTCTAATTAGGTCATCATCTCCCACCATGTTATGTTTTACGAGTCATCTTTTCCCTTTGCCGAGCTCGCTGCCCAGCCCCCACTGACCTTGATTTTTTCTTTGAGCTTGATCATATGCCGATGCCCATTGGGCCTCCGTGTCTTGCAGGTCCCGATGCTCCTCCTAGTGTGACTCATCTACCCGTGCTCCTACCAGCCATGGAGCCAAACGGCGCTACCTCCCCTACGCCGGTTGTGCACAACCCCAGCGCGCCTATACCCACGCACATGATGCCGGCTGGTAGCGCCTCTCCTAGTAGGGACTCCCCCTCACCCGTCGCTTCGTTCGCCACTATGGTAGCAACCAGTGCTCCAGCTGCGGCTCCTCCCGTGAGAGTGGAAGCACATGGTGCTCCTGCCGCGGGTCTACCAGTTGACTTACCAGCTCCCAGCTAGTGGCGTAGCCAGGATTTGTAGCTATGGTGGTCCATTGTCTAAAATTTATTTAACCGCCATAAATTTAACATGTCGGTACACAAGTATATGAATTACGAAATGTAATTAAGGGAAAAAGGACATACGAACTTCATAAAATAGACGAATATAGCTTTCTTAACATAGAATTGAAATATTACATACCCATAGTAGTTGAAGAACAGTACGTCACTACTTCTTCTTCTTGTCAGGATATAAAAAGAACATCACATTAATTTTATATTAGAACATTAAATACATTCTATATTTATGGACAAAGCTATTTAAAAAATACATTTTATAAAGGAGTAGATCGAAGAGTTTGCTTGCATGGGTAACTTCGAAAGCCGCATTTGGAGCAAACGCAAGCTAAGACAACAAATACCTACCTCGGCAAATTTACGAGACCGTTTACACCGACTTACTTCACGAAGAAAGAAGGTAATATAAATATTTAACTTTCTAAAATAATTTTCTATTTCTCTCATCCTGAAAATAAGTTATAGGACACGGACATATCACTACCTCACTCTTCTCTCGCTCTGTCTCGCACACGCATCTCTTTTTATTTTCCCACCACTCGTATCCTCCCACTAAAAGCTTTTTTAGTCCTTACTATTTATTTTAGCTAAAACCATCAAGCGTCGTTCAATATGAACATGCCAAGCTAGTCATCGATTTTATTGTACATCTAGATGCCAAGCTAGCCAACGATTTTATCTTGTACATCTAGATTCCCAAGTTGCGTGTCATTAGCTTGACACATATAGAGCAAATTAAATGATTTAGCGGGAGGTAAAATGTAGCTGTGATTCAACAAGTTTTTGCATTATGATCAAATACATGAAGGCCTCATTATCCGAGCGCAGGGTGGTCCGCGGCCCACACGGACCACCCTGTAGCTCCGCCAGTGCTCCCAGCGGGGTCGATCTACCGCAGCTTCCCCCAGGTGTTGCGCTGCTCTAGCCGGTCAAAAACTCCCACGCCATGGTGACTCATGGAAAGAATGATTTTCAGCAACCGCTCACTCGCATGAACCTTCATGCTGTCACTCTGTCTCCTGTTCCGACGACATACCGGGTGTTCTCGTCGACCCTAATAGGCGCAGCGCCATGGAGGAGGAATACGTTGCTCTTCAGGCCAACAACACACGAACTCTTGTTCCACGGCCATCCAATGCCAATGTGGTCACTAGGAAGTGGATTTTTCGGTATAAATACAATTCAGATGGTACTTTTGCCCGCTATAAGGCTCGTTGGGTTCTTCGTGGTTTCACACAGCGTCCTGGTGTTGATTTTGATGAGACTTTCAGTCCAGTTGTCAAACCGGCCACTGTTCACATTGTTCTATCTCTGGCTCTATCTTGGGATTGGCCTATCCACCAGCTGTATGTTAAGAATACATTTCTTCATGGCACACTCTCTGAGACTGTCTTCTGTTCGTAGCTGGTTGGATTTGTGGATTACTCTCGCCTAGATTACATTTGCCGCCTCTACAAGTCTCTCTACAGTCTCAAACAGGTGCCTCGGGTCTGGTACAACTATTTTACGGCTTAGTTGCCGTCTCTCAGTTTCATGGAGGCAAAATCCGACACCTTTCTTTTTGTGCCTCATCGAGGCGGTGACACTATCTACCTACTACTCTATGTGGACAACATTATGTTGACTGCTTCTTCGGATAGTGTGCTCCACCGAGTGATTGCCTCCCTCTAGCAGGCTTTTCCTATGAAGGATCTTGGTCCACTCCATCATTTCCTAGGTATTTCTATCAGTCATCGTGATAGCAACATATTCCTCTCTCAACAGCAGTATACTCTCGACATCCTAGACCGTGCCGGCATACCACTTGCAAGCCTTGCAACACCCCTGTCGACACTCATTCTAAGGTCTCCTCTTCTACTAGTGCTTCTGTGGCTGATCCAACGTTCTACCGAAGTCTTGCTAGTGCTTTGCAGTATCTCATCTTCACTCACCCGGATATTGCCTACATCGTATAGCAAGTTTGTCTCCATATGCATGATCCTCGCGAGTCGCACCTCGTCGCCGTAAAGTGCATTCTTCGGTATCTTCGTGGCACCATCAACCACGACCTACTTCTTCACCGAGAAGCCTCTACAGATCTGGTTGTCTACTTCAACGCTGACTGGGCTTGTTGTCCCAACACGTGCAAATCCACTTCGGGGTACGCCATGTTCCTGGGTGACAATCTCGTCTCCTAGTCCTCCAAGCAGTAACATACTGTATCTCGTTTGAGTGCGGAGCTGAGTATCAGGCCCATGGCCAATGCTGTTGCTAAGGCATGCTGGCTGCACCAACTTTTTCAGGAACTTCATAGTCCTTTACATCGAGCTACCCTCGTCTACTGCAACAATGTCAGTGCGGTCTATCTCTCAACAAATCCAGTGCAACATCAACACACCAAACATGTTGAGATTGACCTCCACTTCGTCTAGGAACGAGTTGGTCTTGGCGATGTCCGCGTTCTTCACGTTCTGACATCATCTTAGTACGCCGACATTTTCACCGAAGGGCTGTCTACTTCTGTTTTCACTGAGTTCCCGTCCAGTTTGAGCGTTCACTCCGCCGACGCTCCAACTGTGGGGGTGTTAGACGCCTTGGTTAACATGTTAGACGTATCAGTTTCTGGCATATACTTAAGGCATGGTATGGTTTCACACTTGCTTCCTCACCTGCCTGGCATGGTTTCCCACTTGGCATGGTTTCATACTTGCCTCCTCACCTGTCTGACATCGTTTCACACTTATCTTCTCACTTACCTGGTATGATTTATACATATAACTTTTGATTTTTCATTCTATTTATTACATAATTGCTTTAAATATTAAACGCTCTCGGAACCTTCGTTTGTGAGCACGCGACACGGTTGGTTGTATGCCACTTTATTGCGTAGAGGCAGGCACGGAGAAACACATAGGACCTGTTTGGGAGAGCTCTACCAGCTCCAGATCCACGAAAAATAGCTCCACTCCACGAAATTTTACCCAAACGCTCCAGCTCCGCGAAATCTGGATCCACCAAAATCCTGGATTTGAGCGCCAGATCCATGGATTTCATGGAGCTCCTCAAGGGGTGCTCCACCGTGGAGTTGGGTGGTAATTACCCACCAATGCCACTGGTTACACACCCCATCCCACCAAAAGTGGCCATTCCCACCAAAACCTCAATTTCGTGGATCTGGAGTTGCTGCACAAGCCAAACACTTCATGGTGGGATCTCAGATCCACGGTGGAGCTGCTGCTCCAGATCCACGTTTTTAGTGGTGGAGCTCTCCCAAACAGGCCCATAGTACGTGGGAATTTTGAGATGCCCGGCCAATCATGGCCCCATCCACCTTCCATCTCGATCGTGGATTTCCGCTCGGACGGTTCGCCTGCGCGGTCCGTACAAGGACATGCCGCCCGCAGACTGGTTTACCCTGCGAACACACGGCGCACACGTGCGACCCCCCCTCGGCCGCCTATCCCCACCAAACGAGCAGAAACGGCGCGCGCGCTCGATCTCCCCGGGCCGGACGTCTGGTCATTTCTAGTCTTCTGTACCACGTTAATATCAAATTTAACATTCAGATCACCGTAATACCAAATCTAGCCCTCTTCCCGACCGCACGACTCCGAGGACATGACATATGTTAGTCATACGGTCGGGGACTGCACAACTACACTGTTCATCATAGTCGTGCGGTCCCCGACCGTATGACTACTATTCACGATTTTTTTTACCGAAAAGCAAATAAAACTAAAAAATAGGGTAACAGTAGTCGTGTGGTCCTCGATCGCACGACTAACGCGTGCTATGCTCTCAGAGTCATGCGGTCGGAAAGGGGACAAGATTTAGTATTACGGTGTTCTAAGGACTAAATTTGGTATTAACGTGATACATGAGGTTAGAAATAACCAAAATTCCCCGGGCCGTATACGCTCGCGTACGCCGTAGGTCCCGTGCGCGCGGGCGTTTGATGGGTCGGCACGAGCACGCGGACGCGTGTGTCCGCCCAAGCGCCGAGAGGGCCGCGCGCGGCCGCGAGGCCCAGGCGCACAACTAACGGCCCGGTTGGTGGCTCGCGCGAACCGCGCCGGCCCAGGCCCCAGGCTGCCGAGCGTGAGAACGCGCGTCAGAGCCGCGCGTGCTTACACGAGTCCGAGGACCAAACTCCGAGCCTTGTTCCGACTCGGGACGTGGCAGCGGCGCGCTGCCAACCGCGACCGCCTAAGCTCGAGCCTTTTAGCCATGCGCCCGCGCCCGACCCTGCCAAGCGGAAGCAGGCAGCTCCTCCTCTCTTCCGCGACAGCTCGATCCTCCTCGTCCTCGTCTTCCCCGACGTTCTCGCTGCCGGTGCCCGCGCCATGTCGTACAACAAAACCCCGTCCATCACCGCAAAGACCATAAATCCCAAGGTACTGAGAAAACTGTACATGTCGTTTCTTTGATATTTTACGTGACCGCACATCTGTGTAGCTGCTTGTTATGGATTAAGAACCATTCGCGTGGATAAATCAGGACATCGTGCGGCCAACTTTGTGCCGGTTCTATCTATTTTTACATGAAAAAATTGGAGTTACACACATGCTCATCCTTTTGAAGGTCAAGATTTTCAACTATGAACCTTGCGGGGCGATTGCTAGGCACGCAGAGGTAATGTTTCTACCTGCAGTCACCTACTCTTGCCTCTACTGTCGAACCAAGCAAATGGATCCATGCATGTGTCGTCTAACTGTCTAGACAACGAGTTCTTTGAACTACGTTGTTATACTAAACCAGTAAGTGCACTAACCTTTGAGTAATTAGCACAAACGGAGGTTCCTGTAAACTAGATGGTAAGCTCCATTTTGCACTACATGCGAGAAATGAAATGTTCACCATTTCACATCTTGCATTTGAGAAATGCATGGAATTTCGATCTTCGGCATCATGCTTTTTATGATATTCCTCGCCCATGGTTAAAAGTATATATAAAAAATCTCTTCTTGTGTGCCATTTTTTGTGCCATCCAGCGGTTACAGAAGGAGATTGACGATAATCCAGGTTCTCTCCCTTTTCAAGAGGTGTGTTTAAGCTTGTGTTACAAGTGTGTACGTGTAATCCTGCTCAATCTTTGTGATCCTCTAATAGCCTAATTGCTTTCCAGCAGATAATATACTGCAATCTTGGGAATCCCCAGGTTCTTGGTCAGCGACCGATAACTTTCTTTCGTGAGGTTAACATTCTTACGCTTTCCTGATTTTAAGTCGGGAAGATGACAATGCGGTTTCATGTCTCGAATTATTGCCTCCAGGTTCTTTCTTTGTGTGACAATCCAACCCTCCTGAACAGAGATGAAGCTCATACCTTATTCAGGTTGGAGTAAATAGTTGAAGTCTGTTTAGTATATACTCTTAGTCTCTTACAGTTACAAAGAACTTCATAAACTGAGCAGATCATAAGTAAAACTTACAATCGTGGACCTCTTGAAGTAAGGAATCCATTTGTTTTTCACTTCTAGCTGCTAATAACTTCTTTCAATACAATATTTGTCTGACAAAAACTTGATCAATACTGTTTCAATCTACTATTACAGTTCATGTGCCATAAAAAGAGCCCGGAGTATTATTGAGTCAATTCCTGGCAGAGACACTGGTCCATATACTAGCAGTCAGGTATTGTATTGGAAATACATGCTCAAGTAGTGTAATGTGGATTGTGGAGCATGAATGCACCGCACCAACATTCACAAATCAGGTCTTAACAGGATCAGTATGCTAGAATACCTTTTACTTGGTTTTGTACTGTTGCCCTACGAGGATAATTTTCCTGTTCTATTCTTCATTACAATGTTAGTACTTGTCTAACACGATCAGGGAATCAGAAGTTTGCGTGAAGCAGTTGCAAAAGGGATCTCTGCAAGAGATTGTTTTCCATCAAAACCAGATGACATTTTCCTAACAGACGGAGCGAGTTCAGCTGTAATAATCTGCATTTCAGAGTTCCATCACATGCACATGATGCGTGGTCTACCTGAATATCCTAAACTGTGCTGCTTCTTTCTGCCTTTTTCCTTTGCAGGTTAATTTGACTATGCAAATTCTTATTAGATCCCATGAAGATGGCATTTTAAGCCCTTTACCTGAATATCCGTTATACTCAGCTGCCATTAAGCTTCATGGTGGAACAATGGTATGGTGCTATTCAGGGTTCGGAAAAACAGTGGTAACTGGCGGTAACTGCCAGTAAACTGGAACCGGACTGGTATTGATCATTGGTACCGCAGTTTCGGTTCTCCCTCTAAACCCCTGCTTTAAATTCATCTGCCATACCAAAATGCTTATAATGACATCTAGTTTATATACCAAACTTCAAATCTGCAAAATAAACAAAATCAATATTTCAAAAAATTCTTTAAAAAAACAATCCTGTTTCAAACTGGTTTTCAAAGAGAACCAGACCCAGGCACTCAAGGGCCCCGTTTGGAATGCGGGGATTTTCCCTGATTCCTGCATGAATTGATTGAGTTGTTTCCTGCAAAATTCCCACATAATTCCTATGAAATTCCTATGTTCCAACTTCCAAACATGCCATACATTTTGTGTGTGCGCGCACACACTAAAAATGGTTTCCTGAACCCTGGTGCTAGCTTTCAGAAATAGTCAAGCAGTATTTGCAATTCTTAAGAATTACTTAAATTGTTCATTGCATCTCAAACTTCTAATCAGATGGACGAAATTGTACTAAAAATGTAAAATAGGAAGACGAGTAAAAAATTGCTCATTTTAGTACATGCAAGAAATAACCAAATTACTGAAATGAATTTCTAGGTACCATATAATCTTACTGAAGATAGTAATTGGGGGCTTGAAATATTCGAAGTAAAGAGGTGTTTGGAGGAGGCTCGTTCAGCCGGTTTAACTGTTCGGGCTATGGTGGTCATAAATCCCGGCAATCCTACTGGACATGTATGCAAACAGATCTTCCTGTATCTAATGGGATAATTAAAAACATTTATCTAAAGGTCTCTCAAAAATTACTGACCCAACATCAAAATCACCAAAGTTTGTAGTTCAACATCTGCAACCTCTATCGTAGGTACTGTCTATCACCAACCAGGAGGAGATAGTGGAATTTTGTCGGAAAGAAGGTTTGGTTATACTGGCCGATGAGGTTCGCACTTGCTGGATGGCAGTATAGTCTGTTTATTTTGTCAATTACGTTAACTGTATCAGCCAAAAAAACTCAGTTGTGGTTATTGATTATTGATTTGCAGATTAATTATCTAAATGTATTTACAGGTATACCAAGATAACGTCTATGCGGAGAATAAGAGATTCCATTCTTTCAAGAAAGTTGCCAGATCACTTGGGTACGACGACAATGACCTCTCTATGGTATCATACCATTCTGTTTCAATGGGTAAGTCTTCATACATCAAAACACACTCCATATTCTCTAGCAAGTAGCAAAGAAGCATTTTTTTCGTTTGTTTTTGCATCTTGGAGCCTGGCTAGAGCGTGGCTGCAAAATTTTGGTTACTCACCATCTGAACTTAGCAGGGTACTATGGAGAATGTGGTAGGAGGGGAGGCTACATGGAGATATGTGGTTTTGGAGCTGATGTGATGGATGAAATTTACAAGGTGGCTTCTCTGATTCTTTGCCCCAACATAGGCGGCCAAATTCTTACTAGCCTTGTTATGGATCCACCTAAGGTTTGTCCTGCCTTTCTTGTGTTCATTATAATTTATTGTGTTTTATCCTGAAAGGATTATACAACTACCATCCTTTTGGTGAAATATGTAATTGTGCCCCAAAAATATTGTATTGGCTACAGTTTTTTTTCTCCGTTTTTTCCTTGTTGAGTTGCTACAAGTTTGTTTTGCTGTGTTGACTAGGTTACCCAACGCTTACTAAAATTGTCCCCTATTACTTTGTTGTTCCTTGACTAGGCAGGGAAATATTTCTGAAAATTGTGTTCTATGAGTAAACATTAGCGTGCATGCTGTCAAGATTAAGTTTGTGATAGAACATGGTTAAAGATGTAGGGGAAGATAACAATTTGGGAAGGTTTGATGAGATTTTTGTTCTCACTATAGTAATTACCCCTTAGCCCTTACTGTCTCAATTTTTTCAGTAACCGAAATGCCGTCCACTTAACATAATTACATAAGGACATGTGTTTTTTTACCAAGTTCATCTTGATATTTGCAGCCAGATGATGAGGCTTTTGAGACTTTTGAGGCTGAGAAGGAAGACATTCTTTCATCTTTGAGCAAGCACGCCAAGGTATTTTACATACAAATTGCCATAAGTTTAGCAGCTCTCTTCTTCTTCCATCACAGAGGATGAAACTTTGCATACATTGAAATACTGCGGGATCGTCTTCTCTCTTTACAGACCTTGGAGAATGCATTCAACAGCTTGGAGGGCGTGACATGCAACAAAATAGAGGGTGCAATGTACCTCTTCCCACGGCTTCACCTTCCACCATCAGCGATCAAAGCCGCCGAGTCTGAGGGCGTTTCTCCTGACATATTCTACGCGCATAGTCTTCTTGACTCCACTGGAATCGCCGTAGTCCCCGGTTCTGGATTTCACCAGGTCAGATTTTTATCAGACTTGTATCTGAAAAGTAAGATGAGAGAAAATTATCTCAGTGGTTGTGTTATCTAGTATCTGCAATTCCATTTCTGCATGTATGCTGTGCTTGCCTGACTTGGCCTGATCTCTTCCAAATGTCGGGGATGCAACAAGGACTCTGGGACCCATATCCGGTGCACGATTCTCCCTACCGAAGAAAAGATTGCGGCGATGATTCCCCATCTCAAGGCCTTCCATGAGTCCTTCATGAACGAGTTCCGCAACTGATGCTGATGCTGCTTCATACAAATACGAGTAAATTTCATGAAACCATATTTATTCTTATAAAACTACCAGAAAACTATTTTTTAAAACTAGTTTTACAAAACCACACTTATTCTTAACAATCATTTCAAAAACTACACTTTTGTCACCTGCAATTGTTTTGAAAAGATAAGCCCGTGTGACATTAAGACTCTAGCATCTAACATTGTTATGCGGAAATGGAGGGCATTAGTACGTGACCAACCGACATAGTATGTGGCCAACTTCACTGCAACTCCACTTCCTTCTCCTACAATAGGGTGTTCTTTCTCTTGCTCCATCAAATTCTTAAGCAAACAGCATCCTTCATGTCAGTTGGCTACGCAGTAGCGCCCTCCACGTCGGTGTAACCGAGTTATGTGCTGGAGTATTGATGACACATGGGTCCATCCTGTCAAAATAGTTGCAGTTGACGGAAATGCGGATCTTTAAAACGATTGGTAAGAATAAATATAATTTTGTGAAACAAGTTCTAAAAAATATAGTTTTCTGATAATTTTACAAAAAAATAAGTGTGGCTCTATGAAATTTACTCTACAGATATATATACTAGTACCACGTAATGTAAATCTGCAGCTGTGTCACGCCTGAGCTACAGGCTGGTCTGAATCTCTGACGGGAGCTGTGGTCTCTTCTTGCTCTTGCTTCTCTGCAAATTAAGCTTCTGTGTCCATGGACCTCCTTGTGTTGTAATACTCGGCAATGTATTAGCTGTGCAAACTGGTAGACGGACGCTGCTAGACTCATTTAGGACCATGTCTTATATAGCTATATTTGTGCTCTCTTATATTTTTGATCTTCTAATGCTCTGTTACGAATGCCCGTCATACACAGTGCGAAGTGAAACACAGTGGCATAGAGTTGCCCATGGATTTAAGCATGATCAGCCTTCTCCCCGATGAAATGCTTGTGTTTGACCATGTTACATTGTGCTGGATTATCAGCTGTATATTTGCATTAATCATTGCTCTAATTTTGCAACAGAACTGTCAACATAATCTGCAATCTCTACCACTCCGCATTGTTCCATCAAATGTTCACCGAGACACCATTTTCGTTTCAGCCAATTAAGCACAAGACGCTGTAACTGTATGAAGCTTCTCAGAATTAAGAATCGAACGACCATGTCTCAGCTCAGTTCAGACTTCAGATGGTAACATGCATCTGTGGCACGGTAAGTAATGCAAATCACGCAGTACAAATCTTGTGCCAGGATGACATGGGATTCATGCAGTCTGGCAATGGAAACTGGGATGCAGCTAAATTTATATCAACACGCGGGCGCTTACACTTAATCTGACCAACTACTGTAGCAGCTTCTCTTTGTTGTCAGTTGTTACATGCTATATAAAACTTAAGCTCCTACACTGAACCAAATTAATGGGATAATAATACAGATCAACACTACACCTGTCCCCTCTCTATCAGCCTATTCTCTACTGACTCATCGCCCCCAACGCTCAGGGCAAAAAAAGTAAGGAAGAAAGAACTAAACATTTCGTGATACAGACACCGTATTTGCAAAGCCATTAGCTACTTTTTGGGGAGGCTTCTTATAGTTAGCTAGACTACAGTGGGGGCAGATGTATTCCAATCCATCTGTCTTTGCATAATCCTGTAAAGAAGGCGGCTCGTCAGATCAAGATATGGTTGAAGGGAAAAAGAATCGAAGCCAAGTCCTACCTTGAAAGTGCCTAGCCCTTGCCGTCTGTCACAACCAAAGTGGGCCCATTCGCCACATAAACCACAATTCACCCAATCTCCAGGAGCGCTACTGGAATTACATTAAAGAAAGTGTTAGATTCCACTCTGACAACTTTGGGTTCCAAAGCAGACATGATAATAGAAAGGAATGCCCTCAAACCTGTGACAAAGCAAACAGCATTCCCCATCCACATCATCATGCGCTAACTCATATTCCAACAAGTACGTCTCGTAATGCCTTTTCAGAGTGTTCCCAACACCCTGCATGTATATGGACAAGTGTGTACAATTAGAACACGTTTAGCATTTCACTTCATCAGCAGCGTCAAAACTAACTTGGTTAGAAGGTTCCCAATGGAAAACAATCCTAAAAAATCCCAATAAAGAAAGGGGGTAGTTAATTGTTATGATGAACTCTAGATCAAAACTAAACTACCACATGTTCCAACTTGGAACGAAAGGCAATGCTCCTTTAAAGCACATTACCTTTTACCAGAATCAGCAACAAAGGATAAATTTAGTACTCAACAGCACCACTATGCTAGCTGAAGGCCCAGGTTGTCCCTTGTCCTTCAGCGTGACAGCTAAAAAATACAAATACAATGAGAAAATAAATTTCGGAGAAGTGAATCGTGGATACATACAGTCATTCTATTTGTTGCAGTATGGTTACGCATCTTTGAAAAGACTTGACCCTTCCAGTTTATACCATTACCGACATAAAAGCCACCCCTGGACACCACCTGAAAAATCAAAGCCTTTGTCAGGGAACAACAAACCAACAAAATACATGTTTTCTTTTTTTTTTTCTCGAACGCGCAGGAGAACTGCGCATCTTTATATAATATAGAGAGAAGAAAAAAACAGCCCAAACAAACAAACAACACCACCCTTAACCCAGAGGAAGTCAAGGGTTTATACCAACCACCCCTTAACCCAACAGAATGTCAAGGGCAGGTTGCCACAAAACGCCTAAAACTAATTTAGGCCGACCAACTCTTGTAGCTTTCGTGCTCCAACTAGACTCCAGATCCTCATCTCTTCCTCAAAATATTGTTGAGCATTTCTGAGAGAAGGAGAGACACCATCAAAGACACACTTGTTCCTCTGAATCCAAAGTATCCAAGCACCCAAGATCACAGCAATGTTAAACCCCTTTTTCTTTGTCTTATCTATCTTCCGACTTGCCTTCCTCCACCAATCCGCAAAGCTCAATTCATTGAGTCGAGGAGCAACTCTTTCAAGACCAATGCGAACTAACAGATTGTACCAGAATTGTCGAGCAAAGACACAAGTGGAGAGGATGTGCTGGACTGATTCTTCTTCTTTGTCACATAGCACACACTTCTCTAGATGAGGGAGGCCTCTTTGAGCTAATCTATCCGCTGTCCAGCATTTATTTTGAATGGCAAGCCATAAGAAAATCTTGCATTTAGGCGGAGCCCAGGATTTCCACAATCTTTTCCAAGGCTCGAATGAAATCGACCCATAGAAGAATGCTTTATAAGCAGATTTGGCAGAGAAGGACCCACTTGCCGCATGCCTCCAAATAAAACTATCCTCCTCTTGTGATAAGGTCACATTTTCTAAAGTCTCCCAAATCTGCAAATATTGCACTAAGCCTTCAAGAGATAAGGTGCTCCGAATGTCTCTTACCCAAGTTTGGTTATCTAATGCTTGTGCAATACATGTTTTCTAGACCTCCTTACTTTGCATAAACCAGCAGAAGTGCAGAATTACCTCTTTGTACAGGTTATAGAGATCAAGGCGCTTTGCATTAAGGATTGCATCAGGAAATTCAGCTAGTCCTCCATGAGGTACGAGTCGATTGTGGCCCCTCTGAATTAAAAACTGCATGACATCCTTCAAGAAGTCCTCCTACAAAAGGTGAAACAACAGATGCATTATTCTAGCTTGATTATGTAGTTGTATAGAAGCATTTCATCTTTATGAAGGTCCAACAAACATACCTCAGAGCACATTTGGATAGGCAACCGATCACATCCATGTTTCTTCATTGGCAGAGGATTCAGTTGAATGATTGATTGAGTATGTGATGGTCCTGATGTTGATTTTCTATGTGTTGCTGGAGCAGCAGGTACTGAATTGTGCTTCACAGGTGGGGCAACTGGCAAGTTCGGCTTGGCCTGGCTAGTTCCATGAACGGTAGCTTCAGGGAAACCCATAAAAGGATGCATTTGTTGCTTTCGAGAGTGAGGAATGGGCCTCATGGTTGCAGCCTTCAATTTTGCCTTTAAGGATGAGAGTGAGGAAGGCCCTTTGATCAGATTTTTCTCGTCCTCTAAAATTCCATTCACACCAAACACATTTGGTTTCGATTCTGAACCCAACTTTGTTCTGTCCTTGGTAAGGGAGGCTGACCATCTTGGTAGATGAAAGGATGGACCATTTTCAGTAGATAAATCTTTGCGTTGACTTGTGCAAAAGAAAAGAAAGCAGTCTGCATCTCGCCTATCGAATGAAGCAACAGGAGTACCATTTACACAACCAATTCCAAGTGCAACTAAGCTCCTGTATGAGATTTCTGGTGCTAGATGCTTCAGAACCTAAATATTCAGAAAATAATGTTCAGTCAGATATGAACAAATATTGATTCATATGTGATGACTAAAGGCTTGAAGACTATAAAAAGTTTATAAGGCCAAAAAGTTTGTTGCTTTTATAACAAAACATTGATCTAGGAAAAATCAACCACATACAAAAGAATTGCGCACAGTATTAGTAGAAGAGTCTTTTACAAAAGAATTACGCACAAGTAGTGAATTCACCCAAGTGCACAGACTATAAGAATAAAAAGTCACCAAACAATGATAAAAGAATAAGAAGTGCATCAGCACACCCAGGAATTCTAATCAGTTCATATCTTTTGTGTTCAATGTAATAAACCAACCTGTGCCGCCCACTTAGGAAGGGTCATCCAGACTTCAAAGGTAGAAGCCCCACAAGCTGTGGACATGGAAGCAAAAGGCTCAGTCGATGATGACTTATCCTCGCTATTTGGGAGAGCACGGACTAGCTGTCTCTTCTCAATGATTTCATTCTTGATGTGGCTTTCTAAAAGCTGCACGGATAGGTAAAACATCATATGACTTTGTGTAGTTAAGATAAAAAAATCTCAATGTTTGCAGAAATCCGTACCTGGTCATCAAAACAAGTTTGTGCACTACCAGAAACGAGTAGTGACACATGAGAAGAACTGCCAGTAGTGATATCACAACGCATTGTAACCATTCCACGTGGTAAAGACGCAGCTTGAAGAGGTGGTGGAGAAGCACTGCCACAGAGGAAGAACACGCAAGGCCCACACCCATGACATTGACAAAGATACAGTTGGCAGCAGAAAAGAAAACAGTGGATAAAAAAGGCTTCTCAAATATGATGAATGATCAATATTGGGGCAACTCCGATATGTACCAACGCAAATAGTATATATTCTACTTTTAGTTAGTAGCTCTACCAACAAAGGTTCACTGGTTCATTTTATATGAAACAATAATCTACTTCTAAAAGTATCTTTTTTCATAAACCAAGAGAGCTAATAAATAATAATTCTACTGAACTGAGGATGAACAGCTGACAGGATTATGCAGAGTATCAGGTAAGTAACTTCAACTACAACAGACAGCAATTCAACATACCTGATTCGGTTCTGAAGTTTACTCCCACGAATCTGCCAAAAATAAAATCAACCATTACATAAAGCTGTGTTAACAATAAAAGAATAGAACAAACAAAAGTTGGAAGGGCCAATAAGAATTAGCTAAACAAATCCCAGAGCATCTAAGATGGCATATTTGTTTCATGTGTCTGCATCATTTTACCAAGAAATAACAAAAGAAATAGCTGGATCGCGAACTTCCAGATTTTTTGAATCCATATAATATCTAAAATGGAGTCTCGTTTTGGCAGCTCAAGTAAAAGATCAAAGAATGCATTTTATTGCTAGTCTTGTAATTCATGCATTTTATTGCTAGTCTTGTAATTCTATTTACAAATAGAATAAATTGAACACACGTATCTAGTGTTTCATTTATGCACAGTGTTTTGGTGTTACACATCACAACAGATTTTGTTCTAGGATCCTTACTTGGAATGATTGTCAATGCAAATCACAGCTTCTTCTGAGTATTGAAATAAGAACATAAATGCAATAGCACCAGTATATCATCATATCCCTGAGAAAAATAGATTTGATAATTTCTAACATAGTGAGATCATAATTTCCTAAAACAAGACTTCTTGGTGTATCTAAAACAAAATGTTGCTATTAGAATGATTATACTCTATTTTTTTCTTCAGTAAATGGTGTAAGTTTGCTCCATGACTGAGAAATCATGTCTGGAACAGACGTGGAAATAAGTGGAGCACAAACGGTACTGTAGAACTACAATGCTTTAGTCCATACTTCAATATTCAGAAGTGCATTCAGACCATCTTCTAATGAACCCAACAAACAGGGATCCTGCAGAAGAGAGAACCATCAGTTCATTAGTTGAATCACGGAAGGAACAACATATGATGTAAGAAAATTTGGACATAAAAAATCAAAGCTTACCAGGGCGCTTGGCACTCCACAGAGAAGAAATTTCATGTTGATGTGGTCATCATATATTTTTATAGCTGGAAACACTTCAGAAGAACCTTCTTCCTCAGCCATTTCATTCTTGGGAGGGCCTATATTTATCTTCGGAGCATCCCCAAGTAGACGAGGCCCGAGCTTAACACTTTGCACATGATTGTTTCTTACACAGTATAGTCGAAAAGATGCATGAGCAAGCTGAAAAGCATCCCATGTATGGCTCACCGAACTACATCCAAGCATAAGTACATTATTAGATGTCATTGCTATATGATGTCAATGGAAGGTGAAAAAGGAATGTCAATACCTTTGAACAACTGACATCAATGCATTGTGAAAATGGGATGCTGCATATGATGAAAATGAATTTCTCCAGTATATTACGTATGGAATACCCTGAAATGAAACAACATCAGCACTACCGAATTCCAAACAGTGGCAAAGTGTCAAACTGAAAACAATATAATTAGTTGTTAAATATTCAATTGATAGAAGTAAAATGGGGATGGTACTAGAAGAATCTATACAGTAAAAAACTTTAGACTGCACATATTTGTAAAAATGAGCTACCAGCAGCTTACATTGTTGCAGAACCGAAGTAAATAAAGTGAACAATGTTGGAGAAACTAAAACAATACTAGATACTATTGTATGCAGCCAACTCCTTCAACTACACTCTGAGAAATGGACCATAAAACTCTAGTTGCTAAAAGCAATGCAAATTTTGAGCAGGAAAACTGTCTACCTTCGAATGAACTGCTTGGGCAAGTTTTTCACCAATAGGAACTTCCAGATAAACCTGTGTTGAAAACCGGACAGTAGGGTTAGCATCAACCATGAAAAAACAAAGAAAAATCAATCGAACCTGATAAAATAGAGGTAGAACAAGCAAAGTCCAATGTAATTTAGAGAGACTCAGTTTCTGATAACAAATTGGCTAAGCTGTACGACATGCCATGCAGTGAGATGGAGAAGACATTACGATAATAAAAGGCTACATGATGAAAATGTTACATAAGAATTAATGCATGATCTAAATGAAACCAATATTTATATTGTAAGATACATTGCCCTAGCTGATGCAATTGCTTATATTGCAATATTCAGAACAGGATTTAACACCAACACAACCCAAATACTCTAGTGGCATGGGCAGTGTGAGGAAAACTGTCTCATCGATCAAGTAACATGCAATTGTAACGCAATTGCAAACAATCGAACAAGCACACTTGGACCAATAACTGCAGGTTCATACGGTAGCTGTTCTCAAACATCATGATTGCAGTATGGCACTACAAATCTACAATGTTAACTCAAAAACATCTAAGGGCCCATCATGCAAGTAGGAACTGATTCACATATCAGGCCCGGTTGTTTGCCATTCCTTGAACAGCTAATAGCACTACAATTTGCCATCGCCGGAAAACTATTGCCCACACTTGATAAAAGCTTGGTGCTTAGTTGCTTACAATCGTGGGGAATGGCAGGCTGATGAGACAGCTAAACGCCTGCGGATCAGAAATGTCGGTGTCCCCCCAGACAAGTGAACCAATATCCTTTTCATCCTCCAGCTGCTGCCCTTGGATGTACAAGAAGTTGGGCTGCACCACCTTCTGCGCCTCAAGGAACTGCTCAGGTGTTGGATTGGGCAGCGTGTGCACCTGCATTCAAAGGTTCCATCCTTCAGATCACAAGCAAATCCACCCCCCCCCCCCAACCCACACACACCAAAGCAAGAACACCAACTGACCTCCAGTCTCCCCGACGAGCTGAGCTCAGGGAACGGGTACGACGGCCGCAGCCGCTTCACCTCCGGCCCCAACCTCCCCGGCGCACGCTTATCGGCGTGCTTGCCGCAGAGCACCGCGAGGAGCACGCAGTTCCCCCGCGAGAAGCTCTGGATTTGCGACATGGCCAGAGCAAAACAGGCCCCTCCCCAATTTACCTCACACCTTCATGGAACCCTGCAACAGCAAGAACATATCACACCAAGAATCCCCGAAAAATCCAACCAAATCCGCAGCAAGAACCCACAAATCGACGCAGCCGAACATACCAAGATGCAATTTTAAGGCCGAATTGGGTGGCCGCGCCGCCAAATCGACGACCTCAGATCGGCCGTACGGCGCCGGACGCGGAGGGGAGGAGAAGGATTCGATTTGGGAGCGAAGGGGGGAGAAAGGAGTAAAGCGATCGAGAACACGTAGCCCTAGCAATTGCCGAAATAGCTACTGCAACGCAAAGCAAATCCCACTCCGGAAACAATAAAAAAGGAGGAGCGTACTAGTGGTGGTGGTGGTGGCGAATTGGACGCGAGCCCAACCTACCCCGCATCCATCCCGATCGAGCCGAACAACCAAACCAAGCGCGGCTCGGCGACGAACGAACGAACGAATCCAAGAACCCTCCAAGAATCCGGACCAAAAGCTGAATCAACCAAACCAGAATCAGACGGCCTCCTTAGCATCAGACGGCCTCCTTAGCGGCAAAGATTCGCTGATGAGGCAGGCTCATCAGCAATTAGCAGCAGCAACCAACAATTATTACCGCAGAGGCGCAAACAAATTCCACAACAGTGCACGCGCCGCGGGGCTGAGGCGTCAAGATCCGGATTTTGACGGCTGCGGTGGGGCGCCAGGCTGCGAAATCTCGCAGCGGTGGGGGCTCGGACTTTTCCTCGGATTTTGATTTTTGCCTCTCCTCGCTCGCTCGCATCTGAGCCCTGCCCTTGCTTTCTCGATGATGCTGTGATGTGCTGGTGCGTTGTTTTCTTGGCGCTTTTCGTTTTCTTTTCCTCATTACTGCTGCTCGGGCGGACGGAGGAAACACGGAATTAAAAGAAAAAGATGGTGGTAGGATTTTGCTGGAAATGGGATTGGGGAATCTTCCCTAAACCTAAGGCGCGTGAGGATGGGCAGCTTAGGGAGAAGCCGTACGTTTATACGTCCAATCGCCGAGCGTCGCCTGGATTGGTTTCTTCCGTTCGCGCGAGGAGACGGCGAGTCACCGCGCCACTCATTTCCCAGTCTCCATTAGGGGTGCGGCTCATATGCTGGGGGCACAGTAGAGGTGGCCAAATGGGCTGGACCGCATCGCGCTCGTCACTATAGACCCGGCCCGCACGCACGCACGGCGGAAGGCGGGCGGGCGCCGCGCTCGCCGAGGGCGCGCGCGGTGGGTCGACGCGCACGGCCCGTTAAGAAATCGGTCGTCTCGGCCAACGACCCGCCCAACGGCACTAAACGGGCCGTGCTGGCCACGCACGCACGGTCGGCCGTTAATTTGAAAAAATAGCCGCTTTGTGACCGTTGGGGTAAAAATTCGGAAAAATAGCAAAAATCGGAAAAATCTGAAATTTTTCCTATAAATAGGGGGCATCCGCCTCAATCTTCCACACCTCAAATCTCATTCTTCTCTCGGTTTAGCTGTGAAAAATCTGAAAGTGTTAGCGCAATTTTGGTCAAAATTGAGCAAAATTCAAAATTCAAAAATCTTCAAAATTTTTGTGAGAGCTACAAAGGAGGTAATAATGGTGTCTTATTTTAATTTTTGGTATTATTTGTTGGTTTAATTTTTTTATTTGTAGGTTTAATAGTAAGTTAATCGTTTTTGCTATTTCAATTTGCGCTGATTACTTGATTTAATGGAGAACTACGATTTTCAACTCTCCGAATACGCCTCTACGAGGATATGCAATCGTTTCAACAAGCATATTCATCCGCGGAAGGTCCACATGTACAAACCGAGATGCCGAAGAAACGACGGCCCGGTGGCGCAGGTCCAATCGATCCATCTTCTCTGGCTCAACAAGTGCATCCACAACCCAAAGCATGGGTGCAAAAGAACAAGAGCTAGTACATCAATAGTTTGGAATGATTTCGACAAGAAGATGAAGACCAAAGTGATGGAACTGGCTGAGGTATGTTGTTTGTAAAATTTGTGGTAATGAATTGATCGCAAAATCTTCAAAGTGGGACGGGTCATCTACAACGACATGCCGCAAGTCGCAAGAAAAAGCAAAGAATACAAATGCGCTGCATACATTTGCAATATAACCCCGACGGCTCAGACGCGTTCGTGGGAGTACAACCCAGAGGTAGCTCGGGAATCTCTTTGTAGATTAATTGCTTCTCAAGATTTACCTTTAAATTTTGGTGAATCTGATGCTTTCGAAAAATATATTAAGACTGCTCATATATCTCGTAGACATATCTTCACACCCAAAGATTTACCTTTGTAGACCTATCAAGCTATCTCAACAGTGATAGCGTCAGCTTCGAGCAGGAGTTGAACATCCTCTCATGGTGGCAAACCCAGAAGGTATCATATCCAGTGCTATCTATATTAGCGGGATGTGTTGATCTGCTTCTGTCTCTACGATCTCCTGAGTCATTCATCTTTCCGGAAGAATAATCGAGGAGCGACGAACAAGTCTCTCCAACGAGATGGTCGAAGTACTTATGACCGTCAAAGACTGGGAACAGGCTGAATCAAGACTCCAACATACTGCAGATAATAAATATTTAGAAGAATCTTTTGAGAATTTGTATTTAGATAGCAATGAATAGGATTTTCAATATTTTCCTTTCACATGTGGTCAATAATGAGCTTTATAGGCTGTACACTTTTTCTTTACCAAGGTTTTCTCAAATTGAGTTTTTACTTGGTAAAGTTTTTAATGAGGCAGCCATCCCATGTAATTTAATAAATTAATAAAGCTCATTATATCATTGCAAATATTTATTTTTATGAGTAACAATGTCTACAATTTTCTATATTTTCTGAATTTTCTACAATTTTTCTGAATTTTCTACAATTTTTCTTAATTTTTCTTTTTTCGCCAACGGGCTAGCTGGTAAGACTACCGCTTAGCCTTAATCGCGTTCGGCCGGCGCACGCACGACCTCGCCGTGCTTGGCTCCGCGCTGGGCGCAGACGCACGCGCCGCTTAATACACGGGCCTTAACGGCCGTCAGCCGAGCCCGCCCGCCGTCTTGCCGCAAGACGCCATCGCCACCTCGGGCAAAGCACATATGCGCGTGTGGTGCTGACACACACACGTGTCCATAAATTCAAAAATATTCCAAAATTCAAAAAAATACTTACAAAATCCGAAAATTTGTAAAAGTATTTTTAAGTATAAAAGTATTTTTGTAAGTACTTAAATTTTTTTTGATTTATACTTTTCATTAAAATGTATTTTTTTAAGTACTTAAAAATACTTTTTAATAAAAGTATTTTTACAAAAAAGTACTTTTTACAATTTTTTGGATTTTGTAAGTATTTTTTTTGAATTTTTTGGAATGTTTTTGGAATTTACGGGACACGTGGCGGTGTCAGCACCTCAAGACGCGATATGTGTTGTGCCCCAAAGACTGAGCCGCACCCCTCCACTAGTGCTGTCCAAGTGAGCCGGGTCCAACCGTGCCGCCCGTGATCGTCATCGTTGGTTCGGCCTGAGCACCGCACGCCCGTTAAGAAAAAGGGTCGCACGCAGACGGCATGGCTCGGCTCGCCATCGGTCAGAAACGGTCGTCGCACGACATGGCACGGCCCGACCTGGTTAAATATAGTTGTCTTTTTATCGTTGGGGGTAAAAAATTCAAAAAAGTAAAAAAAAATTAAAAAAATCTGAATTTTTTTATAAATAGGAGCATCCGGTCTTCATTTTCCACACATAAAACCTCACTCTCATATATTTGTTTAGCTGTGAAAAATCCGGTAGTAAGAAATTGTGCAAAATTCAGAAAATTCAGAAATCTTCAAAGAATTTTCTGAGAGCTGTAAAAGAGGCAATAGTGTTGTCTTATTTTAGTTTTTTGCTATTATTTGTTGATTCAATAGTAAGTTAATTGTTCTTTATTATTTCAATTTGAAGTTGATTCAATGGAGAACTACGATTTTTCAACTCTCTGAATTCGGCCTTTCGGCGGAGGATATGCAATCCTTTCAAGAAGGATATCCATCTACGGAAGGTCCACATCCACAATAAACTAGAGAGTCAGAAGAAGCGACGGCCCTAGTGGCGCAGAGTCCAATCGATTCATCTTCTGCTGACTCAATAAGTGCATCCATAACCCATAGCATGGGTGCAAAAAGAACAAAAGCTAGTACATCAGGAGTCTGGAACGATTTCGACAAGAAGTTCAAGACCGACGATGATGGGAATTCAGTGAGATATGCTGTTTGTAAAATTTGTGGTAATGAATTGTCTGCAAAATCTTCAGGTGAGACGGGTCACCTGCAATGGCATGCTGCAAGCTGCAAAAGAAAGTAAGGAATACAATACGCCAAACGCAGTTGCAATATAACCCTGATGGCTCGGTACGTACTTGGGAGTACAACCCAGAGGTAGCCCGAGAATCCCTTTGTAGATTAATTACTTCTCAAGATTTATCTTTAAATTTTGGTGAGTCTGATGCTTTTCAAAAATATATTAGGATTGCTCATAACCCTCGATTTAGTGTTGTATCTAGGCAAACCACAACTAGAAATTTAATTAAATATTATAATAATTGTCGTGAAAAATTGAAAGAAATGTTTCATACATGTACATTCTCTATTGCTTTGATATCAGACATATGGACATTTAGATAATGCAGCTGTAAACATTAAGGCTATGAAAATTCTTACTCATTTGTTTAATACTTATGCACAATCTTTCTTACTGCATCAACGTTGTGTTTGTCATATTATTAATCTTATTGTTAAATCTGGTTTAAAAAGATTAAATGCTTGTATTGATTCTTTTAGGGATGCAATTTTATATATTAATTGTTCCAACCAATGAATAGCCGCATATAAGAGCTTTTGTGTAGCCATGAACGTCCGTCTTAGAAAATTTGGCTTAGACATGCCTGTTAGATGGAACTCTACTTACCTTATGCTTAAACATATATTGCCATATAAGAGCACCTTATTTGTTTTCCTTTACACCCAAGGTCATCAATCTCGTAGCTCCTCCAGTAGGACCCAAGGTAGAGACCCTGAACTTACCAAAGACGATTGGGTTGTTGGTTGTCAGACCCAGATTTTACAATTCGGAATCTACTGTGTTTAATTGCACTATTCCCTGGATCAGTAGATAGTGCACACAGTTACAGTTCTGAATATCAAAGTACATATCATGCGGAAACGTAATTAAAATAATAAACTTACTCATGGGCCGATTAGGCCGAAATCAATAAATTGCAGCAGCGGAAGAACGAAGCACACATGTGGGACCTTCAGGACATGCCCACAGGCAGCCAACTGGAGGTTCGCGACCTAGCCCTTGACATCTTCATCTTCATCTTATCTGCCAGCTTGTCCACTCTTGTTGCTGAGGCGAGGTGACTTGACTCCTGATTCTGAATTTTGCCGCAAAAGCGAGCGTGAGCACTCCAACCTCGTGCTCCGCGAGCCAATACACAGAATGCAAGTAGATAATATGCATGGCTTATCAAAGGAAGGCTCGAGTTATTTTATTTTGCAAAGAGTGCTTTTGAATACAATTATATAAAAATTCCTAAGACCTAGCATTTTGAACAAAAGCATATTGTTCAAGAACATGCAATAATAATAGTGATTCAGATTCCATCCACCGTTACATGGCATCTGCACCATATAGCAATTCTTCAAAGATTATAGTCGCTTAACTTACCATGGGACGACACCAGACAATTCCAAACTAGGGCCTTACATCGCCCTTCCACTTTTCCAACCCATCATAAAGCATTTTAAAATAGAACTATATCTGGTTAAGTTCCCATATGCGCCCTTGACCGTGGGCACGGCTATTCGAATAGTTTTGACTCGCAGAGTTTTGCACACTTTATCCACAAGAGATAAATCCACCGTTGCCCCACATGATTCCTTAGCCATGCGGTTGAGTAGACTATCACAGATTGTTACAATGCATAGTCCTCTCGTGGTTACGCCCGCTAAGGTCTATCTTCCGTAGGATACGACCATCCCTCGGGAAGGGTCCCTCGTGAGCCATCATGGGCAAAGGCGGGGATGCGACCATCCATCCCTTTACTCGTGGTCATACCTTCACGTAACCACCTTAGAGCCACACAAATTAGTAAACCCTGCCTACATTTTGCCAGCTTGTGGTTGTGCTTGTCATACACGGGGTGACATGACAAGATTCAGTCCTTAGGGTTATCTGGGCGGTCTACCACTAACCCATTGTTGATCCATCACTAACTCAAAATTTTGTGCTTCCACTGCACCACACATACACATACTCATACACACCCTCGAACCAATCCGCCCAGACATTAAAGCATGTTGGGGTTTTTGGGAACATAAAGTAATCATACCAACATATACCAGTCATTCCCGTCATGACTGCCCAAACCCTTTTCTCATCATTAAAAGCGATCATGATGTAGGGGCATTTCAGCGCCCCCTGAGTATCTATGCAAAACTAAGCATAGCATATAGCTAGGGACTTATTTTTAAAACATTACTATTATAATTTTGCTAGGGCGACAAGGTTCACACATTCAATTACTCAAAGGAGGGGGTAATATTATTCAAGATAACAATGGCATATAACTAGAATATCAAATTTAGCATGTATTTGCATAAAAATAACAGCATGCAATTTGTTAATTTAAAACAAAGTAATTTGCAGAAATGTAGGTTCAACATGATCAAAGTATTGACTCGCCTGGCGCGGTTTGCTGCGGTCTTGAGCTCACACAATGCTTTCTCTTGAGTTTCGGATCTTTTCTTCACTTCACTCTTGATCTCGCTTGATCCGTGGAATCTTCGGACTTCAGTTTCTAATTACGCGACAAACGACTGAATTCAAAATGAAAGCAAATAACTCAAAAGATCCAAATAAATCCAAACACTTTAAATACCCGATTTAATTTAAATTATACATTTATTACGATTTGAGAATAGAAGGATGATTCAGGTTAGTGTGTCGTAAGCACAACGATAGCTAGGTTTGAGCAGGAGGACGAGTTGTCTGAATGCTTTACCGTGAGGGAAAATTTTAGAAACACGAGGAACCGAAAGTAAAGATGAACTTACAGGAATTATCTGCTTTCGGAAACGGAAGGTGGTCAGACATAGCCAATTGAGGAATACTAAGGCTCGATCGTTTATTTAATAGCTTTCTTTTTATGGAATTCTACTTATCAAGGAAGTTCCATGAGTCGGGTTAGACCTATAGTCCGGTGCAGGAGTTTAGTGCACTAATTTTACCTCTAGGGTATGCATTCCTTGCAACTCAGGTTATGGTAAGGCAAACTGGGCTGACGGATGAGATCTGTACTTATTCTATAAACCTTTTAGTCGAAGGTACTATAACACTCGGATATCTTAATTAAGTTTTTAGAATAGTCTCTGATATAGGCTTTTATTTATTAATTAGATTAAGATAAATAGCAAGGGCTCAATATTTATTCTTATATGGTAATTAATTAGAATTTAAATCCCTAAAACCTCATTATCATACCTTATGTATCTTCATTCATAGCTAAGCTAAATTTTTAAGTTGAATTAAGATTTATTTGTATGAGTCTTAGCTTGTTAAACCATGCTTAGTATTATTACTTATTAAGTTTAACATCATGATTTAATTTAATGGTGCCATTAGTATTTTGTTTACACTTTAGTTATTATTTAATCCATTTCCTTAATCTTAATCTTGAGGGTATTTTTAGTTGAACTCTTTATTAAACTTTGGACATGTAATCAATTCCATCTTTTTCATTATGAATTTATAAATAATTTCTTATTCTTACCTTCCATTCACCATGTGTCTTTACATACCATTGAATTAACTTAAGTTTTCAACTTCATTTCATAATACTTTTTAATTTAACCTCACCCTTAAATTTTATGCCCATTTTTATTTACATCTCATACTCTACAATTGCTGCTAGTGATAAATGGAGAAGATGCAAGTGATATACCATAGCTAGGTGCTAAACTTTGGTGGGGCCCATATGTCATGCACTCCAGAAAAGGCATTAGGGGGTGTCCTGTTCGGCCATCACAGAGGAGAGGAGGAAGAAACAGGGGAAGCGAGATGGGCTACGGGGCCGTGCGGCGTCGCCGGCGAGGAGCGGCCGGGGAGGCGACGGCGACCGGCCAAATGGGTTGAGTGGGAAGTGGGGAAACCGGTGGAGGGGGTGGCGCAGGTCGGCGGGGCGGCTGCTTGGGCGGTGGCGGTGAGGTGGGAACGGAGGCGGTGGCGCCGGAGTGGGAGAAGAGACAAATGATCATGGGCGTGAGCACTAGGGGTAAAGGGGAATCTTACCACGGCATCGGTTGAGCGGGAGAGGAACTCAGGCGAGCCGGCGACGTGAGGCGGAATCGGGTGGTGGAGGTGCACGGCGCCGGCGAACTGGGGCGAAGGAGAAGCTCCGGCGTCCGCGGGGATGGGTCGGCGGAGCCACGGTGGTGCTCCAGTGCCGAGGAATTGGATGGAGGCGGCTCCAATCGACGGAATGGAATCGGCCGGCTTTGGAGAAGAATGGGCACGCCGGCGAGCAATAGGGCACGGAAGCTCGATTCCGCGGGGGAGGAGGACGAGCGGAGATGGGCGATGCGTTAGCGGCTCCCGGGCGGGGGTTTTTATAGCCGGGGAAGAGGGGCGCGTGGCGATGCGACGGCGGCCTCCGCCCTGCTCACGCCGGCGGGGGGAGGTGAACCAAATCCCCTCCGAGATTTTGTGGGGGAGAGAGAACGGGTGCATTGAATCTTGCCCACGGGGTGTGAGAGAGAGAGGGAGCGATCAGCTGCGGCTAGCGCGAGAGAGAGCGAGCGCGAGAGGAGAGCAGCGCTGCGGGCGCGTGGAGGAGAAGGCGCCGGGGAAGAAGGCGCTGGCACTTCGGGTCCACCGGCCAGAGGGTCATTGCGCGCGAGGGAGCGGGGCCCGCATGGCAGCGGCAGCGGCGAGGGCGAGCCGGTGCGCGCGCGCGAGAAGCGGGCGCAGCAGGCGGCTGGGCCACACGGGCGTGTGCTGGCGGAGCCGAGCGATCGCGCGCGCACGCAGGTCGCGCGTGGAGAGATGGCTGGGCCGGGGTGATGGCCGGCCCGGTTTTCCTTTTCCTTTTTTTTTGTATTTCTTTGATTTTCTTTTTGGGTATTCATGTGTGTATATAGGTATATATGTATATTCACTTCCTTGCTCCCTGTAATTCTACATCTACCATTTTGTTGATATTTATTACATAAAGATTATTTTCTTGTTATATTTAATTGTATGCATACATATATTTGTAAATGTTATTATTTTTACTTTTACATTTGAATACGTATATATATACATTTACTCATATATCCTAGGGGCATATACATGTATACATAGTTTCATTTCTCTCTGATTTTTGTGTATGTACATACATGTTCATTTATATATATATTGATATTAATATGCGTTTGCATATATATGTAAATGCTAGCCTCCGTTAATTTGCTTGCCATAATTTTTAGGGATGATATTTCATGCTTATTTACATTTCTCCTTTTTGCTCTTATTTTCCTTAATGCCCTTGTACATTATTTCTCCCCTTTTGTTCACCTACATTTGTGTGTGTGTGTGTGTGTGTGTGTGTGTATATATATATATATATATATATATATATATATATATATTGCACATACTTGTAGATACAGAGATTTAATACGTCTTTTCATATATATATATATACCCCCATATAGGTTAGCATTTTAATTGTTCACCTCCTTGTCATTCATGCCATTATGTTTAGAGATGGGATTTCATGTTTACATCCAATTCCCTTTTGGTATTTTATGGATCATCTTTTCAGATTCTTACTCTAGATTTTAATTTTCTAATATTTAGACATGCTTGTTTTCCCTTTGGTCCTTTTGACTTTTTGGAACCTTCATTAAGTTATTCAGAAAAATACCACAACTCCAATTTCAAATAAAACATATTGCAGAAATAAATTCAAAAAGCTTCACATTTTCAAATTCAAATTTTCAGGATGTTACATTGGTGAAAAAATATTTTCCTTTTTAAAACTTTTTCATAAAGCTACACTTTGTCTTTCTGGAGTATACTATCCAACCTCTCCTCTAATTGTTTATAATATTCTTGAAATTACCACTCACCTAAAGGCTTTTGAAAATGATCCTATACTATGGGATGCTGTGTTGCCATGAAAACTAAGTTTTTAAAATATTATAGGGAAATTCCTATTTTGTATGCATTCGCCTTTATTTTGGATCATAGGGCCAAACTCCAAGGATTTATAAATGTATTACAACTTTTAAGTGATGCTACTTGTTTAGACTATTGTACATACTATACAATAGTTAAAGATAAATTATATGAGGTATATGAGAAATATGAAAATAAGTTTGGGTCTGTGTGTTTGGAAAGACTCTCGGTAGCCCCTAGCACCTCTAGAGGGACTATGCAATGGGGCAAGATTTTTGGTTCTTCCTCTAGAGATTCTCGTGCAGGTACAGGTACACATCAATCAAAAGGAGGAAGACGACAAGACCCTAGAGACCTATCAAGCTATCTCAACAGTGATAGCATCAGCTTCGAGCAAGAGTTGAACATCCTCTCATGGTGGTAAAGCCAGAAAGTAACATATCCAGTGCTATTCATATTAGCGCGAGATGTGTTGACTATTCCTGTCTCTACAGTCTCCTCGAAATCAGCCTTCAGTCTATCTGGAAGAATAATTGAGGAGCGACGAACAAGTCTCTTGAACGAGATGGTCGAAATCTTTCTGACCGTCAAAGACCGGGAATAAGCTGAATCAAGACTCCAACATATTGCAGATAATAGAGATTTAGAAGAATCTTTCGAGAATTTATATCTAGATAGCAATGAATAGGATTTTCAATATTTTTCTTCATATGTAGTCACTAGGCTGTACTCTTTTTTCTTTACCAAGATTTTCTCAAGTTGAGTTTTTACTTGGTAAAATTTTTAATGAGGTAGTCATCCCATGTAATTTAACAAGTCAATAAAGCTCGTTGTGTCATTGAAAATAATTATTTTGATGGTTAACAATGTCTACAATTTTCTATTTTTTTTTGAATTTTCCTTAATTTTCTACAATTATTTTACATTTTTTCTTAATTTTCTACATTTTTTTGAATTTTTTTTCTCTTTTTTCCGGCTTAACGGGTCAACCGGGCTAGCACGTCCTGTTAAGCCGTAACCGTGCTCGTGTTGGCATGGCACAGTCGCGGGTCGTGCCTGGGCTTAGACCGCGGCTGACACGGCACGACCCGTTTATTAAGCGGGCCTTAACGGGCCGTGTCGTCACCAGGGCCGTGCTGTGCTGGCCTGGCACCGCCCATTGGACACCACTAGTCTCCATCTTCATGGGTCAATTGCTGGGCCACGAGCAACAACGGTTGCAGAGCCGTGGGATCCGAGGATTAGCAAACGGGTGGGCCAGATCGGTTTAACGGTTGACCACTCTGCCAAAATCGGATGTCTCCTTGGCCTTGGCTCCTCCCCTCGTCCTCACCCTCACGTTTGGCCGCCAATGTCACTTATGCTAGCGACAAGCTGTTTGTACCCACCCGACCAAGCTCACCCTAGACACAGCCGCCCTCACCTCGACTCCTCCTACAAGCTCACCTCCTCCCTCGTGCTCTCCTTCATCTCTTATCTTTCCTCCCTACCATCACTGGCGACACCGTCCAACTGTCCTTCCTGAGAGACGCCTCGGTTAACATGTTAGATGCATTGGTTCCTGGTCTATACTTAAGTCATGGCATGATTTCACACTTGCCCATCACTTGCTTGGCATGGTTTCACAATTGGTATTGTTTCACACTTGCCCCCTCACCTGCCTAGCATGGTCTGTATATGTAACATTTAGTTCTTCATTTTATTCATTACGGGATTGCCCCAAATATTCCATGCTCTCATGGTATCAGAAGCGATCGTTTCTGCGACCGCACCCTTCCGCTAATTCCACTGACATGGGCGACGAAGATGATGCTGCCGCCGCCACACGCCATGAGTAGGAGGCCGTTACTGCCGCTACTATGCACCGTGCGTAGGGTACTGCTGAATGCCAAAAGGCCGCACAGGCACTGGCCCTCTCCGAGGCCGTTGCCATTGCTTTCCCCCATGCCTAGGCGTACGATGTCCTTAACATCAAGGCCCTCATCCCTATCGTCCTCGACCTCACCTCTCCAAACTACAATAAATAGTGCGGCCTCTTCCTCGTCACCCTCAGTAAGTACGCTCTCTCTGACCGCGTGCTCTCCGACGACGCCCACCCTGACGTCTCCAATTGGGTCCGAATTGATTATCTCATTCTCTCATGGCTGTACGGCACCATCTCCATCGAATTCGTCGAGATCATGATGACTCCTACCTCCACGGCGTGGCTTGTATGGGTGGGCCTTGAGCAACAATTCATCGGCAATAAGGAGACGCGTGCCCTATACCTGGACGTGGAGTTTTGCAACTTCATCCAGGGCGACCTCTACATCTCCGACTATTGCCATAAGCTGGAGAGTATGGTCGACACCCTCGGTGACTTGGGTGAACCGGTGCCTGATTGCACCCTTGTTCTATCTGTTTTGCGCGACCTGAACATGAAATTTGCATACATGGCGGCCCAGCTGACGCGGTAGAAGCCGTTTCCCTTGTTCATCGAGGCCCACTCTAATCTGCTACTTGAACAAATCATGATGTCATCATGTCCCTTTGCTCCCTCCACAGCCCTCATCACCATGACCCCTCCGGGTCCCAGTAGTGGTGTCTCTGGGGGCGGCAGCAGCATGTCCGTCCGCTGCTCCATTGGCGCGCCCCAGGGTGCTCCCCCTGGTGGCACTGGAAGCAGCGGGAGCAGATCTAGTTGCTGTCGTCACCGCGGCAATGGCGGCAGCAACACCAAGCCCAGCGGCGGAGGTGCGTGTGGTCACTCCAAAGTGGCATCTCTAGTTGGCCATTCTCCTTCTACAATCCCTGGACCGGCACCATCCAGGTGTGGCCGTGGCAACTCCATCCAAGCCAATCCCCTGGCCTCCTCGGCCCACGCGCCCCTAGCGCACTGCCCCAGCCGTGCCACGGTGGTGCGCCCCATCCGCATGCGCTGGTGGCCGACCAACTCCAGGCCGGCTACCCGCTTCCCTCGTACCCATCGCCCACGCCGTGGCCTCCTCGGGTCGGTCCGGGTCCTATGCCTCCCAGTCTTGGTCCATGGGATCAGCGGTCATTGGCGAACTCTTTCAACACCAGGACTCTTGCTTCCCCACCAACCACTGACTGGTACATGGACTCTAGTGCGACCTTGCTCATGACATCGGATGACGGTAACCTCTCCTGTTCCCATCCCCCTCACTCCTTCACTTCTTCCACCATTATAGTCGGTGACGGGTCTCTACTACCCGTCACTTCCACTGATTCTACTAGTCCTGGCACTCTTCATCGTAATAATGTTCTTGTCACTCTGCACCTTATCAAGAATCTTGTTTCCATTCGTTAATTTACTATTGACAACAATTGTTCTATTGAGTTTGACTCTGTTGGCTTTTCTGTAAAGGATCTTTGTTCTCGGAATGTGATCACCAGGTGCAATAGCTCTGAACCTCTCTATCCCTTGCGTCTGCCGATGGCTGCCTCCCCTTCATGCGCACTCATCGCTAGCGCCTCCACCTCCCTGTGGCATCGTCGTCTTGGGCACTTTGGCCATGAGTCACTGTCTCGCCTTGCTAGTGCATCTATGATTGCTTGTAATAATGAACCCGTTGATACTATCTGTCATGCGTGTTAGCTTGATTGTCATGTGTGTCTACCTTTTGCTACTTTACAGTCTCGTACTCTCAAGAATTTTGATTTAGTTCACTATGACCTTTGAACCTCACCTATCGTAAGTGTATCCAGTTACAAATACTACCCTAAATATCCGACTGACATCTCCGTGAGATGGCCCATCGACCCATGCAGTCATGTCTTCGGTGCATTATTGTTTGCAGCCAATCACCAATTTGATTTCTGGAAAAAAAAACTTCCGTGAAGATCGACAAACAAACACCAATGCTCCGTTTCCAAAGCAGAAATTTCACGGATTTTTTTAGTAGGAAACGGTTTAATTTCCGTATTTTAATAAAGACAACAGCTATTTATATAGTCATTCATATCATGTACTTATAAACAGTGACGGACCTAGGATTTTACTAAAGGGTATGCTGTACCAAAATTTTCATATGCAATTCGGTAAAACCATTTGCCAATTCGGTAAAACCATTTGCCAATTCGGTAAATAATTGTAAAATTTGCATCATAATTCGGTATACAGGTATTAAATAATATGATAAGTCTTAAATTCAAGGATTAAGTTGAAAACTTGCACAAATTACAATATAAATAGTTCAAACACCATACTAATAGTCTCAAATATACATAAAAGAGACTTACACGTAGCCACGCAGGCAATTATCATAAATTATGTTTCTCCTAGTCCTAGAGATAGGCTAGATCCAGTGGCGGAACCAGGATTTGGCTACGCCCCGGGCTGAACTCTAACCACCTAAAACTAACGCCAATTTATACCCATACCACAATATAACAAAAGTATATCATAATTGGCTAATTGTATTACTGATATGAAACTTGAGTTTAATACTAAACAACCAAACATAAAGTATAATACGAAGAACATGGCATGATCTCAAAGTACAAAAATGTAACATAATAGAGATACAATTTGAGTACCTAAATTACGATGAATTGCTCTCTATCCTATCCTGTCATTTCTTCATTGATAGTTGGACATGAACCAGAACCTGTCACAGTGAAATCACATTTTAATACAAGAACAGCTACTAAATTGACAATGGACATCAGGGCATTTCAATTCAACATTAATACAATCCTGCTAAAAGTGCTAATCATGTGTCACATTTTAATACAAAAACAGCTACTGATTTCACATTTCAATTTCAATTCATATCTAGCAAATAGCAATATTAGGCTGATAGGCTCTATAGCAAACTGCCAAACTGTACCTCAAGGCTCTGGATATTCCCAAATGGCCAAATCCCAAATCCCAAATCAGCGGTCGCCGGTCAGCCGATGCAAGTATCAAGTATGCAAATCAGCAAATGCAACTAGTGAACCAGGAGGAGCGGTCGAGCCGAGGAGGGGCGCCGTCGCGCCGAGACGGGTCAGAGGCGAGCAGCGCGGAGGCGGGCGGGCGAGGCGGGCGGGCCGCGAGCGGGCGGCGGAGGCGAGGCGGGCGCGGAGGCGGGGCGACGAGGCGAGGGGCGAGGCGAGGCGCCGAGGCGAGGCGCGCGCTGGATCCGTTGCGGGGCGCTGGAGTTGGACGAGCTAGGGTTTGCGGCTGAGGTCTGAATCACGCTGGACGGCCGGGCGGGGCTGGCGCAAGCGCAATGACGATGGGATCTGGATCGGTTGTGGGGCCGCGTGAAGGCGTGAAGACTGGGCCGCGCGAGACGGGGAGAGTGGTGGGCCGCGTGAAAGCCTGGGCCGCGTGAGACGGGGAGAGATCGGTGGGCCGCTGGTTTGTGCAGAATTGTGAAATATATATGGGCTATAGGGCTGAATACTAATAATAACACCTCGGGCTGACCTGGGCTATATACTACAAATTTTCTCACGCCCCGGGCTGAAGCCCACCTTGCCGGGGGCCCAAATCCGCCCCTGGCTAGATCAAAAGTTTTTTACCATGTTTTCCCAGATGTAAAACCTCAGCGATGCTCTTAACCTCTTCCTTGACCTTTTCCATGACTTCTGGGTGGCTCTTCACCTTGTCGAGGACTGAACTGAAAGCTTCCATATCCTTCTTTCCTTGTTCTACGAAATTGACAAAAATACTTCTCAGGAAAAATAATGTAGTTAAAAAACGGAGCGAAAGGAAAGAAAGCCTATACGTAGCATTTTAATTCAGGGGCATCACAGGAACAAGTTTCTCAATCGCATCTTCTAAGATAACAACCAACAGGTAACTGATATAAAAAGATATTGTTCGTTTCTAATTACAAATGCCAAGAGAACATAAACTATGATGTATTGATTTGATGTCTGTCATACAACATATGAACCTTAGAGTAGTTAAAGTCTTAAAGAACAACAGTTTTGGTAAATCCGAACTCTCAACTTTTGATGTATGAATATTCCTGTAACATAAGAAAGAGGTAAACAAGAGCTGAATTTGGGGGTGCCTGGAGCGGAACTCAGGCAGTAGTGCTAACACCGTAAAGAATACGATTGTAGGAAACAAACTAAGAAACCAGAAATCCTTACAGTGCATATGACAGCAAAACCAAAACAAGAAACTGTAATCAACAACAAATTAGAGTGATCAAGAATCATTAACTAATCACAGTTCCTCCAATTTTTCTAATAAAACACTAGTCACTGTACTCAGCGCACCCCAATTAGAGAAACCCCAATTAGAGAACCATCAGTAAGGAACACAGAGTAGGGGAAAGAATTATCCAATTACTGATCAATTTGAAAGGAAAGGACCGAGTTCTTCTAAAGAATAAGGAAGATTGTCAAATCCCCTTACAAAACATGCATCAAAATCATGCATACAAAGCAAAGAAAGGAAGAGACGCAAGCTTGCAAGAGCAAAAATTTCCCATCTTACCGGCTGAATCAAACTACAGAGAAAGAAGAGACCTTTACCAGTTGAAAACTGCAGATTTGGAGGACAGTGAAGCTTGCAATAAGGGCATCTCCAATGATTCTAGCTAGCAACTAACTAGAAGACTTCTACATCATTTATATAGTACACACTAAAAACTAGCATTCTAAAGAACTATCTATAAGGATAGTTATTTGATACTTACATACACACACAGAAAAGGACTATCATTTATAGAGGCTGCCTCGTTTTGCGTTATAGACTAGTGCTTAATGAAGAGCTGGCTCGGTTTTTTTTGCATACTCTCTTTCCTCCACATAGAATATATGCTGATGTGTACATACATATAGCTAGCTGACTTAGACCATTGGAGATGCCCTAAATAGGGAAGCTTAACCGTCAGGACTGGATTCAACCGGCAGGCAAATAAGCGGCAGGCGAACCATCAGGTGGCAGGCGAACCGTCAGCCGCATTCGGCTGGGCCCCACCGTCTCAGGGTATGCCGTGGCCCATCCAGCATACCATGTGGGTCCGCCCCTGCTTATAAAAATAGGAACAACACTAACAATACAACATATAATTATTATCTATACACCGTGTGAGCCCCATAAATCACGTTGTGAGTAGATGAGTTCTCTATAATGGACACCATGTTATCTACAAGTAATGCTAATTAATGTTTGTTTAGATAGACGTCATCAAGGAAAAAGTCTCGAGATTTTGATGTGGCACTGACAAGCAAATGATGTCAGATCTATTGCATGTAGTCTAAAGAACATGAGTCCTAAGGCCATGGGTCCAATGGTATAAAATAGTCTTAGCTTTAGTCTCTCACCTGGAGGTGACTATACAAAAGCAAAGACTATTTATTACCATTGGAGATGGCCTAATGGACACCATGTTATCTACAAGTAATGCTAATTAATGTTTGTTTAGCCATAGACGACCTCATCTCTCTCTCCTCTCGTGAATTTTGATGTGGCACTATTTATAAATGATTGATGTCAGCCCATTGCATGCGTCCTAACAGGAACCGGCGTCCTAATAGGAACCGGAGTCAAAACCCTTGAAACACTCCCCCGCAAGGGGGACTTCATCGGTCTCTTAGTTTTTACTGAAACTCTTTTTCGGGACACATGTCTACTGTTGCTAAATCATCTGCCTGCAAAATCGTTGTGTAAAATAGGCGGGATGGTAGTTCTTCTATTTGGCTAGCTAGTTTCCGAAGTTGTATCGAGCACTTGGCGCTTGCTGACCGTGCTGTAACCCATGTTTAATCAATGAAGACTCTTCCCTAAAAAAACGTCTACGAAGCTGGTCCAGTGCGATAATCCGCATCCGTGCAAATGCTTTGGAGTTTTCCAACTCGTCCCGGAACGGCCGTTATGGCAACTTACCCAGTCACACGGTCGCTCGTCGAGAAATACAGTCCCAAGGCTTTCTTAATAGAGGATGCTAGAAATCTGATACTTCAGACAGAGGCCACTGGCAGCTCAAAGATGCGGGCGGCGGAAACGCCAGCAGCACGGCGATCCATCCATCAATAACACACTGAGTTGTCTTCAGGACTCTGGAGACCGAGTCGATACATTTCATCATATCAGTAACACATCACGAACTGTGCTACGGAATCTATTGTGCATGACAGGTTGACGACATGGTTATTTTGGGGACAACAAAAGACAATGCTTGATTTCAGGTATCTCGACTGTAAGACATAGAGCAGATCACGGGCAGCTCATGGACGATTACATTCTCTTTGTGCGAATAATCATTGCCCTTCAGATATCAGATATACATGAATTCCCCACCTCGGACAGCATTGGCCGCTCCCTTCCTGTCTTCCTCCTCTTCTCGCTCGCGCTCTTTCCGGCTCTCATACGCATGGTCATCCGTCCTCAGCTCATGCCTGCAGATCGGGCAGGAGTTATTCTCGTCCTGCAGAAACACGATCATGATTCGTCAATGGTCAGCTACAATGAGTTGAAATGACACTACTTCAAGTCAATCTAATGATTCATAGGATTCATGAGGAGATTACCAGCCATGGCTTGAGGCATGGAGGATGGAAAAGATGCTTGCACGGCAGCTCCTGCATCTTGTCATCCACAACCAAGTTTTCCCGGCAAACAGCACACTGAGTCTCGCTGCCCAGTCTAGCGATAACTTCTTCAGTAACAGTTACAACTGGAAGATTTGCGATGACTTCCTTCGAAGCTGGGGGTGCCTTGGGGTTCACCATAATACTCTGACAATAGTAAATCGATAAGATCCATAAAAATATTCAAATATTGTTACCTTATTGAACTAACTAAAAAGGAACCGCAAAACAGGCTATCAATCTTGACAGGCTTGCGATAGATGCAATAAAAAAAACTCGACCTGCGGGGGGGAAGAGCCACCCCCGGGCATTTCTGGTAGAAGAAGATCTTCTCACGCAGATCGAGAAAACCCCCGAACCCCTGCCCACACCCTGACACGGAGACCCGTTACCCGCGTGAGAACGGGCCGGGTGCTAAATCCGTGCTTTGGCTTGTGGGGCAGACGAGGGGATTTTTTTTTACCCGCGGAAACCACATAATTCTCTCACCCAGAGGGGAGTCGAACCCGGGTCGGCGGGGTGCTACTCAGTGCCTTTACCGCCAGGCTGAAGGACCTTTCGCTCAATAGAAACAAGTAAATTATAAATTATATGAGTAGACCCTTCCCATCGCAGCAAACAAACAAGGGTCTGTTAAATAGGAGAATGCATGTCTTAACCAAGTCGATAATTGTAATAACAAATTAAAAGACACTAACAATCCTCATCCATGAATGCATGATGAACTCTACCTTTTAGCAAAATTAGCACCACTTGAATGTAGTGTAGGCTAAGCTAAGGATAATTCACAAACTAATTTACAATACCATTGGTCAAAATATTCCACAAATTGACCAAGTTTGTTCTTCTCTTTATAGCACCAAGAAGGCCAGAAGCCTATAATTGTAAACCATCTCTCGTTACTTAGATATTGACCATGTAGTGTGCATCGACAAACTAACATAGAAAGGTTTGGATGGGAAAATAAGCATCAAAGAAATCAGATTCTCATGAAGCATTTATGCCTACCTGCAGCGATTCTTCCAAGGCAGTTTCTAGATCCCTGTCTGCTGATATGGTGCTTAAGTTCATTATAGCAGGTGTCATCTCCTCGGGCCTAAACTCTGTTCTATTGTTGTTCCCGTCTTGATCTCCAGAAGGTTCAGATAAAATGCTCAATTCTCGTGCTAAATTCTGGGCAACAAGCCATGCTGGAGGCGGAGGCTCAGGTCCCACAGTAAGGTGGCCTTCAAAAAGAAATCTAGAGTCTGGGAAAAGCAATATCTTATTAGCAAATTAGATATGTACAAGGTTTAAAAATAGACAATTCATATAACCAAAATGCACATAAAATTTATATGACCAAAACTCTCCTACGCTTATCAATATTTACTGTGATACACGCAATAACTACCATCTAGTTGAACTGTGGACATTACAAGCTTAAGTTCTTATTGCCATTATGGCATTACCACCAGATCAGTCATTTCATACAGGAATTGCCAGCATAGAATGTGCTGTGAAGGACGTTCTCTTCCAAGAATTAATTAAACTATATTCATACTAAGTATCGATGTGTTTATTAAATATCACAGCATCTTTTTTTCATTTTTAATGATATACCTGCTTCTCTGTTGCTTGGCATGGATTCCTCATTTTCTTTTTCATCAAGATGCTCCTGGGCCCTCGAAATGCAGGTCTTCAGGTGCTCCTTTTCAGAAGGATTAGTTACCAGCTTCTCTGTTCCTATGAAGAGGTTCAGACCAGCACGCCAGAATCCAGGTGCAGTATATCTGGTCTGAAGGACTGTTTCAACACGGCAAACCGTAGAATACATCTGCCAAAAAGGTAATCCGTATATGCTAAATGAACATAATCAATACAGAAAAATAGATGACACTTATAAAGGTGTAGTATGAAAAGAATGGTTTTCCATGCTGTAGTAAATTAGTAATCAAAACAGTTAATTAAGTAAAATTATAATAACATGGCTGTATAGTATGAAAAAATCAACAAGAACAATTCCAACTAAAAAAAGTGCCAGGTGTATTTGTACTAACAAAATTAGTTGAGGATATAATGCAAATAGAAAGGCTAACAAAAAAGAATACTCTTCACAGCAATTATCTCAGCTAGTCAGCTAGCATATGTTTTGAACTCCTTTCCTGCTATTATGCGTTCCAGTCCCATGGTTTTGTGAGATGTGGAGTGCACACTGAGGATTGCCCATGGACATAATCTTTCTTTCTTTTTTTTCATGTTTTCAATATTAAGTGCACCAAGCTGTGGAAGTCACCTCAGCTATATTACTCTCTATATCACATAACAGATAACCCTGCTCCTTTGGATGGTGACATCAATATTTTGGTTTCTTACTTCCTATGAATTTGGTGATGATTGTTAACTCATACTAGCCCCAAGATCACAGGTTTTTTTTGTTTATATAGAACATGAGAAACACTTCTTTAAGTAGTTTGCCCATGCCACTTTTATCACCTCAAACATGATGATCCCATCTTACCAAGATCGTTCCTAAATAAGTCATGCAACAGGGATGAAAGGACAGTCACACTATTTTTCAACAAATACCATATATGACATTGCTTTGGACTCAACCATGTTACTTTAAGAAGATTTAAATATTGATCGGTATGTATTGATTTCACTTCATTCGGACCAAATGGTTAAAAAAATGATTAATTCAAACATTAGGGATATGATTTAGTGCTTGGCACCTTTATTTTCAAGCTTTCTTTGGAAGTGTCCAGTTCTTAAAAAAAACAATGTTGTTACAAGAAGATGAGTTATTCCTAAGGATCTCCCTATCTTCACGAGGGCCAGGGGAAGAACGTTTTGGATGCAAGAGAAGGATGAGCTTAGCTGCAGCAGAATGAGAAGGTTAACAATTCTACTTTTACCTAGTTAGCGCAAGCTGCTAGAGGGGATACTATTTCAGCTGCTTGGGTAATGGGAATACTCCAGAACTTACAACATTCATCATCTATTGCAGAATACTGCAAAGCAGAACGTTCATTGGTCGTTGCTTTAACCAAATTAGGTGCAGCTTAATTGATGCAAGTCTTATGACTGAATTTAGCAGTTCCAATCAGAACAAATTGAATACCATAATAAGTATGATCCCCTATCGAATTTTCGATCCCCAACCCTCCCTCCTAGATTCATCATACCAAGCAACAGCCTTTCCCTTGTACGACCAAATCTAAGCCCTCGCATGTATGCCGCTGCTTTACGACAGGCTAGACGCACGAATACTGCTCTAGGGGGGGTAGGAGCAGGTCGGGTGAGGTCGCGCCCTTACCGATTTGCGGAGCGCGGGGGAGGCGCCGGCGTAGCGGTCGCGGAGCGTGGCCGCGAGGTCGGCGACGGCCTCCTCGAAGTGCAGCTTCCTCCCCAGCTTCTGCCGCAGCGCCTGCAGGCGCTCCTCCACCGCCGCCTCCTCCGCCGCCGGCGACGACATGGCTGTAGATTCTTGGTGTTCCGGTTCCTCCTCCCCTCGGTTCTGAGGCCTCGTCCTCCTGAATCCTGATTCTCGGCGTCGGATTTTGTGTTGTGTGTGTGCGGGATGCGCGTGTCGCCGGAGGTATAAATGGAAGGGCGGTGGCTTGCTTGGGGGAGAGGAAAGAAATGCCCCGGAAGGGTGGCCAGGCGGGCGGTGACTTGCGGCGCGGGCGCGCGGCTGGACGGCGGTGGTTGGGGTCTGCCGTTTACTCCAGACGGCGCCGTGCCGGATGGAAACGGTTGGGATATACAAGCGCAGCTCTGGAATTTTTTCCGTGGCTGCTTAGGGTAACTTGGTTTCCTTCTGATTATGCTGACATACGATAGAGATTTCATAGATCATAGCATACGAGTGATTGGACAGTGTCGAACTTTAATTGTGTTTTCTTTCATATTTCAACTGTGATTTAAGAGTAAGATCCCATGACATAATTAGGCCTTGTATTCGTTGCCTTTGCCCTAGTCCCTCCATATGTAACCTAAATTGCAGGTGGAAGGCTAGCCTAAGCCAAATAGGCTTTTAGTGTGCATTTCATACGATCAATGTGTAAACTGCAGCTAAGTCAATCAAAACAGCATGGTTAAATTGCCACATAAGTAGGGGATGGAAAAAAGCTCTTTAGTTGGGCTCGTTGGTTCGATTTAAAATGCTTCTATACACTCATTAATTAGTTAAATATTGAATGAGTCGATTTTGGGCGAAATTAAATTTTGCTTTGGCTCGACTCGGCTTGTTAGGTTGATTCTAAAAATACTTCCAAACTATTAATAAAATGATATTAGATTAAACTATACCAATTTCGAAAAAAAAGCTCGATAAGACGATAACCTGGCTAGATATCCACATCTACGCAAAAAATGCATGCACGTGACATGTGGCACATACTGTATAGCTAAGGATTGATGCAGACATGCGTTGCAATTGACAACCATTGGGCTCCAGGGCTCGAGCTCTTCTATGGGGATTTTCCAAACGATTTTTTGAGTCTAAAATCATGTGCAATGTTTGTGTTGATATTTTCGTTGTTCGCTGCCATCTTGAAAAAACGCAGACAAAAGCCATCAGCTACAGCCCAAAAGAACGTGACCTGTAGCAGTTAGCATTAGGGTTATTCATTCAGTATTTCGGGTAAACATGATTCGGTGAATACGATATTTTTGTCAAATACGGTATTGTTTTTGGTAAATATGATATTTTAAAAAATACAGTTCGGTATCGGTAAACATGCAATTATTTTATTATGGTATCGGTAATACCATATTTACTAAAGTTGACACAAATTGTGAGACAATATGATGACATTTTAGCATGATAACAAACTAATAATGATAGCCGACATCAAACAAACAAAATTATGAACTATAGAATCACTAGTTGGCAGCTACAAGTGAATAAAACACCATAAACATATATGCACACAGAGCAAACAAGTAAACAATAGTCGGCTGGCCCATTGACCAAGAAAATAAGTAAGCAGACGCAATGGGTTGAGAGCAACGTGCCGACTGGGGCCATTGACGAGTAAACAAATAAGTTGGGCCAACATCAATGCAGCTTTCTATGAGAAGCGAACTCACAGAATTTGTTCGGTTTTCAGCCGGCTCTTTTCAAAAAACTAATTACCAAAAAACAATGTTTTTGCGTAACGTATCGAATACCAATACCGATGAAATCGAGTTGACTAGTACAATTCAATTTTTTTGGGTACGATTTATTTAGTTCGGTACAATTGCAACAACCCTAGTTAAAGCATTCCCAATGGTAGATATCTCAAGCTATTTCTATACCCCTTCATATCACCAAAAAACTATTGTAGACACTACCACTTTGATAGGTTATGTCTATACAGCTCGGTGGTGATCCACATGAAATAAGCTCGCATCGAGCACTAGCACGGTCCACCCATGCCATCGGCCCAAATCACGTATGCGCGCTCAAGTTGCGGTAGTCATAGATTCCCATGGAGCACAAGCACGACAGGCAACACATGCGTTGTTGATGCGTCTACTGACTCAGTTAGTACTATCGTGCGCCAGCCTACGCCTAACCTGCATGTGTGCAATGCACAGCACAGACATGATGACTGTACGCTAGGTGACAGACCTATATAAAAGGAGCTGCAACCACGACGCAGGAATAGGGATGACAATTCCCCCGCGAGGATATTGCCCAACGGGGCGAGGGCCGAACTCCCCTTGATGGGAGATAGGGACGGCCCCGATACGCTAGCCAAGTGGGAGTGCGGTCGGCCTCCCCCTTGGGCCCATGAGGATCAATAAGAATAAAAATATATTATAGATTTTAATATGTGATATGTATTTTTAGATATTTAAACTAAAACTTGAATCTATATATTAGGATGTAACTTTTCCAGCTATATTTGGGAAAATAATATACCTAAATACTTATAAATTAATTAATAAAGTCACATGATAATTTTTTCAATCTATATTTAAATTGTTTTTTCCATCCATGTGGAGCCCACAGGGGATGGGATTCCCATGGGGAGGTTTGTGCTCTGTTTGGTTTAACAACGACAGGGTCCTTAACAGGGATCAGGGCGGGGACACGGGCAAGCCCTCCAGAACCCCAGCCCCATTGCCATTGACAGGAAACTAGATTATGTTGCCATGAACTCCTTCGTCCCCACTAGCCGTGCCCATGAGCTTAAAGCTGCGCCACAGCCGGCCAGCCTAGACCTCATCTTATTTGTTTCACCCATCCAGTCATACACAAGATTTTCAGTTGTCCTAAACAAGTACTCTAGCATACTCTCAAACAGGGTTTTCAATATCGATTGCTTCACTAACAGAATCGATTATCAAAAAAATTTAGCCAGAAATTTCAAATCAATTTTTTTAAAACAAAAAGATAAAGAAAAGTGCAATGTTGAGGGTTCTAACAAATATTATTTTGTTCACAAATTATAGATCTTTAATATGTGATATGTACTTATTTAGCTATTTGGACTAAAACTTGGATCTATATGTTAGGGTATAACTTTTGAAGCAATATTTGTGGGGAAGATGTACCTAAATACTTATAAATTAATCAATAAAGTCACATGATAGTTTGTCATCTATATTTGAATTGTTTTCCCATCTCACGGAGCCCAATGGGGATGGATAGATAGAGGTAGGGGTGCAAATGGGTTAGGTTTTTCCCAACCGATCCAGTTGGTATCGGATTCAATAAGACGGTTTGGTATTTGGACGGATTCGGCATGATATTTGAATAGTTATAGCTGGATTCAGTAGCGAATTCGGGATTGATAAAAACCGATCGAATTTCTTTGGTAATAAGTAAATCCGGTAATATCTGCTCGAATATACGATACTATGTGACTCTATGTAGTATGTAAGATGTAACCCTAAGTCCCTATCCCACTGGCCTAGTTCAACTTCAGACTACAGACTACAGAGAGAGAATCAGAGGGACAAAGACCACCTAGGGTGGGTTTTTTTGGGCTGTGGCTTATGGTTTAAATTTTAAATCTTGGCTGTTTGCAAGAGGAAGTACGCAAAGGATAATAGTCACATGCAATTTTGGTCTGTACAGCTGAGCTCAGTACACTTTTTACTACAATATTTCTGTTGATTCCACCTTGAAAAAATGGACCATTTGAAAACTAGTTACTGTAGCTTAAGCCATAAGCTACGGGCCACCTAGGGTGGGTTTTTTTGGGCTGTGGCTTATGGTTTAAATTTTAAATCTTGGCTGTTTGCAAGAGGAAGTACGCAAAGGATAATAGTCACATGCAATTTTGGTCTGCAATGAGCTCAGACACTTTTACTACAATATTTCGTTGATTCCACCTTGAAAAATGGACCATTTGAAAACTAGTTCTGTAGCTTAAGCCATAAGCTACGAGCCATAAGTGGAAAAGAAAGGAGCCCTAACCTAACTAATGACCGCGTCATGTGAGCTAGGTTTTGGCACCATAGGGCGCCGCCGCCGCCGCCACCAAGCCTCGATTCGGTCACTACCGCTCGAGCTTCGGTTCCACCGCCGTCGCCGATGCCTTCGATTCGTCGCCGCCGCCACCAGAGCCTCCAATTCAGCCGTCACCACTTGGAGCCTACGGATCAGCCACTGTTGGGAGCCTCTGATTCGGCGAAGATCGCATGAGCTTCTAGGTTCCAGCACCATAGGCCGTTGCCATTGGGAGCTTCAGCAGCCATTGTTGGACCAGGGATGAATTGGGCAAACCTATTGATATTAATAATGCTGAAGTGAAATCTTCTATAATTTCTACAATGCATTGTGAAGAACTATACTTCCCTATGTAACACGTTTCCTTTCCATTTTGTCAATTTTAAGTTGTCTAGGTAGAATAGTATTACCCTGGATTGTGACTCTTGATGCCCTAAAGCCTTTTGCTTGTGAGGCTCCTAAGCAGATAACTTATCAATATTGTTCTGTGGAGCACTAATTTGCTTTATGTTACAGGAATTTGAGCCTTTGCCTTAGTTGAAAAGAATCACATAAACTACGACATTCCTCTTGAAGTAGGATTTTGTCACCGTTGTTGCTTTGATTTATTTTCTCTTAGTATTTTTTGTATTAAAATCAATCTAATCATTGCATTTTCTTTTCTATGCAAGGTTAGGATTAAGCCCAAAGAGCGAAGTGATCCATCAATTGTCGCAAAGAGTAATTTCAAGCATTTGTAAGAACCCTGATTATTAGCCTTTTCAGTAGCAGTTGTCTTTGTACTTTTTAATTGAATGCATCATTCCATTCATGGCTTGCATATATTCACTCATTTGTTCTTGAGTAGTCGTGGAAATATATTCATATGGTTTTCCTTGGTTTTGATACCGATTCTCGTTGCATTTGGTAGTGTTTCAATGTAATGCACCACCACATGTTCTTTAAGTTATGAAATTCCTTTTTTACCTCAGTGTGTAACCTGTGCACATTCGCGTAAACAATTTTTACAGGTATTGGACTTTGACACAGCAAATAGCACACCACACTATTAATGGATGTAATATGAGAACATGGGATATGTTTGCACACTACAGACACACTCAGTGGACCTGTATGGAGTAACAATTGCAAATATCATTATAAACATGCCAATTTAGAAATTCTAGCCCATATCTATATTTTTTAATATATGGCCTTGTTTCAGGAATGAGATTCTTTGGGATGTTTGCTGGAGCTAACATGGAATGACCTAAAGGAGATATCGGTTGGAAATTCGACCTCTGAGTTCCTTGAAGATGGGGATGAAATCATCTTGACACTTGTTGCAAGGTACAATAAACTCATCTTTTCATCAAATCTAGCTCGTTGAAGATGCTATATTGTATCTTAATGCCATCTCTTGGTTGGTGGCGAAGATTACAATGTTGGATTTGGAACCTGCACTAGGAAGATTCTGCCATCACTTCCATGAGCCAAGATGGAGGATGATCTACATGTCTTGAATTCTTCAGCGTGTCAATAATCTCAAAACAAAGCATGCAGTGTATCTTTAAGGGCTTAGTGATGGTATATAATATGGCATGTGTTTCCCTGAACCTTAGAAGAGGGAAATATTGTTCTCTTGTGATAATAAAAATTATCTGAAGTCATTGTTTTGATAGTGCTGCGATCAATGGAGCATAGTCCTAGTATGTTTCTCCAAAAATTCTGTTCGGTATGATGCATCTATTGATGATTGTTATTGCCTACATTGTTCAATTACAAGGAAATTAATTAGAACATTTACTCTTTCGCACTTGAATTTGATACATGATGAATTGATGATGTATGAGTTATCACCTGAATTTGATACATGATGAATTGATGATGTATGAGTTATCACAGTTTCACATTTTGTTAACAATAGCTGCTCACTAGTCTAGTTACTCTAGTACCATAATTTCGAGGAAGAGCTTGGTGATTCCGCAATGCAGCTGTCATGTATTATCAGTTTCTCACAAAATGTTCCTTTTTGTACGTCCATGCTATCCATCTATATTATCCGTTTTTGATCCAAAACTATTATATATCCGCCTTGACTATACCGTATTCACAACTCCAAATACTCTGAATTCGTATTCATATCCGGCCTTATCGTATCTGACTCTAAATCCGGGAAAAAATGGGTTCGGATATGGTTTAAGTAATATCCGTCTGAATCCGACCTGATTGCACCCCTAGATAGAGGGGAGATTTGTGCCCCGTTTGATCTAATAGGGATGAGACAAAGGTGGTCCCTAATGAGGATTGGGGCGGGGGCAAGCCCCTAGGACCCCCGGCCCCATTGCCATCGGCAAGAAGCTAAATCATTGTCGTCATGAACTCCTCTATCCCTACTAGCCGTGCCCATGAGTTTCGATCGCAAAGCTGCTCCACGACCGTCTGGCCCAAGGGCCTCATTATTTGTTTCACGCATCCATTCGTACACAACATTTCAATCGTCCTAAACAACTAGTCTAGCTTACTCTCAAATAGGGTTTTCAATACCGGTTGTGTCACCGATATAATTGATTTTACCAATTATCAAAAAAAATTATCTAGAAATTTAAAATCAAAAGTTATTTTTTAATTTAAAGCAAAGAAGATAAATAAAAGGGCAATCTTAAGGGTTCTAACCCACAACGTGCCTTTTCCTAGGCTAGGGTCGTTACCACCGGGGTACATGTACACATGTGCCTTAATGTGGTTATCAATTTCTTTTATATTTGATAAAACTCAAGCAAATCCATTTTTTCTTGGGATGAAATTTAATTGGAGGGTCTGTTCAACGGATTTTTCTAAGAATTGGTCGCTTTTCTGAACCCACTCTCTAGTAGCGGAGCCAACCAATTTTGAGAGCCTGGACATATGGGCTAATCGGCTGGGTTAATCTGTGCCTTACCCAAGAATCGCTGCTGGAATCATCTCAGATGACGGCAAATGTTCAATGGGTGCTCGCCAGCGAGCCCTCGCCAGCTAGGGTCGTTGGGCGGTTGCTCCGCCCCTGCCGCTCTCAAATCTCCGGCAGACTTCTATTAGGAATCAAGTCATACGCCCTCTTGTATATCAACAAAAAAAATTCTTAATCATTGAGATAAGCTTAGAAGTTAGACCTGCATGTAAAAAAGAATTCATGAAGACAAAATTTGAGTTGTTAGTTTTGTCTGTTACTAATCCCTTCAAAAGTTTTGTCTGTTAGCGAAGCGTATTTGCTCTGAAGTGACATTTCAATATTGCACTGCATTTTATAATTAGAGATGTCATCAGCTACTAGTAGTTTTTACTAGAATACTTTTTTCTTTTCAGTAATTATGCACTAGTCCAATTAAGCATCTCATTCCATTCAATGTATGGTTGAAGTCTGATGACATAAAAGTACTGATATATTTGTGGCACTCCCAATTGCCATGCCATGCCAAGCCCAAGCCAAGGTGACGTACATATATTGACGCAAAAATTGTGTAGCGAAGTTGGGTGGCATTTTCCTTCTTGTACATTGAATAGAAAAATAGATCGGTTGGGCATGAAATTTGCTGACTTTTGATAATTTGGCCTTTGAGTTGCAAAATTAAGGGAAGGGCAGACCTGAGGGATGGGCTAAACTTTGTGTGATAATGAATTCTATTCATCATGTTCGTCTCGGATGGCGATCTTCAGCCGTCGCTGACTTGTTGGAGTTCTAACTTGCCACAAGTAGAGGAGGGACGGAGGAGGAGAAGGAATCAGATGGTTGCATTCTTGATTTGGTGTAATAAAAATTCATGAACCGCAATAGTCGATACTCCATGGGATGCTTGCAACAAATTTTCAATGAGGTGCAACATTGATCCGATGAACTTACAACAAAATCCCTCATGTTGCAACAATCAACCACAAACAAAAATGGTGCAATAAACTAACAACTAGCTACAACGTAAAGAACACCATGATGCAACATATAAGAACTTTGATGCAACATCAACAAATTTCTATTGCAACAAAATAAAAATTCTCATGTAACAAATCGACACAATTGATACAACAAAAAGAACTATTATTGCAACGAAGGAAAAAGACAATTTCAACAAAATAGTAAATCTGGTTGCAACGACCATTTTAGAAGAGGCACACAGTTTACAACATTAATAAAATGTCTGCAATAACTCTATTTAATTATTGCAACAAGCCAACAACTAGCACAAGCATAGAGGAGGATATGATAGTGATCACACTATCGTCTCGCCATCGCATTGCATGCATGGTCGTCGTCCATGTTGTTGGCCCTCCCATGAGGGGCAATGCCGTCTGATGTAGCCTTCGATAGTTGGAGTACGGATAACAAAACCACACTTTGCTGACACCAGCAAATCTCTGTTAGCCTCAATAGTGCTGGTGGAGGTCACACCCGGTGGCCAGACTTGGCTCGGGCCAATGCTCTTGTGGAGACCATGACAGCGGTGCATGCTCATCATCGATAGTGGATCTCTGTCGTGTGTGGAGAAAGGGAGGAGGAGTTTGTTTGCTTGCGCATGGTAGAGAGAGGCACTTAGCCATAGCTTGTCGAAGAGCTCGCGGCGGAAACTTAGCTAAGAGAGAGAGAGAGACTCATGGGCTATAAGAGTGAGGGAATAAGTGGATAATTAGGGTAGATCTGTTCTCATTTAGGGTAGCTCGGTTACCAAAAGCACGCAAGAGTGAGAGAGATGAAAAGACTCAATATGATAAGGCTTGAACCAGTGATAGAGAATGTATTGGACTATTGGGCGTCTACGAAGCATATCAATTCTCTATTATCATACAATGTGAGCACAGTGCAACTAATCATGTATCTGTTACGTTTATATATTTTTAAAAATTCTGAATACGACGAGCCATGTAATTTAAGTACGAATCTTTTTAGGAGTCTTAACAAATGCGGTGCAATGATTCTAGATGATGAGCATACATACCGGTCACGATACAGCTCAATTCACAGGTTTTCCGTTTCTTCTCGCGCAACCATCTAATGGAAAATACAATGGGATGCTACGTACGGAAAGATTGAAAGAAAGATGCTTGACACAAAAATAGAAAAAAGCTGTTACGTCCAGATTGCTCGATCCTCCTTCGTCGTCACATGATCTACCACTATGCAAATTACCGTGATCATGGGGGGAAAACAACTTTTACACTCGATCGGAGTGACTTTCGGCATGTGATTTGCGTAAAGGTATTTGCACCAAAGGTGATCTTCCTTCCGAAGATCAATAAACGAGGGGAGGAAAAAGAACACGAGTGAAATCATTGTCATGTTCACAATCTACTCGATCCAAAAGTCCAAATTACCATTGAGCCTAAGGTCCCGCTCCATTCAGCTCAGCTTCTAGTTTTTTAATTCCTATTTTTTTTTTATTTTTTTTGTTCTTTATCTTTTCATCTTTATCTTTTATTTTTTTTGCGTTGTTCATGATGATGTAAGTTTTTTCTTTCTTTTGTGAATTTTTAAATTTAATTACATCGAAACATTTATAGCCGTTACTACAGTGCCGCACAATGCAAAATCTCGCAGCCCAGTTGATCACGGCATCAGATAGCCCATCGGCTACAACACGCAGGCGCACACCTTGTCACACATCTTATGCATCTAATTAAAAGAAGCAAACTTTTTGAGGAAAAAGAGCAGAACGAAAAGGAGGAGGATAACATGACCGAATGCAGGGCAAAAGCAAAGCCCCAGCGCGTTTGGCATGCCCGAATCTCGTCACATGACTGGCCTGTTCCAAAAGCAGCTTCGAAGAACCATCTTCAGCTCAGCTCCAGTCTCCCACCCATTTGATGTTCGAGTAGTGCACCAGCGTCGCCTGCTGCTATGCTATATAAATAGCGCCACCCAGCTGCCTCGCCGTCCAACTCCGCCCTCCTCTCAGGGAGAGGCAAACAGCAAACGCATAGCTCTCCTCCTTTCCTTACTGTGCCGCCCGTGCTCTCCCACTGATCCATCAACCACAGCCGCTCTAAGCCCCTGACGACAGCCTCGCGATGTGCGGCGGAGCCATCATCTCCGGCTTCATCCCGCCGTCGGCCGCGGCGGTCCCCAAGAAGCAGCAGCGGAGGGTGATGGTGACGGCCGACGTGCTGTGGCCGGGGCAGGCGCTCGGGGACGAGGAGGAGGACTTTGAGGTCGACTTCCGCGAGTTCGAGCGGGACCTTGGCGAGGACGAGGCGGATACAGCCGGCGACGACGACGACGTGGTCGAGGAGGTTCGCCCTCCGGCGCCAGCGGGGTTCACCTTCGGCGCCGCGTCCAAGGCGGCCGCCGGGGTTGCGCGCCCCACCTTAGGTGAGAACTGAGAAGCACACCTTTTTCTCACCTCCTCTCTGTAGAAGGACGAAAGATGCCTCCTTTGGGGCTGTTTCTAGAATCTTCCGGGGGCTTTGAGGAGAGAGTTGGGGTTCCACAGAGTTGCTGCCAACTGGGTCTTCCGATTGAAAGACGTAGATTTGATCTTGAGACGAGGGAGGGAAGGAGTACCGGGTCCTGGCCTCCTGGGTAGTGTATATTTCGCTTCTTTCCTCAACCCTTGCTAATTCTAGTGTGTATAAACTATAAACTTGCTAATAAATCTTGTTATTTTTAGGGGTGATTATGTATTCTGTCTGTAGATTTGGTGGTGGTGTTGCAATACGGGAATTGATCGTTAGCCTGAAACTGTCTTTAAAATCTGCTATCCTTTTCTCTGAATTGTGTGTTAGCCTAGTAGGGGATTAGTTGGCTTTGAAGGTAGTTCTTGTGTTTGCTCGGTGTGTTGGTGCATCTCGATTGCTAATATTGGGGTTTAGTTACGTAAATTTTGGCCTTGTATTATGATTTTAGGATTAACCTATGTTTTTTATAGATTAACCGATGCTTGGTGCTGCTCTTGTGACGTGGCCACATGGGGCCTTACATACTTTATTCGCAATAAGTGATCTAATGTGTAATCATGGTAAAACTTAATGTATCATGTTTTTCTTTTTAAGTTTCATTTGATGTATTGCCATCTCCTTCGCGTATCATGAGATTTAGATGCACGCCCTTTGAGGTATCCATTACGGCGAGTGAGGGTCTATTATGCTTAGTAATTTTCTTTTTAGAATCGGTTCTGTATATTTTTTTACTGTTACCTCCTTATAGATTGTTAGATGCAGGCCTAAGCTTCTTTTTTCAGTCAATTTAAAAGAGAAGAATTCTAGGTTATGTTATTTGAGGTTTTTTGTAAAGTTGAAAGATAAGAATTTAGGGACTTCTGATTTACATCAAGTTATTTCTGATGTAGATTAAAAAGATATCCTTGGAACTGCATGTTATTTTTTTTATGTTTTTATACATCTTACATCTCGTAGTGCTGGTTGGAACTTCAAAGGTGACTGCTTGCATTCGTCCTAGATATATAAAATTAATGTATATTGCTAATTTTAGTTCAATTAAATAGTTATATGATCTAACTGATGCTTCTGGTAGCATCTTGTCAGTTATATTTATCCGTTGAGGGCATTTTGCTCTTAAAGGTTACTTGATGTTTTCTACAAGCAATATTTGATGTTTTATACTTGATGTTTTCTATATCTGTGTGTATTTCGCACTGCAACAGAGCTGTCACAGTATGGCTGTCATATTCATGGACATCTTATGGACTAGAGGTTGCATATACTCCTAATTCATTTGAGAAGGGAACACGATTCATGTCTCAACCTCTTTGTTACCGGTTGCTATTCTCCAATTTAGCTTCCCAAGTTCCCATGTAACCATTATAGCTTACAAATGTATTGGGGAACTAGAAACCATTTATGCTGGATCTGGAAGGTTTCAGTTTACTTGGTCACCTGATTGTCATCTGCAGATGTAAATTTCTTGTATTCGGGAGTAAAAAGGGACACCTGAGCTAAGATATGAATTTTCTATTTTGTACAAATAGATCAATCACCTGTTGGGATGGTGGGTCACTTGTTAGAAATAAACGGATTGTCTTTTGGGATGATTTTATAACATAATAGAATATCTTGATCATGTGATAAACTACTATTGTTTCCTGACATGCAATTTTCTCGACAGTTTGTAGGTGCTATAGGTTGGTTGACTGAAACATTTTCTTGTAGTTTGTTAACAATGTGTACATTTCATATCTATGGTTTAGACTTCATAGCTATGATAGTTCTTCTTTAGTTGGTTAATAACTGCTCATATGAGTATTATTTGTATTGTACAAACTTCCAATGTCCTATTCCAAATGTTGTTGAGATGCACTAATAAATAACCTTTAATGTAGATGGTGTGCCATCTCCAAAGCTTGTTCAACATGATGGACCTGCTGCTAGAACGGCACGCAACAGGAAGAATCTGTACAGGGGGATCCGCCAGCGTCCCTGGGGCAAATGGGCAGCTGAAATCCGAGATCCTAGCAAGGGTGTCCGTGTTTGGCTTGGAACATACAACACTGCTGAGGAGGCAGCTAGGGCATATGATGCCGAAGCCCGCAAGATCCGTGGCAAGAAAGCCAAGGTCAATTTTCCCGATGAAGTGCCGACTGCTCAAAAATCCACCCTGAAGCCAACTGCTGCCAAGTCAGCAAAGCTAGCTTCACCCACAAAGACCTGGGACGATGAGGCTTTCAATCATCCGAACAATGCAGGCAATGATTTGTTCGCAATGTTTGCCTTCAGTGACAAGAAGGTTCCTGCAAAGCCTGCTGAGAGTGTTGGTTTCTTCCCTCCGGTGAAACCTCTTGTGCCCACTGAGACATTCAGGATGAACATGCTCTCTGATCAGAGCAGCAACTCATTTGGCTCTTCTGACTTTGGGTGGGATGATGAGGCCATGACCCCAGACTACACTTCTGTTTTTGTTCCAAATGCTGCCATGCCAGCATATGGTGAGGCGGCTTACCTGCAAGGTGGAGCGCCAAAGAGGATGAGGAACAATTATGGTGTAGCTGTGTCTCCTCAGGGAAATGGCACACCCAATCTCGCGCAAGACATGTCTAGTTTCGATCCAGAGATGAAGTATATGCTACCATTGCCTTATGTCGAGAGCAGCTCAGATGGATCAATGGACAGCCTTCTGCAAAATGATGTCACACAAGATGGGGCAAGTGATGGGGGTCTCTGGAGCCTTGATGAACTGCTCATGGCAGCTGGTGCTTATTGAGGGGCCATGGTTCTGGTCAGTGTGGTCTATCAATAGCAAAAATATAAGGCATCCATACTACTTATTTTGGATTTCCTATATATTTTTCCTATACAAATTGCATCTGTTGTGAATGGAGTGTCTTAACTTCGGTTATCTTGTCAGGTCCCATGCCTATGGCCAAGATGAAGATCCGTTGGTATCCGCTATGTTTTGTAGTGGATCGAACCATAGTTATGTAGATTATATGCTGCTATCAGTGGAACTCTATGACATGTTTATATTATGTTGCTGTATGGCGTGTCTATGACTGGAAGCATGTTTAATAACTACCTTGGCCATATGTCTGCCGTATTGTGCTTATTAAGTATATGGTTGTGCTCATATTGCATATCGACAATTGCAACTTTGCAAGTGTTGGCTTTCGCTCTGTGTGGTAATTCTTTTCTGGAAATGTTAAGAGCCGACCGAGGCGGACGCTGTGTGATATCAGAAATCTAGAGAGATTTAGACCAAATCAAGCTTACATGTTAATGATGTGCGAGCTCATTTGTCTTACTAAGCTGTTTGTCGAGAATAGTTTGTGTCAGATTCCAGCAATAGATTTCGAAGGGGCGGTGGCCAAGCCATTAGCTGAATCTGGCTTTCTTTTGTGCTACACTTTGATACTGAAGATTGAATACTGGAGCAGTTGATTGTATGTGGGACTGTGACGTCCTGAAAACTGAATTTAGAAAATGATCGGTTGCACACTGGATTTGATTCCTGGTTTAACTTTATCAGATTTGCACTCCTGCAACCACAAAGTCTTTCTTACATTAACTTGCGTATAGCTGTCAGCATATCCTTTTCGTCTTACATGCTTAGCCATGTCATTTTCGGCAAGTAGCATTATTTATTGTACAGCAAAATTCAGGCTCCAAGGCGAGTCTGCTTCATGAATGATTATTTCCCAAGATTTGCTTGTGCCACCGATCGAAAATCTAGGGAGCAAATTGGCCAACTTGGGTTATTGCTGGTGGTCCTCCGAATTATTGCCATGGAGTCAGTGACAAATACTGCTTGTTCAGTTGCATTGTGTTTTAAGGTTTCCAACCTTTTCACTGATCACAATCTTCCAAGTGGGTTCTCACAAAAAAAGTCCAGTTCTAACCTTGGATAATCAGAACAATAATTTGCGAGTCAAGCTTCTTAAACTGAAGAGATTGTAACTTCAGAATTCAAAGTGAAACCTGCAAAATTCAGAACCTGAATCCTAGAACAAATAAATTTCAATCACTCCAAACTCTCTGCGACGAACATTTAGATCGATGATCACATCTTTCCGACTAGATTCCACATCAAACTTCTCCAAGATCATCAAAGTTACACGAGGGCGTCTGCCTAAGCTATATATGTATGGCGGCTAATTAAGCATTAAGCAAGTGGCGAAACGTCGCGGCCTTACAGGAGCTGAGCTACCGCGATGAGGACATAAAGCATTTGACGCCCAGAAAAGGACCCGCATAGGCGAGATGCGTTGGTTGGTTATGCATTTGACGTTTGATTGCCATGCCATGGATCCCACTCCTCCCCAGGTTCACTGAATTGAACCCCCCTCGCCAGCACATCACCCTCAGCTAGCATCCAGATATCGCCAATGAGCGTTGGGTATGTCTCTTTTTGATAGAAAACTGGATACAGGTTTGTGCTGCGATCAAGCTATAACTTTTCTGTTTCTTCTTCCTATTCTATTTATAGCAATAAGGCCTAAGTGGCCGGTTACACATGCAGTACTAACTGCTTTATTACTCAGTCTAAATACCCTGAAAACTGAAGTCTAAATGCCATAAAAACTGAAGTCTAAATGCCCTGAAAAAACTGACTCCTAAACTCCACATGACACACACACATGATTACTCTAACAATACCCCCCTTCCTTGTGTGCTAACTCTGAATTTATTCGGAACATTCCAATTCTTGCACGTAGCTCTTGGAATTTGACTCACCCAAGTGCCTTTGTTAAAATGTCAGCAAGTTGGTCCTTGGTACCGATGAAATAAGTGCTGACGCTCCCATCCTCCATCCAGCCACTGATGAAATGTAACGAAGGTCGATGTGCTTCCTGCGTTCGTGGAAGACTGGGTTCTTGCTCAGCGCCAAAGCGGACTTGCTATCCACCTTCAGCTCGACCATCTCGGTTTGTCTCCCATGGAGTTCACCAAGTAACCGAGCTAACCAAAGTCCTTGCGTCGCGGCAGTAGTGATAGCTACATACTCCGCCTCACAAGATGATAGTGTCACCATCCTTTGCTTGAGTGGTTGCCAACTCACCAAACTCACTAGACTGATCGTCCCAGCCATACCCTTTGGCATGCTGCCGCACAAGCTGCAATGTACTATGCTTCACATGAGGATAAAGCGACTACCTTCTGCTTTTGCTAACACCAATTGATTGGGTTTGACCCAAGGAAAAATGACATGTCCTAAGTACTCTTCCGATCATCGTAGACACGGCTAGATCACTTTGAGTAATCGATTAGCCCCAAACCTTCTTCCTGCTTCTCGTAGACACACTCATAACTCAAAGTTCCTTTCACATACCTCAGTATGTGCTTTATAGCATCCATATGCTCTGTAGTTGGCTTCTCCATGTACCTGCTCACCATGCCAACTGAGAATGCTAAGTCCGATAGTGTGTGTAGTAAATATCTCAAACTTTCAACTATGCTTTGGTACACAATCTTGTCTACGGGAGGGTTTGTGCTATCTTTGCCCAACTTCAGGTGGTGTTCCATTGGAACTAGTGTTGGATTGCAATCCTTCATGCCGCATTTCTCCAATACCTTTGTTGCATATGCGGACTGGCTGATAGTAATATTCCCAGAGCTTTGACGTACATCAATGCCAAAGTAGTAGCTGAGTAACCTGAGGTCGCTCATACAAAATAATTTCTTCATCTGGCTTTTGAAGCTCTTGATCTTCTCGATACTCTCTCCAGTGATGATCAAATCATCCACATAAACTCCAACCAACAAACTCCCTTCTTCTTGGCTTCATTTGTACACTGCATGCTTTAACTGGTATATTTCAAAACCGAGTGTCACCAGAGACTTGTCTAGTTTCGAATTCTAAGCTCTTGGGGCTTGACGCAGACCATATAAGGCTTTGTGCAATCTTAACATCAGATGTTCTTCACCTTTCTTCTCAAATCTTGGAGGTTGCACAACATAGACTTCTTCTTTGATTTTTTTAATAAATAATCCATTTTAATTCAAAATTACAGAAATATACCCTCACAAATTTTTTTTATAGGAATGGGTTCTAGTCGCCCAACCGTTGGGCGATTGAACCCTGTCGCCCAACCGTTGGGCGACTGAACCCTGTCGCCCAACGGCCGCACGACACGCATGCATTCGGTGGATCGTTGGGCAACATAATTGCAGTCATCGAACGGTTGGGCGAATGGACGTTGTCGCCAACCGTTGGGTGACTACAGTCCGATGGCCCAATCGTTCGTGATCGGACATGATATATATTCGCCGCTCGGTGAGCCCTCGCCGATTCCATTTGCCGCTCGATCACTATCTTGCAACCATTTTCATCTAGTGACCAAGACTAATTATATTACTTCTCGTTTCGGGATGTAGTAAACATTCGTGAGGATACGATGTTCACTCGTAGAACACTCCAATAGTACCGAGCTCCTTCCATGTATCTCCACAGCCGAACCATCTCCAAATTTGACTGAGCCTTTCACCATCTTGTCAACCTTAGCAAACTTCTCCTTGTAGCTGGTCATGTTGTTACTTATGCTGGTATCTAGATACCAAGTTTTGTTTTAGGTGCCTAAGCTTCGGTGTCACCTCATCTTCATGTAGGAAGACCTCCTCTTTAGGTGTCAGGACTTTATGGATGAGTTTACATGCTTCGACCATCAATAATTGAGGATCGTCATCGTTCTATTCCACTACAAGCTTGGCCCTTGCTTTTCGGTTGGATTTGGACACTCTTTCACAAAGTGTTGATACTCGTTGCAGTTGAAGCACTTGACTTTGGTCTTGCTGGAGTTTGGCGGCATTCGTTTATCGACAACACGATTGCCATTGCCCTGACCACTACCTTGTCCATGGCCGCGTCCTCAATCTCTTCTGTTATGACCTCCTCTCTCGAGCGCCGCTGAGCCCTCATTCTCCTTAGTCTTCGTGCTCCTCTCTTCCCACTTACTTTGGGTAAAGAGTAGCTTGTCTCCTCCATCCTTTGAGTGCTGTTAACCCTTGAGTTCTTCCTCGAAAGTTCTGAGGTGACCGATTGCCTCCGTGAGCAACATCGCTGTGACATCATTGAACTGTTTGATCGTTCTTATAATATGGAGAAATCTAGCAGGAACCGAACTGAACAACGTTTCAACGATGTCGTTCTCTTCCAGCTTTGTGCCCAGCGAGCGGATCTCACCCGCCAACGTGGTGAGTTTCAAGGAGTACTCAGTGATCATTTGCTAGTCTCTGATCTGCAACTTGCTCAGTTGTTGTTTCAGCACTTGCATGCGTGCCTTCTTGACGCAATCTTCGCCTACTCACATTTCCCTGAGTGCGATCCAGGCTTCTTTTGCCGTCTCCTTCTCAGCGATTGACATCATCAAGTCGTCTGGCACCACTTGCGAGATAGCCACCATCGCGCCTTGATTCTTGTCGCTATCATCGACTCCATCTTCGATCATCAACCAAACCCCTAGCGAACGGAAGATTAACTTCATCTTGACGGCCCATATGCCATAATTCATTTCACTCAACATCGGGTATTGCATCAGGATCATGGCGCTTCTTGTCGTCGGCTTGACGCACACGCCTAACTTCGATGGATTGAGCTTGTTGCCTATGACCTTAACGAGCGCTCCTGACTTCAACGGATCATTAGGGTTGCCGGCCATCGCTTCGTCCCCTTAGGTTCTGATACCAATTGTTGGGGAATTTGCCTAGGGCCTAGACGAGCGATAAACTTCAAGCTTTGAGATCATGCACACGAACACGAGTAAACACAGATTGATTTCTTTTCTTTTGCGACGCGATGCTCTACGTCTGCATTTTGTTCGTTTTCTTATATAAAGAAGTAACATATAAGATTTCAGAACTAACACGGCATACCATACTGAGAGTCCGACATGGACACATCTTGACTTTCCTTTTTTACGACTACTCTGAATCCTGACCTCTTACAACTTCAGTACTTAATGACAACTGCTACAATACTTCTACGACTACGACTGCTACAATACTTCTATGATTACGATCGCTACAAGCTTCTACAATTACGATCGCTCTGATGATTCTATGACTTGTCATGGTCGTAGCCTACCGTGGCCGTAGACATACTTTGGTTGTGGACTCGATCAGATTTGAAGACAACTAGATTAACTCTAACAGTCGTTACATGCATGATCATTTGCTCCCCACCCCCATTTTTTAAAGACCTTTGCTTCTCGAGGCTCGTCACTAGCTACCTAGCTTGTTTCCTAGTATTTGACTGACGTGTGTGTGATTGGGGCAACGAGTTTGTTGTGATTTTCTGGAGATCGAGAGGAGTTTGCGAGTTTAGCCAGGGACTGTTTCCACTAGAGACGAGATGACACACGTGACCACGAAGAAGTAGCCGCGCTGCGCGTCCTTTCTCGCGCCGGCCGGATCACTACGGACGCACGCGCCCACTCATGCCCGCAGTGTTGTAACCAGCGGCGGAGCCGAAGTTTGGTCAAAAATAGCACCGTTGACCTCAAGAATACCAGATCTAGCCTCCAAACAACAGCAAGTCTATTTATAGCCCCCACCGCGGGATTTGCAGGCGCTGACACGTGTTAATCGTGCGATCGGGGACCGCACGACAGCGAAATCGTGCGATCCCCGACTGCACGACTACTGTTCATCGGGAGATCGTGCGGTCGGGGACCGCATGACCACTGTTCACTCAGGTTGTGCGGTCCCCAACCGCACGACTTGCATGCACACAATGTTTCTCATTACAAGTAGACAAACACACGCATCAGTTGAGCCATGCAAAACACTGTGCGCATGCAAGTCATGCGGTCGGGGACCACACGACTCTAGTGAAGCGATGGTCGTGCGGTAGCCCCGACCGCACGATCTCCGATGAATGAGTCGTGCGATTGGGGATCGCATGATTTCATTGTCGTGTCCCGACCGCATGATTAACATGTGTCAATGCCTAGAAATCCTGCGGTGGAGGAGGGGGCTATAAATAGAATTGTTGTTATTTGGGGGCTAGATTTGGTATTCTTGAGGTCAACAATGCTATTTTTGACTTGATTTCGACGGAGCCTGAAAAAGTTCATTCGATGTGCACACTGCATATATTGCATCTTCTTGGATGTGCTTTCAACTATCGTGCCATCGCTTCCTTAGATACACGTCCTCATCATGGTCGTCGGGAACCTCCTAGCGCACACCTTACATTCGTCAACTCACCGTGCCACCGACACAAAATTTTTAAGTGATATCTTATAATCTATGCCATCAAACTTTCTAAAGTTTGACTGCTAATATATTTAGAACTATCTAAATTTGTCGCTAACAATATATGTATAATATTATAATTTTATTAGTATATAATAAGATAAAGTTACAAGTAGTAACAATCAAAGTCATGTCTCATAGACTGTGAAAAATAAAAAATATCACTTAAAAAAGAATAGAGGGAATAATAAAATGTTAGCGCTAAGTAAACCATGTATTGTGAATATTATATTCATATGATACTTTAACTTTACTATATAATTAATTGGGTTTTTCTCCCAATTAATTGGCTACTTTACATATTTAGTTATGAAAATAATTTAATTTTATGATGTCATAATGATAACAAATACTAACGTTGATAAATAAATTACATAGATTTTTATTAGTACACTACATAATCCGCATGACAGTTCATATACTCTACCACTCGAAAAGCACATAGAGTTTTTAGTGTATATATACTTAGTACGTTAATATTGATGTGGCCTATTAACATCACCTATAACTTCAAAATTTGTAAGTAAAATGTCTCGTATAAGACACCCTATATTAGTTTTGAATTATTGCAATAAAAGTAATGGTCACATGGATGAAACAAATAGAGAATCAGACACTTGATTTTTAAATTAGAAACTAACAAAATGTTTCTAATAGCTAAATAAAATAAAACACGGGAACCACCTCTTGGTGGCACAGTAGAATTGTGAATATATGACTCAAACCTATTAGGGTTTAAATACTAGCTAGTTCTTTAGTAGGAATTTTATGAGGTCATGTGTGTGCGCATGTGTGTAAGTTTTTCTTGTAATCGAAAAAATAAAATAAAGTACTTTTAAACCATTCACATAGTTCTACATAAACAGAGAAAAAATAGTTGTTGGGCTATTTACAAAACCTGAAAGAGGATATGGAATATAATCTATATATAATTCTCTCGAGTATTATTAATTAAATTATAATAAAGTCAAAATTAAATTAGAACATATAGCAAGAGTTGGTATTACATAATTTTTAAAATTTTTAAAGGCACCGGGTACCCACTGTCTCCGCCGATGTTTGTAACAACAGTACGTATATCCTATCCGACCGGCCGGAAACCCAGGCCAACGTAGCCCTAACCATGACTACAACGGTGCCATCCAACTAATGATGATGGTTAAGCTTCAAGATCAGCTATCATGGAGAGGAGAGAGCACTTGATTTCTCGACCTAGGGAAGATTTCACACTTGTGGCTACATGTGCTATCTGTACCATTCAAACTGCTCTGAGACTCAGGCTCCCTTTTCTCTCTCCACTCTCTCGGCTCCTAAGCCCCTCCCCGAGCCGCGGCGCCGCCGCACCGTCACGCTTTGTGCTGCCGCGAGCCACGCCGCCAAAGGCTCACCGCGAGCCCCCCACCCGAGCCGAGGAGAGAGAGAGAGAGAGAGAGAGAGAGAGAGAGAGAGAGAGAGAGAGAGAGAGAGAGAGAGATGGAGCCGACACTGAGGGAGAGAGCCAGAGAGGAGCCGAGAGAGGATGGGGGAGGTTGCACGAATCTCCAAGCAAATGGATAGTCGGCCTGCATGTAGCCACATGCAGTGATGGTAAGGCGTTTTCGCTCTTGATCTCTTCCATTTCCACATGTAGTGGAAAACTGGAAAAACGGCTGTTATGTACGTTGGCACGTGTAGCCGCGCGTAGCTCCAACACGGAAAGGCACGGCCGGATCAATTAGCGGGCGTGTCATCGACGAGTCAATCATCATATGCAAGCAAGCGCACGAACATATTTTGGGCCGGTTCGGCGCGCGGCTTCCGGCCGCGGCTGCGTGCTGAGCATTCGGCGCGCGGGTTCCGCTGCGTGCTCGACCTCAACTCGTTGCTAGTTTGCTACGTCGATCGGCGTAACACACGAGCAATGGGATCGGAGGCTGCTTCCATTATTTCCTGATCGAGCAGGTGAGTCGAGGTAGGCACGCACACGGCTAGCTCTTCTTCACACGAGCAGTCGGTCAATCCACGGTGAACTGATAGTGCCATCCATTGCCGTGCGACCTCACGGACGTGAAGATTGACACGGCTCGCGAGAACTGGGCGTACATACAATGTATTGGTGCATGATGGGACGAATCAGATCACAAGTTGCAGGTATAAATTAACTTTAGGCTGCCTTTTGTGGCTTGGTCGGCTTGACACGGCGGGAAGGTTCGGAGAGCAGACCGTGCAGACAAAAAAACCGGATGACTCGGCCGGGTAGGAAAATGCGTGCCGATCCCGTGGATGATGCTGCACTGCTGCAGTAGTAGTACATGTACTTCTCGGCATCTGTAGGTGAGGTCGGCTTAGCAGATCGGTTATACGTACGGTAGCTCTCGCCGTGGTACACCCACACCGTGTAGCCCCTGCCTGAAGCCGTACTTGCACAGGTGCAGTTGCATGTGGAACTTGGACCGCGGCCGGGTGTTGCCGCAGTGCGCGCAGGGGCACAGCACGCCGGCGACCTCGGGGTTCCGCGCGACGCGGAACGCGCGCTGCACGAGCTCGGTCGTCTGCTCCGCCCACTCGGGAGTGATATCTGCTTTGGTTGGTACACAACTACACATGACTACAGATCCAGATACCAATTCAGAGATGAACCATTGCGCAGCTACTGATTCTTGAGTAGGTAATGTAAGCAAGCTTACGACCTAAGAATGTGCTCATGATTAAACATGTCTGCGTTGCGCGTAATTAAACAGGATGCAGCTGTTGGAGATCATTTTCACTCAAATAAAAGCAAGGAATAGAGGATAGATAAGAGTGCTAACTCAGAACTTCACACTATGTTTATTCGCCTTGGAATGTACTAAACTTCAGAGAGTTTCAGACTTCTGAACCTTTTCCGGACGAGCTACAGTAATTCTTCCGAAAAGTTCAGAAGAAGAAAACAGAGACTCGAGACGTCGAGCTGCACAAAAACTAACTGCAGCTTTTCATTGTTTATTTTACTCCTCTTATTCAACAACTATCACTAGTTTGTTACATGCAAAAAATGATCCGCTTCTTGCGACTCCAGAAGACCCGGCCATTGTGCTAGCTGTTGTAGTTTGTTACATGCAAAAAATGATCCGGAAATACTGCTAGTCACAGAATGTAAATATGAGCTTGGTGCCTCTTTGCTACAGAATGTAAATTACAATAACAATGCCTACAACAACTATTCAAGGAATGGTTGAGTAAAGATGCAATAGCCAAACTGCATGCACCAACCACTTCAGTGCCACGTCATGCCACTTGCTCCAGGATGTGCCACCTTGTCCTATTTGGTACCTCTTTGCAGCACTCAAACAAATTTAGTGGCATAAGGGAGCAAACTGATAGTTGTGTGACCTACTTGTATCCACCTCACAAGTTGTATGACCTGTGGTGCATTTTACTCTAAATATATTATACCTTTTCATGGTCGTTTCCAGTTATCAGGTTGTCCTTCAATTGTTCCTTTGTCAAATTCTTAGGATCATGGGATTTTACTTCATGGTACTTGTTCTATGGTCTCCTGTTGTGATTCCTTTACTGCTAACACTTGTTCAAAGTTGGACAATAAGCGCTTCAACAAGAATTGTTGGATATGCTTGCATTGTTGGACTGTATGTATCTATAATGATACTTGTCATGCTATGGGGCAAAAGAATACGTGGTTACGAGAATCCAGTTGAGCACTATGGGATGACTCTTGCATCCACATCAAGGGTATAAACCATGGTCTTGTGTAGAAGGATTTGCATAAGGAGAATTTACAGAATGCTCCCAACGCACATATATAATAACTTACCTTTGATTGCAGGTGCAAGAATTTTTTCAAGGTCTTGTTGGAGGTGTAGCTGTTGTTGGGTTGGTGCATTCAATAGGCATTTTACTTGGTTTTGCAACTTTCGAGCAGGGTCGTCTTCACTCTTAAGCTAGACCCTTTGATCTTCTAGTAATGTTTTCTTGCTAGCTCTTAAGAGGGTTTGTCACAGCAACTAGTATTGCTGTGGTGGAAGAAGTGGTTTTCAGATCATGGCTTCCAGAATATATTTCTGTTGGCCTTGGCTACTACAATGCCATTCTGATATCTGGAGTTGCTTTTTCTCTATTTCACCGGTATGCCCATTCTGGTCACTATCCTTCTATTATGTCACTACTTTATTATTGAACACACGGTTCATGTTACTGGGCTGTAGAGGGAAAATTGCATATGTACCCCATAGTTAGCAGTGACTTGTAGATTTACCCCACACTTAGATGGCTTTACTATTTTGCCCCATACTTGGAGTGCCCCCTTATTATTTTGCCCCACTATCCACTTTTAATTTCATTTTGACAAATCTACCCTCTGCCGCCCAGTCCAGTCCGCCTCGGCTGCTTCGCCTCTGCTCTCGCCGCCCCTTCCACCTCCGCCTCCGACTCCGATGAGGACCCCGACTCCCAGCTCCCCGCCGCGTCCCCCCTCTTGCGCCGCCGCATGCGGGAGGCGGCCGCGGGCTGTCGGACCGAAGGTAGGAGTGGAGGAGGGCGTTGCAGTCGGGGGAGGCGGGCGCGGGCCGGAGTCGGCCGAGCGCTTCGAGCGCCGCGTCGAGATCTCGTCCGCGCCGCCTCCGGCATTTGCGGCGCAGAGGGGGACGCGGCGGGAGCTGGAGTCGGGGTCGCCGGAGTCGGAGGCGGAGGTGGAAGGGTGGCGAGCGAGGCAAAGCGGCCGAGGCGGTATGGTGAGAGCATAGGACGCGCGGCATGGTGCATGAACGGGGGGGGTGGCGCGGCGAGAGGAGCATGGGGAGGCGGGGACGGCGACGCCCGATCTGGAGGGAGGCGGGGGGCGGCGCGGCGCGGGCGAAGTCGGCCGAGCGCTGAGCGCCGCGTCGAGATCCCGTCGCGGCCGCCTCCGCATGCGGCGCGCAGAGGGGGACGCGCGGGAGCGGGAGTCGGGTCCTCGTCGAGGCGGAGGTGAAAGGCGGCGCGAGCAGAGGCGGCGGCGAGGCGGATCTGGCGGGCGAGAGGACTGGACTGGGCGGCAGAGGGTAGATCTGTCAAAATGAAATTAAAAGTGGATAGTGGGGCAAAATAATAAGGGGGCACTCCAAATATGGGGTAAAATAGCAAAGCCATCTAAGTGTGGGGCAAATCTACAAGTCACTGCTAACTATGGGGTACATATACAATTTTCCCGTCTGTAGAAGGGTTCAATCCTAGCAATGCTATAAAAATCAAGCATGGTTTTGTCTCATTTACAAACAAACTAGGTGATACCTTTCTGTAGCAGCCTTAAAAGCTACTACTAATATAAAAGTCTGCCTTTTATATACAAGCATGTTTCAGTTGTGTCGCCAACCACCAAAAATGTTGACCTCCTACAAATGAAAGGCAGGTCTCTACCTTCAGTACCTGGTTTCTTGCTACTTTCACTTGTGCTTTTTGGACTCAAAACAAAGAACGCAAGGGAAGCTCGCTGCACCGATTGGCATGCGTTCTGGAATTATGACTGCTAGTTATCTAATACAAAGCAGTGGTATTATTACATCCAAACCTGAAAGTCCATTCTAGATGATTAGCACCAACCATATGCATCCTTTTGATGGTGTAATCGACTTAAGTATCTACGCTCTACTTGTAGGAATGGCAACGGGTTGGATATCTCCGGGTTCTGCTCTTTCCCGAATCAAACCCGAAAGTACTATCCAAACCCGAACCCGAAATAACTTTCGGGGCGAATAGGAGCCCAACCCGAAACTCATGGATACCCGATATCCAATGGATATCCAAAAACTGGACAAAATTCAATACCGCGCGCGGGGATCGCGCGCGCGCGTGGCGTGGGGGGGCGCGCGGGGACGGCGCGGGGATCTGCGCGCGCGGCGGTGGCGTGGGGCGGGGCGGGCGGGCGCAGGGGATGGGCGTCGACGTGTCGTGGGTCGGTGGCGGTGGGAGTGGGGGCGGGGTGGGTGGGATTGGGTGGGTAGGGTTAGGGTTTCACTCATTTTTACTTATATACTAGGTGAAAGGGCCCACATGTCATACACACTTCGGGTATCCATGGATATCCATGGGTAGAGTTTGCCCTCCAAATCCAACCCGAACTCTTATCGGGTACCCGGCCCGAACTATCCATGGATAGAAAATGCCATCCAAACCCACTATTTTTGGGTTGGATACCCATGATACCCGCTCCACGGATAATTTTGCCATCCCTATCTACTTGCTATCCTTTTCTTACCTCGAAAACTGTTCAGAAGGATACTTCTGTGTCGTGAGAATTGGAAAAGAAAAAAGATAACTCCTGATATATAGCTAGTGAGGCGAGCTTCATCAAATACGTCATCATCTCTGTATAAAATCTATGCGAGCGTTGAAGGGCTTCTCTAGTACACCACGTTAAACTGCACCTCAAATTTCTGATGCTTTTCAGCTTGCTGGCTGCGAAAAGGAAACAGCCGGTTAGCTCCTTCACACTGAGAGGTGCTGCTAAATGCAATGACTTTGGGGCTGTCAGTTCACTGGGGTATCTGTGGCCTTCATGCTTGGCAAATTTGTATGCTACCCTTTTCTGGACTGTATGGATCAACTTGTAATCTTCCTGGTTATAAGATTACCTCCATACAGGGATAATTTCTTCCAGACATTATAAGGTACGTATCTTAACCACAGCTAACTTTTATTTGTAGTGTGCCAAACTGTTAACTCCCTTCACTGTAACTGTGTCTGTGCATGCAGGTGAGACAGCATAAACTAAGCAAGTTGTTGGATATGCTCAGGGAGAGAAACTAGCAGATACGGTAATATAATGGTTACTATTTAGCCATCTTGCCAAGTGTGTTGCGCAGTCTATCACCTGACTTCGTTCTGTAGTTCATACTAATTACCTGTAGGTTTGGTCAGTAGATCGTCTAGTCAATTTTTGTTTCTGAATCTTCGGACGCAAGCATAACCAAGTTTTGAAGTAGCAGTTTTACCCAACACATACTGTATTTAGAAATAGATCCGGGACAGAGCTTATGTCACCTACTCACCTACAGTTAACGTATCTTCGATCTTCCCCCTCTGTTCGCTGTAAGATGTATTTACCCCCTCCCCTCTGTTCGCTGTAAGTGTAATGTTACTCCAATGTACAGAAAAAAATTATTGAGATTTACAATGAAAATAGCCATGTATTTTCCGCTACATGGCTATTTTGCTGACAAGTTGTGCAGAAAATTTTGTCTTCTGCCTCGATAATATTTTCCGTTCAAATATTTTGGTGTTCATCTGAGCGCTGATTCATCTGGGGGACTATATATGTTGAAATTTTGCAAGGCAAGCTAGCCAGGCTGCTACTGGTAGCGAGATCTCGCCGAGAGCCTCCCGCGAGATCGTACGGCGCCTGCGAAGCCACGTGTCCGCGGTTCGCCACACCAAGGAAAGGCCTGGCCGCGCTGTGGGCCTCGTGGACTGTGCTTTCTGGCACATTGCATTGTTGTTACCTTATGGTGTATGGGAGTAGCTACTCTGTACCATACCTTATTATTTCAAACCAACTGAAATAGACCCCAATTTTGCAAAATTGAATAGGGAAACAAAAATGAAGTCTTGGATCATTTAGCGCCTATGTTCAGCCTAAACATTTGATTTATTGGTAACTTGTATACTGAAGAATGACAATATGATAGATTCTTTTGTTTGGATTTGCATATATTTACAAACTTGTCCAAGTTGGTAGGCGATTCTGCGTGTTCCCTACATTGGGACTTATGCTGCTAAGTAACTGACAAGGACAGAAAGAAGGAATTATTTGCCGTGATGATCCCCTGTGGGGTTTCATTCTCTTATATAGAAAAGATACATGATAGGATTTACAGCAGATCGTATCTGAACAATCCTATACAATCGGCTCCTTCTATCTATACAAGAAACCGATCCCTACAATTATGCTACGCTATAATGCTCATGCCTAATAGATCGCTAACTACTATGTTTTACATTCCCCCTCAATCTTAACCGGAACAAGGTTCAGATTGTGTCGTAGACGATCAAGCATGTAGCGCGTAGCTGGTTTGGTGAATCCATCAGCTACCTGATCATTGGAAGATACAAAACGCACATCAAGTGCACCCAATGCAACCTTCTCCCTGACAAAATGAAAGTCCACCTCTATATGCTTTGTCCGTGCGTGGAAGACAGGATTAGCTGTTAGATAGGTAGCTCCAAGATTATCACACCATAATACTGGAGGTCGCGGCTGGCTTATGCCTAATTCTTTCAACAAAGACTGTACCCACGTTGCTTCAGCAGTACCATTCGCCAAGGCCTTGTACTCAGCTTCAGTGCTAGACCGGGACACTGTGGGTTGTTTGCGAGAGCTCCATGAGATCAAGTTTGGGCCTAGAAATACTGCAAAACCTCCTGTAGACCTGCGGTCATCCATACACCCAGCCCAATCTGCGTCAGTAAACACGCTTAAGAGTGTGGAGCTGGAACGCCGTATACTGAGTCCTGTGGCAACTGTGCCCTTGATATATCTTAAAATATGCTTGACTGCCTCCCAATGCACATCAGTGGGTTTGGAAAGATATTGGCACACCTTATTCACAGCAAAAGAAATATCCGGCCTTGTTAACGTGAGATATTGCAGTCCTCCAACCATGCTTCGATAATTGAAAGCATCATCATCACTAAGAGCTGTACCACTATCACGTGCAAGTTTGTCTGTAACAGACATGGGGGTTGAGACGCTCTTACAATTCTCCATGTGAGCTCGATGAAGGAGATCAGAAGCATACTTGTGCTGCATCAAGGTGATTCCCCCTGGATTGTAGACGACTTCAATCCCCAGAAAATAGTGCAATCGACCAAGATCTTTGATCGGAAAGGAAGAAGACAAAGCACGTAAATGATGATCAACGACCTTACGGAAGAGCCAGCAATAACAATGTCGTCCACATACACAAGCATATATATGGTGATGTCCTCATGATGAAACAGAAAGAGAGGTATCTCGCCTTGGAGGACTGAAAACCAAGCTGAAACAACCGGTCACTGAGCCGGGAGAACCAGGCACGAGGTGACTGTTTGAGACCATAAAGTGCCTTTTGAAGTTTGCACACATAAGAAGGATGCTGAGAGTCTTCAAAACCAGGAGGCTGCTGCATATATACGTCCTCATTCAGAAAACCATGGAGAAAAGCATTACTCACATCTATTTGACAAAGATGCCATCCGCGAGAAATAGCCAAAGCCAGAACTAAACGCACAGTGGCTGGCTTAACAACAGGACTGAAAGTGTCTTGATAATCAACACCATACTGCTGTGTGAATCCCCGAGCAACCAAACGCGCCTTATGTTTATCAATGGAGCCATCTGGACGCTGTTTAAGCTTGAACACCCATTTACTCCCAACAATATTGACTCCAGGTGGCCGAGGCACAAGAATCCATGTGCAATTTTTTTGGAGAGCAGCAAACTCATCCTCCATAGCGGAGCGCCAAGCTGGGTCGGAGAGGGCGAAAAGATGAGACGTGGCGCGCGAAGAAAGCACGGCGGTTCGGATCATACCGAAGCTGTGCCATCTGTAAATTGCTTGGGAAGGCCTGTCCATTGCGGAGCGAGTGGTCATTTGGTGTACGGGTTGAGCATTGTCGGACCAGATTTTTCAATCCGAATCTTATGTGTTTCTTTGCACTAATCCTGGATCGATGGTTAGTGCACACGGGAACATTCTTGAATCATTTCATACATCGCATAAACATTCATTATATTACATAACTTGAAATACACCACGTCGGTGATAGAGTTTACAAAGAGGCCGATCAGGCCAATTGCCTTATTACAAACATGCACAATGAAGTAAAAGCAAAAGTAAACCCAAATCCACCGACAAGCGACTGGAAGGTACTGTGTGCATTATATGTCACCAGCTAACTAGTAACATACGTGCACACAACGCCGGATGTCCACTTGTCCATGTCTAATCAACGAAGCCTACGCCTTAGTTTCCTTCGTCGTTCTTCTCCTCCGTAGCGGGAGCTTCCTCGTAGGCGTAGTGGTCTTGCGCTCCTGTTTCGGATTTTTGCCGCAGCGGCGTGAGCACTCCGACCCCGTGCTCAGCGAATCAACACACAGAATGCAGTATATAACATGTATGGCTATTCAAAGGATGGCTTTGGTTTATTTTATTTTTGCGAAGAGTGCTTTTGAATACAATTATGTAAAAATTCCTAAGACCTAGCATTTGAACAAAAAGCATAATGTTCAAGGAGTATTAATATGAATTTCCATACATATGGCATCACACCATATGCCTAATATCATCATAACTTCTCTCTACATACGGCATCACACCGTATGACATTTTTCAGCGTTATAGCCGCTTAACTTACCACTGGGACGACACCCAGGAACCACTGGAACGACATCCAGGAACAACTGGGACGACACCCAGGCACTACTGGAACGACATCCAGGAACAACTGGGATGACACCCAGGACAACTCAAATCTGGGCTTTCCTCTGCCCTTCCACTTTTCCATTCCCATTTTTCAAATACTTTTGTAAACTGAACTATATCTAGTTAAGTTCCCATGTGCGCTTCGACCAGTAGGCACGGCTATTCGAATAGTTTTGACTCTGCGAGTTTTGCACACTTTACCCACAAGAGATAAATCCACCCGTTGTCCCACATGATTCCTTAGCCATGCGGTTGAGTAGACTATCACAGATTGTTACAATGCATAGTCCTCACGTGGTTACGCCGCTAAGGTCTATCTTCCGTGGATCAGACCATCCTCGGGAAGGGTCCTCGTGAGCCATCACGGGCAAAGGCGGGATGCGACCATCCATCCCTTTGCTCGTGGTCATACCTTCACGTAACCACCTAGAGCCACACAAATTAGTAAACCGCCTACACTTTGCCGACTTGTGGTTGTCTTTGTTTTACAGGTGACATGACAAGATTCAGTCCTTAGTGGTATCTGGGCGGTCTACCACTAACCCACTTATGCAATCACTGCACCACACACATACACACCATCGAACCAATCCGCCCTTGATTAATTAAGCAAGTTGGGGATCTTGGGAGTGTAAAATAATCATATCAAACATATACCGATCATTATCACAATGATCGCCCAAACCAATTTCTCATGAATAAAAGTGATGCTCGGGACAATTTCTTGCCCCGAGTTCCTAATCAATGCTAAGCATGGCATATGATTACGGACTTATTTTCGAAATGCTACTAATATATTTTTGCTAGGGCGACAAGGTTCACACATTCAATTACTCAAAGGAGGGGGTAATATTATTCAAAGTAAACAATGGCATATAACTAGAATATCAATTTTAGCATGTATTTGCATAAAAATAACAGCATGCATTTTGTTAATTTAACACAAAGTAATTTGCATAAATGTGGGTTCAACATGATCAAAGTATTGACTCGCCTTGGTCACAGTGGTCGGGTGCTTGATTGTCCGGGGCTTCTAGTGCTGCGGCCTCGATCTCTTCTTCTTGTGCTTCGTAGGCTATTGTAATCGTGCGCGAAAATTTGGATAAAAAGAAAATATCAAATCAACAAAATATCACCAGAAATTCAAATGAACTTTAAAAATTATAATTTCAGTTCCATTGGATAGATATTGAATTTAGATGAATTTAGAAATTTGTCTCATTCAATTTGGAGTTAAAATGTAGAAGTTATGATCATTTGAAGTTCTCAGGTTTGAATAAATTCCAAAAACATTAAATTTCTGACAGTGGGACCCACAGGTTATTTTAATCTTTTTATTTCATTTCTTATTATGTGTGTATGACAGGTGGGTCGGTTCTGTTCATGGGGTCCACTTGTCGGCATGGGTGCAGTGCGAGATGTGCCAGCGACATGTGGGGCCAGCGGTCGTGACAACTCTCTCTGCGATGGGCGACATGTGGGGCCCACTGTCGGTGCAGAAATTAAAGAAACTCGACCTTCGCGCGGAGCGGGGCTCGAGCAGCGCCGCGAGGCGGGGAGAATAGATTAGCGGTGGAAGCCACTCGGCCGAAGCCGAGCGATGCTTACCCTATAAGGGTAATAAAACACTTTGAGGTAGCTCGCCGAGGGGCGGACAGAGGAAGTCGGGCGACGGTGGCGGCGGCGGCGGCCGGAGAGGGCTGGGTCGGCGTAGAATATAATCCCGAGCGGCGAGTCTTCAGTGTAGACGGCGGAGTGGAGGAGTGCGGTGGCGGGCGGGCGTCACGACGGCGGAGGTTCGGCAGTGTCGTCGCCGTGGCTTCGAGCGACGAGACCCGATGGAGGAGGGGGCTAGCCGCTGGCTCGGAGATGGCTCATGAGCAAGGAATCGAGCTCGGGTGGCTCGGTGTGGTGGATGGGAGCTCGCGGAGTTCGGGAGGATGAGCGTCGGCGAGAGATTGGGGCACCGGACCAAATGCGTGCGGGGAAGGAGAGTGAAGCGGGCGGCGCGTTTGCGATCTCGGTAAGGCTTTATAGCCGGAGAGGGCTTGTCGGCGAGGACCACATTCGGCCGCCGCTGTTCATGCCTGCGAGGGGAATGGAGGCAAATCTCACCGGATTTTGCAGAGAGAGAGAGGGCGGGAGAGGTGCTTCCCCCTCCTGTAGATTCTTAGATATTTTTCCGTGAGGTGAGAGAGGAGAGCGGATTGGCTGCGCAGAGAGAGAGCGCGGCGAGAGAGCGCGCGGCGCGTGGAGAGAGAGAGGAGGAGGAGACGACCACGGCGGCGGGGTCCACCGGCCGAGAGAAAGCGCGGGGCGGGCGGGGCCACTGCGCAGAGGAGGAACGCGAGGAGCGGGCCACTCGGCGTGGCGCGGCGCGCGAGAAAGCGGGCATGAGCGCGGTCTTTGGGCGCGCGTCTGTGTGGCTGGCTGAGCGATCACAGCGACATGAGAGGCTGGGCCGGGGTGATGGCCGGCCCGGCTGGGTTATTTTCCTTTTCTTTTTCTTTTATTGTATAAATTTTGTATGTATATACACTTGCACATACATCTTGGGTATATATCTATACACATACTTTCATCTCCTTCTTATGTTTGTGCATAAATATATATTTTATTTATTTATGGTATTCATGTGTATATATGTATATATGTCCTTATATACACATGGTTCTTTGCATATTTACATGAGTATTAATTTCCTTTAATTTGTTTACCCTAATTTTTTTAGGGATATTATTTTATGCTTATTTTCATTTCTCAACTTGGTAATTTATGGATCATCTTTTCAGATTCTTTATCTGATATTCGTGTTGTATCATTTTATGTGTGGATTTCTTTCCTCTTTTACTTTTGAATTCCTTTACATTTACAAAAGCCAACAAATTCCAAATTTAAATAAAAAGCAAATAAAATAATCCAAAAACTCCACAATATATTATTTATATTTTTCAGGATGTTACAAATCTACCCCCCTTAAAAAGAATCTCGACCCCGAGATTCGGCCTAGCTAGTGAACAGGTCGGGGTAGTCTTGACGCAGTTTATCTTCTCGTTCCCAGGTAGCTTCCTTCTTGGAATGGTGACTCCATTGTACTCTGCACATGCGAATGATTTGGGTTCTTGTCTTTTTCTCCACAGTATCTAATATCTTGATGGGACGTTCCTTATAGGTTAAATCTTCTTCAAGCTCAATAGCCTCAAGTGGAGTTTGATCTTCTGGTACTCGTAGACATTTCTTGAGTTGGGATACATGGAAGATATTGTGTATATCAGATAGATTTTGAGGTAAATCTAACTGATAGGCGACTTCCCCTTTCTTGGCTACAATTGGGAATGGTCCCACATAGCGAGGTGTAAGTTTGCCTTTGACTTTAAACCTCTTGACTCCTCGTAGAGGTGACACCTTCAAATAGACATAATCTCCAACCTCAAATGTCAACGGTCTCCGCCTTTTGTCTGCATAACTCTTTTGCCTAGACTGAAATTTGCTATGTCGGTCTCTGATTAGACGAACCTTCTCTTGACTTGTTTGAGAATGTCGGGTCCAAATATGACATTCTCCCCACTTCGACCAATATAGTGGGGTCCTACATTTCCTTCCATACAAAGCTTCAAAGGTGACATCTGAAGACTGGTCTGATAGCTGTTGTTGTAGGCAAACTCAGCATAGGGCAAACATTTATCCCAGTCTTTGGAGAAATCCAAGGCACAAGCTCTGAGCATATCTTCTAGTATCTGGTTCACTCTTTCTGTTTGGCCATCCGTGGTGCAACTGCATTGCATCGGTATATTAGACAACAAAGCGATAAGTCATAATTTCGCATATGATCATTCACAATCACCGGCTCAGACTGAGGAAAACAAACAGCGTCAGAGGAAGGTGTGGCCAATTGAGAAGGAGTGGAGAAAGGAAACAGGGATTCATCAAAAACAACATCGCGCGAGATGTAAACCCGGCCGGTACTTCTGTCAAGGCACTTGTATCCCTTATGCATGGAACTGTACCCCAAAAACACACATATTTTGGAGCGAAACTGCAACTTATGAGAGTTATATTTCCGAAGACTAGGCCAACAAGCACAACCAAAAGTGCGAAGAAAAGTATAATCTGGTGTAATATTGAGAAGGCGTGTAATAGGTGTAGAATTGTTGATGGTACGACTCGGCATTCGATTAATTAAATAGCATGCCGTCAAAAAAGCTTCATCCCAGAATCTGAGAGGAATAGAGGAATGAGCTAAGAGAGCAAGTCCAGTTTCAACAATGTGCCTGTGCTTTCTTTCGGCCACACCATTTTGTTGTGAGGTATGGGGACAGGAGACACGATGAGAAATACCACAACGCTGGAAATATTTATGAAGACGATGATACTCCCCTCCCCAATCAGATTGAACAGTACGAATTTTGGAATTCAAGAGACGCTCAACATGTTTTTGAAAAATATAAAGATTTGCTCAACATCTGATTTATGCTTAAGAAGATAAATCCAAGTATAGCGGCTATAGTCATCCAAGAAACTTACATAATATTTAAAACCTCAGCGATGAGGCTTGAGCAGCCCCCACACGTCGGAGTGAATAAGCTCAAGTGGAGAGGTTGTGACACGAGCAGAATTATTATAAGGAAGTTGATGACTTTTTGCACGTTGTGAGCATCACAAGCGAAAACTCTTGTTTGAAGAAACAATCTAATTTATTGGATTTTAAGATAGACCTAGCAACAGTTGAAGTAGGATGACCAAGGCGTTGATGCCATTGGGAGGGCGACACTTTGACACCGGACGAAGCATGATGAGGAGTGATGGATGTTGAGCGACAAAATGGCACGGATAGAGACCACCTTTGCTTCTACCGAGTAGAAGTGTTTTCCTCGTGGCCTTGTCCTTAACAAGGAAAGCATCAGCATGAAATTCAATGAATACATCATTATCAGAAACAAGCTTATGTGCGGAAAGGAGATGCTTATTGATGTGAGGAACATGAAGAATATTTTTAAGAGCAAGAGACCGATCTAAGCCGGGAATTATAGAATGACTAATATGCAAACCTGCTCCGTTGGCCACTTGAACCTGATCCTTGCCGTGGTAGCCTTCTTGAATGGTCAGGCGATCAAGATCGCTTGTCAGGTGATCCGTTGCACCGGTGTCGATGTACCAATTTGTGTCGACGTTGTAGCCTCCTCCAGTCATGGCGCTGTTGCCGCCACGATACTCCCCACGGTGCTCCTCTGGCTGGTATGCATGATTGAATCGGTTGCGGCAGTTCAACGCCACATGGCCATAGATGCCACATACCTGACAGCGAGGGCCGTTGTTCTTGCCGCGGCCATGCGGGATGCGCGTGTCGCCGGAGGTATAAATGGAAGGGCGGTGGCTTGCTTGGGGGAGAGGAAAGAAATGCCCCGGAAGGGTGGCCAGGCGGGCGGTGACTTGCGGCGCGGGCGCGCGGCTGGACGGCGGTGGTTGGGGTCTGCCGTTTACTCCAGACGGCGCCGTGCCGGATGGAAACGGTTGGGATATACAAGCGCAGCTCTGGAATTTTTTCCGTGGCTGCTTAGGGTAACTTGGTTTCCTTCTGATTATGCTGACATACGATAGAGATTTCATAGATCATAGCATACGAGTGATTGGACAGTGTCGAACTTTAATTGTGTTTTCTTTCATATTTCAACTGTGATTTAAGAGTAAGATCCCATGACATAATTAGGCCTTGTATTCGTTGCCTTTGCCCTAGTCCCTCCATATGTAACCTAAATTGCAGGTGGAAAGCTAGCCTAAGCCAAATAGGCTTTTAGTGTGCATTTCATACGATCAATGTGTAAACTGCAGCTAAGTCAATCAAAACAGCATGGTTAAATTGCCACATAAGTAGGGGATGGAAAAAAGCTCTTTAGTTGGGCTCGTTGGTTCGATTTAAAATGCTTCTATACACTCATTAATTAGTTAAATATTGAATGAGTCGATTTTGGGCGAAATTAAATTTTGCTTTGGCTCGACTCGGCTTGTTAGGTTGATTCTAAAAATACTTCCAAACTATTAATAAAATGATATTAGATTAAACTATACCAATTTCGAAAAAAAAGCTCGATAAGACGATAACCTGGCTAGATATCCACATCTACGCAAAAAATGCATGCACGTGACATGTGGCACATACTGTATAGCTAAGGATTGATGCAGACATGCGTTGCAATTGACAACCATTGGGCTCCAGGGCTCGAGCTCTTCTATGGGGATTTTCCAAACGATTTTTTGAGTCTAAAATCATGTGCAATGTTTGTGTTGATATTTTCGTTGTTATTGCCGTCTTGAAAAACGCAGACAAAGCCATCACTCTGACCCAAAAGAACGTGACTGTAGTGATTAGCATTAGGGTTATTCATTCAGTATTTCGGGTAAACATGATTCGGTGAATACGATATTTTTGTCAAATACGGTATTGTTTTTGGTAAATATGATATTTTAAAAATACAGATTCGGTATCGGTAAACATGCAATTATTTTATTATGGTATCGGTAATACCATATTTACTAAAGTTGACACAAATTGTGAGATAATATGATGACATTTTAGCATGATAACAAACTAATAATGATAGCCGACATCAAACAAACAAAATTATGAACTATAGAATCACTAGTTGGCAGCTACAAGTGAATAAAAACACCATAAACATATATGCACACAGAGCAAACAAGTAAACAATAGTCGGCTGGCCCATTGACCAAGAAAATAAGTAAGCAGACGCAATGGGTTGAGAGCAACGTGCCGATCAGCCATTGACGAGTAAACAAATAAGTTGGGCCAACATCAATGCAGCTTTCTATGAGAAGCGAACTCACGAATTTGTTCGGTTTTCAGCCGGCTCTTTTCAAAACTAATTACCAAAAACAATGTTTTTGCGTAACGTATCGAATACCAATACCGATGAAATCGAGTTGACTAGTACAATTCAATTTTTTTGGGTACGATTTATTTAGTTCGGTACAATTGCAACAACCCTAGTTAAAGCATTCCCAATGGTAGATATCTCAAGCTATTTCTATACCCCTTCATATCACCAAAAAACTATTGTAGACACTACCACTTTGATAGGTTATGTCTATACAGCTCGGTGGTGATCCACATGAAATAAGCTCGCATCGAGCACTAGCACGGTCCACCCATGCCATCGCCCAAATCACGTATGCGCTCAAGTTGCGGTAGTCATAGATTCCCATGGAGCACAAGCACGACAGGCAACACATGCGTTGTTGATGCGTCTACTGACTCAGTTAGTACTATCGTGCGCCAGCCTACGCCTAACCTGCATGTGTGCAATGCAGCCTGAACATGATGATATACGCTAGGTGACAGACCTATATAAAGGAGCTGCAACCACGGCGCAGAATAGGGATGACAATTCCCCGCGAGGATATTGCCCAGCGGGCGAGGGCGAACTCCCTTGATGGGAGATAGGGACGGCCCGACACGCTAGCCAAGTGGGAGTGCGGTCGGCCTCCCCTTGGGCCCATGAGGATCAATAAGAATAAAAATATATTATAGATTTTAATATGTGATATGTATTTTTAGATATTTAAACTAAAACTTGAATCTATATATTAGGATGTAACTTTTCCAGCTATATTTGGGAAAATAATATACCTAAATACTTATAAATTAATTAATAAAGTCACATGATAATTTTTTCAATCTATATTTAAATTGTTTTTTCCATCCATGTGGAGCCCACAGGGGATGGGATTCCCATGGGGAGGTTTGTGCTCTGTTTGGTTTAACAACGACAGGGTCCTTAACAGGGATCAGGGCGGGGACACGGGCAAGCCCTCCAGAACCCCAGCCCCATTGCCATTGACAGGAAACTAGATTATGTTGCCATGAACTCCTTCGTCCCCACTAGCCGTGCCCATGAGCTTAAAGCTGCGCCACAGCCTGCCAGCCTAGACCTCATCTTATTTGTTTCACCCATCCAGTCATACACAAGATTTTCAGTTGTCCTAAACAAGTACTCTAGCATACTCTCAAACAGGGGTTTTCAATATCGATTGCTTCACTAATGAATCGATTATCAAAAAATTTAGTGAAATTTCAAATCAATTTTTAAAACAAAAGATAAAGAAAAGTGCAATGTTGAGGGTTCTAACAAATATTATTTTGTTCACAAATTATAGATCTTTAATATGTGATATGTACTTATTTAGCTATTTGGACTAAAACTTGGATCTATATGTTAGGGTATAACTTTTGAAGCAATATTTGTGGGGAAGATGTACCTAAATACTTATAAATTAATCAATAAAGTCACATGATAGTTTGTCATCTATATTTGAATTGTTTTCCCATCTCACGGAGCCCAATGGGGATGGATAGATAGAGGTAGGGGTGCAAATGGGTTAGGTTTTTCCCAACCGATCCAGTTGGTATCGGATTCAATAAGACGGTTTGGTATTTGGACGGATTCGGCATGATATTTGAATAGTTATAGCTGGATTCAGTAGCGAATTCGGGATTGATAAAAACCGATCGAATTTCTTTGGTAATAAGTAAATCCGGTAATATCTGCTCGAATATACGATACTATGTGACTCTATGTAGTATGTAAGATGTAACCCTAAGTCCCTATCCCACCGCCTAGTTCAACTTGGACTATGGACTACGAGAGAGAGAATCGGAGGGACAAAGACCACCTAGGGTGGGTTTTTTGGGCTGTGGCTTATGGTTTAAATTTTAAATCTTGGCTGTTTGCAAGAGGAAGTACGCAAAGGATAATAGTCACATGCAATTTTGGTCTGTACAGCTGAGCTCAGTACACTTTTTACTACAATATTTCTGTTGATTCCACCTTGAAAAAATGGACCATTTGAAAACTAGTTACTGTAGCTTAAGCCATAAGCTACGAGCCATAAGTGGAAAAGAAAGGAGCCCTAACCTAACTAATGACCGCGTCATGTGAGCTAGGGTTTTGGCACCATAGGGCGCCGCCGCCGCCACCTGAAGCCTCCAGTTCAGTCACTACCGCCTGGAGCCTTCGGTTCCACCGCCGTCGCCTGATGCCTTCGATTCGGTCGCCGCCGCCACCAGGAGCCTCCAATTCAGCCGTCACCACTTGGAGCCTACGGATCAGCCACTGTTGGGAGCCTCTGATTCGGCAGCACTGCATGAGCTTCTAGGTTCCAGCACCATAGGCCGTTGCCATTGGGAGCTTCCAGGCAGCCATTGTTGGACCAGGGGATGAATTGGGCAAACCTATTGATATTAATAATGCTGAAGTGAAATCTTCTATAATTTCTACAATGCATTGTGAAGAACTATACTTCCCCCTATGTAACACGTTTCCTTTCCATTTTGTCAATTTTAAGTTGTCTAGGTAGAATAGTATTACCCTGGATTGTGACTCTTGATGCCCTAAAGCCTTTTGCTTGTGAGGCTCCTAAGCAGATAACTTATCAATATTGTTCTGTGGAGCACTAATTTGCTTTATGTTACAGGAATTTGAGCCTTTGCCTTAGTTGAAAAGAATCACATAAACTACGACATTCCTCTTGAAGTAGGATTTTGTCACCGTTGTTGCTTTGATTTATTTTCTCTTAGTATTTTTTGTATTAAAATCAATCTAATCATTGCATTTTCTTTTCTATGCAAGGTTAGGATTAAGCCCAAAGAGCGAAGTGATCCATCAATTGTCGCAAAGAGTAATTTCAAGCATTTGTAAGAACCACGATTATTAGCCTTTTGATGTGATTGTCTTTGTACTTTTTAATTGAATGCATCATTCCATTCATGGCTTGCATATATTCACTCATTTGTTCTTGAGTAGTCGTGGAAATATATTCATATGGTTTTCCTTGGTTTTGATACCGATTCTCGTTGCATTTGGTAGTGTTTCAATGTAATGCACCACCACATGTTCTTTAAGTTATGAAATTCCTTTTTTACCTCAGTGTGTAACCTGTGCACATTCGCGTAAACAATTTTTACAGGTATTGGACTTTGACACAGCAAATAGCACACCACACTATTAATGGATGTAATATGAGAACATGGGATATGTTTGCACACTACAGACACACTCAGTGGACCTGTATGGAGTAACAATTGCAAATATCATTATAAACATGCCAATTTAGAAATTCTAGCCCATATCTATATTTTTTAATATATGGCCTTGTTTCAGGAATGAGATTCTTTGGGATGTTTGCTGGAGCTAACATGGAATGACCTAAAGGAGATATCAGTTGGAAATTCGACCTACAGGTTCCTTGAAGATGGGGATGAAATCATCTTGACAGCTTGTTGCAAGGTACAATAAACTCATCTTTTCATCAAATCTAGCTCTCGTTGAAGATGCTATATTGTATCTTAATGCCATCTACTGGTTGCAGGGCGAAGATTACAATGTTGGATTTGGAACCTGCACTAGGAAGATTCTGCCATCACTTCCATGAGCCAAGATGGAGGATGATCTACATGTCTTGAATTCTTCAGCGTGTCAATAATCTCAAAACAAAGCATGCAGTGTATCTTTAAGGGCTTAGTGATGGTATATAATATGGCATGTGTTTCCCTGAACCTTAGAAGAGGGAAATATTGTTCTCTTGTGATAATAAAAATTATCTGAAGTCATTGTTTTGATAGTGCTGCGATCAATGGAGCATAGTCCTAGTATGTTTCTCCAAAAATTCTGTTCGGTATGATGCATCTATTGATGATTGTTATTGCCTACATTGTTCAATTACAAGGAAATTAATTAGAACATTTACTCTTTCGCACTTGAATTTGATACATGATGAATTGATGATGTATGAGTTATCACCTGAATTTGATACATGATGAATTGATGATGTATGAGTTATCACAGTTTCACATTTTGTTAACAATAGCTGCTCACTAGTCTAGTTACTCTAGTACCATAATTTCGAGGAAGAGCTTGGTGATTCCGCAATGCAGCTGTCATGTATTATCAGTTTCTCACAAAATGTTCCTTTTTGTACGTCCATGCTATCCATCTATATTATCCGTTTTTGATCCAAAACTATTATATATCCGCCTTGACTATACCGTATTCACAACTCCAAATACTCTGAATTCGTATTCATATCCGGCCTTATCGTATCTGACTCTAAATCCGGGAAAAAATGGGTTCGGATATGGTTTAAGTAATATCCGTCTGAATCCGACCTGATTGCACCCCTAGATAGAGGGGAGATTTGTGCCCCGTTTGATCTAATAGGGATGAGACAAAGGTGGTCCCTAATGAGGATTGGGGCGGGGGCAAGCCCCTAGGACCCCCGGCCCCATTGCCATCGGCAAGAAGCTAAATCATTGTCGTCATGAACTCCTCTATCCCTACTAGCCGTGCCCATGAGTTTCGATCTGCAAAGCTGCTCCACGACCGTCTGGCCCAAGGGCCTCATTATTTGTTTCACGCATCCATTCGTACACAACATTTCAATCGTCCTAAACAACTAGTCTAGCTTACTCTCAAATAGGGTTTTCAATACCGGTTGTGTCACCGATATAATTGATTTTACCAATTATCAAAAAAAATTATCTAGAAATTTAAAATCAAAAGTTATTTTTTAATTTAAAGCAAAGAAGATAAATAAAAGGGCAATCTTAAGGGTTCTAACCCACAACGTGCCTTTTCCTAGGCTAGGGTCGTTACCACCGGGGTACATGTACACATGTGCCTTAATGTGGTTATCAATTTCTTTTATATTTGATAAAACTCAAGCAAATCCATTTTTTCTTGGGATGAAATTTAATTGGAGGGTCTGTTCAACGGATTTTTCTAAGAATTGGTCGCTTTTCTGAACCCACTCTCTAGTAGCGGAGCCAACCAATTTTGAGAGCCTGGACATATGGGCTAATCGGCTGGGTTAATCTGTGCCTTACCCAAGAATCGCTGCTGGAATCATCTCAGATGACGGCAAATGTTCAATGGGTGCTCGCCAGCGAGCCCTCGCCAGCTAGGGTCGTTGGGCGGTTGCTCCGCCCTGCCGCTCTCAAATCTCCGGCAGACTTCTATTAGGAATCAAGTCATACGCCCTCTTGTATATCAACAAAAAAAATTCTTAATCATTGAGATAAGCTTAGAAGTTAGACCTGCATGTAAAAAAGAATTCATGAAGACAAAATTTGAGTTGTTAGTTTTGTCTGTTACTAATCCCTTCAAAAGTTTTGTCTGTTAGCGAAGCGTATTTGCTCTGAAGTGACATTTCAATATTGCACTGCATTTTATAATTAGAGATGTCATCAGCTACTAGTAGTTTTTACTAGAATACTTTTTTCTTTTCAGTAATTATGCACTAGTCCAATTAAGCATCTCATTCCATTCAATGTATGGTTGAAGTCTGATGACATAAAAGTACTGATATATTTGTGGCACTCCCAATTGCCATGCCATGCCAAGCCCAAGCCAAGGTGACGTACATATATTGACGCAAAAATTGTGTAGCGAAGTTGGGTGGCATTTTCCTTCTTGTACATTGAATAGAAAAAATAGATCGGTTGGGCATGAAATTTGCTGACTTTTGATAATTTGGCCTTTGAGTTGCAAAATTAAGGGAAGGGCAGACCTGAGGGATGGGCTAAACTTTGTGTGATAATGAATTCTATTCATCATGTTCGTCTCGGATGGCGATCTTCAGCCGTCGCTGACTTGTTGGAGTTCTAACTTGCCACAAGTAGAGGAGGGACGGAGGAGGAGAAGGAATCAGATGGTTGCATTCTTGATTTGGTGTAATAAAATTCATGAACCGCAATAGTCGATACTCCATGGGATGCTTGCAACAAATTTTCAATGAGGTGCAACATTGATCCGATGAACTTACAACAAAATCCCTCATGTTGCAACAATCAACCACAAACAAAAATGGTGCAATAAACTAACAACTAGCTACAACGTAAAGAACACCATGATGCAACATATAAGAACTTTGATGCAACATCAACAAATTTCTATTGCAACAAAATAAAAATTCTCATGTAACAAATCGACACAATTGATACAACAAAAAGAACTATTATTGCAACGAAGGAAAAAGACAATTTCAACAAAATAGTAAATCTGGTTGCAACGACCATTTTAGAAGAGGCACACAGTTTACAACATTAATAAAATGTCTGCAATAACTCTATTTAATTATTGCAACAAGCCAACAACTAGCACAAGCATAGAGGAGGATATGATAGTGATCACACTACTGTCTCGTCACTGCACAGACTGGTCGTCGTCCATGTTGTTGGCCCTCCCATGAGGGGCAATGCCAGTACAGGTAGCCTTCGATAGTTGGAGTACGGATAACAAAACCACACTTTGCTGACACCAGCAAATCTCTGTTAGCCTCAATAGTGCTGGTGGAGGTCACACCCGGTGGCCAGACTTGGCTCGGGCCAATGCTCTTGTGGAGACCATGACAGCGGTGCATGCTCATCATCGATAGTGGATCTCTGTCGTGTGTGGAGAAAGGGGAGGAGGAGTTTGTTTGCTTGCGCATGGTAGAGAGAGGCACTTAGCCATAGCTTGCCGAAGAGCTCGGCGGCGGAAACTTAGCTAAGAGAGAGAGAGAGACTCATGGGCTATAAGAGTGAGGGAATAAGTGGATAATTAGGGTAGATCTGTTCTCATTTAGGGTAGCTCGGTTACCAAAAGCACGCAAGAGTGAGAGAGATGAAAAGACTCAATATGATAAGGCTTGAACCAGTGATAGAGAATGTATTGGACTATTGGGCGTCTACGAAGCATATCAATTCTCTATTATCATACAATGTGAGCACAGTGCAACTAATCATGTATCTGTTACGTTTATATATTTTTAAAAATTCTGAATACGACGAGCCATGTAATTTAAGTACGAATCTTTTTAGGAGTCTTAACAAATGCGGTGCAATGATTCTAGATGATGAGCATACATACCGGTCACGATACAGCTCAATTCACAGGTTTTCCGTTTCTTCTCGCGCAACCATCTAATGGAAAATACAATGGGATGCTACGTACGGAAAGATTGAAAGAAAGATGCTTGACACAAAAATAGAAAAAAGCTGTTACGTCCAGATTGCTCGATCCTCCTTCGTCGTCACATGATCTACCACTATGCAAATTACCGTGATCATGGGGGGAAAACAACTTTTACACTCGATCGGAGTGACTTTCGGCATGTGATTTGCGTAAAGGTATTTGCACCAAAGGTGATCTTCCTTCCGAAGATCAATAAACGAGGGGAGGAAAAAGAACACGAGTGAAATCATTGTCATGTTCACAATCTACTCGATCCAAAAGTCCAAATTACCATTGAGCCTAAGGTCCCGCTCCATTCAGCTCAGCTTCTAGTTTTTTAATTCCTATTTTTTTTTTATTTTTTTTTGTTCTTTATCTTTTCATCTTTATCTTTTATTTTTTTTGCGTTGTTCATGATGATGTAAGTTTTTTCTTTCTTTTGTGAATTTTTAAATTTAATTACATCGAAACATTTATAGCCGTTACTACAGTGCCGCACAATGCAAAATCTCGCAGCCCAGTTGATCACGGCATCAGATAGCCCATCGGCTACAACACGCAGGCGCACACCTTGTCACACATCTTATGCATCTAATTAAAAGAAGCAAACTTTTGAGGAAAAGAGCAGAACGAAAAGGAGGAGGATAACATGACCGAATGCAGGGCAAAAGCAAAGCCCCAGCGCGTTTGGCATGCCCGAATCTCGTCACATGACTGGCCTGTTCCAAAAGCAGCTTCGAAGAACCATCTTCAGCTCAGCTCCAGTCTCCCACCCATTTGATGTTCGAGTAGTGCACCAGCGTCGCCTGCTGCTATGCTATATAAATAGCGCCACCCAGCTGCCTCGCCGTCCAACTCCGCCCTCCTCTCAGGGAGAGGCAAACAGCAAACGCATAGCTCTCCTCCTTTCCTTACTGTGCCGCCCGTGCTCTCCCACTGATCCATCAACCACAGCCGCTCTAAGCCCCTGACGACAGCCTCGCGATGTGCGGCGGAGCCATCATCTCCGGCTTCATCCCGCCGTCGGCCGCGGCGGTCCCCAAGAAGCAGCAGCGGAGGGTGATGGTGACGGCCGACGTGCTGTGGCCGGGGCAGGCGCTCGGGGACGAGGAGGAGGACTTTGAGGTCGACTTCCGCGAGTTCGAGCGGGACCTTGGCGAGGACGAGGCGGATACAGCCGGCGACGACGACGACGTGGTCGAGGAGGTTCGCCCTCCGGCGCCAGCGGGTTCACCTTCGGCGCCGCGTCCAAGGCGGCCGCCGGGGTTGCGCGCCCCACCTTAGGTGAGAACTGAGAAGCACACCTTTTTCTCACCTCCTCTCTGTAGAAGGACGAAAGATGCCTCCTTTGGGGCTGTTTCTAGAATCTTCCGGGGGCTTTGAGGAGAGAGTTGGGGTTCCACAGAGTTGCTGCCAACTGGGTCTTCCGATTGAAAGACGTAGATTTGATCTTGAGACGAGGGAGGGAAGGAGTACCGGGTCCTGGCCTCCTGGGTAGTGTATATTTCGCTTCTTTCCTCAACCCTTGCTAATTCTAGTGTGTATAAACTATAAACTTGCTAATAAATCTTGTTATTTTTAGGGGTGATTATGTATTCTGTCTGTAGATTTGCTGGTGGTGTTGCAATACGGGAATTGATCGTTAGCCTGAAACTGTCTTTAAAATCTGCTATCCTTTTCTCTGAATTGTGTGTTAGCCTAGTAGGGGATTAGTTGGCTTTGAAGGTAGTTCTTGTGTTTGCTCGGTGTGTTGGTGCATCTCGATTGCTAATATTGGGGTTTAGTTACGTAAATTTTGGCCTTGTATTATGATTTTAGGATTAACCTATGTTTTTTATAGATTAACCGATGCTTGGTGCTGCTCTTGTGACGTGGCCACATGGGGCCTTACATACTTTATTCGCAATAAGTGATCTAATGTGTAATCATGGTAAAACTTAATGTATCATGTTTTTCTTTTTAAGTTTCATTTGATGTATTGCCATCTCCTTCGCGTATCATGAGATTTAGATGCACGCCCTTTGAGGTATCCATTACGGCGAGTGAGGGTCTATTATGCTTAGTAATTTTCTTTTTAGAATCGGTTCTGTATATTTTTTTACTGTTACCTCCTTATAGATTGTTAGATGCAGGCCTAAGCTTCTTTTTTCAGTCAATTTAAAAGAGAAGAATTCTAGGTTATGTTATTTGAGGGTTTTTTTTGTAAAGTTGAAAGATAAGAATTTAGGGACTTCTGATTTACATCAAGTTATTTCTGATGTAGATTAAAAAGATATCCTTGGAACTGCATGTTATTTTTTTTATGTTTTTATACATCTTACATCTCGTAGTGCTGGTTGGAACTTCAAAGGTGACTGCTTGCATTCGTCCTAGATATATAAAATTAATGTATATTGCTAATTTTAGTTCAATTAAATAGTTATATGATCTAACTGATGCTTCTGGTAGCATCTTGTCAGTTATATTTATCCGTTGAGGGCATTTTGCTCTTAAAGGTTACTTGATGTTTTCTACAAGCAATATTTGATGTTTTATACTTGATGTTTTCTATATCTGTGTGTATTTCGCACTGCAACGGAGCTGTCACAGTATGGCTGTCATATTCATGGACATCTTATGGACTAGAGGTTGCATATACTCCTAATTCATTTGAGAAGGGAACACGATTCATGTCTCAACCTCTTTGTTACCGGTTGCTATTCTCCAATTTAGCTTCCCAAGTTCCCATGTAACCATTATAGCTTACAAATGTATTGGGGAACTAGAAACCATTTATGCTGGATCTGGAAGGTTTCAGTTTACTTGGTCACCTGATTGTCATCTGCAGATGTAAATTTCTTGTATTCGGGAGTAAAAAGGGACACCTGAGCTAAGATATGAATTTTCTATTTGTACAAATAGATCAATCACCTGTTGGGATGGTGGGTCACTTGTTAGAAATAAACGGATTGTCTTTTGGGATGATTTTATAACATAATAGAATATCTTGATCATGTGATAAACTACTATTGTTTCCTGACATGCAATTTTCTCGACAGTTTGTAGGTGCTATAGGTTGGTTGACTGAAACATTTTCTTGTAGTTTGTTAACAATGTGTACATTTCATATCTATGGTTTAGACTTCATAGCTATGATAGTTCTTCTTTAGTTGGTTAATAACTGCTCATATGAGTATTATTTGTATTGTACAAACTTCCAATGTCCTATTCCAAATGTTGTTGAGATGCACTAATAAATAACCTTTAATGTAGATGGTGTGCCATCTCCAAAGCTTGTTCAACATGATGGACCTGCTGCTAGAACGGCACGCAACAGGAAGAATCTGTACAGGGGGATCCGCCAGCGTCCCTGGGGCAAATGGGCAGCTGAAATCCGAGATCCTAGCAAGGGTGTCCGTGTTTGGCTTGGAACATACAACACTGCTGAGGAGGCAGCTAGGGCATATGATGCCGAAGCCCGCAAGATCCGTGGCAAGAAAGCCAAGGTCAATTTTCCCGATGAAGTGCCGACTGCTCAAAAATCCACCCTGAAGCCAACTGCTGCCAAGTCAGCAAAGCTAGCTTCACCCACAAAGACCTGGGACGATGAGGCTTTCAATCATCCGAACAATGCAGGCAATGATTTGTTCGCAATGTTTGCCTTCAGTGACAAGAAGGTTCCTGCAAAGCCTGCTGAGAGTGTTGGTTTCTTCCCTCCGGTGAAACCTCTTGTGCCCACTGAGACATTCAGGATGAACATGCTCTCTGATCAGAGCAGCAACTCATTTGGCTCTTCTGACTTTGGGTGGGATGATGAGGCCATGACCCCAGACTACACTTCTGTTTTTGTTCCAAATGCTGCCATGCCAGCATATGGTGAGGCGGCTTACCTGCAAGGTGGAGCGCCAAAGAGGATGAGGAACAATTATGGTGTAGCTGTGTCTCCTCAGGGAAATGGCACACCCAATCTCGCGCAAGACATGTCTAGTTTCGATCCAGAGATGAAGTATATGCTACCATTGCCTTATGTCGAGAGCAGCTCAGATGGATCAATGGACAGCCTTCTGCAAAATGATGTCACACAAGATGGGGCAAGTGATGGGGGTCTCTGGAGCCTTGATGAACTGCTCATGGCAGCTGGTGCTTATTGAGGGGCCATGGTTCTGGTCAGTGTGGTCTATCAATAGCAAAAATATAAGGCATCCATACTACTTATTTTGGATTTCCTATATATTTTTCCTATACAAATTGCATCTGTTGTGAATGGAGTGTCTTAACTTCGGTTATCTTGTCAGGTCCCATGCCTATGGCCAAGATGAAGATCCGTTGGTATCCGCTATGTTTTGTAGTGGATCGAACCATAGTTATGTAGATTATATGCTGCTATCAGTGGAACTCTATGACATGTTTATATTATGTTGCTGTATGGCGTGTCTATGACTGGAAGCATGTTTAATAACTACCTTGGCCATATGTCTGCCGTATTGTGCTTATTAAGTATATGGTTGTGCTCATATTGCATATCGACAATTGCAACTTTGCAAGTGTTGGCTTTCGCTCTGTGTGGTAATTCTTTTCTGGAAATGTTAAGAGCCGACCGAGGCGGACGCTGTGTGATATCAGAAATCTAGAGAGATTTAGACCAAATCAAGCTTACATGTTAATGATGTGCGAGCTCATTTGTCTTACTAAGCTGTTTGTCGAGAATAGTTTGTGTCAGATTCCAGCAATAGATTTCGAAGGGGCGGTGGCCAAGCCATTAGCTGAATCTGGCTTTCTTTTGTGCTACACTTTGATACTGAAGATTGAATACTGGAGCAGTTGATTGTATGTGGGACTGTGACGTCCTGAAAACTGAATTTAGAAAATGATCGGTTGCACACTGGATTTGATTCCTGGTTTAACTTTATCAGATTTGCACTCCTGCAACCACAAAGTCTTTCTTACATTAACTTGCGTATAGCTGTCAGCATATCCTTTTCGTCTTACATGCTTAGCCATGTCATTTTCGGCAAGTAGCATTATTTATTGTACAGCAAAATTCAGGCTCCAAGGCGAGTCTGCTTCATGAATGATTATTTCCCAAGATTTGCTTGTGCCACCGATCGAAAATCTAGGGAGCAAATTGGCCAACTTGGGTTATTGCTGGTGGTCCTCCGAATTATTGCCATGGAGTCAGTGACAAATACTGCTTGTTCAGTTGCATTGTGTTTTAAGGTTTCCAACCTTTTCACTGATCACAATCTTCCAAGTGGGTTCTCACAAAAAAAGTCCAGTTCTAACCTTGGATAATCAGAACAATAATTTGCGAGTCAAGCTTCTTAAACTGAAGAGATTGTAACTTCAGAATTCAAAGTGAAACCTGCAAAATTCAGAACCTGAATCCTAGAACAAATAAATTTCAATCACTCCAAACTCTCTGCGACGAACATTTAGATCGATGATCACATCTTTCCGACTAGATTCCACATCAAACTTCTCCAAGATCATCAAAGTTACACGAGGGCGTCTGCCTAAGCTATATATGTATGGCGGCTAATTAAGCATTAAGCAAGTGGCGAAACGTCGCGGCCTTACAGGAGCTGAGCTACCGCGATGAGGACATAAAGCATTTGACGCCCAGAAAAGGACCCGCATAGGCGAGATGCGTTGGTTGGTTATGCATTTGACGTTTGATTGCCATGCCATGGATCCCACTCCTCCCCAGGTTCACTGAATTGAACCCCCCTCGCCAGCACATCACCCTCAGCTAGCATCCAGATATCGCCAATGAGCGTTGGGTATGTCTCTTTTTGATAGAAAACTGGATACAGGTTTGTGCTGCGATCAAGCTATAACTTTTCTGTTTCTTCTTCCTATTCTATTTATAGCAATAAGGCCTAAGTGGCCGGTTACACATGCAGTACTAACTGCTTTATTACTCAGTCTAAATACCCTGAAAACTGAAGTCTAAATGCCATAAAACTGAAGTCTAAATGCCCTGAAAAAACTGACTCCTAAACTCCACATGACACACACACATGATTACTCTAACAATACCCCCCTTCCTTGTGTGCTAACTCTGAATTTATTCGGAACATTCCAATTCTTGCACGTAGCTCTTGGAATTTGACTCACCCAAGTGCCTTTGTTAAAATGTCAGCAAGTTGGTCCTTGGTACCGATGAAATAAGTGCTGACGCTCCCATCCTCCATCCAGCCACTGATGAAATGTAACGAAGGTCGATGTGCTTCCTGCGTTCGTGGAAGACTGGGTTCTTGCTCAGCGCCAAAGCGGACTTGCTATCCACCTTCAGCTCGACCATCTCGGTTTGTCTCCCATGGAGTTCACCAAGTAACCGAGCTAACCAAAGTCCTTGCGTCGCGGCAGTAGTGATAGCTACATACTCCGCCTCACAAGATGATAGTGTCACCATCCTTTGCTTGAGTGGTTGCCAACTCACCAAACTCACTAGACTGATCGTCCCAGCCATACCCTTTGGCATGCTGCCGCACAAGCTGCAATGTACTATGCTTCACATGAGGATAAAGCGACTACCTTCTGCTTTTGCTAACACCAATTGATTGGGTTTGACCCAAGGAAAAATGACATGTCCTAAGTACTCTTCCGATCATCTGTATTACCGGCTAGATCACTGCCCGAGTAATCGATTAGCCCCAAACCTTCTTCCTGCTTCTCGTAGACACACTCATAACTCAAAGTTCCTTTCACATACCTCAGTATGTGCTTTATAGCATCCATATGCTCTGTAGTTGGCTTCTCCATGTACCTGCTCACCATGCCAACTGAGAATGCTAAGTCCGATAGTGTGTGTAGTAAATATCTCAAACTTTCAACTATGCTTTGGTACACAATCTTGTCTACGGGAGGGTTTGTGCTATCTTTGCCCAACTTCAGGTGGTGTTCCATTGGAACTAGTGTTGGATTGCAATCCTTCATGCCGCATTTCTCCAATACCTTTGTTGCATATGCGGACTGGCTGATAGTAATATTCCCAGAGCTTTGACGTACATCAATGCCAAAGTAGTAGCTGAGTAACCTGAGGTCGCTCATACAAAATAATTTCTTCATCTGGCTTTTGAAGCTCTTGATCTTCTCGATACTCTCTCCAGTGATGATCAAATCATCCACATAAACTCCAACCAACAAACTCCCTTCTTCTTGGCTTCATTTGTACACTGCATGCTTTAACTGGTATATTTCAAAACCGAGTGTCACCAGAGACTTGTCTAGTTTGAATTCTAAGCTCTTGGGGCTTGACGCAGACCATATAAGGCTTTGTGCAATCTTAACATCAGATGTTCTTCACCTTTCTTCTCAAATCTTGGAGGTTGCACAACATAGACTTCTTCTTTGATTTTTTTAATAAATAATCCATTTTAATTCAAAATTACAGAAATATACCCTCACAAATTTTTTTTATAGGAATGGGTTCTAGTCGCCCAACCGTTGGGCGATTGAACCCTGTCGCCCAACCGTTGGGCGACTGAACCCTGTCGCCCAACGGCCGCACGACACGCATGCATTCGGTGGATCGTTGGGCAACATAATTGCAGTCATCGAACGGTTGGGCGAATGGACGTTGTCGCCCAACCGTTGGGTGACTACAGGTCCAGTGGCCCAATCGTTCAGCGACTGGACATGATATATATTCGGCCGCTCGGCTGAGCCCCTCGCCGATTCCATTTGCCGCGCTCGATCACTATCTTGCAACCATTTTCATCTAGCTGACCAAGACTAATTATATTACTTCTCAGTTTCGGGATGTAGTAAACATTCGTGAGGATACGATGTTCACTCGTAGAACACTCCAATAGTACCGAGCTCCTTCCATGTATCTCCACAGCCGAACCATCTCCAAATTTGACTGAGCCTTTCACCATCTTGTCAACCTTAGCAAACTTCTCCTTGTAGCTGGTCATGTTGTTACTTATGCTGGTATCTAGATACCAAGTTTTGTTTTAGGTGCCTAAGCTTCGGTGTCACCTCATCTTCATGTAGGAAGACCTCCTCTTTAGGTGTCAGGACTTTATGGATGAGTTTACATGCTTCGACCATCAATAATTGAGGATCGTCATCGTTCTATTCCACTACAAGCTTGGCCCTTGCTTTTCGGTTGGATTTGGACACTCTTTCACAAAGTGTTGATACTCGTTGCAGTTGAAGCACTTGACTTTGGTCTTGCTGGAGTTTGGCGGCATTCGTTTATCGACAACACGATTGCCATTGCCCTGACCACTACCTTGTCCATGGCCGCGTCCTCAATCTCTTCTGTTATGACCTCCTCTCTGAGCGCTGCTTGAGCCCTCATTCTCCTTAGTCTTCGTGCTCCTCTCTTCCCACTTACTTTGGGTAAAGAGTAGCTTGTCTCCTCCATCCTTTGAGTGCTGTTAACCCTTGAGTTCTTCCTCGAAAGTTCTGAGGTGACCGATTGCCTCCGTGAGCAACATCGCTGTGACATCATTGAACTGTTTGATCGTTCTTATAATATGGAGAAATCTAGCAGGAACCGAACTGAACAACGTTTCAACGATGTCGTTCTCTTCCAGCTTTGTGCCCAGCGAGCGGATCTCACCCGCCAACGTGGTGAGTTTCAAGGAGTACTCAGTGATCATTTGCTAGTCTCGATCGCAACTTGCTCGATTGTTGTTTCAGCACTTGCATGCGTGCCTTCTTGACGCAATCTTCGCCTACTCACATTTCCCGAGTGCGATCCAGGCTTCTTTGCCGTCTCCTTCTCAGCGATTGACATCATCAAGTCGTCTGGCACCACTTGCGAGATAGCCACCATCGCGCCTTGATTCTTGTCGCTATCATCGACTCCATCTTCGATCATCAACCAAACCCCTAGCGAACGGAAGATTAACTTCATCTTGACGGCCCATATGCCATAATTCATTTCACTCAACATCGGGTATTGCATCAGGATCATGGCGCTTCTTGTCGTCGGCTTGACGCACACGCCTAACTTCGATGGATTGAGCTTGTTGCCTATGACCTTAACGAGCGCTCCTGACTTCAACGGATCATTAGGGTTGCCGGCCATCGCTTCGTCCCCTTAGGTTCTGATACCAATTGTTGGGGAATTTGCCTAGGGCCTAGACGAGCGATAAACTTCAAGCTTTGAGATCATGCACACGAACACGAGTAAACACAGATTGATTTCTTTTCTTTTGCGACGCGATGCTCTACGTCTGCATTTTGTTCGTTTTCTTATATAAAGAAGTAACATATAAGATTTCAGAACTAACACGGCATACCATACTGAGAGTCCGACATGGACACATCTTGACTTTCCTTTTTTACGACTACTCTGAATCCTGACCTCTTACAACTTCAGTACTTAATGACAACTGCTACAATACTTCTACGACTACGACTGCTACAATACTTCTATGATTACGACTGCTACAGTACTTCTACAATTACGACTGCTACAGTACTTCTATGACTTGTCATGGTCGTAGCCTACCGTGGCCGTAGACATACTTTGGTTGTGGACTCGATCAGATTTGAAGACAACTAGATTAACTCTAACAGTCGTTACATGCATGATCATTTGCTCCCCACCCCCATTTTTTAAAGACCTTTGCTTCTCGAGGCTCGTCACTAGCTACCTAGCTTGTTTCCTAGTATTTGACTGACGTGTGTGTGATTGGGGCAACGAGTTTGTTGTGATTTTCTGGAGATCGAGAGGAGTTTGCGAGTTTAGCCAGGGACTGTTTCCACTAGAGACGAGATGACACACGTGACCACGAAGAAGTAGCCGCGCTGCGCGTCCTTTCTCGCGCCGGCCGGATCACTACGGACGCACGCGCCCACTCATGCCCGCAGTGTTGTAACCAGCGGCGGAGCCGAAGTTTGGTCAAAAATAGCACCGTTGACCTCAAGAATACCAGATCTAGCCTCCAAACAACAGCAAGTCTATTTATAGCCCCCACCGCGGGATTTGCAGGCGCTGACACGTGTTAATCGTGCGATCGGGGACCGCACGACAGCGAAATCGTGCGATCCCCGACTGCACGACTACTGTTCATCGGGAGATCGTGCGGTCGGGGACCGCATGACCACTGTTCACTCAGGTTGTGCGGTCCCCAACCGCACGACTTGCATGCACACAATGTTTCTCATTACAAGTAGACAAACACACGCATCAGTTGAGCCATGCAAAACACTGTGCGCATGCAAGTCGTGCGGTCGGGGACCACACGACTCTAGTGAACAGTGGTCGTGCAGTCCCCGACCGCACGATCTCCCGATGAACAGTAGTCGTGCGATTGGGGATCGCATGATTTCATTGTCGTGTCCCGACCGCATGATTAACATGTGTCAATGCCTAGAAATCCTGCGGTGGAGGAGGGGGCTATAAATAGAATTGTTGTTATTTGGGGGCTAGATTTGGTATTCTTGAGGTCAACAATGCTATTTTTGACTTGATTTCGACGGAGCCTGAAAAAGTTCATTCGATGTGCACACTGCATATATTGCATCTTCTTGGATGTGCTTTCAACTATCGTGCCATCGCTTCCTTAGATACACGTCCTCATCATGGTCGTCGGGAACCTCCTAGCGCACACCTTACATTCGTCAACTCACCGTGACACCGACACAAAATTTTTAAGTGATATCTTATAATCTATGCCATCAAACTTTCTAAAGTTTGACTGCTAATATATTTAGAACTATCTAAATTTGTCGCTAACAATATATGTATAATATTATAATTTTATTAGTATATAATAAGATAAAGTTACAAGTAGTAACAATCAAAGTCATGTCTCATAGACTGTGAAAAATAAAAAATATCACTTAAAAAAGAATAGAGGGAATAATAAAATGTTAGCGCTAAGTAAACCATGTATTGTGAATATTATATTCATATGATACTTTAACTTTACTATATAATTAATTGGGTTTTTCTCCCAATTAATTGGCTACTTTACATATTTAGTTATGAAAATAATTTAATTTTATGATGTCATAATGATAACAAATACTAACGTTGATAAATAAATTACATAGATTTTTATTAGTACACTACATAATCCGCATGACAGTTCATATACTCTACCACTCGAAAAGCACATAGAGTTTTTAGTGTATATATACTTAGTACGTTAATATTGATGTGGCCTATTAACATCACCTATAACTTCAAAATTTGTAAGTAAAATGTCTCGTATAAGACACCCTATATTAGTTTTGAATTATTGCAATAAAAGTAATGGTCACAGTGGATGAAACAAATAGAGAATCAGACACTTGATTTTTAAATTAGAAACTAACAAAATGTTTCTAATAGCTAAATAAAATAAAACACGGGAACCACCTCTTGGTGGCACAGTAGAATTGTGAATATATGACTCAAACCTATTAGGGTTTAAATACTAGCTAGTTCTTTAGTAGGAATTTTATGAGGTCATGTGTGTGCGCGCATGTGTGTAAGTTTTTCTTGTAATCGAAAAAAATAAAATAAAGTACTTTTAAACCATTCACATAGTTCTACATAAACAGAGAAAAAATAGTTGTTGGGCTATTTACAAAACCTGAAAGAGGATATGGAATATAATCTATATATAATTCTCTCGAGTATTATTAATTAAATTATAATAAAGTCAAAATTAAATTAGAACATATAGCAAGAGTTGGTATTACATAATTTTTAAAATTTTTAAAGGCACCGGGTACCCACTGTCTCCGCCGATGTTTGTAACAACAGTACGTATATCCTATCCGACCGGCCGGAAACCCAGGCCAACGTAGCCCTAACCATGACTACAACGGTGCCATCCAACTAATGATGATGGTTAAGCTTCAAGATCAGTTATCATGGAGAGGAGAGAGCACTTGATTTCTCGACCTAGGGAAGATTTCACACTTGTGGCTACATGTGCTATCGCCTATCTGTACCATTCAAACTGCTCTGAGACTCAGGCTCCCTTTTCTCTCTCCACTCTCTCGGCTCCTAAGCCCCTCCCCGAGCCGCGCCGCCGCCGCACCGTCACGCTTTGTGCTGCCGCGAGCCACGCCGCCAAAGGCTCACCGCGAGCCCCCCACCCGAGCCGAGGAGAGAGAGAGAGAGAGAGAGCTGGAGCCGACACTGAGGGAGAGAGGAGCCGAGAGAGGATGGGGGAGGTTGCACGAATCTCCAAGCAAATGGATAGTCGGCCTGCATGTAGCCACATGCAGTGATGGTAAGGCGTTTTCGCTCTTGAGTCTTGATCTCTTCCATTTCCACATGTAGTGGAAAACTGGAAAAATGGCTGTTATGTACGTTGGCACGTGTAGCCGCGCGTAGCTCCAACACGGAAAGGCACGGCCGGATCAATTAGCGGGCGTGTCATCGACGAGTCAATCATCATATGCAAGCAAGCGCACGAACATATTTTGGGCCGGTTCGGCGCGCGGCTTCCGGCCGCGGCTGCGTGCTGAGCATTCGGCGCGCGGGTTCCGCTGCGTGCTCGACCTCAACTCGTTGCTAGTTTGCTACGTCGATCGGCGTAACACACGAGCAATGGGATCGGAGGCTGCTTCCATTATTTCCTGATCGAGCAGGTGAGTCGAGGTAGGCACGCACACGGCTAGCTCTTCTTCACACGAGCAGTCGGTCAATCCACGGTGAACTGATAGTGCCATCCATTGCCGTGCGACCTCACGGACGTGAAGATTGACACGGCTCGCGAGAACTGGGCGTACATACAATGTATTGGTGCATGATGGGACGAATCAGATCACAAGTTGCAGGTATAAATTAACTTTAGGCTGCCTTTTGTGGCTTGGTCGGCTTGACACGGCGGGAAGGTTCGGAGAGCAGACCGTGCAGACAAAAACCGGATGACTCGGCCGGGTAGGAAAATGCGTGCCGATCCCGTGGATGATGCTGCACTGCTGCAGTAGTAGTACATGTACTTCTCGGCATCTGTAGGTGAGGTCGGCTTAGCAGATCGGTTATACGTACGGTAGCTCTCGCCGTGGTACACCCACACCGTGTAGCCCCTGCCTGAAGCCGTACTTGCACAGGTGCAGTTGCATGTGGAACTTGGACCGCGGCCGGGTGTTGCCGCAGTGCGCGCAGGGCACAGCACGCCGGCGACCTCGGGGTTCCGCGCGACGCGGAACGCGCGCTGCACGAGCTCGGTCGTCTGCTCCGCCCACTCGGGAGTGATATCTGCTTTGGTTGGTACACAACTACACATGACTACAGATCCAGATACCAATTCAGAGATGAACCATTGCGCAGCTACTGATTCTTGAGTAGGTAATGTAAGCAAGCTTACGACCTAAGAATGTGCTCATGATTAAACATGTCTGCGTTGCGCGTAATTAAACAGGATGCAGCTGTTGGAGATCATTTTCACTCAAATAAAAGCAAGGAATAGAGGATAGATAAGAGTGCTAACTCAGAACTTCACACTATGTTTATTCGCCTTGGAATGTACTAAACTTCAGAGAGTTTCAGACTTCTGAACCTTTTCCGGACGAGCTACAGTAATTCTTCCGAAAAGTTCAGAAGAAGAAAACAGAGACTCGAGACGTCGAGCTGCACAAAACTAACTGCAGCTTTTCATTGTTTATTTTACTCCTCTTATTCAACAACTATCACTAGTTTGTTACATGCAAAAAATGATCCGCTTCTTGCGACTCCAGAAGACCCGGCCATTGTGCTAGCTGTTGTAGTTTGTTACATGCAAAAAATGATCCGGAAATACTGCTAGTCACAGAATGTAAATATGAGCTTGGTGCCTCTTTGCTACAGAATGTAAATTACAATAACAATGCCTACAACAACTATTCAAGGAATGGTTGAGTAAAGATGCAATAGCCAAACTGCATGCACCAACCACTTCAGTGCCACGTCATGCCACTTGCTCCAGGATGTGCCACCTTGTCCTATTTGGTACCTCTTTGCAGCACTCAAACAAATTTAGTGGCATAAGGGAGCAAACTGATAGTTGTGTGACCTACTTGTATCCACCTCACAAGTTGTATGACCTGTGGTGCATTTTACTCTAAATATATTATACCTTTTCATGGTCGTTTCCAGTTATCAGGTTGTCCTTCAATTGTTCCTTTGTCAAATTCTTAGGATCATGGGATTTTACTTCATGGTACTTGTTCTATGGTCTCCTGTTGTGATTCCTTTACTGCTAACACTTGTTCAAAGTTGGACAATAAGCGCTTCAACAAGAATTGTTGGATATGCTTGCATTGTTGGACTGTATGTATCTATAATGATACTTGTCATGCTATGGGGCAAAAGAATACGTGGTTACGAGAATCCAGTTGAGCACTATGGGATGACTCTTGCATCCACATCAAGGGTATAAACCATGGTCTTGTGTAGAAGGATTTGCATAAGGAGAATTTACAGAATGCTCCCAACGCACATATATAATAACTTACCTTTGATTGCAGGTGCAAGAATTTTTTCAAGGTCTTGTTGGAGGTGTAGCTGTTGTTGGGTTGGTGCATTCAATAGGCATTTTACTTGGTTTTGCAACTTTCGAGCAGGGTCGTCTTCACTCTTAAGCTAGACCCTTTGATCTTCTAGTAATGTTTTCTTGCTAGCTCTTAAGAGGGTTTGTCACAGCAACTAGTATTGCTGTGGTGGAAGAAGTGGTTTTCAGATCATGGCTTCCAGAATATATTTCTGTTGGCCTTGGCTACTACAATGCCATTCTGATATCTGGAGTTGCTTTTTCTCTATTTCACCGGTATGCCCATTCTGGTCACTATCCTTCTATTATGTCACTACTTTATTATTGAACACACGGTTCATGTTACTGGGCTGTAGAGGGAAAATTGCATATGTACCCCATAGTTAGCAGTGACTTGTAGATTTACCCCACACTTAGATGGCTTTACTATTTTGCCCCATACTTGGAGTGCCCCCTTATTATTTTGCCCCACTATCCACTTTTAATTTCATTTTGACAAATCTACCCTCTGCCGCCCAGTCCAGTCCGCCTCGGCTGCTTCGCCTCTGCTCTCGCCGCCCCTTCCACCTCCGCCTCCGACTCCGATGAGGACCCGACTCCAGCTCCCGCGCGTCCCCCTCTTGCGCGCGCGCATGCGGGAGGCGGTGGCTGTCGGACCAAGGTAGGAGTGGAGGAGGGCGTTGCGATCGGGAGGCGGGCGCGGGCGAGTCGGCCGAGCGCCGAGCGCCGCGTCGAGATCTCGTCGCGGCCGCCTCCAGCATTTCGCGCGCGCAGGAGGGGACGCGCGGGAGCTGGGAGTCGGGTCCTCGTCTGAGTCGGAGGCGGAGGTGGAAGGGGTGGCGAGCGAGAGGCAAAGCGGCCGAGGCGGTATGGTGAGAGCATAGGACGCGCGGCATGGTGCATGAACGGGAGGGGTGGCGGCGCGACGAGGAGCATGGGGAGGCGGGGACGGCGACGCCCGTCTGGAGGAGGCGGGGTGGGGGGCGGCGCGGGCGAAGTCGGCCGAGCGCCAGCGCCGCGTCGAGATCCCCGTCCGCGGCCGCCTCCCGCATGCGGCGGCGCAGGAGGGGGGACGCGGCGGGGAGCTGGGAGTCGGGGTCCTCGTCGGAGGCGGAGGTGAAAGGGGCGGCGAGAGCAGAGGCGAAGCGGCCGAGGCGGACTGGGCGGCTGAGGAGGACTGGACTGGGCGGCAGAGGGTAGATCTGTCAAAATGAAATTAAAAGTGGATAGTGGGGCAAAATAATAAGGGGGCACTCCAAATATGGGGTAAAATAGCAAAGCCATCTAAGTGTGGGGCAAATCTACAAGTCACTGCTAACTATGGGGTACATATACAATTTTCCCGGCTGTAGAAGGGTTCAATCCTAGCAATGCTATAAAAATCAAGCATGGTTTTGTCTCATTTACAAACAAACTAGGTGATACCTTTCTGTAGCAGCCTTAAAAGCTACTACTAATATAAAAGTCTGCCTTTTATATACAAGCATGTTTCAGTTGTGTCGCCAACCACCAAAAAATGTTGACCTCCCTACAAATGAAAGGCAGGTCTCTACCTTCAGTACCTGGTTTCTTGCTACTTTCACTTGTGCTTTTTGGACTCAAAACAAAGAACGCAAGGGAAGCTCGCTGCACCGATTGGCATGCGTTCTGGAATTATGACTGCTAGTTATCTAATACAAAGCAGTGGTATTATTACATCCAAACCTGAAAGTCCATTCTAGATGATTAGCACCAACCATATGCATCCTTTTGATGGTGTAATCGACTTAAGTATCTACGCTCTACTTGTAGGAATGGCAACGGGTTGGATATCTCCGGGTTCTGCTCTTTCCCCCCCGAATCCGAAACCCGAAAGTACTATCCAAACCCGAACCCGAAATAACTTTCGGGGCGAATAGGAGCCCCGAACCCGAAACCCGCGGATACCCGATATCCAATGGATATCCAAAAAACTGGACAAAATTCAATACCGGCGGCGCGGGGATCTGCGCGAGGCGCGGTGGCGCTGAGGTGGGACGGCGCGGGGACGGCGCGGGGATCTGCGGCGGCGCGGTGGCGTGGGGCGGGGCGGGGCGGGCGCAGGGGATGGCGTCGGCGTGTCGTGGGTCGGTGGCGGTGGGAGTGGGGACTGGGGTGGGTGGGATTGGGTGGGTAGGGTTAGGGTTTCACTCATTTTTACTTATATACTAGGTGAAAGGGCCCACATGTCATACACACTTCGGGTATCCATGGATATCCATGGGTAGAGTTTGCCCTCCAAATCCAACCCGAACTCTTATCGGGTACCCGCCCCGAACTATCCATGGATAGAAAATGCCATCCAAACCCACTATTTTTGGGTTGGATACCCGCGGATACCCGGCTCCACGGATAATTTTGCCATCCCTATCTACTTGCTATCCTTTTCTTACCTCGAAAACTGTTCAGAAGGATACTTCTGTGTCGTGAGAATTGGAAAAGAAAAAAGATAACTCCTGATATATAGCTAGTGAGGCGAGCTTCATCAAATACGTCATCATCTCTGTATAAAATCTATGCGAGCGTTGAAGGGCTTCTCTAGTACACCACGTTAAACTGCACCTCAAATTTCTGATGCTTTTCAGCTTGCTGGCTGCGAAAAGGAAACAGCCGGTTAGCTCCTTCACACTGAGAGGTGCTGCTAAATGCAATGACTTTGGGGCTGTCAGTTCACTGGGGTATCTGTGGCCTTCATGCTTGGCAAATTTGTATGCTACCCTTTTCTGGACTGTATGGATCAACTTGTAATCTTCCTGGTTATAAGATTACCTCCATACAGGGATAATTTCTTCCAGACATTATAAGGTACGTATCTTAACCACAGCTAACTTTTATTTGTAGTGTGCCAAACTGTTAACTCCCTTCACTGTAACTGTGTCTGTGCATGCAGGTGAGACAGCATAAACTAAGCAAGTTGTTGGATATGCTCAGGGAGAGAAACTAGCAGATACGGTAATATAATGGTTACTATTTAGCCATCTTGCCAAGTGTGTTGCGCAGTCTATCACCTGACTTCGTTCTGTAGTTCATACTAATTACCTGTAGGTTTGGTCAGTAGATCGTCTAGTCAATTTTTGTTTCTGAATCTTCGGACGCAAGCATAACCAAGTTTTGAAGTAGCAGTTTTACCCAACACATACTGTATTTAGAAATAGATCCGGGACAGAGCTTATGTCACCTACTCACCTACAGTTAACGTATCTTCGATCTTCCCCTCTGTTCGCTGTAAGATGTATTTACCCCCTCCCCTCTGTTCGCTGTAAGTGTAATGTTACTCCAATGTACAGAAAAAAATTATTGAGATTTACAATGAAAATAGCCATGTATTTTCCGCTACATGGCTATTTTGCTGACAAGTTGTGCAGAAAATTTTGTCTTCTGCCTCGATAATATTTTCCGTTCAAATATTTTGGTGTTCATCTGAGCGCTGATTCATCTGGGGGACTATATATGTTGAAATTTTGCAAGGCAAGCTAGCCAGGCTGCTACTGGTAGCGAGATCTCTCGCCGAGAGCCTCCCGCGAGATCGTACGGCGCCTGCGAAGCCACGTGTCCGCGGTTCGCCACACCAAGGAAAGGCCTGGCCGCGCTGTGGGCCTCGTGGACTGTGCTTTCTGGCACATTGCATTGTTGTTACCTTATGGTGTATGGGAGTAGCTACTCTGTACCATACCTTATTATTTCAAACCAACTGAAATAGACCCCAATTTTGCAAAATTGAATAGGGAAACAAAAATGAAGTCTTGGATCATTTAGCGCCTATGTTCAGCCTAAACATTTGATTTATTGGTAACTTGTATACTGAAGAATGACAATATGATAGATTCTTTTGTTTGGATTTGCATATATTTACAAACTTGTCCAAGTTGGTAGGCGATTCTGCGTGTTCCCTACATTGGGACTTATGCTGCTAAGTAACTGACAAGGACAGAAAGAAGGAATTATTTGCCGTGATGATCCCCTGTGGGGTTTCATTCTCTTATATAGAAAAGATACATGATAGGATTTACAGCAGATCGTATCTGAACAATCCTATACAATCGGCTCCTTCTATCTATACAAGAAACCGATCCCTACAATTATGCTACGCTATAATGCTCATGCCTAATAGATCGCTAACTACTATGTTTTACATTCCCCCTCAATCTTAACCGGAACAAGGTTCGGATTGTGTCGTAGACGATCAAGCATGTAGCGCGTAGCTGGTTTGGTGAATCCATCAGCTACCTGATCATTGGAAGATACAAAACGCACATCAAGTGCACCCAATGCAACCTTCTCCCTGACAAAATGAAAGTCCACCTCTATATGCTTTGTCCGTGCGTGGAAGACAGGATTAGCTGTTAGATAGGTAGCTCCAAGATTATCACACCATAATACTGGAGGTCGCGGCTGGCTTATGCCTAATTCTTTCAACAAAGACTGTACCCACGTTGCTTCAGCAGTACCATTCGCCAAGGCCTTGTACTCAGCTTCAGTGCTAGACCGGGACACTGTGGGTTGTTTGCGAGAGCTCCATGAGATCAAGTTTGGGCCTAGAAATACTGCAAAACCTCCTGTAGACCTGCGGTCATCCATACACCCAGCCCAATCTGCGTCAGTAAACACGCTTAAGAGTGTGGAGCTGGAACGCCGTATACTGAGTCCTGTGGCAACTGTGCCCTTGATATATCTTAAAATATGCTTGACTGCCTCCCAATGCACATCAGTGGGTTTGGAAAGATATTGGCACACCTTATTCACAGCAAAAGAAATATCCGGCCTTGTTAACGTGAGATATTGCAGTCCTCCAACCATGCTTCGATAATTGAAAGCATCATCATCACTAAGAGCTGTACCACTATCACGTGCAAGTTTGTCTGTAACAGACATGGGGGTTGAGACGCTCTTACAATTCTCCATGTGAGCTCGATGAAGGAGATCAGAAGCATACTTGTGCTGCATCAAGGTGATTCCCCCTGGATTGTAGACGACTTCAATCCCCAGAAAATAGTGCAATCGACCAAGATCTTCGATCGGAAAGGAAGAAGACAAAGCACGTAACAGATGATCAACAGCCTTCTGGGAAGAGCCAGCAATAACAATGTCGTCCACATACACAAGCATATATATGGTGATGTCCTCATGATGAAACAGAAAAAGAGAGGTATCTGCCTTGGAGGACTGAAAACCAAGCTGAAACAACCGGTCACTGAGCCGGGAGAACCAGGCACGAGGTGACTGTTTGAGACCATAAAGTGCCTTTTGAAGTTTGCACACATAAGAAGGATGCTGAGAGTCTTCAAAACCAGGAGGCTGCTGCATATATACGTCCTCATTCAGAAAACCATGGAGAAAAGCATTACTCACATCTATTTGACAAAGATGCCATCCGCGAGAAATAGCCAAAGCCAGAACTAAACGCACAGTGGCTGGCTTAACAACAGGACTGAAAGTGTCTTGATAATCAACACCATACTGCTTTGTGAATCCCCGAGCAACCAAACGCGCCTTATGTTTATCAATGGAGCCATCTGGACGCTGTTTAAGCTTGAACACCCATTTACTCCCAACAATATTGACTCCAGGTGGCCGAGGCACAAGAATCCATGTGCAATTTTTTTTGGAGAGCAGCAAACTCATCCTCCATAGCGGAGCGCCAAGCTGGGTCGGAGAGGGCGAAAAGATGAGACGTAGGCGCGGCGAAGAAAGCACGGCGGTTCGGATCATACCGAACTGTGCCATCTGTAAATTGCTTGGGGAAGGCCTGTCCATTGCGGAGACGAGTGGTCATTTGGTGTACGGGTTGAGCATTGTCAGACCCAGATTTTTCAATCCGAATCTTACTGTGTTTCACTGCACTAATCCCTGGATCAGTAGTTAGTGCACACAGGAACATTGCTGAATCATTTCATACATCGCATAAACATTCATTATATTACATAACTTGAAATACACCACGTCTGGTGATAGAGTTTACAAAGAGGCCGATCGGGCCAATTGCCTTATTACAAACATGCACAATGAAGTACAAAGAAAAGTAAACCCAAATCCACGACAAGCGATAGAAGGTATCTTGTGTGCATTATATGTCACCAGCTAACTAGTAACATACGTGCACACAACGCCGGATGTCCACTTGTCCATGTCTAATCAACGAAGCCTACGCCTTAGTTTCCTTCGTCGTTCTTCTCCTCCGTAGCGGGAGCTTCCTCGTAGGCGTAGTGGTCTTGCGCTCTGTTTACGGATTTTTGCCGCAGCGGCGTGAGCACTCCGACCCGTGCTCGTGAATCAACACACGAATGCAGTTATATAACATGTATGGCTATTCAAAGGATGGCTTTGGTTTATTTTATTTTTGCGAAGAGTGCTTTTGAATACAATTATGTAAAAATTCCTAAGACCTAGCATTTGAACAAAAAGCATAATGTTCAAGGAGTATTAATATGAATTTCCATACATATGGCATCACACCATATGCCTAATATCATCATAACTTCTCTCTACATACGGCATCACACCGTATGACATTTTTCAGCGTTATAGCCGCTTAACTTACCATTGGGACGACACCCAGGAACCACTCGAACGACATCCAAGAACAACTGGGACGACACCCGGGCACTCACCGAACGACATCCGGGAACAATCGGGATGACACCGGGACAACTCAAATCTGGGCTTTCCTCGCCCTTCCACTTTTCCATTCCCATTTTTCAAATACTTTTGTAAATGAACTATATCTAGTTAAGTTCCCATGTTCGCTTCGACCGTAGGCACGGCTATTCGAATAGTTTTGACTCTGCAGAGTTTTGCACACTTTACCCACAAGAGATAAATCCACCCGTTGTCCCACATGATTCCTTAGCCATGCGGTTGAGTAGACTATCACAGATTGTTACAATGCATAGTCCTCTCTGTGGTTACGCCGCTAAGGTCTATCTTCCGTAGGATCCACCATCCTCGGGAAGGGTCCTCGTGAGCCATCACGGGCAAAGGCGGGATGCGACCATCCATCCCTTTGCTCGTGGTCATACCTTCACGTAACCACCTAGAGCCACACAAATTAGTAAACCCCTGCCTACACTTTGCCGACTTGTGGTTGTACTTTGTTTTACACGGGTGACATGACAAGATTCAGTCCTTAGTGGTATCTCAGGCGGTCTACCACTAACCCACTTATGCAATCACTGCACCACACACATACACACCATCGAACCAATCCGCCCGATTAATTAAGCAAGTTGGGGATCTTGGGAGTGTAAAATAATCATATCAAACATATACCGGTCATTATCACAATGATCGCCCAAACCAATTTCTCATGAATAAAGTGATGCTCGGGACAATTTCTTGCCCCGAGTTCCTAATCAATGCTAAGCATGGCATATGATTACGGACTTATTTTCGAAATGCTACTAATATATTTTTGCTAGGGCGACAAGGTTCACACATTCAATTACTCAAAGGAGGGGGTAATATTATTCAAAGTAAACAATGGCATATAACTAGAATATCAATTTTAGCATGTATTTGCATAAAAATAACAACATGCATTTTGTTAATTTAACACAAAGTAATTTGCATAAATGTGGGTTCAACATGATCAAAGTATTGACTCGCCTTGGTCACAGTGGTCGGGTGCTTGATTGTCCGGGGCTTCTAGTGCTGCGGCCTCGATCTCTTCTTCTTGTGCTTCGTAGGCTATTGTAATCGTGCGCGAAAATTTGGATAAAAAGAAAATATCAAATCAACAAAATATCACCAGAAATTCAAATGAACTTTAAAAATTATAATTTCAGTTCCATTGGATAGATATTGAATTTAGATGAATTTAGAAATTTGTCTCATTCAATTTGGAGTTAAAATGTAGAAGTTATGATCATTTGAAGTTCTCAGGTTTGAATAAATTCCAAAAACATTAAATTTCTGACAGTGGGACCCACAGGTTATTTTAATCTTTTTATTTCATTTCTTATTATGTGTGTATGACAGGTGGGTCCGGTTACTGTTCATGGGGTCCACTTGTCAGCATGGGCTGGGTGCAGATGTGCCACTGACATGTGGGGCCCAGCGGTCAGCGAACGGCTCTGTCTGCAGTGGCTGACATGTGGGGCCCACCTGTCAGTGCAGAAATTAAAAGAAACTCGACCGCTACGCGCGGAGCCGGGGCTCGAACGCGCGCCGCGGGAGCGAGGGGGAGAATAGATTAGCGGTGGAAGCCACTCGGCCGAGCCGAGCGATGCTTACCCTATAAGGGTAATAAAACCCTTTGAGGTAGCTCGCCGAGGGGGCCGGACAGAGGAAGTCGGGGGCGACGGTGGCCGGCGGCGAGCGGCGGCCGGAGAGGGCTGGGTCGAGCGTAGAATATAATCCCGGCGACGGGAGTCTTCGTGTAGACGGCGGAGTGGAGGAGAATGCGGTGGCGGGCGGCGGCGTACGACGGCGGAGGTTCGGCAGGGCTGTCGTCGCCGTGGCTCAGCGACGAGAGACCCGATGGAGGAGGGGCTAGCCGCTGGCTCGAGATGGCTCATGAGCAAGGAATCGAGCTCGGGTGGCTCGGTGTGGTGGATGGGAGCTCGCCGGAGTTCGGGAGGATGAGGGCGTCGGCGAGAGATTGGGGCACTTCAGACCAAATGCGTGCAGGGGAAGGGAGAGTGAAGCGGGGCGACGCGTTTGCGATCTCCAGGTAAGGCTTTTATAGCCGGAGAGGGCTTGTACGGCGAGGACCACATTCGGCCCGCCGCTGTTCATGCCGGCGAGGGGGAATGGAGGCAAATCTCACCCGGATTTTGCAGAGGAGAGAGGGCGGGAGAGGTGCTTCCCCCCTCCTGTAGATTCTTAGATATTTTTCCCGTGAGGTGAGAGAGGGAGAGCGGATTGGCTGCGCAGAGGAGCGAGCGCGAGCGAGAGAGCGGCGCGGGCGCGTGGAGAAGAGAGGAGGAGGGAGACGACCCTGGCAGGGCGGGGTCCACCGGCCAGAGAGAAAGCGCGGGCGGGGGGGCCGCTGCGCAGAGGAGGAACGCGAGGAGCGGGGCCACTCGGCGTGCGCGCGCGCGCAGAAGCCGGGCCGCTGAAGCGCGGTCTTTGGGCGGGCGTCTTGTGCGCTGGCTGCTGAGCGATCGCACATGGAGAGAGGCTGGCGGGGTGATGGCGGCCGGTGGGTTATTTTCCTTTTCTTTTTCTTTTATTGTATAAATTTTGTATGTATATACACTTGCACATACATCTTGGGTATATATCTATACACATACTTTCATCTCCTTCTTATGTTTGTGCATAAATATATATTTTATTTATTTATGGTATTCATGTGTATATATGTATATATGTCCTTATATACACATGGTTCTTTGCATATTTACATGAGTATTAATTTCCTTTAATTTGTTTACCCTAATTTTTTTAGGGATATTATTTTATGCTTATTTTCATTTCTCAACTTGGTAATTTATGGATCATCTTTTCAGATTCTTTATCTGATATTCGTGTTGTATCATTTTATGTGTGGATTTCTTTCCTCTTTTTACTTTTGAATTCCCTTTACATTTACAAAAGCCAACAAATTCCAAATTTAAATAAAAGCAAATAAAATAATCCAAAACTCCACAATATATTATTTATATTTTTCAGATGTTACAAATCTACCCCCCTTAAAAAGAATCTCGACCCCGAGATTCGGCCTAGCTAGTGAACAGGTCGGGGTAGTCTTGACGCAGTTTATCTTCTCGTTCCTGTAGCTTCCTTCTTGGAATGGTGACTCCATTGTACTCTGCACATGCGAATGATTTGGGTTCTTGTCTTTTCTCCACAGTATCTAATATCTTGATGGGACGTTCCTTATAGGTTAAATCTTCTTCAAGCTCAATAGCCTCAAGTGGAGTTTGATCTTCTGGTACTCGTAGACATTTCTTGAGTTGGGATACATGGAAGATATTGTGTATATCAGATAGATTTTGAGGTAAATCTAACTGATAGGCGACTTCCCCTTTCTTGGCTACAATTGGGAATGGTCCCACATAGCGAGGTGTAAGTTTGCCTTTGACTTTAAACCTCTTGACTCCTCGTAGAGGTGACACCTTCAAATAGACATAATCTCCAACCTCAAATGTCAACGGTCTCCGCCTTTTGTCTGCATAACTCTTTTGCCTAGACTCAGTTTCATGTCGGTCTCTGATTAGACGAACCTTCTCTTCAGCTTGTTTGAGAATGTCGGGTCCAAATATGACATTCTCCCCCACTTCTGACCAATATAGTGGGGTCCTACATTTCCTTCCATACAAAGCTTCAAAAGGTGACATCTGAAGACTGGTCTGATAGCTGTTGTTGTAGGCAAACTCAGCATAGGGCAAACATTTATCCCAGTCTTTGGAGAAATCCAAGGCACAAGCTCTGAGCATATCTTCTAGTATCTGGTTCACTCTTTCTGTTTGGCCATCCGTGGTGCAACTGCAGCTGCATCAGGTATATTAGACAACAAAAGCGATAAGTCATAATTTCGCATATGATCATTCACAATCACCGGCTCAGACTGAGGAAAACAAACAGCGTCAGAGGAAGGTGTGGCCAATTGAGAAGGAGTGGAGAAAGGAAACAGGGATTCATCAAAAACAACATCGCGCGAGATGTAAACCCGGCCGGTACTTCTGTCAAGGCACTTGTATCCCTTATGCATGGAACTGTACCCCAAAAACACACATATTTTGGAGCGAAACTGCAACTTATGAGAGTTATATTTCCGAAGACTAGGCCAACAAGCACAACCAAAAGTGCGAAGAAAAGTATAATCTGGTGTAATATTGAGAAGGCGTGTAATAGGTGTAGAATTGTTGATGGTACGACTCGGCATTCGATTAATTAAATAGCATGCCGTCAAAAAAGCTTCATCCCAGAATCTGAGAGGAATAGAGGAATGAGCTAAGAGAGCAAGTCCAGTTTCAACAATGTGCCTGTGCTTTCTTTCGGCCACACCATTTTGTTGTGAGGTATGGGGACAGGAGACACGATGAGAAATACCACAACGCTGGAAATATTTATGAAGACGATGATACTCCCCTCCCCAATCAGATTGAACAGTACGAATTTTGGAATTCAAGAGACGCTCAACATGTTTTTGAAAAATATAAAAGATTTGCTCAACATCTGATTTATGCTTAAGAAGATAAATCCAAGTATAGCGGCTATAGTCATCCAAGAAACTTACATAATATTTAAAACCTCCGACAGAGGCTTGAGCAGGCCCCCACACGTCGGAGTGAATAAGCTCAAGTGGAGAGGTTGTGACACGAGCAGAATTATTATAAGGAAGTTGATGACTTTTTGCACGTTGACAGGCATCACAAACAGAAAACTCTTGTTTGAAGAAACAATCTAATTTATTGGATTTTAAGATAGACCTAGCAACAGTTGAAGTAGGATGACCAAGACGTTGATGCCATTGGGAGGACGACACTTTGACACCGGACGAAGCATGATGAGGAGTGATGGATGTTGAGCGACAAAATGGCACTGGATAGAGACCACCTTTGCTTCTACCGAGTAGAAGTGTTTTCCTCGTGGCCTTGTCCTTAACAAGGAAAGCATCAGCATGAAATTCAATGAATACATCATTATCAGAAACAAGCTTATGTGCGGAAAGGAGATGCTTATTGATGTGAGGAACATGAAGAATATTTTTAAGAGCAAGAGACCGATCTAAGCCGGGAATTATAGAATGACTAATATGCAAACCTGCTCCGTTGGCCACTTGAACCTGATCCTTGCCGTGGTAGCCTTCTTGAATGGTCAGGCGATCAAGATCGCTTGTCAGGTGATCCGTTGCACCGGTGTCGATGTACCAATTTGTGTCGACGTTGTAGCCTCCTCCGATCATGGCGCCGTTGCGCCACGATACTCCCCACGGTGCTCCTCTGGCTGGTATGCATGATTGAATCGGTTGCGGCAGTTCAACGCCACATGGCCATAGATGCCACATACCTGACAGCGAGGGCCGTTGTTCTTGCCGCGGCCATGCCCTCGGCCGCGGCCACCACCACCGCGGTGGCCACCACCACCACGGTTGCCGGAGTTGTTGTGGTAGTTATGATTATTGCGACGTGGAGCGTTGGAGGAGTCCTGGCGCGTGACGTTGTTGGCGGACGAAGAAAATTCCGTCATGCCACTCAACACGGTGGCTTGAGCCTCATGCGAAAGCATGTAGGAATACAGCTCCGGAAGGGTCACCGGTTGCTGATTGCTTAGGATAGTGATGGCAGTGACGAGATCACCGTGACCTGGACCAAGGCCGGCGAGAATGTACCCAATCACTTCATCATCGGACATGGGTTGTCCAATGTTTGCCATGGTATCAGCAAGCGCCGTCATCTTCTGGTAGTACTCAGTCGCGCTCATATCACCCTTCCTCGACGTGGCGAGTTGGGTGCGGATCTGGATGGCGTTTCCGCGATGCTGGGCAGAGAACATGGTGTGGAGCGTCCTCCACACTTCGGCGGATGTGCCGATGCGCGTGAGCTGGGATAGCACGTCCTCGGTCATGGAGGACAGCAGGCCGCCCAAGATGGCCTGATCCTGGATAGTCCAGGCGGATCGGGCAGGGTTGTCTACCTGCCGCGCAGTAGCACCTGTCCCTTCGGTCACCGTGGCCGGCGGCATAGGCGTGGTGCCGTCGAGATAACCAAACAGCTGGATACCTCGGAGAATGGGAACGACTTGGGCCTTCCAAAGCAGAAAATTTGTGCGGGTGAGCCTACAGGTGATGGCGTTGGCAAAAGAGGAAGAGGTGGTCATGAGGGAGGCGCTCGGAGAGGAGATCAGAGCACCGGTGATGTGGGAGATTTGACCAGAGGTGGTCATGGCGAAGAAATTGGATCAAGCTCTGATACCAAGAAAGAAGGAATTATTTGCCGTGATGATCCCCTGTGGGGTTTCATTCTCTTATATAGAAAAGATACATGATAGGATTTACAGCAGATCGTATCTGAACAATCCTATACAATCGGCTCCTTCTATCTATACAAGAAACCGATCCCTACAATTATGCTACGCTATAATGCTCATGCCTAATAGATCGCTAACTACTATGTTTTACAAGGACTAACTGGGGTTAGAATAGGAATTTCTTTATATATTTATGGTATATTTCTTTGTAATACCCCCTTATACTCGCAATATATACTGCTCATTGGACCTCATGAATATGCACAATATTCATAACACAGTATCAGAGCTAGGGCACTAACCTAGCTCCTTCTGCTGCCATCCCCCACCGCTGCCATCGAGGTTGTCGCTTTGTGCGGGCTGCTGCCATCCAGACCACGCTGCCACCACCTAGGCCACCACTCAAGTTGATGGAACCACTGCCGCCCCGCTTGGATCTGGAGCCGACCGACCACACTATTGCCCTCATGCCTGCTAGAGCGAACCCACTCCTCCAGGCCATCGCCGACGCTGCCACGAAGCTCGTCGATGGCTTGTTCATCAGGCCACTGCACGGGCGCATCGATGCCGCTGGTGACCTTGTCCTCATGACCGGCGGGGACTAACTGTGCCGTCGCGCGTTGGTCCTGTGAGGTTGCCTCCTCGGTCACCTAAACCGCTACCCGTGGCTTTAGAAACTATCAGTTTTTAAAGAAACCGTATCATGTTTCTAAAGAAACAACCCTTTGTTTCCAAAAAGTAAAAAAAGTAAAAAATGTTGATCTAACTGCTGCGTCGTCCAACGCTGCCTATTAGACTTCATTGCCTTGGTCACCACGTCGTCCAAGCCACATATCGATGGCTAGTCATCTACCGATGGCTTCAGTTCTATCAGGTGTGATCCTATTCTCGAGAACAAAACTCTATGGGACGAACTACTGGTTGTGGTCTTTACTCATAGAGATCACGCTCGATGGTCTCTGCCTCTAGGGACATTGTAACATCCCAATTTTTGCTTTATTTGGAAGAAATAATTTTAAATTAATTATCTCAATTTATTTGGATTTTTCAGAATATAAAGTTCTGTTTAAAAATAAAAATTTAATATCAAAATAGGTTGGAAATATTTTTCATATGTTCAAAACATTATCAGTGAATTATGTGATTTTTTTCTGCAATTTTTGGATTTTATTTGGTATTTTTCTGACTATTTTAAAGCCTCCTATTGATTTCTGAAATCTATAAAAGATTTAAATTCTAAATCCTCCCCGGCCGCCACGTGGCGCCCATCCATCCGTCCATCTCCGCCGGACCGATCCCCGCCGTCCGCGCCATCCCGCCACCCTCCTCTCCGTGCGCCACGTGTCGTACATCCGTCGGCTTCCCGCAGCTAATCCTCAAAGGGATTACCTACCCTTATTGGGTAGGCAATGCCTCCCGCCCGGCCAGTTTACACCGCTCTCTTCCTCCCGCTCCTCCTGCGTTCGAGCCCGCTCGCGCGAGGTTGAGTTTCTTTTTTTTTGCGCCGACAAGCGGCCCCACTGTCCGAGACCGCAGTGCGCGAGGTCACCGCCGATGGGTCCCACTGTCGAGCCTTCGCCCCGCGCGACCGTTTCCTACTCTCGCGCGTCGTCGCCATTATTGCGCGCGCCGAGCTCGCCGCTCGCCTCTCCGTCCGTTTCGTCGCCATTCATGAACCCCGGAGCTCCGCGCGTCGTGCGCACTCACTCCATCACTCCGCCGTTCGCGCCACGAAACCGCCGTATAACTCGCCGAGCCCGCACTTCCGTTACTTCACCGCCGCGATAAAGCGAGCCCCGCCACCCTCTCACCCCTTTGCACTCTCTCTCTCTCCCGTTATCGCGCGCGTGTCGCCGCTGTTCAAACCGCCGCCGCCGTGGGATTTGGTCGCCGCCGGTGAGTCCTCCGCGCGTCCTCCGTTCGCGCCGCCTCGGCCGCGCGCCAGGAGACGCTCCCGCACGCCGATCCCTCGGCGCGCGCGCCGCGTCGCGCTTCGCCGCGCAGGCGCTCGCGTCCGACGCCTCGTGCGGCGACGCGCTGACACGCGTCGTCGATCGCCGGACTCCGCCGCACCGCGCCATCTCCACCGTTATTTCCTCGATGGCTCGGATGCGCCACGCGTCCTCATCTCGCCGCCCACGCCCGCACCGCCTCGGCCCGCCGCGCGTCGCGCCACGCGGCATCCATCCACCGGACGCCGCGTCTCGCCGCCTCATCACCGCCGCTCATCGGATCGAGCCAACGCCGGGATCGAGCCACGCGTCAAATCCCGCCGTCCGATCCACTCTCCGCCGATACCGCGCGCGCGCGCGTCGGCTCCGCCACCTCGGCCTCCACGTCGGCCCTATCCGACGTGTCAAGCCACGTGGCGATACGCGTGTTTGCCACGTCGGCGCCACGTCACCAAACCCTTCGCCCCATGCCACGTCAAGATCGCCACGCCGGCATGCCACGTGTCACTCTCGGCCCGCCATGTCGGCAATTTTGTGGGTCCGTGGACTTGGTCCACCGTGGGCTGGCCCCACATGTCGGCCTCTGTATTTTTATTTATTTTTAATTCCCTTGCTGACGTCATAATTAGAATTTACTTTTGTAAATTAATTCCCAGAAAATCCGTGCTGACGTCATAATTCATTTTCAGTTAAAAGATAATTCCAGAAATTATCTTTTCCATTTTCTCGATTTCAAACTTCCAACACCATAACTTGCTCATTTTAAATCCAAATTGATCCATTCAAATTTCTAAATTCATCTAAAATTCTAATCTTTCAATTGGTATATTTAGTTTCAATTTTTGAATTTTTTTATTTTATTTTATTTATTTGGATTTCTTGATTTACGTGTAGAGACCGATTTGTCCGAGGAACTTCAAGAGCAAGCCCCGGAAAATTTCAACCCAGCACAGGAAGGCAAGTCTCCTTTGATCATTTTGATCCTATGTTTTGCAAGTTTTCTTTGATCAACTTGCTCAAATGATTTATAAAATGATTAGGTAGTTATTTTAAATTATTGCATGCTTATGTTATATCAAGTGATAATTTGATTTAGAAAATTTAGTTAAATACCCAATTTGTTATACCTTCCATTGAAAATTGTTTAACTTGTACCATTGTCAACTTAGGATATCCCTTTGACTTAATAATGAGTTAGTATTACATCTGTGGAATTTGTAAATATTAGCAAATGCTTAGCGTAGCAAATCAATGTAATAATGCTCAAATAAGTAGCATGTTTGCTAAATGTGTTGTTAAATGATTTGTTTGAACATTGGTAATGGATGTTACCATTGTTAAATGATTTGTTTGAAAAGTGGTAATGGATGTTACCACTGTTAATTTAAAAGTAAAAATGAATTTCAAAGGGAAAAGTTGACAAGGGTGGATGGAAGGTTTGGTGGTGCGATTAGCACGAGAATTTTTGGAATTGTGAATGAACCACCCTGGTCGTTTAAGGACCGACGCTTGTGTTTGTCCAAACTGAGCAAAACAGTGCAACCACAAGTCTATATGGGTACGACCTAGCTAACTAACCTATTAAGGTGTAGTTTAGATATCACCAGTGGTGTATTGAGTGCCAGGGTGTCTTGGTTACTCATAGTGAGGGACGGGGTTTATTGTACTCATACGGCGCAAGAGGGGCTCCACTCGTGGATTCGAGTTGTGGTGAAACCTTAGCGGGTGGTATCTAGCTATCTTGGAGTAGGTGAAAGGCTTTGTGATATTTTATCTGGGTCTCATGCCAAAGGAAGCATGTTGACTATTAAGATAATTTATCTCTTGTGGGTAAAGTGTACAAACTCTGCAGAGTAAAAACTATTCGAATAGCCGTGCCCACGGTCAAGGGCTGCAAGGAATGCATTCACATGGTAGAAGTTTGATTTTGATTTCAAAATAAAATGGTTTGTCAAACTTGAGAGTGGTATAACTCTCGTGATTTAAATCTGGTGGTGTAACCAGATCGTGGTTTAACTTTGAGTTTTGAAAGTTGGCGGATAGCCTGAGATTTAGTGTTGGTGGTTTAACCTTCACTAAGTTATTTATCTAATTTCATTTATGAAAAACAAGATGTTTGTCAAATGGCCTTTGAAGTAATTATGTAGATTTGAAATAAAATGCTGATTTTTGCAAAAGAACCATATAGCCTTCCTTTGAGAAGCCTTGCATCTATGCATTTTCCCAAGACTTATGAGTACAATTTTTGTACTCACATGTTGCTCTACAAATACCTTAGCAGAGAATGAAGAAGCTCAAGCCGAGAATTCGACTTCGTGCGAGTGTGGATACGGTGGATTCTTCGGATGCTTAGGACTCGTTTCTCAGTCAATTGCCCGTGGCGTATTGATGGGTCTTGCTTTTGTTTCTTTTGCTTCCGCTGTAATTTTCATTTGGTGTGAGGTCTTAAAACCTCATTTGTAATAAAGGCTTCGAGGTCCGTAATCTCGATTATGATAATAAAGCGTTGTTGGCAATGTATCATCTTTTCTGCTTGAACTGTGTGTACTAGCGTTGATCCGGGACTAGTCTTGTAATGCACAGGAGGTCCAGGAGTTTCTACTCAGGGGTCTCATGTATGGTATCGAGCCATCTTGGTGTAGGACGAACCCTAGGTTTTGGGAAGTTTTAAGGACTTATGTTTAAAAAGAATATATTAAAAATATATAAGCTTCTTTGCTTCTACTCTCCTCTTACTTAGTATCTTGTTTCTGTCCTCCCTTTTCACTATTTAAAACCTTTCTCGATCTCTCCTCTTTTCCAACTTGTAGATGGCGGGTTCGTCGTCATCGGCCCGTGGGATCACCATTCTCATGGCGAGAGTGAGGAGCTTTGCGACTCTTCTACGACAGCTAATGCAGCATCCAAGTACACCCAACAGCCTATCTTCAGAGGGCGGAACACACGAGTGATGAGCACGGACTCTGGAGCATGGAGGTGTTCATTTACGCTCCAGACGGGAGGATTGACCAGCTTGAGCGTCATATTGAGTATCCACGGACCTTACGCTCAGATGCGATCCAGATGCGGCACGATTGGCTATCTCGGAGTTGTGCAGAGGCACAAGGAGGAGCTACGACGATCACCTTTTGCTTCTTCCGACGACGAGAGCAGGCAGACTCATCGAGCTTTTCCGGTGGTGGTGGGCGACCGCGCTTGTCTCACGGTGCGGCACACACTGGCGGCTTCAGCGACTTACGCGAGCTCGGCGCAGAGATCGGACTTCTTGGAGGCGCCACGTCGAGCACGACCACTCCGACACTCTCGAGCCCGGCTACTGCAGAGTGAGGTTGCCCACGCCGACGCCGTTCAGCGAGGATCGCCGCCGAGGCGCAGGTAGAGCGTCTTCGAGCTGCTACCACTACACCGACTCCACCAGCCCCTGTTGCTGCTCCAGCCCAGTTTACGGGACCTCGCACTAGGCTTACTGCGAGGAAGAGTGTGCGACGCTCGATCCGCCACCCGACGTTGATATTGGAGGATCTAGCCGAGGACGCCGGCTATCTCGCTCGGTTTTCCGATTTGGTCGAGTCGATCACGGTCGCGTTCGCCGAACAACTGCCGTGGTTGTGGACAGAGACACTTATCGGATTCAGAGGAGGACCCCGAGGAGGATCCGGAGGAGCGCATCATCGTGGAGGATGAGTAGTTAGTTGAGTCAATAGTACCCAAATAATTGTCCACGTTTTTAGAACGCTTTAGCATATTTTGGTGTGTTGGATGGACTGTACCAAGCCTATGTGCACTTGTGGTGCAGCCATTCATAAAATTATCTTGATTTCAATAAAGTTTTCCCTAAGTGGTTGCTGGTTTCTTCTTGTGTGTTGGCTTGGGATGTTATTTAGTTTCCCCTAACCTCTTATCTATGCTAGTTCCCTCTTACCTTTTGCTAACCCTGGAAACCGTTTCAGATGGTGAACACAAGGAACAACCCGGCGAGTCAGTAACCTAATGTTCAACCGAAGACAACATTCCACCTCCATGACTCAAGCTCCCAACATGGAGCAGATGATGGCCATGCGATTGCAACTACTTCAAGCTTTGGCCCAAAATCAAGTCCAACAAGCCCAGCAAGCACCAGTTCAATGACCACAGTCTAAACTTGGGAATTTATGAGAACCCGACCTCCGACCTTTGCAGGATCTGCTGACCCTTTGGAGGCGGATGATTGGATAAAAGAAATAGAAAGGAAACTCAATTTGGCTCAATGTGCGAGCATGAGAAGGTTCTTTACGCCGCCCACCAACTCAAGGGAGTTCTTTGCTAATTGGTGGGATAACCATCGTGCCGCACATCAAGATGCGAGAATATTGCATGGGAAGAATTTTTGGAAGCCTTAAATCTTGCTCATATTCCTATGAGTATAATGGAAATGAAGAGGAAGGAGTTTCATCGGCTACAACAAGGAAACCTTAGTGTTTCCGCATATCCGAGTAAATTTATCCAATTATCAAGATATGCACCGGAAGATGTGGTGGTGATGCCGCAAGGATCCGGAGGTTTATGGGAGGAATGGACCCCAACCTCAAAGTTGATTAGTCTCCAATGACTACCCTACTTTTCAACATCCGTGAACAAAGCTTTAGTACAAGAAGATGCCCAGCGTCGACTTTTGATGCTAGGAAAAGGAAGTTTCAAGCCCAACGGTTTGCTAGCGATTCCGTCAATGCCCTACTCAACAACAAGTACAACCGGCCTCCGGTGCATAATCATCCAAGGACACCCATTTCGCCTCGCCCTTTGCCTCAAACTCCTAGAACTGGAAATGCAGCCCAACAACGTGAGAATAGAAATGTAGCTGCAGGAGTGCAATGCTACAATTGCAAAAATATGGGACACTATGCCGCAGATTGCCCACGTAAGCGTCAGCGGTAACCCGGTCCGTTTCAACTGGATCCTACACCGGCAAGAGCTCCAACTACCGGTCAGGGCGTGGAAGCCCTCGGACACCTCGCACTCCACGACCATTCAACAGAGGCGTATCAATCATGTCACCGTAGAAGCGGCGGAAGATGCACCGACGTAGTTCGGTAAGTTCTGGTTAATTCAGATCAGCAATTATATTATTTGATTCGGAGCTACACATTCATTCGTAACAAAAGCTTTTGCTGAAAGAAATAATTGGAATATTTGTTTGCTAAAGAACCCTATGATAGTCAATCTCCGGAAAAGAATTGAGGACTAAATTGGTTAGCCTAGTGCAACCATAATTATAAATGGAGTAAAGTTCCTAGCGAACCTTATTATAATAGACTCGATGGCATAGATATAATACTTGGTATGGATTGGTTGATCAAGTATAAAGGATGATAGATTGTGCCAATCGTGCCATTAGTCTTACCAATTCGACGGAATTCGGATAAGACATGAGGCGATTATGCGCTCAAAGAAGAACATTATGTTAACCAACTTAAAAGGGAAAAAGTTGGAGGATGTGTCGGTAGCTTGCGAATACCCCGATGTTTTCCCGAGGAATTGCGGGATTGCCACGGATCGAGAGATTGAATTTGTTATAAACGGTACTGCAGTACCCCAATATCAAAAGACCTTATTGGATATCGGTGACGATTTAGCTGAAATCAAGAGGCGATTCAAGAATTACAAGAGAAAAGCTTCATTAGACCAAGTTCTTCACCTTGGGGAGCGGTGCTTTTGGTAAACAAGAAGGATGGTAGTCGGCGTATGTGCGTGGACTATAGAGCTTTAAATGAAGTAACTATAAAGAATAAGTATCCCTTACCCGGATCGACGATTTGTTCGATCAACTCAAAGGATCAAGTGTCTTCTCTAAGATTGATCTTGGTCGAGGATATCACCGATTGAAGATTAGACGGAAGATATACCAAAACGACTTTCGCCACAAGATATGGACTATATGAGTATATTGTGATGTCTTTCGGTCTGACAAATGCCCCGACATACTTCATGAATTTGATGAATAAAGTATTTATGGATTATTTAGATAAGTTTGTTGTTGTCTTTATAGATGACATTCTTATCTATTCGAGAAACGATAAAGAACATGAGGATCATCTAAGGATAGTGTTGCAAAGACTCGTGAACACCGATTATATGCCAAGTTTAGCAAGTGTGCGTTTTGGTTAAAGGAAATTGAGTTTTGGGACACGTAATTTCAGCAGAAGGAGTATCTCAGTAGATCTGGAAAAGTTAAGGATGTATTAAATTGGACTCCACCCAAGGCGAAGCAGAGATTAGAAGTTTTAGGTTTAGTGGTTACTATCGTCGATTCATTGAAGGCTTTTCCAAGATTGCGGACCTTTAACTTGATTGTTAAAGAAAGAAAGAAAATTTGAATGGAACAAATTTTGTGAGGATAGTTTTCAAGAGTTAAAGAGGAGATTAACTTCAGCACTGATTCTGCAGGACACGGATATTAGAAAAGATTTTGAAGTTTATTGTGACGCATCAAAACAAGGTCTTGGATGTGTACTAATGCAAGAAGGTAAGGTTGTTGCTTATGCATCAAGGCAGTTAAGGCCACATGAGGAGAATTACCCCACTCATGATTTAGAGCTAGCTGCTGTAGTGCATGCTCTAAAGTTGTGGAGGCATTATCTAATTAGTAATCGGTGTGAAATATATACGGATCATAAAAGTCTAAAGTATATATTCACCCAAACGATCTTAATCTGAGACAAAGAAGATGGCTTGAAGCGATAAAGGATTATGATGTGGGAATACACTATCATCCGGGAAAGGCCAATGTAGTGGCGAGATGCTTTAAGTCGGAAGATCCATGTTAGCAATATGTTGATTCAAGACAGTCGATCAACTCTTCGTGAAGAATTTCAGCGTCTCAATTTGGGAGTGGTAAATGAAGGAATTTGTCTACATTAAAGGTCCAACCCACTTTAGAAGATCAGATCAAGGCAGCTCAGAAAGAAGATGAGTATGTTAAAGAAATAAAAGATAACATGAAGAAAGGCAAAGCACATGGATTCTCAGAAGATGAAGAAGGAATTCTTTGGTTTGGAAAAAGGATTTTAGTACCTGAGAGAAAGGAAATAAAAGATTTAATTCTAAAGGAAGCTCATGAATCAGGATATTCCATTCATCCTGGAAGTACAAAGATGTACCAAGATCTAAAGGAAAGTTACTGGTGGACCAAGATGAAACGAAATTGCAGAATATGTAGCTTTATGTGATATATGTCAAAGGGTTAAGCGAGCACCAACGACCTGCCGGTCTTTTGCAACCTCTGCAGATACACTGAATGGAAATGGGAGGAAATCGGAATGGATTTCATAACGGGACTACCAAGAACCAAGTCGGTATGATTCAATCAGGTTATAGTGGATCGCTTAACAAAGGTTGCACATTTCATACTGTGAAGACTACCTATTCGGAGATAGATTGGCGAGCTCTATATGTCAAGAATTGTATGCATGGAGTTCCAAAGAAGATCGTATCGGATAGAGGAATAATTTACCTCAAGATTTTGGCGAAGCTTCATGGAGTTTTGGGCACCAATTTAAATTTCGATCGCTTATCATCCTCAAACAGATGGCCGGTGAGCGAGTGAATCGAGATATTGGAAGATATGCTAAGAGCGTGTGCTTTAGCCAATAAAGTCGATTGGGATCAAAGTTTACCCTACGCGAATTTTCCTATAATAACAGATTACAGTCTAGTCCAAGATGTCTCCGTTTGAAGCCTTGTATGGCGAGAAATGCGAACGCCATTATATTGGTCGAGGCGGAGAAAGTCAAGTATTCGGACACGATGTCTTGAAGCTAGCCAAGAGCAAGTTCGATTATCTGAGACCGATTGAAGATAGCACAGACCAGACAAAAGAGTTATGCAGATAATCGACGCAGAATGTTGGAATTCGCACCAGGAGATCATGTGTATTTGAAGGTGTCACCTTTAAAAGGGATGCGACGTTTCAAGGTCAGTGGAAAGCTTGCTCCAAGATATATCGGACCATTTCTAGTTATAGCCAGAAGAGGTGAAGTCGCATATCAGTTAGAGCTTCCTCCTCAGTTGTCAGATGTACATGATGTATTTCATGTATCACAGTTGAAGAAGTGCTTAAGAGTACCAGAGGAATTAATATCTTTAGAAGAGGTGGATTTAAAAGAAGACTTGACGTATCCAGAATTTCCTGTCAAGATTTTAGAAGAAGCAGAGCGCTGTACAAGAAACAAGACTATCAAATTTTGCAAAGTGCAGTGGAATAATCATCCAGAATCGGAAGCAACCTGGGAGCGTGAAGAGGATCTTGACGAGTTCCACGATCTATTTTTCAGTCCTTCCGAATCTCGGGGTGAGATTCCTTCTAAGGGGTAGGTTTGTAACATCCCAATTTTTGCTTTATTTGGAAGAAATAATTTTAAATTAATTATCTCAATTTATTTGGATTTTTCAGAATATAAAGTTCTGTTTAAAAATAAAAATTTAATATCAAAATAGGTTGGAAATATTTTTCATATGTTCAAAACATTATCGATGAATTATGTGATTTTTCTGCAATTTTTGGATTTTATTTGGTATTTTTCGACTATTTTAAAGCCTCCTATTGATTTCGAAATCTATAAAGATTTAAATTCTAAATCCTCCCGCCGCCACGTGGCGCCCATCCATCCGTCCATCTCCGCCGGACCGATCCCGCCGTCTGCGCCATCCCGCCACCCTCCTCTCCGTGCGCCACGTGTCGTACATCCGTCGGCTTCCCGCAGCTAATCCTCAAAGGGATTACCTACCCTTATTGGGTAGGCAATGCCTCCCCGCCTGACCGGTTTACACCGCCTCTCTTCCCTCCCGCTCCTCGGCGCGTTCGAGCCCGCTCGCGCGCGAGGTTGAGTTTCTTTTGTTTTTGCGCGACAAGCGGGCCCCACTGCCGAGACCGCAGTGCGCAGAGGTCACCGCCGGTGGGTCCCACTGTCGAGCCTTCGTCCCCGCGCGACCGCTTCCTACTCTCGCGTCGTCGCCATTATTGCGCGCCGCCGAGCTCGCCCGCTCGCCTCTCCGTCCGTTCGCGCCGCCATTCATGAACCCGGAGCTCCCGCGTCGTGCGCACTCACTCCATCACTCCGCCGTTTCGCGCCACGAAACCGCCGTATTAACTCGCGAGCCCGCACTTCCGTTACTTCACCGCCGCGTATAAAGCGAGCCCGGCCACCCTCTCACCCCTTTGCACTCTCCCTCTCTCTCCCGTTATCGCGTGCGTGTCGTCGCCGTTCAAGCCGTCGCCGCCGTAGGATTTGGTCGCCGCCGGTGAGTCCTCCGCCGCGTCCTCCGTTCGCGCCGCCCCTCGGTCCGCGCGCTGGAGACGCTCCCGCACGCCGTCCTCGGTCGCGCGCCGCGTCGCGCTCGCGCCGCCGCGCGTCGCGTCGCGACGCCTCGTGCGGCGACGCGCTCGACACGCTGCGCGTCGATCGCCGGACTCCGCCGCACCGCGCCATCTCCACCGTTATTTCCTCGATGGCTCGGATGCGCCACGCGTCCTCATCTCGGCCGCCCACGCCCGCACCGCCTCGGCCCCGTCGCCGCGTCGCGCCACGCGGCATCCATCCACCGGACGCCCGCGTCTCCGGCGCCTCATCACCGCCGCTCATCTGGATCTGAGCCAACGCTCGGGATCGAGCCACGCGTTCGAAATCCCAGCCGTCCGATCCACCTCCGCCGCAATGCGCGCACGCCGCGTCGGCTCGCCACCTCGGCCTCCACGTCGGTCCTATCAAGCGTGTCAAGCCACGTGGCAGACACGTGTTTGCCACGTCAGCGCCACGTCAGCCGAAACCCTTCGCCCCATGCCACGTCAGCACTGCCACGTCAGCATGCCACGTGTCACTCTCGGTCTGCCATGTCAGCAATTTTGTGGGTCCGTGGACTTGGTCCACCGTGGGCTGGCCCCACATGTCAGCCTCTGTAATTTATTTTTTAATTCCCTTGCTGACGTCATAATTAGAATTTACTTTTGTAAATTAATTCCCAGAAAATCCGTGCTGACGTCATAATTCATTTTCAGTTAAAAGATAATTCCAGAAATTATCTTTTTCCATTTTCTCGATTTCAAACTTCCAATGACCATAACTTGCTCATTTTAAATCCAAATTGATCCATTCAAATTTCTAAATTCATCTAAAATTCTAATCTTTCAATTGGTATATTTAGTTTCAATTTTTGAATTTTTTTTATTTTATTTTATTTATTTGGATTTCTTGATTTACGTGTAGAGACCGATTTGTCCGAGGAACTTCAAGAGCAAGCCCCGGAAAATTTCAACCCAGCACAGGAAGGCAAGTCTCCTTTGATCATTTTGATCCTATGTTTTGCAAGTTTTCTTTGATCAACTTGCTCAAATGATTTATAAAATGATTAGGTAGTTATTTTAAATTATTGCATGCTTATGTTATATCAAGTGATAATTTGATTTAGAAAATTTAGTTAAATACCCAATTTGTTATACCTTCCATTGAAAATTGTTTAACTTGTACCATTGTCAACTTAGGATATCCCTTTGACTTAATAATGAGTTAGTATTACATCTGTGGAATTTGTAAATATTAGCAAATGCTTAGCGTAGCAAATCAATGTAATAATGCTCAAATAAGTAGCATGTTTGCTAAATGTGTTGTTAAATGATTTGTTTGAACATTGGTAATGGATGTTACCATTGTTAAATGATTTGTTTGAAAAGTGGTAATGGATGTTACCTTTGTTAATTTAAAAGTAAAAATGAATTTCAAAGGAAAAGTTGACAAGGGTGGATGGAAGGTTTGGTGGTGCGATTAGCACGAGAATTTTGGAATTGTGAATGAACCACCCAGTCGTTTAAGGACCGACGCTTGTGTTTGTCCAAACCGAGCAAAACAGTGCAACCACAAGTCTATATGGGTGCGACCTAGCTAACTAACCTATTAAGGTGTAGTTTAGATATCACCAGTGGTGTATTGAGTGCCGGGTGTCTTGGTTACTCATAGTGAGGGACAGGGTTTCTGTACTCATACGGCGCAAGAGGGGCTCCACTCGTGGATTCGAGTTGTGGTGAAACCTTAGCGGGTGGTATCTAGCTATCTTGGAGTAGGTGAAAGGCTTTGTGATATTTTATCTGGGTCTCATGCCAAAGGAAGCATGTTGACTATTAAGATAATTTATCTCTTGTGGGTAAAGTGTACAAACTCTGCAGAGTAAAAACTATTCGAATAGCCGTGCCCACGGTCAAGGGCGGGCAAGGAATGCATTCACATGGTAGAAGTTTGATTTTGATTTCAAAATAAAATGGTTTGTCAAACTTGAGAGTGGTATAACTCTCGTGATTTAAATGGTGGTGTAACGGATCGTGGTTTAACTTTGAGTTTTGAAAGTTGGCGGATAGCCTTTGAGATTTAGTGTTGGTGGTTTAACCTTCACTAAGTTATTTATCTAATTTCATTTATGAAAAACAAGATGTTTGTCAAATGGCCTTTGAAGTAATTATGTAGATTTGAAATAAAATGCTGATTTTTGCAAAGAACCATATAGCCTTCCTTTGAGAAGCCTTGCATCTATGCATTTTCCCAAGACTTATGAGTACAATTTTTGTACTCACATGTTGCTCTACAAATACCTTAGCAGAGAATGAAGAAGCTCAAGTGGAGAATTCGACTTACATGTGAGTGTGGATACGGTGGATTCTTCCGGATGCTTAGGACTCGTTTCCCATCAATTGCCTGTGGCGTATTGATGGGTCTTGCTTTAGTTTCTTTTGCTTCCGCTGTAATTTTCTGTTTGGTGTGAGGTCTTAAAACCTCATTTGTAATAAAGGCTTTGAGGTCTGTAATCTCGATTATGATAATAAAGCGTTGTTGGCAATGTATCATCTTTCTGTTTGAACTGTGTGTACTAGCGTTGATGCGGGACTAGTCTTGTAATGCACGGGAGGTCCAGGAGTTTCTACTCCGGGGTCTCACAGTGGTATCGAGCCATCTTGGTAGAGGACGAACCCTAGGTTTTGGGAAGTTTTAAGGACTTATGTTTAAAAGAATATATTAAAAATATATAAGCTTCTTTGCTTCTACTCTCCTCTTACTTAGTATCTTGTTTCTGTCCTCCCTTTTTCACTATTTAAAAACCTTTACTGATCTCTCCTCTTTTCCAACTTGTAGATGGCAGGTTCGTCGTCATCAGCCCCGTGGGATCACCATTCTCATGGCGAGAGTGAGGGAGCTTTTGCGACTCTTCTACGACAGCTAATGCAGCATCTGAAGTACACCCAACAGCCTATCTTCAGAGGGCGGAACACACGAGTGATGAGCACGGACTCCTGGAGCATGGAGGTGTTCATTTACGCTCCAGACGGGAGGATTGACCCAGTTGAGCGTCATATTGAGTATCCACGGACCTTCTGCTCAGATGCGATCCAGGATGCAGCACAGTTGGCTATCTCGGAGTTGTGCAGGAGGCACAAGGAGGAGCTACGACAGTCACCTTTTTGCTTCTTCCCGACGACGAGCGGGCAGACTCATCGAGCTTTTCCGGTGGTGGTGGGCGACCGCGCTTGTCTCACAGTGCGGCACACTCTGGCGGCCGGCGACTTACGCGAGCTCGGCAGAGATCGGACTTCTTGGAGGGTCGCTACGTCGAGCTACGACCACTCCGACACTCTCCGAGCCCAGCCACTGCAGAGTGAGGTTGCCCACGCCGACGCCGTTCAGCGAGGATCGCCGCCGCCGCGCAGGTAGAGCGTCTTGAGCCTGCTACCACTACACCGACTCCACCAGCCCTGTTGCTGCTCCGGCCCGATTCACGGGACCTCGCACTGAGGCTTATCTGCGAGGAAGAGTGTGCGACGCTCGAGCCGCCACCCGATGTTGATATTGGAGGATCTAGCCGAGGGCGCCGGCTATCTCGCCCGGTTTTCCGATTTGATCGAGTCGATCACGGTCGCGTTCGCGAACAACTGCCGTGGTTGTGGGCAGAGACACTTATCGGATTGAGAGGAGGACCCGAGGAGGATCCGAGGAGCGCATCATCGTGGAGGATGAGTAGTTAGTTGAGTCAATAGTACCCAAATAATTGTCCACGTTTTTAGAACGCTTTAGCATATTTTGGTGTGTTGGATGGATGTACCAAGCCTATGTGCACTTGTGGTGCAGCCATTCATAAAATTATCTTGATTTCAATAAAGTTTTCCCTAAGTGGTTCTGGTTTCTTCTTGTGTGTTGGCTTGGGATGTTATTTAGTTTCCCCTAACCTCTTATCTATGCTAGTTCCCTCTTACCTTTTGCTAACCCTGGAAACCGTTTCAGATGGTGAACACAAGGAACAACCCGGGCAGTAGCCGTAACCCTAATGTTCAACCAGAAGACAACATTCCACCTCCGCCAGCTCAAGCTCCCAACATGGAACAGATGATGGCCATGCAGTTGCAACTACTTCAAGCTTTGGCCCAAAATCAAGTCCAACAAGCCCAGCAAGCACCAGTTCAACAGCCACAGTCTAAACTTGGGGACTAGTACTGTAATGCACAGGAGGTCCAGGAGTTTCTACTCCGGGGTCTCACAGACATGTCACTAGTGCTCGACCTTGTCCACCATCACTGGTTCAGTCTCCTCCCAGACAACCTACTTCTACACCTCCTACAGAAGATGAGGCTACCAAGAAGGAGGCAGAGGCTGTTGGCACTGCTATTGACACTGATGATGAGGCCTTTCAGTATGCCAAAGACACTTTCGAGTGCTAGTGTGTTGATGAGGCCCGTATTCGAGCCATCCTGGTGGTCAGCGTTGATGACTATATCCAAATAGACATTGTTGGTCTGTGTTCCACTCATCAGATCTAGGAGTACTTGCACGAGCAATACCAATAGAGCAGTGATGCTTAGTTCTTTTCACTTCAGTATAAGTCGAAGACACTTCGTCAGGAGGACTCCTCTGTCGATGACTTTTACCGAGCCTTGGCTAGTCTTTGGCACCAGCTGGATGAGCTGGTCTCTTCGCTTTGCCAGGAGTGTCATAAAGCATAGAAGGCGGATTGTGATTGCCTTCACCTTTATGACTTCGTTTACCGTCTTCACCTAGAGTTTGAGCTTGTCAGGGCTCAACTACTGAGCCGCTCACACAATCGACTGTCACCAAGGCCCTTTCAACACTTCATGCCGAGGAGCTTCACCGCAGGATAGCAACACAGTCTATTCTAACTGTGCTTGCTGCCCCTTCTGCTTTGACTACAGTTCCTTCCCCAGAGCCTATTTTCACTCTTGTTTTTGCACCAACTGGGGTTCAGTGCAACTTTTGTAAGAATTTCAGGTACGATTACCAGAGTTGTGCGGTACAGAAAAGTGGAATAAGACGCATGGAGGTGGACGATCCAGGGGGCAGGGAGGCCCTTCCTTTAAAGGAGGACAGACTAGCACGTCAGGTTCTCAATGAGGTGACTCAGTATAACAGCTCTGTCATGCTCTTCTCCAATAGCTCTGCAGGCTCTTCTTTAGTAGCTTTCTCAAAACTCTGTAGGTTCTGGCAGTCTAGCTTAGACATCTCCTTTAGGTACCTCTTGAGTTTTAGATTCTGGTGCCTCTTTCTACATGACACCCGACTTCATATCTCTCACTTCTGTAGGACCTCTTGTTTTTCTATCTCTGTTTAGATAGCTAATGGTGCTCCTCTATCTATCAGCTATTAGGGTACTATTTTGTCCATTGACTTTTCTATTCCAGCTGTTTCCTATGTTCTTGAGCTTACCATGCAACTTCTCTAGGCTCTAGGTAGGTCAGCTCATCGATCTCGGATGTAGGGTTGGTTTTAACTCTCACACCTATTTTGTCTAAGATCAACAGACAGAGACGGTACTTGGGACTGGTTGGTGCCGTAGAAATCGCCAGGGTCTCTACATCCTCGACCGCCTTCACGTTCCGTCCACCTCAGTTGCTCCTATCACATCCATGTCTACCTCCACCACCACTGCTGCTGTCCCGTCTTGCTTCATTAGTTCATAGGGTGTTCTTGGATATGTTACTATTGACACGACCATGTTTTGTAGGGTTGTAAGCTTAGCAAGCAGCTACAACTTTCTTATTATTCTAGTGAGTCATTGTCTTCTTGTCCTTTTGATTTAATTCATTCAGATATGTGTGGACCTGCGCCTATTATCTCTAAAGGCGGGCATAAATTTTATGTAATTTTCATTGATGATTATTCCTGCTTTACATGGCTTTTCCTTATGTCTAATCGTGGTCAATTTTTATGATCTATCGTAGCTTTGCAACTATGGTTCGTACTCAGTTCGACTCTATTCATACTTTTTGCTATAATTCTACTGGCGAATAGTGTTTTACTGCTTTTAGACAGTTTTTTTCTGAGCAGGGTACTTTTTACTAGTCTTCTTATTCTAGTACCCATGCTCAGAATGGGGGTTACTGAGTGCAAACATCGTCATCTGATTGAGATTGCCCTCACTCTTCTCCTTGCTCTCACATTCCACCACAGTTCTAGGTTGAAGCTATTTCTACGACTGCATATCTCATTAATATGCAGCCTTCCATTGCTCTTAAGGTTGTCAGTCCTATAAAGCGTCTCTACTCTCGAGCCCCCTAGTACACTCACCTTCATGTTTTTGGATGCACATGTTTTGTCTTGCTGCAACCACGTGAGCACACCAAACTGTCGGCTCAGTCAGTTGAGTGTGTGTTTCTTGGTTATAATTCTGAGTATAAAGGTTATCGCTGCTATGATCCTTCTGCTTGACAAATCAAAATCTCACGAGATGTTATCTTTGATGAATCTCGACCTTTCTCCTAACGAGATTTGGCTCCTTGTCCTATTTCCACCAATGAGAAGATCTTATGGTTGTCTATTTCTGATTCTTCATCCATTTCTCCACTATCACAACCTTCCCCTGGTCTATCTCTAGTGGTTTCTTCTGTACCTCCGCCTCCTGTGTTGCCTCCTGTAGCACTGTCTCTTGTTCCTGTAGCACCACTGTCTCATTTTCCTGGGGTTCACTACTCCAGACATCCACGTCCTTCACCAGCCTTCTCTCTGGTATCTTGCCGGAACAGACATTTGATCCTTTTGATGATACTCCCTATTATGCCCTTCATGACTGGACATCCCTTCGGCCTCCTGATCATCTTAGTTTTGCTTTGACAACTCATGCTCTCTCTGTAACTGAGCGTAGTTCTTATCGTTAGGCTGCTCCTTATTTTGAGTGGTAGCTTGCTATGGTAGAGAAGTTTGATACTCTTTGACGTACGGAGACTTGGGATATTGTACTGACACATGTGCACGCTCACCCTATCACATGCAAGTGGGTGTACAAGATTAAGATCTAGTCTGATCGTACTATCGAGCCCTACAATGCTCGTCTTGTGGCTTGTGGTTTTTAGCAGGAGTACGGTTGTAGCTATGATGAAACTTTTGCCCCTATTGCCCATATAATCATTATTCGTACTCTTGTTGTGGCTGCTTCTATTTGTCGGTGACCATCTCTTAGCTAGATGTTAAGATTAATTTTCTTAATGATGTTTTGCACGAGGTCTACATGCAACCACCACCTAGTTATTTTGTTCTAAATAGGCATGTCTGTCGTCTTCATCATGCTCTTTATGGCTTCAAACAGGATCTTCGTGCTTGGCTTGCACGTTTTACCTTAGTGATTACCGTTGCCGGTTTCACTACCAGTTTTCAAGATCCTGCTATTTTTGCCCATGTCTCACCTCGAGGTAGAATAGTATTTCTTCTGTATGTGGATGACATGCTCATCACTGGTGATGACTCCTCGTTCATCACATATATGAAGAAGCATCTCAGTGAGTTGTTTCTGATGACTGATCTTGGTTTCCTTACGTACTTCCTTGAGATTGAGGTCACTTTCACGCCTGAGGGCTACTATCTCTCCTAGCAGAAGTATGTCTAACTGACACTCACGCTGCTGAGACTCCCATGGAGTTATCTCTTCAGCTTCGAGCCACCGATGGTGATCTTCGTAAGCATCCTATTTGATATCACGATCTTGTTAGGAGTCTAGTGTATCTTGTGAAAACTCGTCTTGATACTGCTCATGCTATTCATATATTGAGTCAGTTTATGGCTCGCCATACCCACCTTCATTACAGTCACCTTTGTATTCTTCGCTATTTGCATGGGACTATTTCTCGTCATTTGTTTTTTCCTAGCTCCAACTCACTACAACTTGAAGCGTACTTCGATGCAACCCAGGCTAGTGATTCTTCTGATCATCGTTCTCTTTCTGTTTACTATGTTTTTCTTGGCTCTTCCCTGATTACTTGGAAGACAAAGAAGCATACTACAGTTTCCTGTTCGAGTGCAGAGGCTAAGTTGAAAGCTATAGCAATAGTGACAGTAGAGGTTATTTGGTTGAGATGGCTACTTGTAGATTTTAGAGTGATTGTGATGGGACTTACGACTCTTTTGTTTGACGGTACATGTGCTATCAGTATTGACTGTGATTCAGTGAAGCATGAGATCACCAAGCACATTGGTGTAGATGCTTCATACACTCTCTCACAGGTGTAGGTGAGAGTACTTGCTTTACAATTTGTGCCCTCTGAGTTACAGATTGCTGACTTCTTCACGAAGTCATAGACTAGGGTGCAATATTTCTATTTTCTCTCCAAATGATCCACCATGAGTTTGAGAGGGATGTTAGAATAGGAATTCCTTTATATTTCCTTATATGTGTATGTCATATTCTCTTGTAATATTCTCTTGTACTTGCTATATATGCTGCTCGTTGGGCTTCATAAATATACACAATATTCATAACAACTGGCACGAAAATCAAATGTAACTTTTGAAGTTACATTAAGGATCAGGAGAACCATTGATACTGAACTTTATAAATTCCTGTGATTAAGACAATCTGGGCCAAAAATTAACTGCAAAAGATATAATTTGGCAAAATGGAAAGAAGATTCAACTCGTCTTGCTAGTACTTGCACAAAAACAAACAGGGTTTTGACTATAGGTAACTGAGTGTATACTGTCCCAACAATATAATGTCTTTTTGTCACTAAGCAGCTGATACTTACATCTCCAAATTGGTTCACTGCATGTAATTATTCAAGCTAAGGTGGGATATTGAGTTGTGGTCAACCCGGCCTTGATTTTACTCGGGTCGATTTCTATTCCCCGAACAAACTATTTTTCTGCAGTAACATTAAGCAACGTTTTCTTTGTCTTTCGAAGTTACCTGTAAGGTCATAACTCCCTAGATTCTGGACGTACCCAAGAATTTGTCTTGCATTTATTGCATAATTGAGCTGGATTTAACCATGTTAGATTGTGAAGTTTAGAGGCATCGAGCGTTTGGTGCTAATCGTTGTGGTTCAGATCAGGGCCTTGCAGATTAACTTGACATCCAAACATGACTACTGGCATGTTTGGTTGGGCCGAGGTTTTGTGTTGAGGGGATAAGTTGAGTTCTACACAGTGTTGTGTGTTGTTCTACAGCTAGCTCTCCATACTGTGAAGGCCAGAGTGCCAAAAAGTTCAGATATGAGACTAGCAAATTCATCCGTATAAGTAGGCTATTAGCAAGGGGTCTGAGAAGCATGTACAATGCTACTTGATACTTCATGTCCAACATACAATTTGTGTTCAGAACTGAAACAATATATCCTTAGTTTGTTACCTTATGCTCTTGTCCCCTGGCTTTTTTGTAGTTACTCTCTTTAATTTTAAATTTGTTTTATGCAGATAGGCCCCCTTTTTAGTCAACTAATGCCTATGATGGAAGCATCACCTGTGTACTCTGTGGCCAGAAATGCATCAGGTGATTGTTCAGTTACATCTTACCTTCTCATGATATTTGCCAATTATTATTTAAGTTCCGTGGAAAAATGTGGTTTACCACTAACCCTACATATCGATCAAACGACGTAGCAGCCTGATTACTTCACTGGGGTTGATGGTAAATCTAGTTCTTAGTCATGATTTTGTAGCTTCCAGAGTTCCGGTATTTCACGATATTGCATTGTTGCTGCTATGCCTCATGATCTTCTACCGTGGAGCAGCTCCACAAAAAATCTAGAGTTTGTGGAGCACCCCTTTAGGTGCTCTCACAACTCCACCTTTTTTTTCCTCGAACAGAGTGCATGGAGCTGAACCTGTTTGGCTAAAAAACATAGAGCGGAGCTGAAAAACGTGGAATGGAGCAGTCCCAAACACCCCATACTTTTGCTCAAAATGCTCATGGACTGTTTATAGTGAGATGTGATGTCATGACTTTATAGGAGATGCGTGGAAGGCCCTATTTGATTTAGCTGGAGGTTTGATACGGGAGTAAGATCAAGAAGCTATGGTATCCCTGAGCAAATTTATCGATCAGTTACCCTCAGTGATGAATCAGGTACTATATGCATCTAAGTTCTTTTGTTATCGAACTGTGCTTCTACAACATGATTGGTCCATAGATATCTTTTTAATCCTGAAGATATAGGTTTCCCATCTTATTTACAGGTTACAGAAGGTGTATCTGAATTCAAACCAACACCACCTGAAAACCGTGAATTCTGCAAGAACTCCTACAGCGTACCTAATACATTATTGGTAGCGTTGACGAACTTGCATGTACATAGGAAGCTGTTCTGATTTAGTATTTATTAATTAATATTCCATGTATATACTTGTAGGTGAAATTCAGCATTTATGCTATTGACGATACTGACATAGTCGAAGGCATATTGAGACCCCGGGTGGATGCAATTGGTGGACAAATAAAGAAGGTCGTACTGTCAGGAACGCATCTAACTCCATGTATACAGGTACTACTGGTCATATTTTTCGTCTGCAAATTGTATGATGCATCATATGCAGTCATATAGAACTCTGCAACATTTGTGTGGGACTTATCCTGTTTGGGCCATTTATACCGATAGTCTCTACTTGGTGCTAGCACTAGAATTGGAAGTAAACAAGCAGACGTTTGTAGATGAAAAAGGACTAATCATTTGGCATTCTCGGAATCACTGGTTCATATCAAAGACAACTCCTTCGTTTTATCTGCATTACCATTTCTCTACGCAACATTGTATTCATGCATGCGAGGCACTAACTATAGGCTATAGCTGTACTATAGGATGTGAAATGGCAGGCCGGTTCAGAATACACTCCGGCAGATGCTCTTGCACAGGGTTTGAAATCATTGGCTCTCAATGAAACTAGGGTCCTCTCAAGAACTATTGCTGATTGGTTTACATCCCTTTAATTTTTTAGTTACTCTATACATCCATCGAAGTTCAGAATGCTGCTTACAAGTTATAAAGGCATGTACTACTGCATCTAGAATTCATATATGGCCGGTTCAGAACCATTCACAGACTTGTACACCTAGGACCATTGCTTTCATCACCCATGCACTTACAACATTGGAAATCTTTTTACACACCCCAGAGCTGCAGAAGTTGCTTTAGAATCAATAGTACGATCTGGTTTTCATTCAGTTAACTTTGGCTCTGGAATCAGAAAATTTTTGTCGGTTCCCGCTTTGCTGATGCAATCGACTGGGGGCTGCCACTGCGAGGAGACATTGGGCTGCAGAGTAGTACCTAAGAGCGACGCATTTGGGCTGAGTTGGTCATGCATGCTCACCCTCTCCGTACTACTATCTGATCAATATTGGGAAATTGGGGCCAAGTGTTTGGACTAGCGGTCTAGCCACAGGCTATACAATGCATTTATCACAAAGTTCAAGGGTCTGTTTTTTTGCTGCGGTTTGTGATTTTTAGCTGTGGTTTGTGACTTTTGGGCTGTTTGTATGAGAGCTTATAGAGTAACAGAAACTCATGTGCGATTTTTGCTGATATAAATGAAGTTAGTAAAGTATGTACTATAATTAATTAGTAGACCTTATTTAAAAAAATACTTCGTTTAAAAATTAATTACTATAAAAAAGTTAAAAAATAATTTTTAAAAGCTGAAAAGAACATAGCCCAATAAAACAATGATCCTATCTCAGGTATGGCACTAGCATGGCCGAGTTAGCCGTATATATCTTGCAGCACGCACGAAAGCCTGTCTGTGCATTGCACTTGCACGGCCTTCTGCCGGTTGGCATGGTACGTGCAATGCACTAATATGGCATGTGTTCATTGTCACGTTGTATTTTCTGGATATACCTAACAACCACATTGTATAGCTCAAACATTTGGAGTCTTGGACAGTTTTGGGTATTTTGTTTTTGATGATGCTTGCAGTAGTAGCCGGTTCAGTATTGACACCCATGCGTGTGCTGCAATGAGCCCTGGCTCCCGACTTTGGCACTGGAACGTGGGAACTTGCTGGGGATTTTGTATCAACTGTTTTGCCTCATGCGGAATTCCTGCATTCCAAACAAATTAAACCTGGCTAGCTTCTGGCGCAAACTACGAGACGTTTTCATTCTCCTGAATTCCCAGAATACGCAAAGTCTAGATGAATTTGTGTGCATGCAAGAATGATCAACAAACGCAACAGTTGTGAATAATTGATGAATAGCTCCGGTTCGATAAAGCTCGGTAAAAGGTAGCGGTGTCTAGTCCTAAGCCGACCAAATCCCGGAAAAAATCTGCCCAGTCCAGGATGTGCTGGGATTGGTATGTCCACACTCCAGTCAAATCACGATGCAAATCATAGCCAACTTTTTTCTTCTAGCATGAGTGGTGGGATAGAAACACGAAGGCTTTGCGATATTTTGTGAAAACGACCTAGCATTCTACAGGGCTACAGCATCCAAATGTATGGTTTACGGCCCTGTTTGGATACGCTTATCTGAGAATCGATTTTAATTTGATCAAGATTTTCTGATAAGTCGCGATCTGAAGAATCTGCGATCTGAATAATCTGAATAATCGATGGGGCTTGCGATGCGATTTTGGATTCTCGGTGCAAATGCTGATTTTTCCCACCGCGGCGGTTGAAAGAATCGAAAAATAATCAAAGCGTTTGGGTGGGATTCTCGCTTAATTCTACCCAGAATCGGATTTTAAGCGTATCCAAACAGGGCCTACGACTTCTCCAAATAAGTAAATGGGATTATTTTTTTACTGTTATTTTGAAGCAGCTTATCGAAATAGTCTTTTCAAATCGATTTATCGATATTCAATTCATTCACACAAATACTCATACTAAAATCGAAAGTTATAAACCATACCCAATATCATGCATGTCCAACTTTGAAAGACCTTCCTTTTTCCTTGCATGCATGCATGCTTTGCCGAACCGAGAGGGATCACAGCTAACAAGTGAAAACGTATATGTCCTATGTAATACAATGTTTCCCTTGTATAGTTGTATGTATGTGTCCGTTTTGTACTGGTATGTATGTATTGCATGGGACAGTAGAACTTTTGTCAGGGCCTCGTAATTTGCGCCGTGTGCACGCTCGCCTCTGGCACGCATCGGCGAATCACACGGCTCAGATTGGATATGGTGCATCGATCTGGGACCAATTTTCCTGCGAGGACAAGCTCCAGCAAGCCACTGCCAGACCAAGGCTTGGACGCACTCACGCACGAATCGGTGTCGGTCTGTGAACTTTTTTGTTTATTTGGTCCTATTTAGCTACGTTGATTTGAAAATTGACTCTATGCGCTACGAAATTTCAAATATAGCCTATTTAACGAGCACATAAAAACATAAAGATTACGCGTGATGCGTACCTTGCTACCTAGACACGATAGGCATCTACCACCGTAGCACCCCCGCACAGCGTGGCAGTGCTCGGCTGGGCAGGTAGGTAGTGGGCCCCACTAAAGTGCCGTGCCCCCATAGCGGTAGGCCCCAGGAGAGGTGCCACCCTCCCGTACCGCGGTAGGAACGGGGCATGCCGTGCTAGGGAGGCATGACACCATGGTCTCCAAACTTTTTCAAAAGAAAATTTGAAGAATAAATGAGGAAAGCGAAAATTCGCGAAACTCACGGTATAGATAATTCGAAACGCCATTGCTATATTTTATTGGTTGTGATCTTGTTGTAGCAACTGCAAAGTCCAATTTTGTTGCGGGGCTTGGAGATTACAAATGCGATGGTAGGTAGCAAATTGATTTTATCTTCGGACCGAAGCTAAAATTTGAGGCATGGAACCTAAAATATATTGAGTCCCCAAACAGACTCATACTAGACGTGGTTACATGTCATGATGGTTCGGCTAATTGCTTTTGTTAATCTCGCTACTACTACGGTACACTGCGACGCAAGTATTTGGACCATGTAAGCATGCATACCTTTAGGAGAATGGAAAAAACCCAGCTATGTTAGACCCAGATTCATCTAATCTAGAATTCTCTATGTAGATCGGTAGATAATACTCATAGAATGCATCATTGAATCATTTCATACACGATGTAAACCATATCATACATTAATATACTGTCGTCAGAGTTTAAATAAACCATATGTGGTCAAGTTTACAATAGGACCGATCGGACCAAATTGATACATTATATAAAGCGGAAGAGGAAGCAAAAGCAAAATGAAAGGGCACATATCGCCACAAGCAAGCGACAGGGGGTAAGTTATGTGCGAACGATATTAACTAAGGGCTTGAATAATATTGGTGCATACAAACACTAACTTAATCAACATGACTGAGGTAAGACTTAGACTAATAGAGACTAATCTAATCTCCATCTTTTTCACCATCGGCTCCTGGGGCATTGTAGTACGCGTAGTATCCTTGGTCCACAGTTTCTGAGGGATTTTGTGAGTAAGGGTGAGTACAAACAATAGTGCTCTGTGAAATAACATATAGAATACAATAGTATACATACAAAGTTCAACAAATGTAGGATCGTGTTCTTTTATTTGCTAAAGCCAACATTTGAAACTACAATGATTAGAAATTTCTATGACTTAACATTTTTATTAAATCATATTTTATTAAAGAGAGTGAAAGAGTGCAATATTCATAACGGTGCAGGTTTCCTCCACTTGTTACATAGCTTTATCTACCATATGCTAGTTTTGCTATTAGGGTTACATCCATCTATATCATCACTGGGTTACATTCACCTAGAGACAACCAAATTCACGATTACATCCACCCGACGAGTTTTCATCCTACCCACAAAGGTTTTTGAATAGAAACTAACTTGAGTAACTTTCCATGCCCTCCCTTGACCGTGGGTACACCTGTTTGAACAATTTTTACTTTGTAAAGATTGTACACTTTAACCTAAGAGATAATCAACTTGTGTTTCACACATTTTCTTAGACATATAAATCAAGAAGATCACTATAAGGCTTTTACAGTGCATTACCCAGTGTAAGTTGCAGCTGCTAAGATTTCATCTGAGTGAGGTTACGTCCAATACACCTAGACCCCCTCTTGCACCACACGGCGACTTACGACCCGTGTCCGCGACGGTTTAAAACTAGCGACATGACTCGTGGGTTACTCCAATGATGCAACCAGCATTGCGGATGTAAATTAGTTAGCCAGGTCATAACCATTATAGGCTTGATTGTTGTACTATTTTACATTGAGAGATCATTACAGGATTCGGTTCTTAAAGCTATCTGGACAGTTCTACCACAAATCATAAATTCTCGTGTTACATCCGCACCGACCATTATATCATCCACCCAGACAAGTAACAATAAGTTTTTAGAGTTTTGATAAATACAAAAGAAAGTTACCTCAAATATACTAGTTGTTTTCTCCAATGGCCGCCCCAAAATAAGTTTATGATTAAAAGATGATGATAGGGTAAATAAATTAATACCCTGGTATTTAAGCAATACTAAGCGTGATGCTTAAGTATGACATATAGCTAGTAAAGTTACCATTAAATTTTCTAGGATGACAAGGATCATGTGATTCAAGTGTCCAAAGGATGGTGTAATAATAATATCAATTAGGCATGTATCTACAACCTTAAATTTAGTATAGATTTGCATAATAAATAAATCATGCAATTTGATAATTTAAATAAATATAATTAGCATAGAAATGTTTGTTCAATATGATCAAAACATTGACTCACCTAGCTCACAAGCGGGTTGGTCTTGAAAATCTTGAGTTGTCTCGTACTGCGGCTCTTATATGTCCTCGTACTCTACTCAGATGATTGCATCAGAAGGCAAATAAACACGCAGGCAAAACAAATAAATACAAAAGAAAATTCAAATGAACTCCAAATTGAACAATTACACTACCATTAGAGAGATCTTGAATTTAGAAATAAATTTCATTAAATTTGAAGTTAAAATAAGTGAGAATAGGCTCTCTAAAGTTTTAATTTGGATTAAATCCAAAAAATTAACAAATGAGAGATAGTTTCTCTCACTGACAGGTCAGGTGGGGTCCACAAAAAATAATTTAATTTTTGAATTACTTTTCTACTGAAAAAGGTTACTGAGATTGATAGATGGGGGCCCACGGGGTTCATATTAATTTTCTATTTAAAATTCTAAAGGAAAAGCTTGAGAGGCCGATAGGTGGGGCCCATATACTATAGCCACAGTAACAAGGGCCCACTTGTCAGTGACTTAAAACAATTTAACTGGTTTTTAATGGCCTAGGGGCCCACATATTAGCGATGTTAAACGAGTACTAAGCATGGATCATTAACTTAACCTAATCACATGTTTAAACTAATTATGCATGCTACACTGTCATTTCCTTCTAGTTGAGAGAAGGCGAGCTCATCGCCGTCGAGAGGGAGGACGGCGGTCGGAGGGGAAGCTAAAAGCGGACTCCTCAATTTGGCCCGAACCTCTAGGCGAGGCGGCGTGGCTTGATTTGGAGCACAGGGTGGTTGGCAGTGAGCCTATGCAGTGATGGGTGGCCAGAGCTTGGCACCAAGGAGACTCACGGCACTAGGGCCTAATTCCTTGCTAGGGGAGCAACTAGGGTGGAGGGAAGCTTGCTGGAAGCAAGGGTGAAGCTGGGGAAGCACGGAGTGGGCTGTCAATGAGGATCTGAGGCGGCGAAGAGGGGGTCAAAGCGGGCAGCTTGCCCGAAGAGGAAGAGGGAGGTCGGCATGGTACGGGTTGGCTTTGAGACTCCCAAGTGAACCTCTAGGCGTGGGGAATTGGAGGGGGTGCAGTGCTTCTCGGTCAATGCTGGCAATGGTGATTTGGCCAAAGCTGAACGAGGAGAGGTGCGGGGAGGCGCTCGGGAGCAAATGGGGGCATGAGGAGAACAAGGCATTGGTTTATAGCCGTAGGGAGGAAGGTGGCTGTTGGGTACCATCAAGTCCCGAGCTGAGGTCAAAGGTGGCGACGTCGGCACATGTCACGGGCATAGGGAGGAGCTGGCAAAGTCAGTGTGCAGTGCAGAAGGAGTAAAGGTGGAGGCGATGCGCAAAGACAACGGTTGGGAGGAAAAACCAGGCACGCAGGGCAATGTGGGCATGGCGTAGGAGCGGCAGGAGTGGACACGAAGTGGCGTCGAAATGAGGGGGAAGAGAGGGTCTGGGCAGGGCAGGGGGCGGTGTAGCATGAGGTACTCAAGGGCGGGCAATTGAATCCAGGTATGGCGCTTACAGTGATACAGCAGAACATCCAGCCAAGTCCGAAATGAAAGAAACATGGGTTAATTTTTCTAGAATTTTTTGTACGGGTGATCCATTTTTTATTCGAAATTACAGAAATATACCCGCGAGAAATTTTTTTACAAAAATAGGCTCCAGTCGCCCAATGGTTGGGCGATTGGAGCCTTTCGTCCAACCCAACAGCAACAACTGGAAAATCTCTCAATTGTTGGGCGATTAATTGCAGTCGCCCCACCGTTGGGCGACTTTCCTCCAGTCGCCCTCCCATTGGGCGACTTTCATGCAGTCGCCTAATGGTTGGGCGACTACACTCAGGCCTTCGCAAAAAATAGTGAAAATTGGTGGAGCTATTCTTCATACAACCAAAAGTCTCCAGAAAAAAATTTGAGCAATTTCGGCCAACGGATCAAAAGTTATAGCAGTTTCAATTGAGGCCAAAACGAATTCGAGTTCGTTTCCGACACACCTTCAGTAAAACGGGCATAACTTTTGCATACGGTGTCCGTTTTCGACGTTCTTGTACTCGTTGGAAAGCTAACGATGAGCCCGATCCAAAAAAATAACCCGCTTGCATCAATCGCCCTCCAAGACCCCGAAAATCGGCCATCTTTGGATCTAAACCTGCGTCGCAAGTTTTTGGTTATTGTTTTTGCCCTTTTCTTGGTCTTCCTTTCGGAATTTGGATTTTGCTTCAATTGAAAAGTTGTAGATCTTGTCGAAACATTTCAAATGAGCATATATAAGCTATATAAAACTTAGCTATTTTATCTTTTCAGACTAGTTGTTTATATTGCATCGGTATATAAAACTTGTGATAGGGAGTATTACAGACGGTTTGTATGTAGAACCGGTTGTGATAATCTGACCGTTGGGCCCGTTGATGCTCCTCAACCCAATCCTAGCCCAGAGACACGAATTCTCAGTAACATCAAAATATCATTTACCATCGTATGTACCGATCGTTTTACGGTCAATCGTTCTTAAAAAAAATTTCAAAATTTTTTACACACCTACAACATATAATGAACATAAACTTTTATTACAACTCCAGCAAATTTTTTACCAGTTTAAAAGTACAAAATTGAAAAAATTTAAAACATTCACGGGGGACCTGAGTGCAGTCGCCCAACCATTGGGCGACTGCATGAAAGTCGCCCAACGGTGGGACGACTGCAATTAATCGCCCAATGGTTGGGAGATTTTTCAGTTGTCGCTGTTGGGTTGGGCGAAAGGCTCCAATCGCCCAACCATTGGGCGACTGGAGCCTATTTTTGTAAAAAATTTCTCGCAGTATATTTCTGTAATTTCAAATAAAAAATAGATTATCCGTACAAAAAAATTCAATTTTTCTATACAGTGCACAGTACTCGCTGGGCAATTTGGCATTCAACAACTTCTTAACATTGACCACTGTGTACAACATAGCTTGAAGTTAATACCGTACATGGCTTGCATGCTCCTCTTGTCGATCGGACGCAATGCAAGAAATTCATACCGAAAGCGACTAAGTTTGGCCTTGATCGAACGCGTTGGTCTAATCAGATTGTTGCTTCTATAAATTAACAAGCAAAGACGGCCTGTTCGCCAAAGATGATCCGACATGGCACATTGTACGCCCACTCCACGGTGTTCTTAACTACGAATCGAGTTAACAGCGTGGCCGTTTGTGTACTGTCGCCAACACTGTTGGTAAGTCGTCTTATGAAGGCAACGCAGTTGCTCAATATGGCTTACCAGTTACCAGAGTTCAGAGTTCAAAAAAAAAAAAGTTACCAGAGTTCAAATTCCACTACCACGATTCTGCACCAAATGTACTAACCCATGCACGTACAATGGAAGACGGAACAATTTTGGTGATCCTGGACTGTTTGGTGGTTTTGATGTGCTTGTTTAATATCGGCATACTGTTGTCCCAATGTTTACGAGTAGAGCTGGGAGTTGGACTAGGTTTATCCGTGCCAAGCTGCGAGTAGAGCTGGGAGTTGGACTAGGTTTATCCGTGCCAGCCTGAGGCCCAGCTGGCCTGGCACAGCCCAAGTATGGTACGAATACACCACGTGGCAGGCCATGCCGGCGCAGCACGAATGGCGGGCCGGACCTAGCCTGGAAAGTCGACCCGTTGGGCGGCATGGCACGATACGGCATATCGTGCCATGCTCAGGCCGGTCTGGCCTGGTGAGCATGGCCAGCATGAGGGCACGCCCGACACGCCAGTGCTTGCGGCTACCTCGGCCTTGGCCTCTTGGTGCCTTCCTGTCGCTATCCTATCATCCATGGATTCCCACCCCACAAGCCATCACCGAGCAGAGAGAGGGAGTAGAGGACTAGAGGGGAAGGAGCATATTAGAGCTCGGCATCATGCCGTGAGGCCACCACTTCTTGCCCACCTCCTCCTCACTGCGGCAGCGGTGCTACAGTCTGCGTGCCGTGTAAGCCCAGGCCAGGAAAGCCCAGGTGCCCTATTGGGCACAAACATGTTATATCTGTTTTTGTCAATGCTAACTCTCAAAATAATGAATTGATATTTACTAATTCAGATTGACAGATTACTAGTCATTTTTTTAGAGTTTTTAAGACCTTTTCATAAAGCAACAGAGGTTCTATCTAGTGTTTATTATCCTACCTCTTGTTTAGTTATAGAATTTATTTGGTTAATTGTAGACAAAATTGCCAAATCTAGAGAGGATCCCTTTTTAGGCTATGTCGTCATAGCAATGGAAGAAAATTTTATTAAATATTTTAGTTATGTTTCACACTTGTATTGCTTTACTATAATTGTCGATCCTACAAAAAAGTTGGCAGTTCAGGTTGGCATGGAGGGAATAGGCGAATGCCTTGGCCTTGATTATTTAGAAGCTTTTGCACATATCAAAGAGGAGCTTTTGCGTGTTTTCTGTATGTATCATGACAAGTTTGGCAGCAGTAGAAGATCGGAGTCCTCACAGCAGATGCAACAAGAAAAAACAAACTTGACATCACACTTATGGAAAAAGCTAAAGGGCAAGTCTACCTCTTCGTCCTCTCAGTCTTAGGCAGCCTCCAAGTGGAATTCTGTCTCAGAGCTGAACCACTACTTGGAGCATGATTTTGCAAATATTGATCATGATCTTATTGGTGGAGGAACAACAAGCGAATATTTCCAGTGTTGTCACATTTCGCACGGGATGTTCTCCTCGTAGGGAGAATAATCGAAGAAAGTAGGCCATCCCTCAAGCCCAAGATGGTGGAGGCAATCACATGTATCAAAGACTAGAAATTAGCCAAAGAGTGATAATAGCATCAGCTGGATGATTCTGAAATCGTGCAGGTATATGCTGACCTCGAACGCATGAACAATCTAGACATTGATGAGTAGATACTATGTACGCATGTTGTTATAGTTAGTATGTACATATATTGTTACTGTACTCTTTTCCTTACTCGGGGAACCCCACTCTGAGACGTAAGGTTTTTAACAAGGTAGTAACATTGTATTTTTAAAATATCAAGGAAATTCCACTTTTTCCTAAATATTTACATCATTGTGTGCCCATATTTTTAGACAAATAATTCAATTTTAACTAGTTTTTAATGAGGCGAGTACGAGAGAAAGGAAGATGGCGGCCATCGCCACCATCATCGTTGCCGCCTTCATTGTGTATAGTTACTTCGGGTTGGGCTTGGGTTGATGGTTTGAACGCCAGCACGGTGGGCTTTGGGCCGTACTTGGGCCTAGCCGAAGGCGAGGCAAGCTGGCACAATGAGATGATTGGGCAAAGCCGGTATAGCACGAAGCGGCACGACCGCACGAAGCACAGTAGGTCCGGACCGTGGCAGCACGACATGGCCCAACTTCTAGCTCTATTTACGAGGTGTCTACCCTATTTTGGGTTGGTGTTTTATATTAAAAATGAGACAGAGCGACCATGCACTTTCTTATTTAAAAAAGATTGATCGGCAAGTTCTTGTTTAAAAAAGATTGATCGGCAAGTATGTAATTTTTAGAGTAAATTGCATTTTGCATCAAGTAAATTATCACTTATTTTACTTTGCACCAGGGTTTATATATATTTTCACTTTGCACTAGGGCGGAGTAAATGTTATTTCACTTTGCACCAGGGTGGATGTCGAAGCTGTGGCCATGGTCGAAGTCAAAGTTGTGGTCGAAGCCGAGGCTGTGGTCGACACCAAAGCAATGGTCGAGGGGCCATAGTCGAAGGGGGCCGTGCTTGAAGTCAATGCCGTGGTCAAAGTCGAAGCCTTGGTCGAAGTCGGATCCTTGGTCGAAGAGGGCTGTAGGTAAAACAACATTTGCTCCACTCTGGTGTAAAGTAAAAGTATGTATAAAATTTGTTGCAAAATGAAATAAGTGACAATTGACCTGATGCAAATTGTAATTTACTTATTTTTTATTACAACACTTTCTTGTTTTATCCTTATTCTGTCTTCTTCGTACAATCCTTTTCAAATGATGCATGGTAGTAATTGCGCCGTTTTGGATGAGTTGATCGGTGACATCATAGTATTCAAAAATACACATACCACAGTATGTCGTGCATGTTCGTTCAACAGTTAGCTAGTGGTCAAATAATTGCCTAGCGTACACGTAGGCCACTATTATACTTATCGTTTCGATTCAGAACAGGTACAAATCAGATCCACGTTCTCAGCTCCTAACGGTATCTACAGCGCTACTGTCTGTGTCCATGTACTTAGGTGCATGTGTCAATGTATGAAATACGAATTAATAGTGGTATTCATATTTATATTCGCTTAGTGATCAAATACGAATAAGATGTTATAGTGAATACGAATATGAACCAAATACCTACTTAATTTGATGGAAGTCGGATATCCACACAAGTTATATATAACTTATGTAATGGCAAGATATTAAAGACATTTTAACCTCATACACAGTACAATTAATTATTGTAATGCATTATTGATCTAAAAGAAAAATTAGATTCACATTAAAATTTTAAAAGATGTCCAACTTGCTAGATATATTGCAATAAAATATGTATATTGTTGTATCGAGTTCGAATACGAATAGCTAATATAATATAGCAATTCAAATGGGATATCCTATACAATATTTGCATCCATATTTTTTGTTATGAATACGAATACGAATTCAAATAGGAGGTAAACTGTTAATCAGATGGCAAAATCTAAATCGTATTCATATCCTATCGAATACGGTAATTAAATAATACAAATAATTTGTATCTGGTTGACACCCTACATGTACATGCACGTAAGTACGTAACGTGCATGCTAAATCGCCTAGCTTCGCGAGTTTCTGCTTCAAATTATTTCAATTCTCTCTAGCTCTCTTCAATCTGTATTCACATCAAAGCATATCTTGATATCTTCTATTCAAATCAGAAGTTTGTATATGTAGCATTGCTCTTTCAAACGTAGGTCCTATTTGAAATATGAGATTTTTTTATTCCTACAAAATTGAACATTATTCCTACGAAATTGAACTGTTTCGTTCAAATATCTCCTGCTCAAGTATCTTGCACGGCACGACTAGCCTTCAGCTGTGTACCGATGGATCGGCGCGTCTGGCTCCGTCACAATTTCCGAGGATGTACGAAGTAAACCATGAAGATTCAAGGAAATTTTTTAAAAATAATCTATTTTTATTAATATTATATAAATATACCATCATTTAAAAATTACAGAAATAATCCTTTGTCACCATTTGAATTGGTGACAGAGACCTGTCACCACTTGGCGACTGTCCTACATGGAGTCATATGTGGCAGTGTTCAGGCTCTATCGCCGATAAAACTTGTGATAGAGCCTATTTTATAAAAATATTTCTGCTTTTAATTAATATTACATAATATACCATCACTTCAAAAATTACAAAAATAAGCATGTGTCGCCATTTTAAATGGCGACAAAGGTTCTGTCGCCATATGAATCTAGGACAAAGGGCAGAACAGAAGCTCTATCGCTAAACCAATGGATGACAGAGTGCCAGTTCGGCGCTATGGGTTCTGTCACCATTTCAATTGGCAACAAAGAGACCAATCGTCAATTAAAATGGTAACAGAAACCTACACCCTTTGTCGCCATTTGAAAACTGGATAATCAGCCAAATTTATTTTAATTCAGTAAAACAAGAAGCAGGGCAAAGAGGAGAGGAGAAGAAAATATAGTAGATAGGGTTGAAATCTCAAGGTGTGGGAGGGGACACAGGCACAGGTTGGGTTTCGAGATCGTGGCCCTTACCTCAAAGAAACAAGCATCTATGCTTCCCTAGATCCCGACCCCTCAGCTCTAATCTACCGCTCAATACCAGGGAGCCCTATACACCTAGAAATTCCCTCTGCGACTATACACACATACCTGAGCCTTGGCCGCAATGTAAGCACAACTTAATGTGGTGGTCCAAGTTTCTGATGACAAAATGCACAAGCTTTTCTCAGTAAATTTACAGCACGCGCCAACTTTTCTCAGTGAGTTGATAACACGTGTTAGCTTTTCACAGTGAATTGACAAAACGCACCGACTTTTCTCAGTGAATTAATAATTGTGTGACCTTTCCTGTGCCAAGCTATGAACCACCCAAGATGTGTGCCGCCTCGTCCTCTGGGGGCTGAGCCAACTGGTAGTCCACTGGATCATCGTTGTTGTTGTCCCACTTTGCCCTATAGCCTGTCGTGTCGTTTGCAGTCTACGTGCCATGGGCAGACATGCCCTCCATGTAGTCCTTGAGATAGTGGTCTACAAGGATGATATGATACAATTGAAATATTTTTTCTAAAGTTGAGCGAAGGCAACGATAAGTGAGTGCTATACCTGGGTACATCCGGGTGTACTGAGCTGTAAGGGCAGTAGCCTGCTAGGAAGAGCCCCCCACCACGTGTGGTGGAGTCACACGAGGTGCATGCTACGTGCGTGGTGTGCTGTGGCTGACCCCTCGAGAATGTACCACGGAAGCACATGGCACCATGTTGGTCCTCGTCATCCTACACGACATCAGTGAGATGATGCGCTTGGCCTTGTCTCTGATTCGGCCAAGCGCGGCTCTGAGCCCGCCATCTCTGATCCTTGACACCAGAGAGGTCAAATCGTTATGAACCTCTCTTGCGAGATCGCTCTGTGTGGCAAGGAAAACATGTTAGAATTAATGCGACTGAAGTAGTGGGAAATTATTAATTGTGTGTTGCCAACCGAGCGGTGGAAGGCAAAGTTCAATGGAGTGGGGTAGGTTTCTATCATGCTAGCAAAGTGCCTCGGTGGATCTTCCGCAACGTGCACCACCCGAGTCCTGGTGCGCGTGTACCACTCGACGTATCGAGTGGTCGTAGGGGTGTGCTCCACATGGACGTCCTCCAATGCAAGTGCCCAGTATTGTATGTATGGCTCCATGCATTGGGCATAGCCTGCACATCTTGTGACTCCCTGTGGCACCTCGTGCCATTATTCTCAGATTATAACATGGGTCACCTGGTTATTGCTCGATAGGAACACCACCCCATCGAATAATAAACCAAATAGAGTATGGTAGCAGAATAATCATTGGAGACTTATAACTTTATTATAACACTACCACACAAGGCTAGTAGTATTTAACTTGGGCTCACAAGCTGTCCCGAGAATATTACAATAATTGTAGAAAGTCTGAGAAGGAAAGATTAAAATATACTATTCACCAGTCCTAGTATGAGGAACTACTAATCACCTAGTCCTCCCAACTGTTGTATAAGGCTTCCATCTCGCTAGCCTCCTAGTCAGTGACAACTGGGTGTCCAGCAGTGTCTTCATTTTCAATCCCGCCCTCATCAGTTCTCAAATAACATTCTTCTGCGAAAGGCTCTAAAAGGGGGGAGTTATAGTAAGAGTGAATATAAAGTACTCAACAAGTTTTTAATAGCGAATGCATGCAATATTAATCCTATCTTTCCATTTTCTTGCTCTTTTTCTTATTTACCAACACTTATCAAAATATAAGAGGCTGGTAGGTTTTAAATTTTTAAGAAAACTTCTATAGACACTCTAGATAAAAAGATGACCAAAAGGTCTAGTGGACTCTTTTCCAAGAGACTTAGCATGAATTCATAATTTGATTAAAATACTGTGCAGACTTGTATTAGTCATAGTTATCCTATAATTTGGACATTTTGGGAGAACTTATATTTGTGGTGGTGGAAATATTTACGTTCATAATATAAAATGCTTTCCCTAATTTTGCCCTTATATCTTCACTGACTATTATCGAGTAGATCAAGCTTGACACTCCATTGTGCTAAATATAGGCACCTAGGGATATGTCTCTTTATGGCCCAAAGTCCAATTAAGGCCCCACCCTATCTCCCCTAGTATCTATTTGCTTACCCATTGTGGATAATATAATTGCAAAATAAGACAAATACATTTCACCCATTGGTAAACACGAATATGACCAATACACGTTATTGTTTAATCCAGAATAAAAGATGGTTCTTTGTCCTTATATGATATCTCTGGGTAGAGGGTCCCATACATTGCCCATTTCTTCTTCCTTCCAGAGCACCCTCCACCCCATCTATTACTTTCTTTATATAGGCCACTGCTCCATTAGTGGTTACTGCCCATTATTAATATACTTGCCAATATTGGGAATAAAGCAAAAATACTAGTAATTAGTATTTCAATTTTCTCACTTATTCAGTGTCACCTTTATTATTATTATTATTATTATCATCATCATCATCATCAATTTCCCTGGTTACTAGAATTTTGAAATATTTTTCTAGTCTTTTTAGGTTTATTATTTTAGGATTTGGAATTTTATTTATAGGTTGTCATTTTTAATTCATCTTTTCTGTTGTTGGGCAGTCAGCCTGTAGCTTGCTGGTCAACTAGGCTGGTCGATTTGCCTATTGGTTAGTTAAGTGGGTTGTCCAACCCAACCTGGAAGGCCAAAGATTAGCCCACCCAATTCCTCACTTCCCTTTTCTTCTCTTCTCGATTCGGTTCACACCAGCCACATGTTTGCCTCCTCTTCTCTACCTTATCCCCTTGCCTCTCTCTTCTATACTCCCGCACGCCTCTCTGCTCCCGCTTCCTTTCTCGGCTCCGCTACCAGCCAAGCACCGCTCATAACCCTCGGGTCCCCATCGCCTAGCTCAGCTCCACCATGGCTGAGTGCTCTTGGGCTCCCACTGTCATCGCTCGTTAGCTTGGCACTTTGGCGCTGTGACTTTCGCATCGATCCTAGCAACTCCGTCCCCGATGCTTTGCATCTTGGTGGAGTTTTCTACTCCACCGGTGTCTCTATCCCTCCATCGCCATCAGCTTTGCTGGAGCTTTTGCTCCACCGACGCTCTACGTCCCCATCGAGCTCTCTACCTCTATCGGTGCTATGCAACCGGTGGTTGCATGTCGCCGATGCCTTGCGTCATGGCGGCTGCTTGCTACCAACACCATGCTCTGGCTCCAACTACCACATCTCTAGCCTTGTACTGACCCCGTCAGCTACCTCTCTTCGGTGCCTCGTGTCCCAATCGGCTACACGCCGATGATGTCTTAGGCTCTGTTTCCTCATTTCTTCAGTTCTACCCTCTCTTCTACCTTCTCTCTCTCATCACTTACTCTCCCTCCCCTTAGCTGGCCAATTGGCCACTGGGAGTGGCCCAAACTCCCTGGCTGACACTCGTATGAACGTAGCCCATCACACATGGCGCTGCACACACATTGCGTACACACAACAACACACACCACTCAGTAATCACACACACATTACCCATTGCATCGATAGACAACACACGCATTAGCAGTACTACTACACAGTAATAATACTACTAACTCAAGCCAACTCTCCGGCTCTCTCCATGGCGCTACTCCCTGCACTCGGCTGCTCTCGGGTGTGCCCGTGCTAGCCCACCACCAGCCATCGGTGAGGTCCTCTGCTGCTTCCCTATGTTTGCCGCTTCCTTTTTCCCTAGGTTCCCAGCCTCGGCTATTGTGCTTGGCATGGTAGGAGCACTCAGCACCAGCTCCTGTGCACCTCACTCCGGTAGGCTTCCCTACCCCTGGCCTCCCTCGCTTCCTACATGTCCTCACTGCTGGCTCCTGCGTCGGCTAGCCACCTCCTCCTCTTCTCCTCCGACTGCCCTAGCTTGGTTTTGGCCTCCTCTTCCTGTGTCGACCGCCTCCCCTACCTACGCTAGCCTCCTCCTACACTAACTAGTGCCCATGCATTGCCTCTCTACTTGCCTCTCCTCTAGCTCACCTCTAGCCGCCCCAGCCCGGTCACATCCTCCTCCTGCCTGGCCATAGCTATATTCGGCCTTTGCCCCTTCAGATTATTGCTGATCACTGGGAATCGGGCTCTTCCTCTACTAATGATTGTTTCCCCCTCTATTAATTTTTGTTCATGATTTGAGCTTGATCCATTTTATGATTTGAGTTGTTTTTTGGGCATGAATAGGTGAAGGTGGGGACCGTGGCTCACTACGACAGCCTTGGAGCCTTCTCGTGCACCAGGGAGCATGGTGGTGTGCTGTCGGGTGCATGCGGTGGTCGTGCTGAGCTTGTCACTGCCACGATGGGCTTCTCGCTAGTATACCCTACTCCCTTTAATCTCCATCTATCCATTTTAGCGATGCAACCTGCTGGCTCTATTGTGGTGGCTCTACTGTGAATAAGGGCTTGGGGCATGTGTGAATGGGGGTTTTGGGAATGTAAGCTGATGCTTCTATCTTTGTGATGTGGGTTTTGGTGGACATGGTGGGAACAGAGAGAATATCGGGGCACCTTGTTTGCTGATCAGAGGTTGGATGCTTTGGTGTGGATGAGATTCGTGCCGGGGGTTGTAGCGGCTCTTTGGGGTTTGGCTCGCCTTCTCTTGGCTACCCCTGGCCTTAGCTTGGTCTTGGCTGGTCCTTGGTTCCTCCGTTGTCGTGGACATGGTCCTCACTCCTTCATTCTTCCCCCAATTCCTTTGGGCTCCTCTGCCTCTCCTCTATTCACTCTCTATGGTGTCGATAGCCTTGGCTCTTTTTCTGTGTTTGGCTTGTTGTGGCTTCGGTGACTCCGTGGGTTGGCCTTGCTTCGGTTTGGACAAGGGGAAGAAAATGGGAATGAAAGTGAGTAGAGTCTCTCTCTCTCTGTTGGTGTTACCTAGCATCAGTTGGCTCTATGCTTTAGCCTGGCTTGTCTGTTGGTTTTACCTCACACTCTTGGGTGTGCCATAGCACTGACCCGTGGCTAGGACGTGTCTTACGCATGTGTGGTTGAGTGTTGACTTAACTTGAAGATAGGTAAAATGGTAAAAAGGTATAGGTAAGGATGGGAATTACCTCGGATGATGAAATCCTGCTGCTGCTAGAGGTGCCGATTGGCCTCAGGCAATCTGGTATCTCAATTAGCGAAATGTCCATTTTGATAACTAAATTATGGTTTTGATGGCAACCTAATTTTTATTTATTTATTTTGGTCAGCCTTTTTTTGGTCTTTTGATACTGGTTTTGTTTGTGGTTAAAATAATATCAGTTACTCCTTTTTAGTAGATATCTATGTAATTTTAGAGAATCATAGTAAAATATTAAAGCTCCAATTAGCAAGATTTTACACAAAAGCATCAAATCATGCCCTAGGTACATATTTTTACCAATGTTTCTCCCCCTTTGATAATGAAATCATTAAGATGAATGAAAGAAGATAGAACATCAATAAAATGAAGTGGCTATATTATATTCATTTTTAGCATTAGGAGATATAAAAACTATCCAAAGTGACTCTACAAGTATTACACCAAGCCATATTTAATAAGTAGCTATTCTAGGTCATGGAAAACTATACAATAATATATAATTAAATACATTTTTAGAATGTTAAGTTGCTCAAGATCATAGTTTAGCCAAAGGTATCCAAAAAATAAGTCAAGCCATGTTAATAAACTAAATGGAACCGAAAAACTACAATTGAGTCAATTTAGTGTGGTACAAGTTCAATGTTGAATCATTTTTATCTAAGCACTTGGAATAAATCAAACTTAACACATTTAGTACTTACTGAAATTCATTTTTTTGTTTTATCTTAACAAAGCAAGTTCTGACTAGGAGTCATCCATAACTACCTCCTAAGCTTCAACCATTTTTTATAATTTTTATTTTCTTAGCCATGTGCTAGATCTCAGGCCATGCTATGACCATCCCAAGTAATAATCTTAAGAGACTGGTCTAGATTATCTGAAACTCTTCCTGAGTTCAAGCCTAACGCAATGGCAAGCTATCTCATGAGAAAGAATTGGTCAGATAAGATTTTTTTTTTGCATAAAAGAGATTATTTTCTTGAATTAGTTCAAGAACAAAGATCTAATACTAACTAATGGTTCAATAAAGAATTAGCACATCTCAATTTAGATTCAAAACTCAACTTAGTGTATTTGACATGGCATGAATCATGAAAGGATCACTAGAGCGAAAACCAATCACAAGATCTAACAAGACATGATTTAGTTTAATTTTTTTTATATTTAATAAAGTTAGTATGGTAAAAACTAAGCTACACATAGAATGACATAAAAAATCTAACAAACTAGCACAAGACATGGCAAGATATAAAGCAACATATCTTGACACATACAGATAATAGTAAAAGCTCCATGTATTTGTGTTACAATGCACATTGCTGAATTTAATATGAAATATGATACAATGAATACAAAAAAGTCAAACTCCCCCTCAAAATAGACTAAAAGGACTAATAACCTCTAATTCTCTCCGCAAAGAAGTAAAATGAGAAGAATCAAGAGGCTTAGTGAAAATATCCGTAACCTACCACTCAGACTCTACAAAATGATGTACAACATCAGCCTTCTCTACATGGTCTGTAAGAAAATGGTATTTAATATCAATGTGCTTGGTCCTAAAGTGTTGCACTAGATTGTTGACACGTTTATGGTACTAGTGTTCTCACAGAGGAGATGAACACTATCTAAAGCCAACCCATAGTTACACAGAGTAGATAAGATCTAGAGAACCTAAGAACAGCGACTAGCAGCAGCTACATACTCCGCCTCAACAATGGACTGTGCAACAGAGGACTACTTTTTAGATAACCAAGAGATAATATATGTGTCTAAGAAATGACAAGTGTCAGAAGTGCTCTTCCTATCTACTCTACACCCCACAAAATCAGCATCAGAAAAAGCTCAAATGGAGAGTACAGAATCAGAAGAATATCAGAGTTCAAAGCTAAGACTGCTATGAAGGTACTTGAATATGCGATACACTTCTTGATGATGAGAGGCACGAGGGGAAGCCTGAAATCAAGCGCACAGACACACAACAAACTGTATGTCCAACCTCAACGCCGTGAGGTAGAGGAGAAAGCCGATCATGCTGTGGTACTTCTTCTGGTCCATGGGCTCTCCATCCTTGTCAGGATCCAGCATGGTAGAAGTGGCAATGAGAGTAGACATTGGTTTGCTACTTTTTGTGTCGAAGCACTGAAGAAGGTCCTTTGTGTACTTGTTTTGATGAATGAAGGTTGCTTCTTTTAGTTACTTAACTTGAAGACCAAGGAGAAGGTTAGCCTTGTCCATTATACTCATATCAAATCCCTTCTCATAGAATATAAAAATTTGGATACCAAAGCATGATAAGAACCATTGAGTATGACATCATCCACATAAATATAAACAAGTAATAGGTCACTACCATGTCTGAAAATGAACAAGGTTTTATCTATCATTCCCATTTTGAAATCATTCTTAAGGAAAAAAAACTCTTAAGCCTATCATACCAAGCTCTAAGGGCTTACTTCAATCTATCAAGGCTTTGAAGAGCTTAAAATATAGTTTGGGAACTTGGGATTTTCAAAGCTAGGTGGTTGCTCGACATAGACCTATTCTTCTATGAAACCTTTTAGAAAAGCACTACTGACATCCATTTGAAAAATCTTAAAACTCTTAGACACCGGAAATGCTACCAATATACAAATGCCTTCTAATCTAACTATAGGAGCAAAAGTTTCTTCAAAGTTGAAGCCCTCTACCTGAGAATAACCTTAACTTACAAACCTAGCCTTGTTATGAACTACCAACCCATCCTCACTTTGCTTATTTTTGAAAACCCAATTTGTTCTAATTACATTGTGATTAGGTGGAGATTCAACTAAGGTTCAGACTTAGTTTCTTTCAAAATTTTTAAGTTCTTCATGCAAGGTATTGACCCAAGAGGAATCAGATAAAGCATGGGTGACATTCTGGGGTTCAAAAGACACAACAAAAGTAGAATGTGCATGAGAATCTGGAGAGATAAACTTGGAATGATTAACTTGCTCATGGGAGATCCCCAATCATCTGCTCTGGAGGGTGTCATCGCTGAATATGAAGAGCAGGTCCTGGTGTAGACATGGCCTCTACCTCATGGGCTGTGGAGATAGGAGTAGAGCCACTCGAAGCACTAGTGAAGGTGGGACGAGGCTGCTCTACTAAAGCTAGAAAAGTAAAAGCAGGCTCTCCAACCAACTCAGGAGTGACTAGATGATGAATTGGGTCATCATCCTCTATGTCAAAATCATCATTGACGAAGATACTCTCCCTATCATCGTGTACATGCGTACTTGCATCGTCAGCTTCTATTATCAGGACTAGCCTTATAAAAAGTGACTTCATAAGTCTCAATAATTTTGTTAGTATCCAAATTAAATACATGATAGCCATGATAATGAGCAGGATATCCAAGGGAAATACCATCATAATATCTTGATTCAAATTTATCTAGGTTACCATATTTAAGAATGAAGCACTTAAGACCAAAAATCTTAAAATGAGATACGTTAGGCCTATGACAAAATCTAAGCTCAAAAAAAAGTCTTGCCTATGGTCAATCTCAATGAAACCCTATTAGATACATAGCAAGTGGTAGAGATCGCCTCAACTCGAAACCTCCTAGGAGTGTTGTGCTCATCTAGCATGGTCCTAACCATCTCTAAAAGGATTCTGTTATTCCTCTCAACAACCCCATTCTGCTGAGGGACTCTAGGTGAGGGGAACTGGTGCTCTAATTACTTCTCAGTGCAGAAAGTGGCAAAGAATGAGTTCTTGAATTCTGTATCATTATCACTCCTAATGGCTTTCAAGGCTCCTAGGAGATCAACTGCTAGTCTAAGCACTAGCTCTCTAAAGCAGGCAAAGGACTCTAGAATTCAAGAATGCACATACCACTTACTACAGAAAATACACTCAAGAATACCTAGAGTAGTCATCTACAGTGACAAGCACATACCACTTACTATAGACTGGGCTCTAGAAGGGCCAATTGTGTATAAGTAAAGAAGCTATCTAGATCCATCAGTCGTCACTAAAGTAAGAGGTGAATGAGACTTACCATGTCTATAGGGTGTGCACACTAGGTCCCTAACACTCTTAAGCCGAAGCAATCCTCTAATTAGGTTCTTGCTACTAACTCTAGATAGTGGTCGAAACCTATGTGCCCAAGCCTACGATGCCACAACACTAAGTCATGAGAGTTAAAAGCCACAAAAACCTAGAGTTAGAGGTAGAAGAGATACTGAAATCAACATTGAAGATCCTCTCAAACCTATAGATTCCAAGGACACACTCACCCCGAAGAGTCTAGAACTTTACACTCACCACTATTGAACCTCAGTTCTAGACCCTCATTAAGAAGCTAGGAGATTGATAGCGGATTATACCTTATCTTACTCACCAAAGCGATGTCATTGAGCATGAAGATGTTGTTGATGTACACTGTGCCCTTGGTTATCATGATCTCGGTAGAAACATCCTCAATGTGATCAACTCGTTGCCAGATGCGTGTGTAAGGGAGGAGAACCATCTAGAGTGTCTGGTAAAGTCATGGGCCTTCTTCTTACCATGGGAGTCATCCTCATCAACCTCCATCCCCAAGTCCACATCACTCAAGTCGACGTTCTCAAGAGTAGCAAGGACCCGATTAGGCTTTCTAACCTTCGTATCTCGAGCCTGAGGATGCCTCTGAAGGTCCATCTCCTTCTTGTCCTTCAGCTTTGGGTACTTAGGCCGAATGTGGTTTAGCTCATCACACTTCAAGCAAGTGATAGGGCCACCTCTCCATTTGTTTCTCACTTTGTTACATGCTCTCATGAATTTAGTGGATAGGAGGGATAAGTCATCCCAGGTAGCTTCTCTAGCTGCTCATTGCTCAAGGAGTGCAAAGCAAACAAGGAAAATCTGGATGGGCCAAAATCCAAAGAATCAAAAGAGCCACTTTGAGAAGGGTAAACCTCTAAAGTTATCAACTCTATCTTGGGGAGATATGATATGAAGTCAATCTCATGTGTCTTCAACCTCAGGTAAAGCCTATCTATGGGAAGTTCACTTATGATAGTATTGTCATTCATGGAAGTGATCTTTATCCCCCAAACTCTCACATCAACAACACCTAAGAGCTGACGTGCTTTCTCAGACTAAAAAAAAAACAAAGCCAGTAGCACGCAAATCATAGATGAACTTTGAAGATCCTGCCCATATGTCATCCAAAAATTCATCGGGCCTTTACTCAATCTTTGAGTACTCTTTATTTGGTTGGTTATGTTTTACTTCCTTGATCGCAGTAGAGCCCTCATGATAATCAGTAAGGGTCCTCCAGATGTCATGAGTAGACCTCAAGTGAGCAACACACTTAAATTCAGGTCGACTAAGCCCTTAAATCAAAAAGTTGTGTACATTACTGTGTGCCTCAACATCAGGAGAGATCACACCATCATTAGCTAGCACCGCATAAGAATTCTTGACTTTGAGCCCAATTGCATGCTCTTGAGCCTTGATGTAAGCATGCACACGAGCCTTCCAATATGAAATATTGATACCATCACACACAGGTGGCTTGGTAGAATACTTACCTGATGCCATGACTTCTAAGATCGGTTAAAATATATGAGAAGGGCTAAGCGAACTCTAATACCATTTGTAGGAGGAATGGTATGGCAACAAAGCAGGGTGAATGGTGCCTTCAAATTTTTCTTCAAGTATTTTCTTAATCTTCACTCAAATAGCTATGATCAACAATAAAGATCAAGAAGCCAAAAATCTAAAAATTCTCAGTGCTATAGTGATTTCAGCCTGTGAACAGTGAAAAGTAGCACTATTTCAAATCCAAAAAACTATGAAAGTTTTGATCCGTCGATCCAAAAGACTTGAAACTTGAACCAAGATTAGTTCATGACCTTAAAAACCTATCCCAACCAAAAAAACCTGAAATAACTTCAGAGAATTGGGTTCTTTTAGCTCGTGAAGCTCTGCTACACCCAAACTAGGCCAAAACCTAAAATTGAGCTAACTCTCAAACCAAAACTCCAAATCTCTTGAAGTTTAGTATGCACCTTCTCTAGGATATCGGCAACCTATTCCAATCAATGATCAAGAAAATTTCATTTAATGGCGGATTGCACCAAAAAGGGGTCAAAAATCATAAACAGCGAATATGATTTGCTCGTGGGTGAATAATGTCTAAGACAGCTCTAGATGTATTTTCACATATCCTAGCAAGCAAGAAAGTTAGATCAAGAAAGCACTCAGGGAGGCCAAGAAGAGTAAAAATGGGGGTTTCTTCAAAAACTTTCTATCCAAGTGTCTAGATGGGTGAAGATTGATTTTCAAAGGTTATCCCCCCTTCTCTTGCATATTCTTGGCACAGCAAGATCAAGAAGTGAAGGGTGAAGAGGAAAACCAACTAAATCAAAAGCAAATCAATCAATACAAGAGATATTTATGGAGATGGACAAAGATTGATGTATTGGTACTTGAGGATGAAGGTTTTATAAGTATTTCACTTGAAGGACAGGAGAGCACATCACAGTACTCAACTTCTCTCAAACCCTAACCCTAGAACTCATGAACATTTAGTCTCAAAAGAGGATGGTTGGATTATTAACTACAATCTCCATCCAACCTCTTAAATAGATGAGCTAGTCAACCACATCTAAAACTTAGTGCATACTATCTACTTATCATAGTGGGGAAAACCTAATAACCCCACACACACGTGGGTTTTAACTCGCGGACTATACTTATGCTCACTTTTCAAAGCCCATAAGCCCGAATCCACTAAGTCCATAGCCTTGATTCAACTTGATCTTCTCCTTAACCTAAACCGCTCTCTCAAACACCGCAGTTTTGCTTCAAGATAGTTTTTGATATTTTGGTCAAACTACCAAAATATCCTTTCTTGACCTGGTCATCTCCTTCCACTACAAACAATCGCCATACTTGCTATGTGTAGCTGCATCACTAGCTTGCCATACGTTAGTAAGTCTCTTTCATTTTGGTTCCACTGGATCATGCCTCACTTGGACCGACCAAGCCACATAGTGCCAACTCACCTGTTTGAATTTCTCTTCAATATTTCCCACTTTCTTGTATCATACTTGAGCTTACCATCTCACCTGGCATCCTTGATTGTAAATCATCCATTCTGTAACCTGACCAGAAAAATTTGCAAATTTGCAAATTTCAAATTTTCACTTCTCCAAAATGACAATGGTTCATCACAACACAATCATAGACCTTCTCACATGGTCCTTTAGTAATTGTAATTGAAATGTAATTATTTATATTTTGAAGAAGATAATATGATTGGGATCGGGAAGAGTTCAATGAAGTTTTGAATGTAACTGATGTAATTTGAATTGTAATTATTAGAGATCGAGAATTGTAAAAGGATGTAATTTGGATTGTTATATTGATGTAATATGGACTATTAATATTCTGCTTGACCTGCATTGATTGGAATTCATGTTGAGATGAGTTGGAATTCATGTTGAGATGAGTTCATTATCTATGTAATATAATTGTAAGATTTTCTTCGTTATAACATGAAATTGAAATTTTAACTTTGGACTTCTAGCACTGTAATTAAATGTTTGTAAGGTTTATTCTTGTAATTAAATTTATGTAATTAGACTTTTATATAATGACACTTATTCATCTTAATTATTGTATTGGATGATTAAATGTTTAATTCTCATGTTGATGTAGTATTTACTTCTTAAATGTGTGATTTTGGTTAAGTCATTTTGAGGGTTGTCACACTTCTTGCTTGTGTGCCTGTAGATGCCCAAAACTGAACAACATTAGTAATTATGAACTTAACAGTGCAATCGAGTGGAAAGTGGTGGAATATGCAACTCACCCATGAATATGTGGCTACATGCAGTCACCCACAGGCATTGGAAATAACTGCCGAAGTCCGAATTGCCTCATCACCTGATGCACAGCGTGCATCTCAACAAAGACATTGTACACCAGGTGATGTTGTGTGAGCCAAAAGGCAGAGTCTTAGGTGCATTGGACGGGCAGTCCCCTCGGTGTGCAAGAGATGATGATCTCATCGGTGTACAACCTCCAGATGACACAGTCATCCATCAGCCGGTCAAACATGGTGACATACTTAGGATACGACGCATGCGAGATGACCGGAGTAAAAACATGTTGCAAAAATAGAGATTGCTAGTACATTAGTAAGTAAACTTAGTTTGAATGTACTGGATGAATCATAGTGATAGCAGGAAACTAACCCGTCAGTGACACCGTCGGATCCCCATGGTAGGACAGTCCATGTTGTACATGACTATGTAGAGGCCTGTGCCATACAGACCCAGGTCGACATGTGGACGTCTAATCTGGAAGCATTCGAATAACCACAACTGCAATAGGAGCGAGCATCCTTAGAGTGTGGAGTTCTCCACCATCCTCTGACGCCCATCACAAAGCCCATAGTACATGGCAGGTAGTACTACTGATCCCCACGTGTGCTGTGGGACATCCTCCAACTCTACTTTCACCATCTCCCTGGCATACTGGTCGTGTGCTTGTCCATGTCATCCCCATGATATGAGTAGAACAAAACCCCCGCATCGAGGGCCATCCTCTCTAGCTAAAAATCAACAACAACTGCTGGTTAGGAATAGTATTTTTAGAACAACTAAAATAGGAAAATAAAATAGTACTTACGTAAAACTAGGTAAGCCACTTCTGCGTGGGACCATTGGTGCTGGTGAATGCCTTGTAGCCAGTGTTAACTAGTAGCACTCTTGAAACATGGTGAGCAGCTGGGGGCACCAGCCCAATCATTGTCCACTAGCACCACCGCGTCCCTCGTGCAAGGGAGGCCAGTGAGGTACAAAAACTTCTCTAGTGTTGGCATCTTCTCCCTGCACAAGAGGTGGAATATATGTGTCTCTCATTGCCAATGGTCGACAAGTGTCATGAGTAGGCACCTATCGTATTTGAACCTCCAAGACGCACTGCTCATGCCCTGGGCATTCTCCACGATGGCCTCCACCATCCTCGTAAGGGGGAGTAGTCTGGAGGCCCTCAACCTATCTACGGACAAATGGGAAACGTTAGTGCAACCAAGAAGACCCAGCAACTACTGAACAAAAGGTCACCTAGTTCACATACCTAGGAATCCAATAAGGGTTGCTCCATGCCCTCATGGGGGTGCGCAACTGCAATGGAGCAAGCTCGACGGGTGGCTCACTATGTTAAGGCAAGGCAATCACCAACCGGTTGTGGTGTGTGGCATCGATGGTCGGGTTGAGCAGCTCGTAAGTCCACCCTGCAGTGTTTGCATGCTCCTTTATACCTATTCAACAAAACATAGGATATTAGTGTAGAAGAAAGCAACAGATTGTAAGAAAAATGTACAAGTAACCTAACACAAGGTAAATCTACAAATAAAATTACATAACACAATGTAAATCTGTAAGTGAAGTTACATAACACCATGTAAATCTGCAAGTGAAGTGACCTAGCACTAGGTGAGTCTACAAGTAAAATTACATAACAAAATATAAATCTGCAAGTGAAGTGATATAACACAAGATAAATCTACAAGTAAAGTAACGTAGGAAAATCTGCAGTGCATAAGTAAGTCACACATAAGTCATAGATTATACAACAACTATGATGTAGTTCATACATAACAGATACCATAACGGATGTTACAACATAAGTTCAAATAACGTATGTTACAACATAAGTTCAGATAGTGCGGGTAGCATGATGCCAACAACCATCGACGGAGGTCCCAGCCACGCCATCTTGAAGGTCTGCTGCCAGAGTACAACATTTGAAGGTATGTTTGATCTCCTTGCAAATGGAGCATTTCTTTAGATAAGGCCTATCTTCTGATTTATCCATGTCGTTCCTAATAGGTTGGGTCTACAAACGACCAACTCCTTCCTTGAGCCTTTCAATGTCGAGGGCCCACCTCTTTTGCTCCTAGCTGGGATAGCTGGCGAATGATCCAACCATGCCAAAACCAAGCAGTTCTAGACTTTATGTTGCTATCGTCGCTTCCTTCATGAAATAATCCAACAGGAATCAACTAGATTCTTATGCAACTGTTGAAAAAGCAACCATCACATGTGCAGATGGCCTATGCCACATATGGGACTTGTTGCATGTACAGAAACAACTATACCTTCCTAGCGTGCACTCTTGAACAATTGTCTTATAGTTCATCTCATGATGACCTTTTGGCTCTACACAATAACTTGAAATGAAGCTCCCTCATGCTTATTTTAAATACTCTATGCATCTCCCCCTTCTTGCTCTTCTCTTCTATGTACTTCATGATCATATTCGAGTAACTTAGTTGTGGATTACTCATGGAGATGCAAGCTAGAGCGCTTCTATTAATGATGTACTTGGTAATACCGCGTAGTACTCCCTCCACAATAGCCACTAAGGAAAGGGGCCTCAAACCCTTCATGACCCAGTTGTACATCTCAGCTAAGTTGGTGGTCATGACTTCATACCTTACACCATCAAGGTTGTAAAGCAATGCCCACTTCACCATAGGCTCATGCTTAATTCAATCTGAGAAGCATTTCATCTGCCTTGCGTTCCTCTTGACCAACTCAGTAGGATCTCTAGGTAACTCACTGAGGGCAATAGGGAGCTCTTGGGTACTTGTTTTGATCTTCTTTGTTGCCTCTCATGTGCTTCATTGTCAAGTCATCCAGTACCTTTCACAATGCATCAAATTTTCTCTGCTAGTTTGATCAAAGTCTCTTCAACAGGTTCATTAGGTCCTTCTTCCTAAATTACTGTAGAAATTAGCACCCATGTGCCTCTTGCACCACCTACTCTATAAATCAGGCCATGAGTATAGCTCGTCTACCCCTTGCTTCTACAGCATAATTTCCTACAATAAGCTAGCATGTCGATCGTGTATGATGCAAACCCGTGGGTGGTTGCCCACAACACAAACTTTCAGGATTCTAAGAAACCACAGCAAACTGTCAGTGTTCTCACTCTTGATAAATGCAAATGCAATAGGAAGAACCTAGCTGTTGCCATCCATTGCGATTGTAGTCAGTATCTGGCCCTTGTACTTTCCAGTCAAGAAGGTTCCATCCACATAGAGCAACGGACGACAATGAATGCATTGATTTAGCACCAAAAGCAAAAAAATGCTCACTTAAGTATCATCTTTTTGGGGAACCACTTTGAGGACTATTCTAGAATATCAATATGGGTTCCAGAATTCCGTTGTTGTATGACTTGAAGTAGACCAAGTGAGATGTAGTATGAGTCATCGAACGTACTGAATCTTACTTCAAGTGCTTTCTGCTTCACTCGCTAAACCTTAGCACAGCTCATTTTGTATTGGAACCTCTGCTCCATTGCAAGAATGATGGAATATGGCTCAAAATCTAGGTTGTAGACAATCTCTCTATACATGATTTGCAACAAATCCAAAGGACGTGTTTCTATGGGATTGCAAGGACTCTGTCACCACACAAGTTTGCGGGATGACTATGGAGCACTTCCAATAGGTGTCCCACACGGGTTAGTTTGCATGGACTCACCAAGGACATCCCTCTATCTCACACTTCACGTCATACACACATGGATTGGACTCCACCACCTTGAATGGGGAGATTCAATTTTTTGCCACTCTTAAGATTGGCCAATTCACTCTGTCACTTGCATGTGGGGTCACCTGAGTCACTGACAATGGGCCAGGGTGGCAAATCTGTTGCCACTGGACTCATAAGAGTGGCAAATGATTAAATTTTCCCCTTGGGTGACCTTAATTTGTACGTACTCTCAGACTACCCACTCACTTGCACTCACTACTAGCTTATCGAATTGGTATGTGTTCCAATTCAACGGGACAGGCTGATCACCTTCACTCTACTCATTATCATAATCTTCATCACCTGACAATGGCTCATATTCACAGTCTTTGAGCTCCATCTGTTCCACCAAGGCTTCGATCAGCTTGCATTCAACTGCAATCCCATGATTTCCTACGCCCTGGCCATAGAAGGATCTTCAGTCTCAGCTTGGACCGAGTCGGTACCACCTACCCCTTCTTGGTTCAAAGAATATGACACACTTTGGCTGGACTGCTAAAACTTTTCAACATCATCACCATTGGCATCTTTCTACGTCACATGAGTTGGGTGGCATTTCTCATAGGCTTGTTCCAGTAAGACTAATAGCCATTCATGCTTCGTCGCCAATCTCACATAGGAGCTCCATGAATTTCGCCTCTTAAGTTCCACTAACTCCTAGAATGTTTGTTGTCATGCTTAGGTAGCAATGCCACACAACCTCAAGTCGTGCAACACATGATCATTCTTTCTGGTACAACCATCTCACAATTATGCTCCATGGACGCTGCTCTGCATTAGATAGATCGGCCATCACCGATGGAAAATCGTCCATTTCAACTCCTTCACCCATCCATGGAACCTCTTCTTGATAGTGTATTTTGAAAACTACTCATTCAGATATACTTATCAATCATTTGACAACTAATCCCATTTTAACGACATCAACTCATCTGTTGAAATAAGCATGAAGTGGACCAGAAAACAAACCCGCTGCTCAAAAATAAACTTGCAAAGGTGGGGATTTGTCCAACGTGCCAAACCCTAGACAAAGACACCTATTTGTGCTTGTCCTATAAAAATCAAAATTACCATGCATGCTTCACCTCTGCACTGCATGAAAGTAATAATGGATCATATACATTGTGCCTCTGTTTTTCAAATAAATCTATTTACCAGATCTAGGACTACAAACTACTCTAGAGGACTATATATCTACAACTGCACTACTTATAACTACCAATATAACTACATATATCTATTTACACATCTGTAGACTACCCAATACAACTACATATCTAATGATTTTATTTGCAACCTACCGTGGTTTCCAAATGAAATCTACAAAGAAATAGAGAACTCACCTCTTTGGCTAATTTTGGCTAATTTTTTTTGGCCTTTTTACAGCCTAACTTCTGTCGCCATTTCAAATGACGATAGAGGGTGTGGGGGCCCTGTCGCCATTTGAAATGGCAGCTGCAGGCACTTTTGTCATCATTTTAATTGATGATTGGTCTTTTTGTCGCCAATTAAAATGGCGACAAAACCCATGGTGCCGACGTATCAATCTATCGTCTATTGGTTCGACGATAAAGCTTAGAGCCTCTGTCGCTATTTAAAATTGTGATAGAGAATTATTTATGCAATTTTTTAAGTGATGGTATATTTATGAAATATTAATAAAAATATATTATTTTTAAAAAATCGAGACTCAAGCCTCGAACCTTCGGTACAGGGAATTGTTGTCACCGTGATTCCTTGCTTGATCTCACTATAGCCAAGCAGGGGCGCCAGTGTATCACACCACATGCCCAAACTATCATCTATCTATCCTTGCTCCAATCGGCTTTAACTTCCGACTGTGGCTGTTAGCTTTTGACTAAAATTGTATTGTAACGGTTGTTACCTTTTTTGAGTCATTCAATTATAAAAAATAATAAAGAGAAAAAAAAACATCACTATATCTTCACGAACAATACAAAGGAATAAAGAAAAAAATCAAAAAATTTCAAAATTAAGAAGCTAATATATTCCAAATAGCTTTAAAAAACGAAAGTCAGAAGTCAAAACCGCTCAAGAATGGCCCTTATATACCACCGCACTGTAGCACGTGCGAGCGAGTAGCTTTTTTTGCCTTGGAATTCTCACACGAGGCCGCTGATTATTAATTACTCCCTCTGTCGGCGAATTACCACCGGTTGTATTATTTTGCCTCGGAATTCTCGCACGAGGCCGCTGATTATTAATTACTCCCTGAATCGATGAATTACCACCAATTGTATAAGTAAACACAAGCAACACGTCAGTCAAGATAACATAGGAAAGGACAGGGCGTAGGGCGTTTTAGATAGACTCCGATCTTTTTTTGAGAGAGAATAATAATTACACTTCTTATATTACTATATTGCTAGGTATTACAATAGAGGTGTATAAGGTTATGGCTATTAAAAAGTACGTGGTTGTCTTGCGCTACACATGAGTCTATGTCCTTCATGTCCTGGTGGTACTCCTTATAAAATGTTGAGCGGTGGCAGTTGTAGCCCTGAAGAAAGCGTCTCGTCGATTCGTGAATCCCGCACATGATTGACGGTTATTGTCAGTGAGACTTCTGTCCACACACGATCGTCAAGTGGTTGTTGTCGTAGGCAAAAGTTGGATACATGCGGTTATATCAGAGAGATAAGTGTGCGCGTTCCCTTTTAATTGCTACACATAGTTAATTATAGTGCATTTAGTATCTAGTCAAATGATATGGTCTACATGTCTAATTATAGACCTCTCCGACTAGGACTGGTCGATAATTGGCTTGGTCCAAACATATCTTCCCAACTAGAGGTACTCGAAAAAATTATAGGGACAATTCTCTATCCGATAATTATTATAGATACTAAATTTATTTATTAAAGATTATTTAATCCTCATCACCCTCGGGTCACCAGAGAGCTAGCTATTGTCACCGTCACAAAATGTGCAGCTAAATCATTTAAGTTCTGATTGATAACATTGTTCCGTGATATGTAGATGGGTCTTATGTGGAAAACATACATAAAAATACTTTCGTAAAACAATAATGTCGTTAAATTTTACATACACGCTCTAACATAGATTGATCGACAAAGTTGCGTTTCAAATAACATGCTATTATCGAGAGCGAGCAATAGCGTTTTATTTCATCAATGGCCCATCAGACTAAATTAAGGCGCACTCAAACTACTACAAACAAATCATCATAGACGGTTCGAAACTATTATCACAGATAGTTTTTTGAACCGTCTGAATTTATGTGTCAGTGATAATTAGAGGTTATCACAAATGGTTTGTGAGCTATCTATGATAAATACATCACATACTTTATGTAAGTAGAACCATATGTGAATAACACTATCACAGACGGCTCAAACTAAAAATCGTCTGTGATACTCACACATCACAGACGGTTCTAGCTACCAACCGTTTGTGATGTCACAGTTTTGCTAGTTAGAACCGTTTATGACACTTTCACATCACAGACGGTTGGTAGATAGAATCATATATGATGTGTGAGTATCACAGACAGTTTTTGGTTCGAACCGCCTGTGATAGTCATTCATAGATGGCTTATATCACAAAACCATTTGTGATAGTTCATTCTATACCTAAAATTTTTCTATACCTAATTTTTTTTCTATTTTCTGGCTAACCTCAAGAAATGTTAGCTATGCCCTTTGAAAACAAGCAAATACATTAACAAACATAAGAACACATTTTATTTTCATTAAGATTAGAATCTACCATTACAGCATAACAAGATAACGAGCATGTTATCCATCTAACACAGCAAGAACATAGAAAGAAGCAGAGAGATTTTGATGCGGTGCACAAGCTAGATGTCCTTGACACATGTCATCGCTGACTTGAGCGACTATTTGGTAGCTAGCTGTTTTCGCAGCACCTTACTTCTTGTAGACTTTCGTGTCGTCTACTTCGTAAGGGCCACCAGGGTCGGGGTGGAGGAGGAGGACGGTGAGGGGGCTGGAGAGATTTTGAGCGCAGTAGAGAATGGGTTTAGGTGAGTATGTATAGGGAAGAGAGAGGTGGGAGAGGAAAATTTTTTGATGGAATGGGCGTGGGGACGAAGAGGTGGAGCTACAATATGTGGGATGGGGGTTGGTGGGTTTCTATTGGCTGTGATTGAGTTTGGGGAGGATTGGCATGCCTAGCGATCAAGGATACATAATTATCACAGACGGTTTGTAGTGGCTTAAACCACAAACCGTCTATAATATATAATTATCACAGACAGTTTGAACCACAAACCATCTGTGATACATAATTAACGAAGACAATATATGTATATACCCGTGCAATATAAACAGTTAGTCTCAAGAGATAAAATAGCAAAGTTCTATATGGCTTATATATGCTCATTTGAAAAGTTTCAACGAGATCTACAACTTTGTAGTTGAGGCGAATCGCAAATTCCGAACGGAAGATCGAAAATTTTGGCAAACACAAAAACCAAAAACCTTGTGGTGCGAATTTGAGGCTAAAGATGGCCGATATTTGGGGGTCTTAGAGGGTGATGAGCACAAGCTAGTCATTTTCTTGTATTAGGCTCATCATTAGCTTTCTAACAAGTACAAAAACATTAGAAACAGACACCATATGCAAAAGTTATGCCAGTTTCACTAAAAGTGTCTCAGAACGGAATCCTACTTAGACTCAGGCGGATGATTATGAAATTTTAGGGTATTGCGAGACAAGAAACATATCACAGATGGTTTTTAATACAAACTGTTGGTGATAACGTCATTATCACAGATGGTTTCACAAGCGGTTTATATTACAAACTATCTGTGATATTTGGCAATATCACAGATGATTCTTGGTAAGAACTGTTTGTGATACTTCACAAACGATGCTCACCATAAACCGTTTGTGATATTATCTCTTCACAGATGGTTTTTAGCGCTGGTAGAAATACAGACGATCTCTAAACCTAAACCGTCTATGATTGCATTTAACACTAATATTTTGGTGAACTATCTGTGTTGAGGCGCCTAATATAAGCCTTATTGTAGTAGTGTCACCTAACATATATGGATTTATGCATGCATGGGACAACTATTGCGATATTAGTGTTCCACCAACACATACATGTATACTTGCATGTATGTAGCTAGGAGCAAATAACTGTAGACCATGGTTCTTTTTGGTTTTTTTAGCGATTTTTGACTTTTAGCTTCTCTCACCAATAACTATTTATTATACTAATAAACTGTAGCCAAAAATCATAAGCCACAGTTCAAAAAAATAGACCCATGAGCACATCACATGCCGTATCTAATCTTGTAATCGATTTTATCTGGAACACAGCAAGAATCAAATCCCAACCGTGACCCTACCCTATTGCAAGATCGCGATCGAACATGCTTAGATTTTAGTTAGTCTTTGATGCTCCCTTTGAGCATTGCTATTTTTTGACCTTGTTACACAAATATTGTCAAAGTTTGAGTTTGATTTTAGGAGTTTGCAATTTTCAGAATTGCTGTTAGGTTTTAACCCGACTAACCAGTCTAGTAACGACAGTCTGACCGTGGCTATGAAATGGTTAGACTGGCCATATGCCTTATGAAAAATGGACATCAAATACTTGTGTAATTTTGTTTGAAGATGTCTTTGCACTAGGTGTCACTCAATTTGGAGTTTTGAGCTGAAACTAAATAGAGTTTGACCGTAAGTCCAAAGAGGGTGTTTTCGAGTGCCCTTATGTGGTCAGACCGACCAAACACTAGCGGTCAGACTACCAATGATCTGACCAGCATGGTGCTAGTGGTCATATCGGCCATGGCAGTCTAACCAGCTTGTTAATTGCAGTGAGACCTTGGCAATTGGTGCTAAAATTATGCTTTATGATGCATTGTTTTAGACCAATATGGATCAGGTTGCTCAAAAATGGTTTCTTGGTCATTGTTGTGTAGGTGGTTTAGAGTCAACTATGATCAATGGTAAGGAGAATCGGGACTTGGTTAGAGAACCAAGGTTTAGAATGGTCATGGTCATCGGGTGAGATGGTTGGACTCAAGTAAGGTGCAAGATGGACATAAACTATTGAAGGTAGAGTTTGAGTAAAGACCCTTGAGGTAAACAGATGCACATAATGCTTTGTGAGCCATGGGATAGCTATGTGGGTTAGTGATGCTTCCAGGAGCGAAGCTTTGAAGGTAAGTGGTCTTAGCTTATCAATTATATCAATTGATAATTTTGTGTATGGTGTGGTGCTACATAACGGTTTGATTATTATTGTTAGTTGTGGGGTTAGGTTAGAGTTCTTTGAGAGAACTTTTGGAGAGATAAGTTGTGGCTCTTTTGCGTGGGTTTGTTATCATCTTTAGACTTTATAAGTGGCTAGGGAGTGACTATAAATATTTATCTCCAAGTATCATATATATCTAGAATTCATTCAAGCCTTTTTTCACTTTGCTTAAGTATTGAAATCTTGATTTGGTTTAGTTTTTTGTGTTTCCTTCTCCCCTCTTGATATTGCTAGTTCTCAAGGATGTGTAGATGATAGAAGAACCTCCTAGAGGATAAATTCCATCCATTTAGGAAACCTTATAGCAAGTTATTGGTATTTGCCTCGGTTTGTCTGATTTTAGCTTGAAAATAGTGATTTTGGGAGGTTTTGCTCTTGAAGGCTTTTAAGCTCGAATCTTGTTGTGGTTTAGCTTGTTGTGATGTGTATGAACTCATCCAAGATCATCTTGATCATCTAGAATACACGAGCAAGCCTAGATCATTGTTTTTCTCTTTGATCTGGTTTTGGTGCAATTTGCCTTCGATTCAAAAAAGAACAAAACTTTGGGAAAGTTTTTGTAAGTATCTTGTTGGAATAGGTTCTGAAGGTTGTGATCTAGCTTTATTCTAAGTTTGAGGCATTTGGAGCCTCCGTGTAAAAGTTGTGTCGATTTGGTTTGCATGGGACTGTTGTTTCAGATCTGTTCGGATGGGAGAGGTCTCACTTGTTTGCAAGGGTGGTCAAACTGGTATATATGGGAGGTCCAACCACTCGGTTTTTTCTAGAGTTTTCACTGCAAGTGTTTTGTCTCTGATCTGGATAGCTTTTAATAGCTATTAGAGTAAAGAGCTTACATTTCTCTTTGAGAGTAGTTTTTAAAATGTCGTTGTTTACATGGCGTCTATTCAAGACCTTCTGGTCGCCTTCTAGGCCCTACAGCTATCCTGGTGTCCGCCGAACCGACGCGTTGCTCCAAACAAACGGCCGGCGATCTCGGCTTGTTTTGAATCCATCTGCACGTGCTGCAGTAGCCTTTTCACTGCATGCGTGCAGTACTACTGATGCATTCTCCGGGCATGTGTGTAGATCGATGCCTAAGGCGCCCTGCATAATACTCATTGATCGATCAGTTGTTAGCAGCTAGCTAACTAGTTCAGCTCCTGCCAGGCTGCCATGCATGGATGATCGAAGTTACATCACATATATGCATATCTATGATCAGTGTCATCGATCGACAACGACCGACGACAGATCGATCGAAGAAGGAACAAAGGTGTTATCGAATCGTGCTGTGCACTGTGATACGTCCTGTAGTGTTGCAGTACAACTGTTCGTATGTCTCATCAACTCACTGTACACGGGAATCGTGAGTTAAAAGGAAACCAAAAGACGAGTTAAATTAATTAGCACAAGAGAAAACTTCACTACCTACCTAGCTAGCTAGCTAGTAGTTGCATCTCGCGTCCATCATCGACTCGATCACCAAGGGCATCTGCATCACATGCGCGCATCGCCGAGATCGACCAATAAGCTTAAGAACGGCGTCATCTTAGCAACAAAAAAAGAAACATCGATCTCTACTGGCCGATCAGTACTAGCCGGTGCGTGAATCATGGATCAGGATCGGGCGTTACACACACACAAGTTGTTAGAATAGCACGCATGGTACGTACGTGCGCGTGCACGCACCCGTGCAGAGGCCGGCCGGGGCGTCGCGCGCACGTCGTTCGTACGTACGTCGTCGCAAGGTGCGTGCTGCGCGAGCGAGCGATCGACCGAGCGCCGGCCGCACCGGAAAACTCGGCGTATGCGTACAGGAAATGAATGTGCGCACGTCGCGCGTGTCTGTACGTGCCCTCCTGCATGGCGCGCGGCATTGATGGACACCGACGCCGTACGTGAAATAAACGCGGGCTGCCGGCCGGCCGGGACCGCTCGAACGCTGTACGCATGATGCAATATAGTAGGAGAAATCCGATGGCGCGCGCGCGGGGGGCCACTTTGTTTGCGTGCGCTGTGCCGGGCTACGTACCGGCCGGGACGTTTCGTGGGTGGATGGACGGATTCGGTCGGCATGCAGAACGGCACCATCGGTGTCGAGCGATTCAGAGGTGACGACCGCGAATCGGTCGGTCACGGTTGGGACGGTCCGACGTTTGGGATATATAAAGGTCCGGCGAGTATGTACCTACATGTATATCGCCCGGTGTTTCCCACACCCATGTTCGGCCTCAATTTTGATGCGAATGAATGAAGGATGGCAACAAAAAACATGCTCGATCCTAGCTAGAGAATCATGTTTCTGGTACTCTCCACGTCCTAGAACCCATGACGTTAAATTTTCTAAAATTTGATCACTAATATATTTAAAGTTATGTGGATTGGTTATATAAAAATTACATATTTATATTTATCATTAAAAATAATTTTATAATTTTATGAACTCTTAATGTAAAGTTATAAAAAAATAATAGTCAAAGTAGTATCTTAAAGATCATAAAAGGTTAAAAACATTAAGAAAAAAGGAACGGAGGGACTAGTAATTAACATGTGTATAAACATCTTTATGGAAGTCGACTTGTTACAGGTGGAAATGGAAATGTGTTTTAGTGGACAAAAGAAAAACAACACTTACAGCCAACAACGACACTTCTACAGGGTGATGACTAATTATTTGCACCATTTTTTTTTACATTTGGTGATGTTAAATTAAACAGTTTTGGAATTCATACTGAAAATTAGACCCCGAAAGGAGTTAAGAGACATTTTCCCACTTAAAATAGATGTAATCTTTTACTCACCTGGCACTTTTGCTGTCTTTACCTTACGATACAGCCGTGATTAATTTTAATTGATCCATGCTTAATTTCTAAACGAGACACTAACGACATGAAAGCATGTCTTTGTCGTTTCGTTCAGCAGTTTGCTGCCTTCTAATTAATTAAGAATCCTACTTAATCACTTTATAATCACCGACTCACCGTAGATTGATTAATTAGTCCTTATTAGTAGCTGGGACACATACTGGGTTCCTGCATGCCTTGCAGTTGCCACGTCCTAAATTCAGAAAAATTGAATATCCACGAAATGGTGTATATATATATATATATATATATATATATATATATATATATATATATATATATATATATATATATATATATATATATATATATATATATATATATTTATATCTTTATATATACTACGTACATATATATAATAAAACGAGAAACAAATTTTCCATATTGATTCAATACACTATCCTATATAACGAAGAAATCCTCCATTTGTACATGCATGGTTTTTATATATACATATGGCATATCAATTTTTTAAAAAAGAAATTGTGATGACGAATGCGCTTGGGTATTCTCCCATGATTGCAATGGTTTCATGCATGTCATTTTGTGGGAATCAAATCCTGCTAGGTGACAAGGGGCAACACAATTTTTTTATTTGACGAACACACCTTGAGCCACTCTTATAATGCTAGATTATTGTGTAGACTGGACTACTACTGACACCGAATACCTGTAAAAAATTGTCCTTGGAGGTTGGAAAGAATCTAAGAGGACCCCTAGCTAGATGCCTTTGTCAAATCACCGAATAGCTCCGTAAGACCAAGATAAATTGGCAAATAGGGCGAACAGTACGTGTAGCTAACTCCTGTTGTTGCTTTGTTTGGCCATTCCTGTGGTTGGAGTCCCTAGGGTTCTTAAAAAGATAGGGTGTATTTTTTTTGCTGCAGTTTATGAATTTTGACTCTATTATAAGTGCTCATATGAATAAATTAAAAGTCAATAAGCTGCTTCTAAAATGTTATCCTGATAAGTCACTTTGAAACGACAGCGGAGAAGCCATCTATGAGATCATGTGGAGGTCACTTCGTGGTTGTGATGAGTAATTAATTTTTGGTTCAAAGGGATTACGGAGTTTGAGTTTAGTTTTTAAAAATTTGCAAGGTTATCGAATTTTTCAAGTGGCCGGTAGACAAGCCGGTCTGACTAGCCAAAGGGTGGTGGTCAAACCGAAGACCACCAGTGGTCCAACCGGTGCCGATTTCTAATTTAAACTAGTGAGTGCCAGCGGTCTAACCACTACAGGGGTGGGTCAAACCGGTTTGGTAATAAGGCTCGGCCAGGTTTTGGTTTGTGAGGATTTTGAGTTGCGAGATGAGTTTGGTTTGACCTAGGTCGTTGCTTGTGTGCACATAGGTTTATTATTTAGTTCTAGGTTTAGGATCAGTGGTTTAATTGTATATATTTTGCAAAATACATTGTATGTGTGAATCAATTGATGACTTTGTGTATTGTGCGGTGCTATGTGACGGTTTCATTATTTGTGTTGGTTGTAGGACTCCGGAGCTATGTCATAGTGAGATGAACGGGGTTGAGACTAAGCTACGAGAACTTAGGTCCAAAGCGGTCAAGGGATTGAGACTACACTCAGGAGGAACCGAGGTCCAGACATCAAGGAGCTACTGAAGATGACTGAGACTTGTAGGGTGGCTACAAGCCGGTATGATGAAACCCGAAGTGGGAGCTACCGGTGGTGAAGATGACAGGTAACAACAAGTTAGATTGGGACTAAGCTCAGGGAGGAGCTAAGATCCATAGCGGTCAAGAAAGCCAGGTACCGTCAAGCACGAGGAGAAGCATATGGTGCGCCAAGTGACTTGGTTCATTTGTAAGTGAGGATGGTTCAGTGGGATCCAGACGTGTGAGAGGCTTAGCGCCAAGCTATTAGGGCCACATGGAAGATGGCAAATCATGAGCGATGCTTTGTGACAAAGGAAACGAATAACTTCGTGGAAGATGGCAGAGGGGCATTTTAGTAAATTGTCTAATACCAAAAAAGTGGTGGTGTGTGAAACCATGGTGTTAGCCTAAATGATTTAGATCTTGTATGTACTAGAAATATGAAGTGGATCAAGTGTTAATCAGTAATGGGTTAATGGGTGTAAGCACTTTGAGAAGCGTGCATATGTAGGTGTAAATCCTGATATGGTGTTGGGTTAACGGGTTAGCCATGTAAGCGGATAAAATCCAACTAAAGATGCTTGTTAGGGTTTTCTTTATGAGCCTCTATATATAAGGAGGAGAGAGGTAGCTAGGTTTAGCTTTTGGAAGTTTAGTCCAAGACTTTGGGAGAAGAGTTAGGGTTCATGGAGAGAACCTTGTAGGAAATATGAGAGGCTCTTGTGGCTGAGTTTTTTGTCATATTTAGGCTTTGTGAGTAGCTAGGAGTGATTGTAAACATTCATTTGTAAGTATCAATAGAAATCAAAATTTATCCAAATATTTTCCTCTCATGCTTAAATGATGACATCTTGATTTGGCTTGATTTTTTGTGTTTCCTCTTCTTTCCTTGATCTTGTTGTGTGCTAAGGATGTGTTAGTAATAAAGATATGTCTTGGAGACCAGATCTCGTCCATATAGGCACTTTTATTTGCAAGTACAAGTGTTTTATCCGATTTTGGCTTGAGAAGGGGTGATTTTAGGGTTTTTGGTGTTATGGGCATTTTGACTTAAGTTCATGTTGTGATCTAGCTTGCTATGATATATGAAAACCCATCCAAGGTTATCTAAATCATCAAGAACTCACGAGTAAGTGCAGATTGAGATTTTCCTCTTTTGTTTGATTTTAGCGCAACTTTTCTTCAAATAAGAAAGGTTAAAATTTTGGCAATAATTTTCTTGATCATTGATTGAAATATGTTTCTGACATTTTAGAGAAAGTGCATAGCAAATTTCAAATGATTTGGAGTTTTGGTTTGAAAGTTGGATCAATTTATGGATTTAGCCTAGTTTTAGTGTAATAGAGGTTCAAGGGTCAATAGATCCCAATTTTCTTAAATTCTTTCTTGAGATTTGGTTGGGATAGTTCTTAAGGTCATGATCTACGTTTAATTCAAGTTTCAAGTCATTTGGAGCTATGGATCAAAAGTTTTGTTGCTTTTTGGATTTAAAATAGTGCTAAAAATCTGTTCTATTCTTGGTTACTATTCACCCGGTCTATCCACACTATTCTAACTTGGCTAGACTATTCGTGGTGGTCTTATTACTGTTCATTAGTTTGTTTTTTACTATTCATAGTGATCAGACCATGGCCCCTGTAGAGATCAGACCATCGAGGCTGTCAAGACGTGTTTTGCTCAATTTTTTCTTTAATCTTTCCTTGTGTGTGATTGATCTCTGATCTTTATAGTTTCTCATAGCTATTGGAGTGAAGAGATTTAACTTTCTGTTTGGAAAAGATTTTGAAAAACTTTTAAACGGGTTGGGTCCTATTCACCCCTTCTAGTCATCATTCTCGATCCTACACCATCTCGTTTGTTTGTTCAAGGAAAGCCGTAAACCATAAACTGTAAACCATAAGCTGAAAAAATGAGACCAATTTAGCTTATAAATTTTCAATTTTCCACCGTACATTTAAGTCGATCGGTACGACCAACCGTAGCATAGTCTAGCGACCTAGTATTTTGTCTCTCTAGCTAATGAGCTGATGACCATAGTTAGATGTGAACTAACCACAGGTTAGGTGGGTTATTTGTGTTGATTTTTCACTTTAATTATTCAAGGTTTGAACATATGATTTATATGTTGTGAGCCTTAAGATACTACACTAGCTAATTATTCCCACCCTCTCAGAAAAAAAGGATCGAGTTTGGCATGCTACATCCAAATTTCGTGTGGCAGGTTCCTTCACCACAACTGCCATACCTTTTCATCGATCCATGGATATATTTTTTTTAAAGAAAGGGGCAGAAGCTGTTCCAATCAATTGTGTAAGCACCGAAGAGACCGGTCACGAGAAAGACCGTGGAAAATTACGGTGTGTTTGGTTGGTGCCCCAACAAGCTAAGGCCTACCAAAATTTAGCTAGCCAAAATTTTGGCCAATGTTTTGGTTGCCCAAGTTTTGCCTAAAAATTGGCAAAAACAATGTAAAGAATGTGATCAAAGATCCATGAACATATCAAAAATTGGTAACTATCCAAATAAGAGCCAATTATTAAGATGTTAGTAAAAAATTGGTAGAGTAAACTAGGGACTCAAACCAACCATACCCCAGGTAGCAGAAGGCTACCGACTACTAGGCCAACCTTTCGGGGTATTTGTTGTTTGGAAGGCTCTCTTGTTTGTTCTACGTCTTTGTCTTGTCCGTCACCATGAGACAAATGTTGTAGATTTATTTTTAAAAGACCCTCCTATTTCGTTCCTTCCAAACGTTTCGCTGGGTGTAGATTGTTGTACCGTAGAATCGAAGTCTCTTCTTGGGACCTTTGTGCCTGTTCATATTGACTGTGGTTGATAGTTTTTAGCCGCGACTGATGATTTTTAGCTAAAAATGAATAATAGTGGCTTTAGAAAAAAGGGCGAGTGGTAGGGAAAGTGATTAAGAGATAAGTGTGTGAGATAGGAACGTGAGGAATAAAGTACCTGATGCACCCGTGATCCCCTGCATTATCCCCAAAACAAGATGAGAGTAAGAGTAGTGTGAAAGCCGTTTTTAAAAAAATCAGATATTCATATTGGTTTCGCAGAAACCAATACAAAACAAGCTCTCATAGATTTTGCCACTACTGCCACCGTTTGGCTGTGCTTTGGAAATCCGAGGGGTCAACTCGTTGGAGGATTTCCAGGTTTTCCCAAGATCCCTGGCAAAAGGGCATCAAAGGCACAGATGTAGGGTGTGTTCTTTTTTATGGCGGTTGGCTTATAGTTTTTGACCCTAATACGAGCACTTGTGTGAACGAACCGAATGCCAATAAACTGCTTTAAAAATGCAATCCTGATAAACCGTTTCGAAACGGCAACGAAAAACCGTCCCATTTATTTATTTAAGAGAAGTCATAAGCTATAAATTATAAGCCATAAACCAAAAAGAAGAAGGCCATAGTCCTATTTCCTATTGACCACTGCACAAGACACAACTCGATGATGGATGCGAGGGTGACAAATGAACCAACCACACATACACGCACCTCTTATGTCACACTTGTGGATTTGTTCAAAAGTGATATAGCTTTTAGCTAAAATGACGTTGTAATGGCCGTTAGTTTTTTAAGATATTCAATTAAAAGAAAATAAATAAATAATATTATTATATGTCTATAAATAATGCAGAGGGAAAAAAGAAAAGAAAAAAATTATATTAAAAAACTAACGTGTTTTAAATAGCTTTTGATTTCTGAAATTAGAAACCAGAAACTGCTTGAAACGAGAGCTATTTCTACCTGACAAGAGACAAGAACAAGTCACTAGCTTGCGAAGACAAGCTAACTAGAGATATATGCATGTAACTGTATAAGGTTGCAACATTGTCTTGATTATGTTTTCCCTTTGGATTGATTCACGTGAGACTACTGTATTAACTGGAAGTTTGGCTCTTGTCATCTGACGCGAAAACGGTCGTTGGCTCGTAAAGAGAACGGAGAATCTACTAGTACTATTTGGAATTCATTATTTCTAACTAACGGCCTTTGCGAATTGATGAATGGCCACTGCCATTGTAACTATGACACGTATAGCGGCTACAAACTTTTGGAACCTGGGTAGCAAAGTGCAGACGCAATCTATCGCCCCGTTTATGTCGACTTAAATTTATGACTTCTAACTTATTTTTTACTATTTATAAATTTTATCTTTTTTTAAACTTTTGAGTTTTTTCCTATTCTTTTTTCCCGTATTCATTTGCATTATCCACGAGGAGCTAACATATTTTTCTATTTTTAAATTTTTTTAAATTTAATTATGCCAAATAAGCCACCTTCAGCTACAGTGTAATTTCAATCAGTTACAGTATAATTTTAGTTATAAATCACTATTTTTTTAACCCAACCGAAAACGGGGCCTATGGCTAATGGTAGTACGTGCCACGAACGTCCGAACCATCGAGGAATAATGGATTTAGAGTGTGGAGATATGTAGAACCAAGATGGCACTACGTACGAGGGGCAGAATTACGCACCTACGTACGAGGGACAGAATTATGCGGTCTTAGAAGATGATGATTGAAGAGCCTTATTTTTGTTCTTTTTGTTTTCGTTTTTTTTAAATCAAAATAAATAAGATGATTTTTTAAATAGTTTTAAACCTTGAGTTTAAATTTGTAAACGTCATCTACATCGATGTCTTCATTGTTCATCGTTATTTTGAAAAACACAATTACAATTAAAAACCATCAGATGAAACAAAAAAAAAAGACTAATAAACTTTGCATTCTCGCTTTGTTTAGGGTTGACTGACAGGAGGCTATTCATATGATGACATGGCAACGGAACATGTGGCGCATGAATCTTATTTCCAACAAACAATTAATCGACATAGATCAGGAAATTCGATCGAGATTGCCTTGCTAATTGTTGTGGGGATGGCTCTACCAGTTTAGGAGTGTTACATAACTATAAGAGATCCTAATAAGACATGAAGATATATGTACCCTTAGAATAGTACTTAGGATAGGAGTGTTGTTGTAATAAGACTTATAGTTATGTATATATACTTTTTGGGATCAACAAAAGAGCATACAGCTCATTTTCTCATACTCACTCTCTGCTAGATCCCTTCTTCTACGTGGAGTTTGCACAAGGGGCTAAACTGATCTAAACAAAACCTAAGTCCTAGAAACGGAGGCGGCGGCTCCTATATGAAAACAACCAGGAGGCGTCCCAAAGGGTACACCCTAGGGTTTGGGCCCAAGTGGAGGACTCAGAAACCTACGTGAATCTTTTTGATGATTGGCGCCGTCCGTAGGGACGATGAGCAAGCTATGAGCTTGAGAAGAGCAATGGCGCATAAGCTTTCCATGAGGTACAAGAACATCCCAAACGGAGTCCTGTCAATGACCAAATTAAAATTTCTCACACAGCAATTATTGCAACTAGATTTGCAAATGTAAGTGAAGCATTTATGCAATTGAAATATCTGAAGTTGTAAACTTGAAGTGGTGGCACATATGGGCAAAGCTACAACTTTTGGAATTAAGAATAGTTCATCCATATAATCATATCCCAATGGAGCAATAGCAAATTTATCCATTATGGGTGAAAAGATTTGCATGTTTTTCCATACATCAATTTCATTATTCAGATTGTCAATGTTAGATGGTTCAACAAGTGAAGAACACATAGGCATTGAATGATTACTAAATTTTATTTTTCTTTCATAATGAACAAGATTGAGCATACAAGAGTTGTTGTTGAAAACAACAAGCTTCAATTCATCCATGTGATCATAAGTTATGCATATTCGATATACAAGAAATTGATTTGCTACACCATAATCTCCAATCAAATTAAACTTATATCCAGGGGTGTAGGCACTAAACAAGAATTTCGAACATGCAAGTTCAGAAACTTTCTCCATAGCACAATCCAAACTAACGGCCTCATTAAGCATGATATAGCACAATGCATCATGGGGATATTCTATCAAATACTTCCTTATGTGTAATTAATTCGACATGTGCAAAATTATGAGAATTTAGATCAGCACATGGTTCGTCCAAGTCAACACAAGGAATATCAAAAGATTGCACTACAGCAGGCATATACTCACAAGGTTGCCCTATGTCTTGTTGTAGCACCAAATCAGTACCTTTGCTTTTATCGTCCTCATCGACATCAGAGGTACCTCAAACTTCTCTTCTAATGGCATAGGATGCACTAGATCATCCTTCACCTCTTCAAGTATCTCGGTGGTATCAGTAGATGGAGTAGGAACCAAAACAATATCAACATTTTCAGTTACCTCAGGTTGCACCTCGCTTGTGACCTTGGGTGCTGGAGGTACAAAACGATATCGCAATTTCTTTTCATCTCCTCCCATGTGTATATATAATGGAACTCGAGATTTGACCACCAATGTTGAACATCACCAATCAGCGCCGTCCTTGCCATGCTCATCTTCTCATAAGGATCAAGATCTTGTCTTTCAAAGTAGCTATCCATCATAGTAACCCACAAGAAGTAGTCCGACGACGTACTCTCAGCGGTGAGTGGCAAGATATATACCGTAATTGTTTCCCTTCGAGTTCAAATCTGCCGCGATGACATCATAATCTACCAATTTTCTCAAGCCTGTCATTGTTAGTAGAAAACAAGGAAACAAATCACAAGTAAATGTTCCTATCAACTACTAGGATATGGAGGCTCATATCAAGTCACACATCTCTCAAGCTCTTACCAAATTCTTACGAGTTCTTACCAAAGCAAACAGGTGGTGCAACCGGTGGTCTGGTTCGTGATAAATCTAACTCAAGTGATGAGTAAAGCGATTGCAAGGTACAGCGAGACCTGTTCGGTTAGTAGAAAAGTGGAGCTTGGATAGGCTATGTATTTTGTAGCAAAGGAAAACAATCAATTAATTTCAGAAATTGCACAGAATTGAATTATAGTTCGTATCTAGCACTTAGCCTATGTTGCTGATCAACCAAGGATAGAAGAAGGCTAAAATATGTGTATGGTAATGTAAAGGAGTGGTAAATGCAAGATAATTCAATCGAATGCAATCTGGAATTGAAGAGCACAAGGATTGACCCAAAACATGAAATCTGGAGATTTCTGTCCACTGGACAGCACGTCGGTATTTCGGCCGTAACTTTCTGTCAGTTGCCTTTTTTTCGATGATTCTTTTTTTTTCAGTTTCCTGACGGCTTTTTCTACAACTTTTGTTTTGGGGCCAAGTTCTGGAAACCGACCGAAAAATTCGCACAAATTTCACAAGTGCCGACTGTTGCAGATTCAATCTGGAATTTTAGGTGAACTTGCACCGCAGATATCTCTTAACTGCCTTGCTGGAATGACGTGAAATTCTACAGATAGATGGACAATGAAGTTTTGAATCTAATGGCGGTGGTCTCACTCAAAAATAATCTCGGAATCAAAAGTTATGACATTTTGGTGGCGGCTGCAGAGAAAGGAAAATCAGCCGAAATTGGAATTAGGGTTTGTGATAGGGAATTTTTTTGGTTTGGATTTTTATGGAATCAAGGATATGACCAGCAACTAGACAAAACTAAAACGGACACAAATTCAATTTAGCAAACCAAAACAAAAAGATTGAAAAGCACAACGGGTTTGGACAATGAAATTAACTCTTTTTGTGGGGCAATTTTTCTGGACTATGGGAAATAAAAATCAATCTACTAACTAGGGATACAAAGAATTCCTACCGGTCAACTGAAGCTCTGATACCAACTGATGAGGCGATGGGGTCCCGATCTTCCGATAGGATGATAACTATCGATTTCGGTGGAGATGACTCTTGCGATCCGACTACAACCGTGATGAGACGTCACTTGCGCCTTAGCAATCGCTGAACCAACCCCAAGATGTTATCAACCGTGCCAAGAACGCGGTTGACCTGACCACGAAGGTCTATTCCTGCATGCAACCGAAGAACACGCAAGAACAAGGATAGTGAGCAACCTGAAATTTGCTAGATATAAAAGTCGCACAAGGATAGTTGAGGTTCAGAACACGAATCTGTTGGTCTAGCCGACACAAGAGAACGTGGAGTTTGCACAAGGGGCTAAACTGATCTAAACAAAACCTAAGTCCTAGAAACGGAGGCGCGGCTCCTATATAGTGAAAACAACCAGGAGGCGTCCCAAAGGGTACACCCTAGGGTTACAAGGCCCATGGGCCCAAGTGGAGGTGGCGCAGCACCCTTTTGACTCGGACTCAGAAACCTACGTGAATCTTTTTGATGATTCCGGCCGGCTCGGATAGAATTTGAAGATGAGGTTGGATCCATTGGAAAGTAGACTTGATAAGCTTTCCATGCAGTACAAGAACATCCCAAACGGAGTCCGTATGAGGAAGTTATGTCCGTTTAAACTTGCACCATTGCAGCAGTCCGAATCCGATTCCAGTACGTGACCAACGTGGACTCTTTTGACGATTGCGACCGGCTCGGATAGAATTTGAAGATGAGGTTGGATCCGTTGGAAAGTAGACTTCATAAGCTTTCCATGAGGTACAAGAACATCCCAAACGGAGTCCGTATGAGGAAGTTATGCCCGTTTGAACTTGGTACCATCACAGCAGTCCGAGTCTGATTCCAAAACGTGTCCAACTCGAATTCGTGCTTGACTTGGTCCCAAAGTGACGTGGTGACCTCCATTATTCCTTCCATGCATGTCCAGGACTCCATGTCCCTTTACTTCATCCTTTCCCAAGTTCCTATGGCGTGGTCACAGGGCGGTGGTCGAAGGCTCGTTGGCCCTATGGCAACGACAAGTCAGCGCCGTGGCTGGCAAGCGGTTCGCACCGACACGGGAGGCCAGCTCCAACGCTAGCGCTGGCACAACTGTCGACCACGACGGCACAGCTATCGACTACGGTGCCCGCGCCACGACTGTTGGCCATGACGCCAACGTGAGCATGGATGTGGACCTCGACATTCGTGACCGGCATATCCATTCGACCACGGTGCTCAGGCGCCAGCCGCTCCTAACGGCAGGCGCCCGCCGCACGAGCCCCGCGAAGGACGCTCTAGCGGTGACTTTCAGAGTGCTACAACGTGAGCTGGCAGACCTCTGGAGTGCCATGCAGGAGATGCAAGAGGCTCAAAGTCAACAAACACTCATAGCAACAGCGGTGGAGGTCGCGGTCGACAAGGCCGACAGCCGTGAAGCCCCTACTCCCGCTCACAGAACGCTTCGGCGCGTGGATCCAGAATCTCCTCTTTCCGCCGGTCTACAGCATGTTGCGTGGCCAGAGGATTTCAAGATGCCCATAGTCGAACCATTCAAGGGTGATACAAACCCACGGGAGTTTGTATGAGTCTACAAAACAGCCATCGAGGAGGCCAGAGGCAACGACTCCACAAAGGCGAAGAGACTACCACTAGCCCTTCAAGGGATAGCGCTCTCGGTTCTTCACCCTCGTGCCGAACTCCATATACGCACGGAAGCAGATCTAAGACTGCATGTACAACTGTTTCAAAGGAAACTATGTCGAGCGGGTGGATGCCGACCAGCTTTTCGCCATCAAGCAGAAACCTTTGAAGAAGTTTAGAGAATATTTCCAGCGCTTCGCTAAGGTCCGCTGCTAGGAATATTTCGCAAATTAGAATTCCTATGACTTCCAGCCATTGTCACAACAATGTTGAACACTTAGGGCCTCTTTGATTCGTAGAATTCTAAAAACGCAGGAATATGATAGGAAGGCATGAGCCAAACTGAGGATTGAAAACTCAAAAATATTATAGGACTAGTTTAATTCGCAGGAAGAGGGAGAAAAAAGGATGTGAGAGTAGACGTTGGTTTCCTACGATTTTTCCTGTAGAATGGAGGATATAGGAAAATTTCCTTTGTTTTTCCTTCGATCGATTCCTGCCAATCAAACAGATGAACAGTGATCAAATCCTTGGGGACGAAAATCGCATGCTTTTCCTTCGCTTTCCCTCGAAATCAAAGAGGGTCTTAAGTCTTAACCAGCGATTCACACATCCATCCATCCAACTCACCACTTCCGCACAAAGCGGCCAGTTGCCTCCCTCCTGTTGCTCGCCGGGCCCACTCTCCAGGTTTTACCCGTCCCCGACGCCCGGGCCCCATCCCGCCACGTGGCCCTTTCCCTTCTATATAAGCCCCCTACCTCTCCACCTTACGCCCTTGCCTCCAACACCGCTGTCTCTCTGAGCCTGAACTAACATTTTTCTCCCGACGTCTTTGACTGGGCGGGCGGCGCAATGGCGAAGGGCGGGCTGAGCAAGCTCAAGTGCATGATCAAGCGGTGGCACTCGTCGAGCCGGATCTCGCGCATGCCGTCGGGGGGCTCGGCGGGGTCGGCGCGCTCGCACAGCGGCGGCGAGGACTCGTGGCGGCGCAGCATCGCCTCGTCCGTCGTGGTCAGCTGCGGCGGGGCGGGGTCCGTGTCGTTCCACGGCGTGGACGGCGTGCCCCCGGGCCTCCACCCGGTGTACGTCGGCAAGTCGCGCCGCCGCTACCTCATTGCCGCCGACCTCGTCGGCCACCCGCTGTTCCAGAACCTCGTCGACCGATCCGGTGGAGGCGTGGGCGCCGGCGCCGGCGGCACCGTCGTCGGCTGTGAGGTCGTGCTGTTCGAGCACCTCCTCTGGATGCTCGAGAACGCCGACCCGCAGCCCGAGTCGCTCGACGAGCTCGTCGAGTACTACGCGTGTTGACCGGCCACCTACTTCAGAGCCGACGCCGGCGGCGCCGAGCTCACCTGAGTCGGGGGCTTCTAGAAGGGGTAATTTGGTAATCCGGTTTGTTTATTTCTTTAAGGTTAGCGGTAGAGTTGTAATATACGCCGACCGAGCGTCGAGGGCGAGCGATTGAAATGTGTGGAGATCTAGTTAACCTTGGGGTGTTTGTGGTAATTTGGAGATTAGCAGTGTAATTACCGTGCGCCCAAGAGGATGCTCTTTTGGGGCAGTTAATTAGTCTCTAGTGCTTGATGTAATAGCTTGCTTCTTCTTCTTGTTTGCCTTTTTATTCTTTTCTTTCAATAAGGTTCTAGGGATGAAGGGATCAATGTATCCACATGTACATTTCCATCGATGTGTAAAGTGCATGAGTGCTCATTTCTCTTCTGCGATACAGTATTCTTTTAAATTGTTTTTCTGAGATTTTGTTTAAAATGTTCTTTTAATATTCTTGGCTGATAGTTTGGGGGCATTTTCACCCGGGTCATTTTGACAAAATTACTACACCATGGTGTAGTTTTTACTTAACAAGTTTTAATTGATGGTGAGTACAAAACCCTGTCACTGTAACTATGTATGCTAATCAAAATGCAATGTTTTAGGTTCTTTCAAATTAGCTGGTAATGGGATGGAATACAAAGTGGAGTTCGGGTCTTCAGAGGCCAACAAACAGAGTTGAATGAATTGGTTCATGGACCGAAAGTAACACAATCAAATAACAGAGAGCAGGGTAGGTTTATATTTTGACAGGGCAAATTTATTCACCACCATTGCAATCACTCGAGACTTGTGAAATACCATCGTGAAGGAGAGAGGCTGTAAAATACCATCACAAAGGTCCAAACACCTGCAAAATGCCATTGCCGTGATGTGTTCCATCCCAATGGTGTGAAATGACTATTTTGTGCTCATTCTTCCTTCTTTTCTTTCTTTTTCCTTTTGTAAGGTCCGGTCCCACCTATAAGTCCCCCCAAACTAAACTAAGTCAAAATCAATCTTCTGTGACCTTCTCCCTGTCCAATGGTGGCGACGACAATTCTGCCGGCGGTGAGGCTCGACTACGGCAAGGGGAGGCATGGGGAGGTGGATTGAGGCATGGGGAATCCATTTTTGCGCTCAAACATGAGATGAGACAGCATGGGGGTGAGCTCATAGCAGCAGTGGCGCATGGTCGAAATAGGGTAGCGCTGATGATGGCTTGGTTCGGGGAGATTAGAGGAAGGTTGGCGGGGGTGGCCAAGGATGGCAGGGCAGGGAGCATGGTGGTGGCAAGCTAGGGATGGCAAGGTCAAGTTAAAGGTAGTAACTTTTGTAAAAGCAAAAACGTTATTAATGTACTTTTCACTTACATGGTCCCTAGCGTATATCCAGCTTCGGTCCTACGTAACACATATAATAATTTATTATAATATATTCAATTAATTAATTATTATACTATATATGTACGATCTAAATTAAGTAGTTATATGTAGCAATAATAATTAATTAAATTGAATTAAGTACAAATAGACTATAAATTAACTAAACCCTAAACTATGCTAGATGTAAAAATAGTCTTCTCTTTACATCAAGCTAGTTAGATCAACCATCTTCAATTCTCTTTTCACCAAAAGCTATAAATCTAAATTATAAAGCAATTAGGAACAGATTACTAACCATAGGTAGTGATACTTCATAAATGGTTTTCACTACAAATCGTCTGTGATATTTTCTCTTCACAGACAGTTTTTTAGGACTTGTAGTAGGGGTGCAAACGAAACGGATATTTCCCAACCGATCGTCCGTCCGTTTTAATTTGGATAGAATTCGGAACATATTTTCGGATATCCGGATATTTTCTCGGATACGGATATGGATACGGATTCGGATATTTTTTTGGATTCGGATTTGGATTCGGAAAAGACAGTATCCGACGGATACGGAATTATCCGGATATTTTCTAGGATAGTTACCGGATTATTATCCGGTAACTATCCGGAAACGCCCACGGCCCAGTGGCCCACCACCATACATCATGGAATCGCCGGGCCGGCCCAATCCGAGCGACGCGTCGAGCCGCACAAACCCTAGCGAAGCGACCAGCGAATGCTGCGGCGGCTAAAAAAATCTAGATTGCGGAATTCATCTTTGTCTTCGTCTCCGTCTCCATCTCCTTCTTCGCCTTCGCCGCCTTCGGTCCTCCACTCCACCGCCGTCCGATAGTCTCCCCCGCAGATCCGCGTTGGCCGCCTCTCTGCTCCCGCAGACCGGCGCCATCGCTGCCTGCCTCTCCGTCCCCACATCAGCAAAGCCTGATGCCTCCGCCGGCCCGCCTCTCCTCCCCCACAAACCGGAGCCGCTACCGCCCGCCTTCGCCGCCTTCGGTCCTCCACTCCACCGCCGTCCGACCATCTCCCCCGCAAATCCACGTCGGCCGCCTCTCCGCTCCCGTAGACTGGCGCCGTCGCTGCTGCCTCTCCGTCCCCACAGCGGCACAGACTGACGCCTCCATCGGCCCGCCTCTCCTCCCCCACAAACTGGAGCCGCTGCCGCCGCCTCTCCTTCGGTCCTCCCTCACCGCACCGAACGTCATCATCGTCGCCTCCCGCCTGGTATGTGCTAATGTGCAGAACGCCTGGAGCTGTGATTCGTTTGAGCAATGAAGTTTTGTCCATGCAATGCTAAATGCTGAAGCTGTGAAGCAATGTATCTTGTATGCTTGTTCAAATGTGTGCAATTCCATGGGCTCCTGGTGGCACTAAATTCACAAGGAACCCTCCTCCACCTAAAGGGGTAAGAACATATAGCCGTGTAGATCAGCTGTGTAGATCAGTATAGTTGTAGCTAAATCTTTATTATAGAACATATAAGTTGTTACAGGTTTCCTAGGATGATTATGGTTCATTGTAGCCAGTTGATGTCCAAAAACACATATGAAATAAATTCCTTCCAGCAGAGTGAAAAGGAAAAAGATTGAGGTCGTGGTGAACTTAATTGTAGAATTAAATATTGCAACTATCCTTCATTGGACCATATGTACTGACATCTCTATGGATGATGTAAAGAATTTAATTACCCAGGAATGGCATCTCTATACAGGGATGACAATACAGTGAATCAGTTGCTTGCATCTCTATACTTGGAAAACATGTACTGCTATGTTTACTGCCTTACTGGTAACAATGCTTGCTTGCTGGCTATCAGTTGTAGCTTATAAAGTTGTAGTTTCAATTAAAAAATAGCTTCATGGATGTTGTGAGTTGTGATCAAATTATTCCAAGTTTACATGTCCAACATGTGGTCATTTATTCATTTGCAGAACGTCTCACCTAGTCACCTTCACTCAATTAAAAACTAATCTTCTTCTGATTTGGTTGTTGAATATTGATAATTATGGCTGCTGCAAGTGGAAGTGCGAGCATTTGTGCAAGCACAGGAGCATCCCCTGCTGGCACTTCCACAGCAGTTGGTACGGGCCACTCGGCACCAACACCACCGCCACCGAATGCCCGTGCACTGACAACCACAGCCACAGGAGATGAAGAACATGTGGTTGTTGATGTGGATGAAGTGACTTGCACTGGAGAAGTTGAGCCTGCTGAGAAGAAGCAGAAGAGGTATACCTCGAAGGTTTGGGACCACTTTCTTAAATATATGGTGACTGTTGACACATCAAAAGGTGGAAAGGAGAAACAACTTTGGGCACAATGCAATAAATGCCCTCATAAAGCTCGATGTGAGACCTCAAGGGGCACGAAGGCCTTGTGGAATCATTTGCTAAAGCATGCCGTAAAGCAAGGACAACAACAACTCCAATATGAGAATGGTGAAGATAATGCAACTGTTCAGATATTCAGGTATGATGCTAAAGCTAGCCTCAGGAAGTTCTATGTGGTAATGGTTATGCATGAATGTAACATCCTGATAAATGTAAATATTAAATTATGAAGTTTTTGGATTATTTTATTTACTTTTATTTTGAATTTGGAGTTCTGGTGTTGTCTCGAAAATTATGATGAAAGTTCCCAAAAGCTAAAGAGGAAACAAACATGTTTAAATATAGAAAATTTAAAAATTTAAATAAGAATCTGAAAAGATGATCCAGAAAGGAATGGGGGAAATTTTGGTTTAAACATAAAGCCCTCATTTTAAATAATGCCATAAATAACAAGGAAAGCAAATAAATTAAGTACCAACAATAGTTGAAAATATTTTTGTTAAGTCCAGAATGTCATCAGGAACTTCTGTGAATTTTTCCTGAATTTTTGGATGTATTTTCATATTTTTCTGACCTTATTGGAAATTTTGGCAATTCTAAAAGCTAAAATAAAAATCTAGAAAAATTAAAACCCAACTTACCCTCGCCGCCACAGACGGCGGGATCAGCCCGTCGCCGCCCCATCCCGCTTTCCTCCTCCCGGCCGCCACTGGCGCTCCCGATGCGCGACGACGCGTCATCGCGCCCCATCGCGCGCCCGCCAGTGGCGCAGCGCGCGCGCCGCCCCCTACGCCATGTGGGCCGCGCCGATCGCTCGCTTCGCGGCGGTGAACCCGCGCCACGCCTCGCTGCAGCGCGAGCCCCACGCGCCGACGTTTTTCCCGCTGGCGGTGGTCCGCCGCGCTCTCTCCTTCTTCCTTCCCGACTTCTTCTTCCTCCACGCGCTGCGCTTCGCCGCGCGGCTCCTCTCGCGCACCGCAGGCTAATCTCCCTCTCCTCTCTCTCTCACCCGGGTAAGTTCAAAGAACCCACGGGAGGGGGACTCACCTCTCCTCCATCTCTTTCTGCAAATCTCGGAGAGATTTGGTGCATCCCTTTCGCCGGCGTGAGCGAGGCGGAGCGCCACTGCCACTCATTGCGCCGCCCCGGCTATAAAAACCGCACCTGGGAGTTCCAAGCGCGCCGCAACGCATCACTTCTTCCTTCCCCGCCCGCAATCGCACTGAGAAGCCCCAAATCCCCGCCGGCCTCTCCTTCTTCCCGAGCTCCGGCGCCACCCTCCCCGCCACTCCCGGCCACCTCCGGGCAATCCCAAGCTCCCAGAGCTTCACGGGTGCGCGGTGAAGCCAACCACCTCCTTCCCCGGACCTCCCATCGACGGAGCAACGCCGGCGTCGATCACCTCCCCGAACCTCCGCCGTCGCACGCCGCCAACCCTCTCCGGCCACCGTCGTCCCCAGCCGCCTTCACCAGGAGCTTCACCGTTCCGCGGAGATTATATATCACGCAGCTCCCGAGCCTCTCCGGTCACCACTCGCCGCCGGCGCCGTCGCCTTCTTCTTCCTCAGCCCGGCCCCCTCGGCGAGCTAACTCAAAGGTATAATTACCTAAAGGGTAAGCATCGCTCGGCGAACCGAGTGGCTTTCAGCGTTACTCTTCCTCCCCTCGCTCGCGGGCGCGCTCGAGCCTCGGCTCGCGCTGCGGTCGGCGATTCTTTTAAATGCATCCTCGACACTGGACCCGCTTGTCACCTCTGCAGAATCCGGACCACGACACCGGACCCCACCGGTCAGTGTATGACGTCATTGACAGATGGACCCCACTGGCCATAGACACAGTAATAAGCGAATAAAGAAAAAGAAATAAAATAAAAAGGAACTGACATGTGGGACCCACTGTCAGAAATTGAGTAATTTTTGGGATTTAACCAAACTGAAATATTCAAAAGGGCATAACTTATTCATTTTAACTCTAAATTGAGTGAGACAAATTTCTAAATTCATCTAAATTCAAGGTCTATCAATGGAATTGAAATCATAATTTTTAGAGTTCAATTAAATTTCTGATGATATTTTATGTGGTAAAATATGTTCATTTCTAGAAATGGTAGTTATACACCTAATATATCACTTGTTAAAAATGATCTTATTAACCTACCCTTTAGTAAACAAGTTGATATTAGGCCCGCATAAAAGCAGTATGTTTTTCCTTTGCTAAAAAATAGAAGTATACGTATAAACTATAAAGCCAATGATAAATCAACAAATGCATACAGATGCACATATAACACCTACCTTAATTCATAAATGCTGAGCTCGATGCAATAATAGTCGGCTAAATTCATACATATATCTTAACTCATGAAACTTCCTTGATAAATATACAAATAATAAAAGAAAGCTGTTAATAAAAGATCGATTCACCACACCTTGCCTCGACCCATCCAAATCACCCATTAAATCATAATAAAACTAAATCGAGTTTATTCCGAGTTATTTGGATCTTTTGAGTTATTTGCTTTCTTTTTGGATTCAGTCGTTTGTCGCGTAATTAGAAACTGAAGTTCAAGGATTCCACGGATCAAGCGAGATCAAGAATGAAGTGAAGAAAAGATCCGAAACTCAAGAGCAAAGCGAAGATAAGGACTGGAAGCTCAAGAGGGAGCATTGTGTGAACTCAAGACCGCGGTAAACCGCGCAAGGCGAGTCAATACTTTGATCATGTTGAACCCACATTTATGCAAATTACTTTGTGTTAAATTAACAAAATGCATGCTGTTATTTTTATGCAAATACATGCTAAACTTGATATTCTAGTTATATGCCGTTGTTTACCTTGAATAATATTACCCCCTCCTTTGAGTATTTGAATGTGTGAACCTTGTCGCCCTAGCAAAAATATATTAGTAATATTTGAAAATAAGTCATGTAGTATGCTATGCTTAGTATTGATTAGGAACTCGGGGCAAGAAATTGTCCCAAGCATCACTTTTATTCAGGAGAAACTGGTTTGGGCAGTCATGGTGGAAATGACTGATATATTGGTTATGGATATTTTGCGCTCCCAAAATCCCCAACTTGCTTTAATGTCCAGGCGGATTGGTGCGAGGTGTGTATGTGTGGTGCGGTGGATGCACGGTGTGGTGCGATGGATGCACAAAGTGGTTAGTGGTAGACCGCCCAGATACCACTAAGGACTGAATCTTGTCATGCCAACCCGTGTAAAACCGTACAACCACAAGTCTGTAAAGTATAGCTTGGCTTAGTAAATGTGCCGGACCCTGAAAGTCATCCTTCCAGGAGGTGGTGTGAGGATGTGCAAGTGGCGGTCTGTGAGACGGCTTGAATGGGACACCCGTGAAAGGTGAAGTTCTGCTGTGGCGGGCTAGCAGGGGCGGGGAGCCAGCTGCTAGACGTTCAGAAGGAGAACATCCCGCACAACGTATGGGACCCACCGCAAGTGGGAACGACCCATAGGGTGAAATGATGGAAGGGGCGAGGTACTTTGAACGGTTACTGTGATGGTCTGCTCAACCACATGACTAAGGAATCGTGTGGGGCAACGAGTTGATTGTCTCTTGTGGTGAAAGTGTACAAACTCTGCAGAGTCAAAACTATTCGAATAGCCGTGCCCACGGTCAAGGGCAGACATGGGAACTTAACCAGATATAGTTCTATTTAAAAATGTTTGAAAAATGGAAATAGAAAAGTGGAAGGGCGAAGGACTGCCCTAGTTTGAATTGTTCTGGGTGTCGTCCCAGTGGTAAGTTAAGTGGCTATAACGCTGAAAGGGTTATACGATGTGATGCCGTATGTATGGAAAATTATGGTGATATTAGGCATATGGTGTGATGCCATATGTGTGGATAATCATGTTAATATTCCTTGAGCATTATGATTTGTTCCAAAACTGCTAGGTCTCAGGAAATTTTATGTATTGTATTTCTATTAGCGGCATTCCTATTCTTACAAACTAAAATATGAATAGAATAAACAGGGTTGTGAGTAAAGGAGATGAAAGTATATAGTTAAGGTATTGGTGGATTCAGGTCGATCATGTCATTTATAGTAAGAGTGATAGGGTGGAGTCTAGGAGAAATAAATGGGTGAAGCGTCATTGAATATATAGGCTAGATAGACGATTTAAATGCTTTTTGGAGAATTAAGGAGTACAAAGGTATTTGCTGGATTATAACACTGATATTGATATAAATTCTTGGGAGATGTTGACAATGATGGAATTAATAGGATTAGATTATACACTAAATAAATGCAGTGAATTTCTGAGGATATTGGAGGAATCATAATAGGTAGTGGATTATAATCCTGATAAGTGTATTCTCGGTGGATATATACTAGTGAATCGTAGGTTTGATTAATAATGTATTTGGTGGAGGTATACTAGTGAACTAGTTAGTAATAGGTAATGGAAAATGGGATTGATTTTTAGAAGAATGAATTTATGGTTTTGGATCAATAACAAAAAGGATTGAATATGAATGATTTCGGTGGATTTAAAATCCATGGTGTTGATTAATCATGGGAGGATGAATAGAAATTTCAAGATTGGATTATTAGGAATTTAGATCACAGAAGATATTGGTAGATGCAAAATGGTTAATGTTACTTGCTGTTTGGAGTTTTAGACAGTAGTCAATAAATAGAGTGCATTTTCAGTAGATTAAGTCGATGTTGGTAATTGTAAGTGTGGAGTTAGGTAGTAATAATAAAACTTTGATTAAATAAGAATAATAATGCCGCTAAAAGCGATTTTTGGCAAATAAAATAAACCTAAGCCATCATTTGGTTAGCCATACATGTTATATACTGCATTCTGTGTATTGGCTTGCGGAGCACGGGGTCGGAGTGCTCATGCTCGCTTTTGCGACAAAAATTCAGAATCAAGAGTCACCTCACCGCGCCTCAGCAACAAGGTTGGACAAGATGGCAGAGAAGATGAAGATGTCAAGAACTAGGCCGCGAACCTCCAGTTGGCTGCCTGTGGGCATGTCCTGAAGGTCCCACCTGTGTGCTTCGTTCTTTCGCTGCTACCATTTATCGATTTCGGTCTAATCGGCCCATGTGTAAGTTTATTATTTTAATTACGTTTCCGCATGATATGTACTTTGATATTCAGAACTGTAACTGTGTGCACTATCTACTGATCCAGGGAATAGTGCAATCAAACATGAGATTCGGATTATAAAAACTGGGTCCGACAGCGTGGTATCGAGCATATCGATCGCAGTCGTGACCTAGTTAGCACGGTCGTTAGTCCATGACTAGAATTATTTTATCGTATCTATTTTCACAAAACTAAGTGGTATTGCTCAATCTCAACTCTCTTAGATGATTCCCCTCATCTATATGCTGCCCTAGCCATTTATATTTCTAAAAGCTCTCTTACCGCGAATTCAAAATCTTAATACAAGATTGAGTACTAATGTTAATCGAATTACCCCAACTATTTCCCTCCTATGTCTATTAATTTAAAAGGAAAATTTTTGATCCTCTCATCGTACCTTACTCCAAAATATAAGGTTAGGGACGTTGAAGGCATTCATGAAGATAAGATAATTTCGTTTTAAATGAACTATGCAGACAAACCCTATGCCCCTTATGTGTGTTTTCCCGAGTAGACGTTGTACTGCCGCAAGGTTTTCATTTGGCCCTGTGCACTGCCTTCTTGCTCTCGAGCGTCTTATTTCGCAGTCACAGGAAAAGCTTGCTTTTGAAAAACTTGTGTGGTTTGGTAGCAACCCAACCCTTTTTGTGTGCTCTTTTATAATTAACATGGGTTAGATCACCTTATCCCCACGACTCAATCCTCACCTCATGCTGTTCCCTCTCACCTCTTGCTAAAAACCCCATCGGAAGCAAGGAGTTATATAGCCAAATCAAGACAATCCAAGATGAGTGAAGCATTCACAACTTTCCAACTAGAAGACTTAATTGACACCTGGACCAAGACTCGAGACTCTGCCCTACTAAACCTCTCTCTTTACCACCCCGAGGAACCATAGATCAAATCGCCACTAACTAAACACCATAACAAGGAGCGCGTCGACAACGTGAAGGGAAAAGACATTACGCATACCAATACTCCGTGAACTACTCCAACTGCGAAGACGACCACCAACCTGAAGATAGCTTCTAAAACCTATTACTGACCAAGCAGCTGAAGTACCACGGATGAGTCCTCGCATCGTCACAAGACCCATCATGCCTGGGGTTAGATAATGACTAGTGATACCCATTTTAAGGGGGGTAGCGCTATGAGATAGAAATGCCGAAGAATTGCTTGAGACGTGTAGTTGGAATTGCAACAACCTAGACTTAGAGCAAGTATTTGGAAATCTACGACTTATCCAGAAGAACAAGGCTTCTCTCTTCCCTTTCGACTTCTTCAAGTGTTAACCCCTAATGTGCAGATCTTCATCTCCCTGTGGATCTCAGGAACTATACGTCGAACAAAGACCAAAACCCATTATTAGCTAATATAACCCCACCTCCTTTCTTCCAACTCTACCGGAATCTCGGGGTCGAGATTCATTTAAGGGGGGTAGATTTGTAACATCCTGATAAATGTAAATATTAAATTATGAAGTTTTTGGATTATTTTATTTACTTTTATTTTGAATTTGGAGTTCTGGTGTTGTCTCGAAAATTATGATGAAAGTTCCCAAAAGCTAAAGAGGAAACAAACATGTTTAAATATAGAAAATTTAAAAATTTAAATAAGAATCTGAAAAGATGATCCAGAAAGGAATGGGGGAAATTTTGGTTTAAACATAAAGCCCTCATTTTAAATAATGCCATAAATAACAAGGAAAGCAAATAAATTAAGTACCAACAATAGTTGAAAATATTTTTGTTAAGTCCAGAATGTCATCAGGAACTTCTGTGAATTTTTCCTGAATTTTTGGATGTATTTTCATATTTTTCTGACCTTATTGGAAATTTTGGCAATTCTAAAAGCTAAAATAAAAATCTAGAAAAATTAAAAACCCAACTTACCCTCCGGCCGCCACCTGGACGGCCGGATCAGCCCACGCCGCCGCCCCATCCCGCCTCCCCTCCTCCGGGCCGCCACTGCCGCTCCCGTCGCGCTGACGCGTCATCGCGCTTCCATCGCGCCTGCCCAGGCGCGGCGCAGCGCGCTTCGCCCGCCTCGCCATGTGGGCCGCGCCCGATCGCTTCGCTCTCCGCCGGTGAACCCGCGCCACGCCATCGCAGCGCGAGCCCCACGCGCGACGTTTTCCCGCTGCGGTGGTCCCCGCCGCGCTCTCTCCTTCTTCCTTCCCCGACTTCTTCTTCCTCCACGCGCCTGCTTCGCCTCGCGCAGCTCCCTCTCGCGCCAGCCGCAGCTAATCTCCCTCTCCCTCTCTCTCTCACCCGCGGGTAAGTTCAAAGAACCCACAGGAGGGGGGACTCACCTCTCCCTCCATCTCTTTCCTGCAAATCTCGGAGAGATTTGGTGCATCCCCTTTCGCGGCGCGTGAGCGGCGGAGCGCCAGTGCCACTCTGCGCGCCTCCCGGCTATAAAAACCGCACTGGAGTTCCAAGCGCACGCACGCATCACTTCTTCCTTCCCGCCCGCAATCGCACCGAGAAGCCCCAAATCCCGCCGCCTCTCCTTCTTCCCGAGCTAACTCAAAGGTATAATTACCTAAAGGGTAATCAGTGGCTTTCGCGTTACTCTTCCCTCCTCGCTCGCTCGCCTCCGATTTCTTTAAATGGTATGTGCTAATGTGCGACACCGCTGTATGACGCTGTGATTCGAATAAAGAAAAGAAATTGAGCAATGAAGTTTTGTCCATGCAATGCTAAACTCTAAATTGAGTGAGACAAATTTGTGAAGCAATGTATCTTGTATGCTTGTTCAAATGTGTGCAATTCCATGGGCTCTGGTGGCACTAAATTCACAAGGAACCCTCCTCCACCTAAATGTTTTTCCTTTGGGTAAGAACATATAGCCGTGTAGATCATAAATGCTGTAGATCGGCTAAATTCATACATAGTTGTAGCTAAATCTTTATTATAGAACATATAAGTTGATTCTTGGTTTCCTAGGATGATTATGGTTCATTGTAGATCTTTTGAGTTATTTGCTTTCTTTTTGATGTCCAAAAACACATATGAAATAAATTCCTTCCAGCAAGAGTGAAAAGGAAAAAAGATTGAGGTCGTGGTGAACTTAATTGTAGAATTAAATATTGCAACTATCCTTCATTGGACCATATGTACCGACATCTCTATGGATGATGTAAAGAATTTAATTACCAGAATGGCATCTCTATATTTGAATGTGGGATGACAATACATTAGTGAATCGAAAATTGCTTGCATCTCTATACTTGGAAAACATGTCCCAAGCATGCTATGTTTTTGGGCGCATGGTGGAAATCGATATATTGGTAACAATGCTTGCTTGCTGGCTATCAGTTGTAGCTTATAAAGTTGTAGTTTCAATTAAAAAATAGCTTCATGGATGTTGTGAGTTGTGATCAAATTATTCCAAGTTTACATGTCCAACATGTGGTCATTTATTCATTTGCGAGCGTCTCACCTAGTCACCTTCACTCAATTGAAAAAACTAATCTTCTTCGATTTGGTTGTTGAATATTGATAATTATGGCTATTCGCTGCAAGTGGAAGTGCGAGCATTTGTGCAAGCAGTGGGGCGAAGGCCCTGCCTAGTTTGAATTGTTCGGGTGTCGTCCCAGTGGTAAGTTAAGTGGCACTTCCAGGGTTATACGATGTGATGCGGTTGGTGATATTGCATATGGTGTGGCCACTCGGCACCAACACCACCGCATTCCTATTCTTACAAACTAAAATATGAATAGAATAAACAGGGTTGTGAGTAAAGGAGATGAAAGTATATAGAATGGATTCAGGTCGATCATGTCATTTATAGTAAGAGTGATAGGGTGGAGTCTAGGAGACAACCACTAGATAGACCACAAAGGTATTTGCTGGAGATGAAGAACATGTGGTTGTTGATGTGGATGAAGTGACTTGTATTCTCGTGGATATATACTAGTGAATCGAGAAGTTGAGGTATACTAGTGAACTAGTTAGTAATAGGTAATGGAAAATGGGATTGATTTTTAGAAGAATGAATTTATGGTTTTGGATCAATAACGAGAAGATTTCGTGGATTTAAAATCCATGGTGTTGATTAATCAGAGGTATACCTCGAAGGTTTGGGACCACTTTCTTAAATATATGGTGGAGTTTTAGTTGACAATAAATAGACATCAAAAGGTGGAAAGGAGAAACAACTTTGGGCACAATGCAATAAATGCCCTCATAAAGCTCGATGTGAGACCTGTATTGGCTTGCGAGGGCACGAAGGCCTTGTGGAATCATTTGCTAAAGCATGCCGTAAAGCAAGGACAACAACAACTCCAATATGAGAATGGTGAAGATAATGCAACTGTTCAGATATTCAGGTATGATGCTGAAGCTAGCCTCAGGAAGTTCTATGTGGTAATGTTTATGCATGAATATCCATTTTGTATGGTAGAGCATGAGTGCTTCATTGATTTCATCAAGTCTCTATGTCCTGGTTTTTCATTCAAGTCTCGCACAACCACTAGGAAAGAGGTATTAGAAATGTTTGAAGATGAAAAGAAAAGGTTATATGACCAACTAAAACCTCTTTCTTGTCGGTTTTCTGCAACTATGGACATGTGGACATCTAATCAAAATAAAGGTTATATGTGCATCACCGTGCATTGGATTGATGATAATTGGCAAATGCAAAAAAGAATAATTAAATTCATTCATGTCAAAGGGAATCATACAGGAAGTAATCTAGCAACTGAGTTTATCAAGGGTGTCATGTCTTGGGATATTGAGAAGAAGTTATTTGCCCTCACTCTAGACAATGCATCATCCAATGATAAATGTGTTAGAGAAGTTGTGATAGAGCTGCATAAGTGTTCTCCCTTAATCTGTGATGCTGCCTTTTTTCATGTGAGATGTTTATGTCACATACTAAATCTTGTTGCCCAAGATGGCTTGAAAGTAATTGCATCTTCAGTCCAAAATATTAGAGCTACTGTTGTTATTGTGAAGAATTCTCCATTGCAATGGGAGGAATTTCAAAAGTGTGCAATAGAATGTGACTTAGATAATACATCTGGTCTTCCATTAAATGTGCCTACAAGGTGGAACTCAACATATGAAATGTTGTCACAAGCTATTTATTACAGGAGGGCTTTTGATAGGCTATTGTACTTGAATGAGGGTAAGTACGATAAGTGTGCTCCAACAAATGAAGAATGAGATATGGCAGAATCATTATGCAAGTACGGATATTTTAGGCTCTCATTGTTGCCTTTGATCTGTTTGTTACTCACGATGTTGTTATTGCTTACATTACATTTATGACTGCTTTTTACTCATGATGTTGTTATTGCTCAATCTGCGTTGACAGCTTGGATCGTGCATTTTCAGTTGTGAGTTGTGAATTGTGAACTGTGATGGCATCTGTAAGTGCAAGTGTAAGCGATAGTGTGGGTGTAATTGCATCTCGTGAAGCGCCAACTGAATGTGAAGAGGCACCGTTCATTGGAAGTGGCACACAAGAGAATGTAGTACAGCATGAGGATGTTGAGCCTAGTGCAAAGAGGCAAAAGAAGAGTACATCAGCTGTTTGGGATGAGTACACTAGGAGTACAAAGACAGTTGAAGAGAATGGGAAGAAGGTTGTTCAACATTGGGCTCAATGCAACCATTGCAAGTACAGTGCAAGATGTGAGACCTTCAATGGCACAACATGCTTTTGGAATCATTTGAAGAAAAAACATAACTTCCGTCCAGGCCAGCAGCAGTTCAAAGTAGAAAAAAATCGTGAAGACAATATCACTATCATTGAACCGTACAGGTATGATCAAAAAGCTAGCTTGACAAAATTTTATTTGGCGATAATCATGCATGAGTACCCTTTCAATATTGTTGAGCATGAATATTTTGTTGACTTCATCAAATCTCTACGCCCAAATTTTCCAATCAAGAGCCGCATCACTGTTAGGAAAGAGCTAATGGACCTCTTTTTAGAAGAAAAGAAGAAATTGCATGAGTATTTTAAAACCGTTGAGTGTCGCTTTAGCACAACTATGGACATGTGGATATCAAATCAGAATAAAAGATATATGTATGTCACTGTGCATTGGATTGATGATGATTGGCAAGTTCAGAAAAGAATTATCAAATTCATGCATGTAGAAGGATGACATACTGGTGCTAAATTGTCTGAAGAATTTACTAATTGTGTCATGAGATGGTATATTGACAAGAAAATATTGTCTTTATCTTTGGACAATGCATCTGCAAATGAAGTTTGTGTTAAAGATATCATTGCTGAGCTCAGAAAGCAAAGTCCGCTAGTGTGTGATGGTTTATTTTTTCATGTGAGATGTGCCAATCATATTCTGAATCTTGTTGCTAGAGATGACTTGCAAGAAACTGCATCTACAATTTAGAACATTAGATTATTTATATTAGCAATCAAAGGCTCTCCATTGCAGTGGGAGGAATTACAGAAGTGTGCAACAGAATGTGGGTTAAAAACAACGATGGGTCTCTCATTGGATGATGCTACAAGGTGGAATTCCACCTATATCATGTTGAGGGATGCCCTGTATTATAGGAGTGTTTTTGAGAGGCTTTTGTGCTTGGAACACCGCAGGTATGAGAAAATTGCTCCTTCAAGTTATGAATGGGATAAAGCTCTAACACTTTGCAAATTCTTGAAGAAATTCTATGATGTTACCGAGCTATTCTCTGGTACTTTATATCCAACTGCAAATTTGTTTTACCAAGTTTTTGTGATACTAAGATGTTGATATCTGAGTGGTGTGCTAGCACTGATACCACTATTAAAGAGATGGCACAATCTATGAGTGGTAAGTTCGAAAAGTACTGGAAGAAGTCCAATATTGCTCTAGCTGTGGCAAGCTTTCTCGATCCTAGGTTCAAGAAAAAATAGTGAAATATTACATGAAAAAGTTTTATGGTGAGCTATTGTATAAAGTTGAACTTGAGAAATTCATGAATGTTGTGAAGCATATGTTTCTATTGCATCTACTGTCCCAAAGAGTACTACTACACCTGCTCTTAGTGAAGAACCAGAAGATCTCTTTATGGACAATGAAAATGAGGAACTTCGTAACTTCTTATATGACACTCAAGATGGCACTGGTCAAGATGAGCCAAATGACTTGGAAAAATATATAGCAGAACAACCACTAAAACTTTCAAAATCTAGCAATCATAAATTTGATATTTTATCGTGGTGGAAGAATCAGGAATATGAATATCCTATTCTCTCGAAAGTTGCTCATGATGTGTTGGCCATTCAAGTGTCAACTGTTGCTTCAGAATCTGCTTTCAGTGCTGGTGGCCGGGTCATTGATCTATTTCGCAGTCGCCTCGAGCCTGAGATGGTAGAAGCATTGATCTGTACCAAAGATTGGATAGCTGCATCTAGAAAAGGTGATAATTTTAATGGTTTGTTATCTTTTAGTTAGAAAAAAGTTGTGTTTTTTCTAATGTACCTTTTATTACATTTTTCAGATTCTGAGAATAAAGTTGTATCTATCACTGCTGAGCTGGAGGTTGTTGAGACACTTGCTACTAATATGTTGATTCAAGTATTGCACTCTTCTTTTTGTTAATGTTTTTTTTATCTTTTTTCGTTACAAATTTGCTTCTAACTTAGTTTGACATATTAATTGGCGAATTGTAGGAAGAAGAAATAGGTAGTGATGACGAGCCATAGAGCGTGAAGTCACTTTGAGCATTCAGTTATTATCTGCTTGAGGCTATGAGCCTATACTATTGTTATTTTGTGTTTCTATTATGGCAAGATAAACTTATGTTATGTATGGTACTCTGTACTCATAATCTCGTATGAACCTTTGTGTTCCTATTGTGGCTTGTATGAATTTACCACTTATGTATAATTTGTGTTCCTATTGTTCTCTCTGCTTTCTTCTATTCTTCGTTTTGCTAAACCTTTGTGTTCCTATTGTTCCTATAATTAGCTTACAAAGTTTCTTGATGAGTATTGGTTTCACATTTTATATAAAACCAAGAGGCCGTTGTAACTTTGTAAGCTTTTGGAACTAAAGTATAAGCTTTTGGAACTGTAATCATCCGTATTATCCGCCTATCTTATCTGTTTCCGAGCCGAATCCGTTACATATCCGCCCCGATGGTACCGTATGCAAAACTCCGAATATTTCGAATTTGTATTCGTATCCAGTCTTACCGTATTCGACTCGAATCCGGAGAAAAAATGTGGGTTAGGATACGGTTTAAGCAATATCCGTCCGAATCCGATCCATTTTTACCCTTAGCTGGTAGCAACACAGACTGTCTCTAAACTAAAATCATCTGTGATTGTATTTAATACAAATGGTTTTGAGGAACCGTTTGTGATGTGGTGTATAATATTAGGCTTTTTATTGTAGTGATGGAAAACGTCATGGCAATATTATTTTGCATATTTTTAGGCTTTCGCGATGGTATTTTGCAGCTCCTCTTCTCTACGATGGTATTTCGTAAGTCATGAATAGTCGTGAATATTTTTGATATTACTGGACAAATTTACTCATTTTGATAAACCAAATGTAACAAAACATAGAGACCAAGAACACTGTGATAGTTGGTGGAATAACATTATAGTTTTACCCAAACTGTCCCACAAAGACAATACAGCTGGATTGTTCATAAGCACAAAAAAAGCAACTTTGATCAAACTCAGTGATTAATTAACCATTGTGTGCATGCACAAAGCAACATAACTTAAGTGGCAAAGTACAAAGACTCGTCAAATTGATTTCCATAATTTAATCAGAGGGTTTAATTAGGAGTTTGGTGCAGAGTTAGATGAGCTCAAGTCCTGGCTGTCATGGCCCTTTTTTTTCTCTTCCTCCCTTTTGCATGGTTTGTATGCACGCATACTCATCTCCGCTTAATCCCCTTGATGGACTGGATGATGACAACCTTTTCGACATGCATTTGAACGTGCTAACTAGGGCCATTTAAGTTGGTAGGTAAGGGAAAGCTAGCATTTGGTCCCTGAAATCTTTGGACCACGCATGCTAAGTTACTGGCTCCTGTTACGAATACACATTATTTTAGATATTGACACAATATCTAAAATATAATTTTGATTAATAATTTTATTATAATATATTTATAAAACCTAATTAAATTATAATATTATCAAAGTGTTTTTCAAGATAAATTTATACACATAATTTTAATATATTCAATATAAATATTTAAAAATGTATCGTAGCTAAAGTTTAAAATTTTGACTGTACATATTCTAAAATGATATGTATTTATGATTGGATGAAGTAACTATAGCAAACTCTTCTTTGGAATGGGTATATAGCTGGTTAACACAACTATCTTCAGGCTCAGCAACCGCGGTTCCCATATCTGTTGGCTAAATTATACTAAACCTGGCAGTATTTCTACCCTGAATAACCCATGATTCCTGCTTGATTTACAGGACATAGCAAAGGAAGACCAATTCACAGTACTGCAAGGTAGTTTCAAATAGAACCTGAGCCCGACAAGCAAACAAGAGACCTATTTGTGACATTCTGACTCGATCATCTGCATCTCCAACGCTGTGGTATATTAATTACTAACACAAATTAGGAGTAGTTAAATGTTGATTCCAATGATTGATGTGGTGGGACAAACCGAACGCCTTCACTGTTGGATTAAAAGTTGGTAGGCCAATCCTTTGCTGTTACTTAGCATTACTCTTATAGCGAATTAAAAGAAGTGATGAAGTTGGTATTACTCTTGCTAAATTTAAAGAAGTGCTAGCTCTAATTAAGAAAAGGCTTGCCCATTAATATATACACTCGTAGTCACTTTAATTTTTTTCCTTTAATAAGGATTGGTTAAATGAAAGTTCCCTGCATCCATGGCATGGCATGAGCGCCATTATGCAATTCATGACAACTAGGGCTGCCTCTTAAAGGATGGCACGGCAAGGCAATCTTGCTCTGCCGGCCGGCCGGCCGGCGATAATAAAACGGATCCAACCAGAACCAGGAGGGTACCTTTATTACCAGCAGCAGTACTAACCTCAATGTTCGATCGGCTTGAATTCATGTGTGGAGCAGCTGCTAGCCTCTGCTAGAACACTCGAATTGACTCTATCCCAAAAGTAGTTTTGACGGTTAGGTTTTACGTGAAGTAGGGTGGTCTGGTAGAAATTGGCCTATTTTAATATGGCTCATTTTCTAAATTCTAAAGCATGCATAGTTTAGTACCATATTAGTAAGACAAAGTGAGTAAGACCGACTTATAGGGTGGAGTCCTCACCACTCCTTGAATATAGATAGAAATGGTATGAAGAGGGTTCTATCTAGTCACACACACGCAGACGTATGCGCGCGCGTATTCGCATATTTTCACGTGAAAATCGTGTGACTTGTGACTCGCGACCTGCGACCGTGCCGTGACGTGGCGCGCCACTTGGCAGACCAAGTCCATCTTTATTTTGCTGAACCATGTACCTCACTCTCTCTGTTTGAATGAGATTCAAACATTTGAATGAGGTAGTTACAAGTGAATTTACACTGCTTAATTTGTTATATGATGAGCCAGTTACCCGTGCATAATTCTGTTTAAAACGCAGCAGTTACTCGTGAATAACTGCAGCGCCCTTAAAAAGGCCTGGAGACATCCAAGAAAAAAGAGAGAATTTTGCACCTCCATTCTTCCTCTACTTTGTGTCAACCTTTCTTCCCGGCGTGCACCTGGAAGAAGGGAGAGCGGCTATCTCCGAACCGTTGCCGCAGAGAGTACCTGCATGGGGCGGCAATAAGGTTTCTGGGCAGCGCATCTGCGCGACCGCTCACTGCACTGCGTCATTTACGTTCTGCACTATGTCAAGCCTGCACAGCTTTCTATTCTTCATCAGGCTAAAAAGTAAGTCGTTCGCGCGCACGTTCAACTTTGTTACTATATTTTTCTTGAGTATAATCTGAAGTATGATGAGTAGTCTGCTGTTAGTAGTAAGTTTTGCACCACTAATTTATTGTATTTATCCCCTAATAAAATTTGGTATTAAAATATTGTCCACAGTTGTAACATGGTCGTCGTATTGCAGAGCTATATAGCCGGCCGGCGCAATCAAGTTAGTTGGCTACTTCAGGTAGGTCGCCTATCCATTTCCTAGACCGACCCATCCGTAACACTGTCTGCGACACACACCACGCTGGTGGTTCATCTGAGACTATTGCGCCCTAATTAATACTAAATCCTATAGCGAATTAGGAGCTGATAGCGTTAATTGCCCTCCCCGTTCCATATAATACGATCGAGTCGCTACGACCACCGAAGTCTATGCGTGAAAGTAGCAAGATTGTTAGATTAAGTTGTCATCAAATTTACTTTCGGCACATTATGTTTCAAATTATGCTTCCAATAAAATCTGACAACACGAGCGTACTCGTACTACTACGATAGTGTTATCATAGATGATTCAAAACCGTCATCACAGACGGTTTCTGAACCGTCTATGCTTATGTGTCAGTGACAATAGCTGGTTATCGCAGATGACTCCTACACCGTCTGTGATAACTTACAACGCAGACAATTTTTCAAAAAAAACCGTTTGTAATATTCGACTATCACAGATGATTTTTTTATTAACTGCCTGTGATATGCACGATATCACAGACGGTTTTTGCTATTAACTATCTGTGATATGGTGCATATCACAGATGATTCGGTGTTTCAAACCGTCTACGATATTATGCATATCGCAGATGGTTCGATATTCCAAACCGTCAGACGGTTTATGGTATGAAAGTTACCTTCTTCCATTTTGAGGCTAGCTGCACATTAGTATCAGACTTCATTTGTTAACAGTACACCTGGCAGCTTGTACTTTGGCAATCTTGTATTAAATCAAGTGTCAATTAGCTAGCTAGGAGGTCCTATTAAAGATCGATCTGCACCATTGACATCATATCATCCTTAATATGGCGTCACAATTGTAAACAGCTAGTATAATGAAAATGTTGCACGTTGGCGGCTAATTATAGTTGGGGCCCTGCTAACAAGAACGGATGCACTGTGCTTATTTATTTTCCTTACGAACAAACGTGCATGGTTTGTCTATGTGAGCTACCCTAACCATGGCTAGCTAGCTGGTTTTCCGATGCGAATCCCTGGGATTGCGACGCTGTAGCGGCGGCCAACTTATGCTTGGTACTAGTATCTCTCTCAAACAGCTAAGGACGCGAATAATATTGAGAGAGAGAGAGAGAGAGAGAGAGAGAGCAGATGAGCATTCTGACTCGGCATTACATCGGCTTCTTGATATATCGTACGACCATCTCATTGCGATGCTATATAACTAGAGGATGGATCAGATCGACGCAAGTACTAAACCAGAGTAATATCCATATGTACACTGTAAATGCTGACCACTGATTGATGTTTCATGCATATGATGAAATGTGCGAATTTAACTAGTTAGTAGTTAGAGAGTATAATTAGTTAACAACAATGCCAAGTAGGACAAACTAATTGTGTCTATTATCCATAAATGAATTGTCCATTATATATGTAGTGATTAGAGCAGAGGGAAATTCTAGCCATTGATGGATAATTCCAGCAATTAAGCGGTATTTGGTAGAGACCTTAGTGAATGGCCCGCAATAGAATGCGTGCGTGCGTGCGTGCATGTTAGCGTGCACCGATGGTGACGCCATGGCAAGCTAGGAGATATGTAGAATCTGGCAGCATTGGAATCATTGTTCTTTCTGTCTCGGAAAGGCCGGAGAATTGCAGCCGCATGTTTCCGCAAACCATCATCTACGCGCGATCTACGAGCAGCAGGTGAAGTAAAGCAATTGCATGCGCAAGCTAGCTAAGTACATCTATAGTTCCCACTTCCACACGAGACATGTAGGGCTGTTCTTTTGCTCTGAAGTTGGTGACTTTTGACTTTTGCTACAGTACCTAACTTTTAAATAGAGTATTTTTCAAGATGGGATCTACAAGTTAAATGATGTACACGTTAAAAACTCAACATCTGTATCAGCCAAAATCGCAAGTGAGTATCTCTCTCCATAATCTGTATCGTAAACAGCCAAAATTCAAAAATTTCAATCAAAATCGTTGCCAAACCATAATATATATATATATATATATATATATATATATATATATATATATATATATATAGGCATATATATATATATATATATATATATATATATATATATATATATATATATATATATATATATATATATATATATATATATATACACACACACACGCAGCCAGAAAGTCTGCGCATAAGAATCCGACGTATTACCGACTTCTCTCTCTGCCTGATGAGTAGCATCTGCTTAACAAACTGTGATTGAGTTGCTTCGGCGCGCGCGCATTTAGTTACGGTTGAACCGTCGCGGTAGCGGTGTACAGGGTATGTGCGTTCATGTGTCGTGACGGGCCATGTGCACGCAGCGTGGAACACGGGCGGGCGGCGCGATAAGAACGTGCCGCGCGCGCGATCGATGCCTCCGTATGTATGCGTGCATGGCACCGGCCGTCGCTCTCGCCCGCGGCTCGCGCGGGCGCGCGCGCGGTCGGCCACGCCATCCCGCCCCGGCCAGCCGAGCAAGCGTGCGACGTCCGCGCGCGCGGCCGGGGGTCTGCGTCCGGCACCAGCTAGCTAGCTAACAGCTCCACATGCGCGGCCTTCCCTCGCGTCGCACGTACCACACCCCCGCGCGTACGTCTCATGGACACGGCCGCAGTGCTGCTGCCGCTGCCCGTAGTGCAATCGTGACGTCTACGCCATTGCATTTATGCCGGCTCCACCCTGGTAGGTCGCGTTTGCCTTTCGGCCTGTGTGCCGCGGCGTGTACATGTCGGGGCAGCAGGCTAGTTAGTTAACCGATCGAGAGCTAGCTTTGTCAAATCGCGGTGCATGCGGTCGAACGTGAGAGAGTACAAAGAGTTAACTTTTGTCGAGAACTCCTGCTCGGTTCCGTTCGTCAGCTCTCCATTAACTTGGAGCTGTTATTGCTCGTGTACCGGTAAGTGGTCACAAAATGGCGTGGTACGTACTAGTGTTGTACTAGACAAATGGGGCTAGCTATAGAGTGCTTTTTTTGCGGTTTATGTATGGCTTATAGCTATGGCTGATGGCATTTAGCTCTAACATAAGCGCTTATGCGAACGAATCGAATACCGATAAGCCACTTTGAAAAGACTGTTCCGATAAATTACTTCGAAAAAGCGGCGGAAAAACTGATCAGTTTGTTTATTCGGAGAAAACTATATGCCGAAATGAACAGAGTCATAGTACCTAGCCTAGTCCTCTCCCTATTTTAGACTCGGCCGTGTATATATAGACATCTTCTGGATGTTTTGTTCCTCAAAAATCATCCAAATTTATGACCATTGAATCTAGATTTGATAGATGTCCCCTCTCCCACTCACCCTTGTAGACATGTAATTAATTTCTCTCCCTATCTAACCCTAACCATCATTATCATCCTAAAACCTCACTGGCATCGACGAGGCACCATCACCGTCGCTCCCTTTTCTCTCCTCTCCTATCAATGCCCTATTCACAGTCGTCATTGCCCCTGCTCGATCCTATCAACCGCCCTCCTCTAACCCCACAGTCGAAGACGTCACTGATGGTTCACCGTCACACACATCCTAATTCTATGGTTGAGGCTCCCGTAAATCCAAACCCTATTCTCTAACCCGATGAATCTAAACCCTAATCTTCCATTATCGCTTATGAGAATGACGTCACGAGAGACGAGAGGAAGACCGTCTAGAGCATGAATCGTCACGTGTGGATCAAAATATCATATTTGGATGTTTTATTTTTGGTAGATTTCATCCGGGTGATACCACATACCCTTTCTGCTCTACCGACAGTCGTTTTCTTTAAAGGAACAACTGTGCCGATAATTGACAGTTGAGATAGACGGTACATCGATCATCACACATGCATGCACCAGACGAACATGGCGCATGCAGAAGTGCAGATTGCATGACGCGATGGACCAGGGGCCGCGCGCGCCGATCCATCTCGGGCCGGCCGGCATACGGAATTCCTGCAGCTGCATGACACTGTCGAATCCCTGGGGGCATCCGCTTTCACTCCGAATCTGCAACAACAACCCTTCGCCATGCGCATTCAATTCCCCCACGAGGATGCGCAGCGGCAACGAACCAAACAACCAAGATCCACGAATCACAACCCTAGGACGTGGCTGCTGCAGGTTTTATCTTTTCACTACTACAGTACTTCTTGGGTACGAACGTACGAGCTACAACTGGGGAGTATACTGTATGGAGTACATCATTGAAGAGGTGCGAACAATCACCGTACTGTATACTACTACACTGAAGATGTGCACATGAGTTTAGAGGTGTCGTTGGTTACGACAGGACTGTTAGAATAATGCGCCTTAGCCTATTCTTTTATTAATAATTTCTAAGAAAATATTAGAAAAGAGATATCACTTTATAAGGTAGAGCATATCTAGCCTTGGTAAAGCAAGAGAAAAGAGGACTACACGCATACGCTCATTCGCTCGCCTCGCAAAGCTTCATGGTTGCACAACGTGCGCATAAATGGTGCGGCTATTTTGGGTTCGGTAATGGGTCCAGACGCAGCTTTCTTTTGTAATTTTATTTTTGCCGTACACTTGTGTCAGGATGGAAGGAGACGTTTAAAAACGTTCTAATCATGCAGCATTAATTACAATTATTACACCTTCCGTTTTTGAAAAATGCAATTGAGAGTTCCTTCTGAAGTCCACAAGAGGGAAATTCTACCTATTCTTTTTAATCAGATCTAATTGTGAGTTGAGTTTTTTCGGCACTATGCTGTTACCGGCTACTCCGTCCCTTCACCGGCGTGCACCTGTCGTGGGGAGAGCAAGTCTCCGAAACTATCGTCCTTGAGATCTTGTATGGGAGAGGGTGAATTAGGTCTTTGGGAAGCAACCCGTGCGACTGCTCGCCATTCACTACAGTGACTGCTTCTGCAATTTCTCAGCAACGGTCTCTTCTTATTCGCAACACCCTTCGTTTCGCTTCGGTAACACTATCACAGACGGTTCTTTAATAGAACCGTCTGTGATATTCAACATATCATAGATGGTTCTATAAAAGAACTGTATATGGTAGTATTATCACAGACGGTTTGTTCCGATAAACCACCTATGATAGTTCCCTATTTTTCATCTAGTCACAAGAAATGCATGCTGGCCATGCAATATGAAAAACGCAAGTATAATCACAAATATAACTATTTCTTAGTTACTGAATCAATTACAATAAGAATGGAATATATTGAAGTAAAGTAGGAGTACTTACCCATTCTAAAATTGAGCAAAGTACACTATCTTTCTAAACCTAGCTAGCTAAATCTAAACAAAAACCTAACTATCATCTCTCTCTATTACAAGGCATATAAGTTATTAGAAGTAATTGAGTACTAACCTCTGATCACCAAGAAGATGTATATAGATCTACAAGCGATATGTTTTTACCAAACTCCCCAAAGCCGACCGCCTCACTCCAACAATGCAGCACAATGAAGACATATCTATGTCAAGTCTACATATGCCTACTATTTAATAGCGCAGATTATCCCAGACGATTCTAACCATAAACTATCTGTGATACGACACTATCACAAATGGTTCGTATTAATAACCATTTGTGATAATTCATAGACAGTTATTCATACAAACCATCTATGATGTTTGTAATATAACAGACGGTTTGTTATAAAAAAACCATGATAATGCTCATATCAGAGACATTTTTTTATACGAATCGTCTGTGATGCGCGCAACTTTCACAGACGGTTATTAACACGAACCGTCTCTGATGTCTCAATTATCATGGATAGTTCGTGTTAATAATCGTCTGTGAAAATATAACAGACGATTGTTAGTATAAACTATCTGTGATAGTTTAAACACAGACAGATCCCTATGAACCATCTGTGATGTAGCCGTCCAGTATAGCCTCTTTTGTAGTAGTGCACAATATTTGTGGGATTCATTCTTAGCATTCTTTCCCATCATCTATGCGATGTGTATATGCACATGGCAGACGCAAAGGAGCTGTGAAAGGCACTTGAACATAAGTTTGCTACCTCAGATGTTGACAGTGAATTGTATACCATAGAGTAATATCATGACTACAAGATGGTTGAAAACCGTTATATAGTCAAGCAGGCTCATGAAATACAATTCATTGCGAGGGAACTTCAATTCCAACGCCAATGTCGTATAGCACTCCCATAACAAAAAGTTCAAGGGAAGAGCCAAGGTCATACAGACCACCAACTTCAAGAAGAATAAGAAGGCAAATAAGGAAAAAGGTGTCCGCTATGTTTATGGTAAGGACGACCACTGGGTCAACAAATGTCTTGACCGAAAAGGTAGAAACAATGAGCATGGTCATACCAAGTATGTGAATGTGACTATTGGTGATACCAGAGCAGGGACATCTAGGTCACACGGGCTTCCTCCATCTTGATGGCGAACAGTTTGTATGCCTCTGTTCTTAGTGTTGGCATGGTAGATCTAAAGTTTACTTTGGGAAAGATCGTGCAACTGAAGAACGTGCAGCATATCCCCTCAATAAATAAGAATCTCGTCAGCAGCTCCCTTCTCTGTAGAGATGGGTATAAGTTGGTTTTTGAATCAAATAAAGTAGTCATTTCTAAATTTGGACTCTTTATTGGAAAAGGCTATAATTGTGGAGGCTTGTTCCATTTTTCCCTTTCAGATTTCTGTAATAAGGTTGTGAACCATATTTGTGATCTAATTAATGGGGATGAGGCCAACGTTTGGCATTCACGTTTGTATCACATAAATTTTGGTTGATGTCTCAGCTATCCAGTCTAAATTTAATTCAAAAAATTTCATTGTCAAAGATTCTAAATGCCAAACTTGTGTACAAGTAGGCAACCTCGTAAACCTCATAAGGGTGTGGAGGAAAGAATTTTGGCACATTTAGAACTCATACATTCAGTTCTCTGTAAAATGAATGGTATGTTGACGAAAAGAGAGAAAAGATATTTCATGACTTTAATTGATAATGCTACTAGATATTGTTATGTGTATCTATTGAAAACAAAAGATGAGGCTTTAGACTACTTTAAAAGTTATAAGGATGAGGTTGAGAATCAACTAGAAAGAAAAATCAAAAGATTTAGGTTAGATCGTGGTGGAGAGTATTTCTCAAATGAGTTCTCCTAATTCTATGTAGAGCATGGAATTATTCATGAAAGGACGCCTCCCTATTCGCCTTAATCCAATGGGGTTGCCGAAAGAAAGAATCGCATATTGAGCGACTTGGTTAATGTTATGTTAGACACTACAGGTTTATCTAAGACATAGTGGGGGAGGCTGTATTGACCTCGAATCATGTCCTAAATAGAGTTTCCACTAAGAACAGTGAGATTACTCCATATGAATGATGAAAAAGGATAAAACCATCACAATCCTACTTGCACACTTGGGGATGCTTGCAAAAGTCAACGTACCAATAATTAAAAAGCGCAAACTTGGATCTAAAACTATGGATTGTGTCTTTCTAGGATATGCTCATTGCAGTACTACCTATAGGTTTCTAGTAGTTAAATTTGAGTTATATGACATACATGTTGATACAATAATGGAGTCTTGAGATGCTATATTCTTTGAGAATGTATTCCACATGAAGGATATGTATAACTCTACTAGCCAAGCAAATGATTTAACTCCTGAACCCATAATTCCCATTGAGTATATTGAACACACACATGAACAAATCCTTGAGAATGATGACAGAGTTACTCCTAGAAAGAGCAAAAGACAAAGGATTGAAAAAACTTTTGGAGATGAATTCATTGTGTACCTTATGGATGATGTTCTCAGCTCCATTTCAGAGGCATATGCATCTCCTAATGCAGAGCACTAGAAGGATGTGGTCCATAGAGATATGAATTCCATTCTCGCTAATGAAACTTGGGAAATCATTGATGTCCATATGGTTGCAAGCCAATTGGATGTAAGTGGGTATTCAAAAAGCTTAGGCCTGATGGTACTATTGAAAAGTACAAGGCATAGCTTGTAGCCAAGGGTTATACTCAAAAGAAAGGTGAAGATTTCTTTTATACTTATTCACCCGTTGCTAGATTGACCACTATATGAGTACTACTATCATTAGCTGTTTCACATAGTTTTATTGTCAATCAAATGGATGTTAAGACAGATGTTCTTAATGGAGAGCTAGATGAGGAAATTTATATTGAACAGCCTGATAGTTTTATGGTAACCAGTCAAGAAGGCAAGGTTTGCAAGTTACTGAAATCTCTATATGGTCTCAAGTAAGCACCTAAGCAATGGCATGAGAAGTTCGATAGACCTTTAACATTTGCGGGCTTTGCAGTAAACGAAGCCGATAGATATATGTACTACCGCTATGGTGGGGGTAAAGGAGTTATATTGTGTCTATATGTTGATGACATACTTATCTTTGGAACAAATCTTAACATGGTTAACAAGGTTAAGTCATTTTTGTCCCAAAGTTTTAACATGAAAATTTTGGGAGAAGCTGATGTAAATCTAAACATCAAGCTAATCAAGAGTGAAGATGGGATTACACTTCTGCAATCCCATTATGTGGAAAAGGTCTTAAGACGTTTTGGCTATATGGATAACAAGTCTTCTCCAACACATTATGATCCTAGTCTAATACTTCAAAAGAATCAAAGACTAAGAAAATATCAACTGAGATATTTCTACCCAGCTCTCGAGACCCGAATATACAAATCCGGACTCTACTGTGTATGCTGCACTAGTCCAGGATCACGCTAGTGCACACAGCGCAAACAAAGACAAATATTATCCACATCACGATATTCTAAAGAAAATCCACATTATATTAATAACCATCAGAGTATGACCTTATGGCCAAGCTTACAATTATTAGCCTGAAGGGCTTTAAAGAAACTAGCAGCGGAAAATCCAAAATTAAGCGTAGTAGCCACTCGACATGCCCACAGGCAATCGACTGGGGAGCGAAGTCCTAATCCGTGAAGTCCTCGTAGTAGCCTCCTTCTAGCAACTCCTGCTGATCTGGTCCCTCCTCCTCAACTGAGCAACATGGGCATAAAGCCGTGAGTACATTGGTACTCAGCAAGTCGTTTGTAACAAATGAATGCAATATAGTATGCAAGGCTTAACAATGGATAGCTGAAAGGTTAGTTTTGCATAAAGCGACAATTGAAGTAAATACAATAAATAGATTGTAAAGCGAATTTAGCAACAGACACTAAGTAGATAACCAAAGGAACTAAATAAATCCACAAGTGAACTAACCATTCACTTCCCAGCTCAAACCAAACCAAAATTTCATAAAGACTCTACCCCTCGTGTGAAATCACCGAGCATTGTCCATGACCGAGGACACGGCTATTCGAATAGTTTTACACTCTGCAGAGGTTGCACAACTGTACCCACACGATGTGATTAGCCTCAGCTTAAGGAAATCACAACAAGGCTTTTACGATGATCCATCTCCACCCGATCCCACTCGCTAAGGATTCGCCGTCGAGTAGGGTAACCCCCTAGTCGATAATTGCCCCCTCTTGCGCCACACAACATCAGTAGTAAAACCAAAATGGAGACTTCACAAATTATTATGCCAGGTCTATCCCATACTAGACATGTGGTTTGCACGATTAAGCTCAGATCAATGGCGCACAAAGTTAAGTCCTTAAAAGTTACCCAGGCGAAGCATCCACATCCCAATGTGCATCCAGCACCCCCTTTACTGCACGATCATTCGCCCAAGTAAAAGCCAAGTTTGTATAACCCATGCCCATGACACTACCCATGTCATGACATACAAATTTTATAACTGTGGCTAACCACCACGTTCAAGTAAATCATTAAGTCAAAATTTATTAATCACATGTGATGACAGACCCAACATACTAATAATAAGCATGGCTAAGCAATTAGACACTACCCCATGTGACAATTATTATTTCATCACTAAATAATTCCCAATCCTAAGATGTCAATGGAATCATGGTTGCCAAATTATCATGGAGGGATTTAATCAATTAGGAGTATAACTACCAATACAAGGTTTTAATAACAAATAGCAATGCATGATAATTTGAATCAAAATATTACATAATAGATTGAAATCTAGGTTCAACATGATCAAAGAATACGACTTGCCTTGGCCTTGCTCAGATGAGGGATCTTGATCTTCAAATCCAACTTCCGCTCCCTCGAACACGCGATCTAACGAGAGAGAAAACGAGACGAAAAGACAAAAAATAAATTCAAATAAAATTCAAATGAACTCCAAAAACTTTCAAACCTGAACCAAAAGGTAGAGCTCAATTTTAGATGAATTTAGAAAAAAAGAACGGGGTCAATCGGAGCTAGGACGAGGGAGAACGGGCTCTTGGAAAATTGGATTTTCTGAAAATCTGGAAAATTGGAAAAGTGCACCGTGCTGTGGACCGGGCGCACGGGAAGCTGGGTCTACGGTGAGCTCGGCGCGCACGCAGTGCGGTGGCCGATCGGGGCCTTGGCGCAGCGGTGATCGCCGACGTGGCTGGCGGCGGGCGACACGTGGGCGGTTTTGGCCGGCGTGGCGGTGGCGTGTCATCGCCGCGTGGCACCGACGTGGCACATGGGGACTTCGGATGTCGAGGTGGTAGCCACGTGGCAAGCCACGTGGACCCTAGGGCTGAGGTGGATGCTGACTGGGCTGGTGACGTGGCTCGACTGACCGACCGGTTCACGGGCGCACGGCTGGCAGGTGGGCCCTGGCTGGCAGCGGCTTGGCGCACGGTGGACGGCGTCCACGGGAAGGCGAAGAGTCGCGCAGCGCGCGCTAACGCACGCCTGGCGCAAGAGCCGAGGACGCGAGGAGCGGCCGAGGCGGCGGCGAGGCGCGGCGCGTCGCGATGTGGCCCGCGGCGGCGGCGGCGGCGGCGCGACGAGGGTTCGGCAGCGAAGTGCAGGATGGGGCGACGGTTGGTTGGCGGCGGCGAGGTGGCGGCGGAACTCACCCGTCGGCTCGACTCCGGCGAACAGCGGCGGCGGCGGCAGCGGCGAGCGGCGGCGGCGCTCGCGGTGGCTAACGGCGGCGAGGGCGGCGGCTGGGACGAGGTGGTCCTCGGGGTCGGGGGTCCCCTTTTATACCCGGGCGGCGAGGTGTCCGGGGTGATTACGGCGGCGGCAGATAAGGAAGGCGGCGGAGTTCGGCTCGGGCACGGAAGCCGAGACGCGGCGGCGGCGCTCTCCCGATCGGAGACGGGGAAGGAGTCCCGAGCAGAGACGACGGGTCGACGAGGCCCCACCGCCGGTGGCAGGCGGCGGCGGCTGCGATCGAGTGCGGGCGCGAGCGGCAGCGGCCGGATGAATGACACGCGGCGACCATCGGAAGCCGCGGCGAGCGGCGAGCGGCGCGGATGCTGGCGACGCGTGGCGCGCGCGCGCGCGTTGGTGAAATTTGGGCGGAGCCGAGGCGGGTTGGGCCGGCTGGTGGGTTTCAGCCCACTGGCCGGTTGGGATTTTGCTGGGGTTTTTCCTTTTCATAAATTCATTTAAATCCTTTTGAGCTCTAGAAAATAGCAAATAAATCCAGAAAAATCCAGAAAAATACCAATAAATTCCTTGAGACACAAAGGACTCAAATAAAATAATTTTGGCAAATGTTAATGTTCAAATTATTCATATTAAATCCTTTTAATTCGTAAAAATTCATTTAAGCTTTAATTAATTCCAGAAAAATTCAAATGGTGAATTTTATTTTAAAAGCTTCAAAAAGACTCTGAAAATCAGGATGTTACAAACCTCCCCCCCCCCTTAAACGGAATCTCGACCCCGAGATTCTGGCTCTCTAAAGAATAGGTTTGGAAACTCCGCTTTGAGATCCTCCTCGCTTTCCCAGGTTGCTTCCTCTTCTGAATGGTTGCTCCACTGAACTTTGCAAAAGCGGACGACTCTTCTCCTGGTGACACGCTCTGACACTTCCAAGATTTTGATGGGATGCTCTTTATAGGACAGATCCTCTTGGAGATCCACAGCCTCAATTGGCACTGCTTCCTCTGGCACTCGCAAGCACTTCTTTAATTGAGACACATGAAACACATCATGTATACCACTCAAGTTCTCAGGTAGCCTTGCGCTTCAAAATCTTGAATGGTCCCACATACCTTGGCGCTAACTTTCCCTTCATTTGAAAACGCTTAACTCCTTTGAAAGGTGTGATCCTGAGGTACACATAATCATTGGGCTCAAAGCTTAAATCTCTTCGGCGAGTATCAGCATAACTCTTTTGCCTGGCTTGAGCTGCTTTCAGCCTTTCTTGAATCAAGCGCACTTTTTCTTCAGCTTCTTGCAAACACTCTGGCCCAAATATCTGCCTTTCTCCTGTCTCTTTCCAATTGAGAGGGGTCCTACACTTCCGACCATACAAAGCCTCAAACGGTGACATCTGCAAACTGGCTTGGTAACTGTTATTGTAGGAAAATTCTGCAAAAGGTAGGCAATTGTCCCACTTAGCTCCGTGATCCAAAACACATGCTCTTAGCATATCCTCTAGGATTTGATTTACACGCTCTGTCTGACCATCAGTCTGCGGGTGATAGGCTGTGCTAAAATTCAGATGAGTACCCATTGCTTCGTGGAAACTATTCCAAAATCGAGAGGTGAACTGCGATCCACGATCTGACACTATTCTCTTAGGTACTCCATGGAGACTCACAATTCTGGACATATACAATTCTGCCAACTTATCTCCAGAATATGTGGTTTTGACTAGAAGGAAATGGGCTACCTTTGTCAATCGATCCACAATTACCCATATCGAGTCGTAACCTTCCTTGGTCTTAGGTAGACCTGTGATGAAATCCATGCCCACATCTTCCCACTTCCACTCGGGAATTTTCAACGGTTGCAACAATCCTGCGGGTCTTTGATGCTCTGCTTTCACTCGCTGGCAAACATCACATAGTGCTACATACTCTGCTATTTCTCGCTTCATACCTGGCCACCAGTACTTATCCTTGATGTCTTGATACATCTTTGTACTGCCTGGATGAATTGAATATAATGACTCGTGTGCCTCTTTAAGCAACAACTGCTTCAGCTCTTCCTTATTGGGTACGCACAATCGCTTCTTGTACCATACAATGCCCTGATCATCCTCCTCAAAACCTGTCGCTTTTCCTTCTTTCAATCCAACCTTGATACGCTGGATATTTGCATCCTCTGGTTGCGCTTGACGAATCTGACTATCCAAAGTCGGCTGCAAATCCAAAGCGGCTAACATCCCTTCTTCAACCAACTCCAAACTGAGCTTTTGAAATTCCTCGTTCAATGCTGGTTGACTCTCCTTGACCATAACTGTGTTGCAATACACCTTCCTGCTCAACGCATCTGCCACTACGTTGGCTTTTCCCGGGTGATAGTGGATTCCTATGTCATAATCCTTTATCAACTCCAACCATCTTCTTTGTCTTAGGTTGAGGTCCGATTGGGTGAAGATGTACTTCAAGCTCTTGTGATCCGTGTAGATCTCACATCTGTTACCCATCAGGTAATGTCGCCATATTTTCAGGGCATGCACAACTGCTGCTAACTCCAAATCGTGCGTAGGGTAATTCTCCTCATGTGGCCTTAACTAGCGCGATGCATAAGCTACCACTCTTTTGTCCTGCATCAAGACGCATCCTAAACCTTTGCGGGAGGCGTCACAATAAATCTCAAAATCTTTCTTGATGTCTGGCAAAATTAGGATGTGTCTTTGTTGTCGACTTTCCTTTAGCTTCCGAAAACTCCTCTCGCACTCTGGCGTCCATTCAAACTTCTTTTCTTTCTTTAATAGCTGTGTGAGAGGTCGGGCTACACTGGAGAATCCTTCAATAAATCTACGATAATAACCTGCCATTCCTAGGAAGCTTCGACTGGTCATCGACGTGGGTGCCTTCCAGGTGAGCACATCTTGTACTTTCCCTGAGTCAACGGACACTCCCTCTGCTGTCAACACATGACCCAAAAAGGCAACTTCCTTCATCCAAAATTCACACTTGCTGAACTTGGCATATAACTTATGTTCCCGCAATCTCTGCAGTACCAACCTCAAGTGTTCCTCATGCTCCTCCTCATTCTTGGAGTAGATCAGAATGTCATCAATGAACACAACGACAAACTTGTCCAAGTAATCCATGAACACCTTGTTCATCAGGTACATAAAGTAGGCTGGGGCATTGGTTAAGCCAAAGGACATCACGGTGAACTCGTATAATCCATAACGAGTTGAGAAGGCTGTCTTGGGTATGTCCTCCGGTCGAATCCTCATTTGGTGATACCCCGATCTCAAATCAATCTTGGAGAACACTCCAGCTCCTTTTAATTGATCAAACAGGTCATCAATTCTGGGCAACGGGTACTTATTCTTGATAGTAACTTCATTGAGAGCTCGGTAATCCACGCACATACGCTGGCTACCATCCTTTTTCTTGACGAACAATACTGGTGCTCCCCACGGAGAGGTACTGGGTCTGACATATCCTTTATCCAGTAACTCTTGTATCTGCTTCTTCAATTCTGCTAACTCATTGGCGGGCATTCGGTAAGGTCTTTTGGAAATTGGTGAGGTGCCTGGTGCTAACTCAATTGCAAACTCCACTTCTCTTTTTGGTGGCATCCCAGGGAGGTCATCAGGAAAGACATCCGGATACTCTCTAGCAACTGGCACTTCACTTAGGGCAATCCCTTTACTTTGGCACACCATCACTTTTTCTGGCTGCTTCATGTCGGCTTCAAATCTTACTTTTCTCCCATCGGGACCGTCCAAGGTGACTGCTCGGCTTCCACATTCCAACACTGCTTGATGCTTCTTGAGCCAATCCATACCTGCATTACGCCCAAAGATCGGATATTCAGCACAACCAAATCATGAGAACTCTACTCCTTGGATGGCTATCCTAACTTTGGGGCATCCTAGGTTTGTACTCATCTCGAGCACGGGATTGAACCAATAAAATGGAACCAAGTGCAACGACTTCCAACTTATGCTTTAGAGCAAAACTCCGGAAACGAATGAATGTGAAGCTCGTAATCAAATAAAGCGTGGCGTATCGAATTTCTTGGGAACTTACCGATCACCACATCCGCGCCGCTTGAGCTTCCTCCATGGTGACGTGGTTCACGGCCACGTATCACGATCGCGATCCTTTGTTGGGTTGATTTGATCCTTGAGGTGCTCCGCGTCCTGACCCTGCTGCGGGGGTACGATCTGGTGTGGCTCCCAAGTTGAAACGAACTGGTGTCAATGCTGTATTCTGCGGACATTTGTTGGCATAATGTCCCGTCTCTTTGCATTTGAAACAAGTGACTGCTGACATGGGCTTGGTAATCCTCTGCTGTTGGTTTCCCACTGGATTTTGTTTTGGCACTGAAGAAAACTGACGGGGAGCTAGTGCAGGAGTCTTGAATCCCGTCTGCTGAGGAACTCGAGCTGGCTGAAAATTACTGAAGCGGGCTCTCTGAGCTTGGTGCATCTGTGATCCTTGCTGCATCATTCTCCTCTTGCGAGATTCTTCCAACTCGCGACGACTTTCCTCAATGAGCATTGCTTTGTCTACCATGTTTTGGAAACTGGCATAATCATGTCCCACTACCTGAACTTTCAACCCTGGGTTCAATCCTCTCTTGAACCTCTTTTGGCGAGCATCATCTGTGGCAACATCTTCTGGAGCATAACGGGCCAACTGAGTGAACTTGTTGAGATATTCACTCACGGACATGTTCTTTTGCTGCAACTCCGAAATTCTTCCTTCTTCATTTCGATCACCCCATCCGGGATATGGGCATGACGAAAAGCTTCGCGAACTCAGCCCAAGTGATGCTCTCTGGATCCTCATGAGCGCACAATAATTTTCCCACCACTACCGCGGCACCCTCAAGCTGGTGGGCTGCATACAACACCTTCTCGCGATCAGTGCACTGGGCGAGGTTGAGCTTCTTTTCCACTGAACGCATCCAGTCATCGGCTTCTAATGGCTCAGAAGACCGCGAATAGGTAGGAGGCCTGGTTCTCATAAACTCTGCAAACTTGGACTGCTGGCGAACTGGTGGAGGCATGGCCATGTCTTGATTCTGTCGATTCATCATGGCGTTCATGTTCTGCATCATGGTGTTCATCAACTGGGTCTGGGCGGCCATGAACTGACTCAAGGTTGGATCTAGTCCAGCTGGGTTTGCATCTGCTCGGAGTTGCTCGCGCCTCGTGGTCCCGACTCATCGACCACGTCTGCGGAGCTCCGGGTATCAACCATCTGAAAGAAAAATTCACTTGCTTGAGATCTGGCTTCACAGGGCTTACTAGGTGAGAGGGAAAAGCAAAGATAAGTGGTAAGTTCGTCTAAGGGGAATATTCTGATGGCAAATCCTAAACTAAACAATCACTTAGCCGAAAAGCTAACAAAAGAATCAGATAAATCACTTCAATAAAAGATTTGATATGACTGCAACATATTGCTTTGAGGGCAAAACTGCAGCTCACATCACACTCATTGCAAACAAAAACCACTTCCTAACCGATGCTATCCTATGCTACGGTCTACTCTTCCGGCTCCCACTCAGGTCCGGTGAGGTACGGTGTGCGTTCTTCTTCTTCTTACGCATCATCAGAGAACGTCCATCGGTTGCAGAACTGCGTTGTAGGTGCTGCTGCTGGAATGATGAGTCGAAGGTACTCTCGGCGATCATCTACCATGCGTTGTCTTTCCTCCGGGCTGGGCGGCGTAGGCGAGGGCGGGGGTGTTGGCGTCCGCGGGGTGTACTCCTCAGGTTCATACTTCCTCTTGTACTCCTGGATGAGCTTGGTCAAACTGATCTTGTACCGCCGACAAAGATGAGTGACGGCCTTGCGTGCAGCTGCTTGTGCATTTGAACCTTTGAAGCTGTGGTGTACAACGTGACCTCCAAGCTTGGTAGTGAAGTACAGCCTGGTGAAATGGTATCCTCTGACCTCATCATCCATGGAGCTATAAATTGGTGTTCTTTTGAACCCAAGACTTCTTAGCAACACTCGAAGAACTCTCCTCCATCCTCCTGACCTGCTATAGTTGCTTTGCAACATCTACAGCACGGCACAAGATAAGGGTCAGTTTAAAATTTTCATTTTTGCAGAAATTTTAAGGTGAGAGGCGAGAATCCCTAAGAATAAGGTAAGAGAGTAAAGAATTTGCTAAATATCAGGTTTGGTTGTTTTGTCTTTAGAAAATAGGTTTTTGAATTTTTGAGACAACGACTATCTGACTAGGGTTTCGTCCAACAGTCGATATGGCTCTGATACCATCTCTGTCGAGACCCGAATATACAAATCCGGACTCTACTGTGTATGCTGCACTAGTCCAGGATCACGCTAGTGCACACAGCGCAAACAAAGACAAATATTATCCACATCACGATATTCTAAAGAAAATCCACATTATATTAATAACCATCAGAGTATGACCTTATGGCCAAGCTTACAATTATTAGCCTGAAGGGCTTTAAAGAAACTAGCAGCGGAAAATCCAAAATTAAGCGTAGTAGCCACTCGACATGCCCATGTGCAATCGATCGGGAGCGAAGTCCTAATCCGTGAAGTCCTCGTAGTAGCCTCCTTCTAGCAACTCCTGCGATCTGGTCCCTCCTCCTCAACTGAGCAACATGGGCATAAAGCCGTGAGTACATTGGTACTCAGCAAGTCGTTTGTAACAAATGAATGCAATATAGTATGCAAGGCTTAACAATGGATAGCTGAAAGGTTAGTTTTGCATAAAGCGACAATTGAAGTAAATACAATAAATAGATTGTAAAGCGAATTTAGCAACTGACACTAAGTAGATAACCAAAGGAACTAAATAAATCCACAAGTGAACTAACCATTCACTTCCCAGCTCAAACCAAACCAAAATTTCATAAAGACTCTACCCCTCGTGTGAAATCACCGAGCATTGTCCATGACCGAGGACACGGCTATTCGAATAGTTTTACACTGCAGAGGTTGCACAACTGTACCCACACGATGTGATTAGCCTCAGCTTAAGGAAATCACAACAAGGCTTTTACGATGATCCATCTCCACCCGATCCCACTCGCTAAGGATTCGCCGTCGAGTAGGGTAACCCCCTAGTCGATAATTGCCCCCTCTTGCGCCACACAACATCAGTAGTAAAATCAAAATGGAGACTTCACAAATTATTATGCCAGTCTATCCCATACTAGACATGTGGTTTGCACGATTAAGCTCGGATCAATGGCGCACAAAGTTAAGTCCTTAAAGTTACCAGCGAAGCATCCACATCCCAATGTGCATCCAAAGACCCCTTTATCGCACGATCATTCGCCCAAGTAAAAGCCAAGTTTGTATAACCCATGCCCATGACACTACCCATGTCATGACATACAAATTTTATAACTGTGGCTAACCACCACGTTCAAGTAAATCATTAAGTCAAAATTTATTAATCACATGTGATGACAGACCCAACATACTAATAATAAGCATGGCTAAGCAATTAGACACTACCCCATGTGACAATTATTATTTCATCACTAAATAATTCCCAATCCTAAGATGTCAATGGAATCATGGTTGCCAAATTATCATGGAGGGATTTAATCAATTAGGAGTATAACTACCAATACAAGGTTTTAATAACAAATAGCAATGCATGATAATTTGAATCAAAATATTACATAATAGATTGAAATCTAGGTTCAACATGATCAAAGAATACGACTTGCCTTGGCCTTGCTCGGATGAGGATCTTGATCTTCAAATCCAACTTCCGCTCCCTCGAACACGCGATCTAACGAGAGAAAACGAGACGAAAAGACAAAAAATAAATTCAAATAAAATTCAAATGAACTCCAAAAACTTTCAAACCTGAACCAAAAGGTAGAGCTCAATTTTAGATGAATTTAGAAAAAAAGAACGGGGTCAATCGGAGCTAGGACGAGGGAGAACGGGCTCTTGGAAAATTGGATTTTCTGAAAATCTGGAAAATTGGAAAAGTGCACCGTGCTGTGGACCGGGCGCACGGGAAGCTGGGTCTACGGTGAGCTCGGCGCACGGAACAGTGCGGCTGACTGGGCTGCTGGCGCAAGCGGTGATCGCTGACGTGGCTGCTGACGGGGCGACACGTGGGCGGTTTTGGCTGACGTGGCAGGGTGACGTGTCATGCTGACGTGGCAGCTGACGTGGCACATGGGGGGACTTCGGATGCTGAGGTGGCAGCCACGTGGCAAGCCACGTGGACCCTAGGGCTGAGGTGGATGCTGACTGGGCTGGTGACGTGGCTCGACTGACCGACCGGTTCACGGGCGCACGGCCGCAGTGGGCCTGGCCGGCGGCGGCTTAGCGCGACGGTGGGCGGCGCCCACGGAAGGCGAAAAGTCGCGCAGCGTCGGCGCCGCTAACGCACGCCGCGCAAGAGCCGAGGACGCGGAGCGCCGAGGCGGCGGCGAGGCGCGCGCGCGTCGCGCGGTGTAGCGGCGCGGCGCGGCGCGGCGACGAGGGGTTCGGCGGCGGGTGCAGGATGGGCGACGGTTGGCCGCGGCGGCATCGAGGCGGCGGCGGAACTCACCGTCGACGAACTCCGACGGCGAAGGCAAAGCGCGACGACGGCAGACGGCAGCGGCGCGGCGCTCGCGCGGCTAACGCGGCGGCGGCGGCGGGCGGGACGAGGTGGTCCTCGGGGTCGGGGTCCCCTTTTATACCCGGGCGGCGAGGTGTCCGGGGTGATTACGGCGGCGGCAGATAAGGAAGGCGGCGGAGTTCGGCTCGGGCACGGAAGCCGAGACGCGGCGGCGGCGCTCTCCCGATCGGAGACGGGGAAGGAGTCCCGAGCAGAGACGACGGGTCTGACGAGGGGGCCCCACATGTCGGTGGCACGGGCGAGCGACGGCTGCGATCGAGTGCGGGCGCGAGCGGCAGCGGCCGGATGAATGACACGCGGTGACCATCGGGGAAGCCGAGGCGGAGCGGGCGCGGCGCGGATGCTCGACGCAGTGCACGCGCGCGCGCATTGGTTTGGTAGCGGAGCCGAGGCGGGTTGGGCGGCTGGTGGGTTTCAGCCCACTGGCCGGTTGGGATTTTGCTGGGGTTTTTCCTTTTCATAAATTCATTTAAATCCTTTTGAGCTCTAGAAAATAGCAAATAAATCCAGAAAAATCCAGAAAAATACCAATAAATTCCTTGAGACACAAAGGACTCAAATAAAATAATTTTGGCAAATGTTAATGTTCAAATTATTCATATTAAATCCTTTTAATTCGTAAAAATTCATTTAAGCTTTAATTAATTCCAGAAAAATTCAAATGGTGAATTTTATTTTAAAAGCTTCAAAAAGACTCTGAAAATCAGGATGTTACACCAGCCTAACATCTCATTTGCTATAAGCAAATTAAGCTAGTTTATCTCTAATCGGGAGATGATCATTGTTGTACACTCGAGTGGATTATACGCTACTTGAGAGGTACGATGAGTTATGGAATTCCTTATATCGGATACCTTGATGTACTCGAAGGGTATAGTGATTCCAATTGGATATCTGATGTTGATGAGAAACTTTGCAGTAATAGATGTGGATTATATCCCAACAACTAAGAATTTGGCATATCCCTTTACAAAGGATTTACCATGGAATGTGATATATCATGCATCAAAGGAGATGGGAATGAAACCTATGTGAGTTACACCACAGCGGCAACCCAACCTATGTGATAGGAGATCTCATGAAGTAGCATCAGGGAAAAAACAAACTGTTTGGTTAACTGAAGGAGAGTGCATTCTATAACCCACTCCACTGAAGATGATGTGCTCTCAAATCTGTATGGTAGGATGACTTTGTCTTGATTAATGTGTTATATGGCTCTAAATAGCAAAGATATTATCCTACACAGTATTCTTGAAAGAACACACCTATGTGAGCCTGACTAATAGTCACAGTCTGTGAGAAGTGGGTTTCTTTAAGAAGCTCATGAAGAGACACCGGAGTATGACTTATACGCTCCACCCAAGGGGTAGCCTATTGGCAGACTAGTATCAATCAAGGTTTTAAGCAAAACACATTCATGTAAAACTGCCAATTCAAGATCTAGTCCATTGTGTAGTTGTGAATGAATGTAGCTTGAAGCTCTAGGCGAATGTTCAACCCTAGCATATCTCCACTAAAAAAATTGGTATATTATCAGTGCTTTGGAATAGCAGGCAAACTTTGTAAGCCTCTAGGATCTAGTAGAGGATTGTTGGAATAATGGGCCTTGGCCCATGCTTTTATTAATAATTCTGAGGAAAATCCCAATGGTCTATTCATGCATGGTAGCATGTGGGATACTTTAGTAGCACATTGCTAACTAAGGTGCAGAAATACCACCTTATAAGGCGGAGCATGTCTAACCTTAGTGAAGCAAGAGAAAGGAGGACTAAGCACGCACGCTCGCTTGCCTTGCCTCACTAGGCTTCGTGGCCGCGCGATGTGCGCATGAATGATGCGGCTATTTTGGGTTCGGTCATAGGTCCAGACATAACTTTCTTTTGTAATTTTGTTTTTGACACGCACTTGTGTTAGGATGGAAAGAAACATTTAAAGATGCTCTCACCTCACAGCATTCGTTATGATTATTGCACCTTCCGTTTCTAAAAAAGTGCGATTGAGGTTTCCTTCTGAAGTCTACAAGAGAGAAACACTGCCTATTCTTACGAATAGGATCTGATTGCTAGTTGAGTTCTTTTGGCACTGCGCTGTTACCGGTTACTCCGTCCCTTCACCGGCGTGCACAAGTCATGGGGAGAGTAAATCTCCAAAGTAATTGTCCTTGAGATCCTGTACAGGAGAGGGCAAATCAGGTTTTTGAAAAGTGACTCGTGCGACTGCTCGCTATTCATTGTAGCGACTGCTTCTGCAACTTCTCGGCAATGGTCTCTTCTTCTCTGCAACACCCTTCGTTTCGCTTCAGTAACATCTAGTAGAGTCTGTGGTTTACCTTAAATAGTCAGTATGAATATATATGTTTCGTTGTTCGTAATGCTTATATTGCTAATTCATGCTCATGAGAGACATATGTGTACGATCCAGTTTATTGTTTTACCTATGTTTAGTGTTTATGTTGTTTTTATAGTTATGATTTATTTGTAGAATTATTTAATCACTAAAGTGCTAAATATTCTAACAAGGACAGTGCTTAACCAGAGGATTTAGGTTCGGGTTTCTCTGAGTTCGCGCCGTGTAAATTTGGGGGTGGCAATATTTTGGCAAGATTTAGACCACACCTGGGATAGGAAACTTTGTCTGGGCTTTTAAATGGGCTAGCATTTTCCCATAGGCTCGTTATCAAATACGTTGAATTGTTGAACGAGTTTAGAGTTTAGGCCAGGCCAGTGCAGGCCGTAAGCCCATCAGAAATCCAGAACTCGAACTAAACGACGCACGCGGGCGGGCGCGACGGACGCGGTGGAAACCGCACGCAGCCCAAGCCCAACGTGGTGGACGGCTTTGGTGGCCCCGCGCGCGGGGGGGCGGGACGGGTAGTGTGGCGAATGGTGGCTTGGCTCTACGGAAGGTGCCCGTGCGCGACTGCGCGGCAACGGCCGGTGAAAATTTGCATGACCGCGTGCGATCGTGGTGGCCGCGGGCATGAAGAACGGTTGCGCGCGCGGCCGAAATTACGGGCATGAACTGAACGGGCCCGTGGCCGTGGGCCGTGGCGGCTGTGGGACGGGGCGCGTCCTGTCCGACCGTCATGGCCGGGGGATTGCACGGGACAGCTGTGTCGGTTTTTTTTTGTGTGTATTTTTGTGATTTTTTTTGTTTTGGTAATTGAAAAACGAAATGAATAGGACAACTTTTCCAAGCGACTTATTTTCCAAACAGTTTCTCGAACTTAAAATCGTATGTACTGCTCACGTTGGCATCTTTGCCATCCGTCATCATCTCAAAAAGTATAGACAAGAACCATCGATAACAATCCAAAAGAATAGAGTCTCAGTAAGTTTATGCATGCACAGAAACAAGGTAAACTATTTCTTCGAACAATTTTCTGAGTTTAAAACCGTGTCCATTGTCTCTAAACAATTTTCTGAGTTTAAAACTGTATCCACTCTCAATGTCTCTACAGTCCGTCACTGTCTCAAAAAACAAAGCATAAAACCATGATCACAGTCCAAAAGAACAGAAATTGCAGTGCACGCGAGGCGGCAATGGAAGGTCGGTCCAATGCAAAGAATGGATTTGCGTCAGGACTTGCATTATTGGTTGCCCGGCGTAGGCAAGGTCGGCAGGATAACGTAAAGGTAACAACAAGTCAGGTCAGTGACGAGCATTCGACGCGGTCAGCCTTGCTTGCCCAGCCAGCCTGACAAAGGACTGCAGGATTGGGGCAAATTATTTTGTGGTTAAACACAGGGAAATCGCGAGATGCTAGCTGATAACGAAAATAAAACGCTGCTGTGCAGATAGGATAAACAAATGACACGCAGGAGACATGCGTAGCTGTCTTCTATTTTCAGAGTTTTCCCATCAGTCATAGGTATGTTAATAATTTTTTTTTCTCGAAAACGTAGGACGTTTGCGTCTCATTCATTAAGAAGGTTAGAGTTACAAAATGCCGTAAAAGCCACGATGGTCCGAGAGGAGCTAGCTACAAGAGAGGGGCGACTAAACCGAGAGGGATAAAGATAGAGAGAAACTAGACCCAGCCGGTGGAGAAAGCTACTTTGGAATCGAAATGAACAACAAGGCTTGAATGTTTTGGCGGACGACCAAACCGAAAACTCCTGTTTAATTCACTGGAGTACTTCGTCAATGTTCAGACTACTTTGATCACACCATATTATGTTCCTTTCCTTCTAGATCATTCAGATGACTAGAATGATCAACGCATCTCTTCCTTTTCGCTTGGGATTGGGTGCCAATTCCTTGATAGCTGACCACTTTTCCTGCATGGTCTGCTCGGTAAACATGTAAGAGGTGCAGAGAGATAGCCACGTAAAGACTCGGTGCCAAATTTGTTTAACCACTGAGCAAAGGATAATAAGGTGATCGATTGTCTTGGCTTCTTGATCACAAAAAATGCAAAATGACGACGCTGGTAAGTTATGCTTTGTCATCCTTGAAAAAGTCCAAACATGCCGCTTTAGAGCAAGCCATATGTACATTTTTGCTTTCAAAGGGGCAGCACACTTCCAAAGCTCATGGGCACAAGGGAGTAAAGTGTTGCCCTGGCACAAGGCCTTGTAGGCCGATTTCAGGGAGTATCGACCGTCGATTGTCCACCTCCAAACGACCTCATCTGCTACCCCTTCTTGCAAATGTCCCTAATGAAGAAGTGAGCTCAAAGCAAGGACCTCACTGATGGCTTGCGAGTTGAATGTCCCCCTGTAAGTCTGTTAACCAGCTGTGATTCTGCAGAGCCTCGTTGACGAGAGTTTGTCTTTTACGAGAGTTCTTCACCATAATCTAGACTGTCGGAGCAAGCTCGCGAATACTTTGTCCTCGAACCCACCTGTTTATCCAAAAAAAGAGTCGACGAACCATCCCCCAGGAGAGTGGTCGTTGAAGCATTGAACAAGTCCTGCACTGTGGAGTTTTTCGGCACCCAAACTGACGCCCAAATTCATCCTGGGTCAGTCCGTGCCAGCCACTCGCAGTGTGTGTGGAGAGCAATGCCAGCTAGCTTAAGGTTTGCAATTCCCAATCCTCCATGCTCAAATGGACGGCAAACCTGCTACCAGTTCACAAGGCAATGTCCTCCCTTTGCTAGCTTGTCTCAGGTCCAAAGGAAAGCACGACGTGTCTTATCAATTGCTTTGATTGCCCAAACGGGGAGAACCAAGGAAAGAAGAGGCTAGATGACCATGGATGTGTTAGAATGATCTCAGGGGATTTGGCCCAACGGCCAAATCCCCCTGCTCGCATACGATCGGGGCGCCACCATTTGGTGGGCCTGTCGCGCCGCCATATAAAAGAGGTGGGGGCCGGGGCGGCACGCACACCAAGGTTCACCGTGCTGCCGCCAGACTCACCGACAAAACCCTAAACCCGATCTGTTGAGGGGGCGCTCTAGCGACGGGAAGACCCACCGCCAAGGAGATCACCGCCGCTTCGGGAGACGCCGGCCGCCAGGGAGACGCCGCTCCTCTTCCCCGACCGTCGCTGCCCGTGCGCAGAGCTTCACCGACGAACCGCGATGGCCGGCTCTTCATCCTCTACACCGGACGGTTGGTACCTCTCTCTCTTTCTCCGTTTTACGTCAAGAACCCGAACGCAATAGAAACCCCGCTAGATCTAACCTAGGAGATCCTAAAGAACTAAACCTAACAATGGTATCAGAGCTTCCTAGAGGTAGATCTAGTGCGGAAAAGGAAAAGAACAAAGATTCCCCCCAACCCTAGCAATGGCAAAAGAAAGAAGAAGAGGGGACTCACTGTTGCGCCGCCGCTTCTTGTGGGAGCCGCCGGCGCCGCCGCTTGAGCCGCCTTGCGCGCGCGCCGCCGGGGCCGCTCCTTTTTGGGGTCGCCGCCGCACGGCGCGCGCTGGCTGGCTCTGCCGCCTGCGCCCGCCGCGTGCCTCGCTGGGCCTCGCGCGCCCGAGCCGCCGGGGCCGCCCGCGCTGCGCTCGCGCTCGGGGCCGTCGCGGCCGCCATCGCGTCGCGGAGAGGGCCGCCGCTCCATCGCCTCGCGGGACGAGGAGCCGCCGCTCGATTTTTCGCAAGGCGGCGCAAATGAGCTAGGGTTAGGTTGCTCGCTTTTGATCGGCGAAGAGGCGCCGAGCCGTCGGATGGCATCGAACACCGAGGTCGCGCGAGCCGCACGGCTTCTTTTGGCCCAAAGCGGAAGGAAATTTCCGCCCAGCCCAGTTGCGGCGCGCGGCGCGCGCGCGCGCGAGAGCGCGCGGCGCGCGCGCGAAGCGTGGGAGCCGCCAGCGGGCAGGCGTGAGGCGTGGCGAGCGCGCGGCGCACCGGGGCGCCGCGCGTGAGGCGCGGCCGAGCCAGCCGCCGCGTGGCGTGGGCATGGCGCGCAGCCGGCCAAATGGCGGTTTGAACAGTAAAACCGAAAATTGATGTTTAATGTTTTTCGAAGTATTTTTGATGAATTTGAATGAAATTTGATCCAAAATCTCAGTAATTTTTGCACCAACGTGTTTATTTTTCCGAGATTAAATGTGCATGATAATGCTTCGAATAATGAATTATTTTTAGAATAATTACGATTTCATTGCAAAAGTTAATGTTGATTGATTTTCATTATTAAATTCGAACCAACGGAGAATTTAATTTTGGAAAAATAGAGATAAATCCTGATAATTATGATATTGTTATTTTCGACCAACGTTGATAATAACAAAGATTATAATTTTTAATTGATGATTTTTATGCATTATTTCTATTTCTGCCCAACAGTGATGTAGATTTAATTTATAGATAAAATTGTTTTAAATTGTATGTCGTATTTTTGACCAACGTTGGAAATAAGGCATATAATTTTCCTGTTATGTTCTCACTTTATTTGAAATATTTTTCAGGCGGATACAACTTGATGAGTTGTACCAGAGAGATCCCCACTCTTAAAGGAGATAATTATGGAGAGTGGAAGAAAAAGATAGACTTAGCGTTTATCTAGGCTGAGGTGGACTGGGTCCTCACTACAGCACGTTCCACTGAGCCTATGGCACCAGTGAGGGATCAAAATGAGGATGATCTCGCTTGGCGAGAAAAGACAGAGGATCATGCTCCTTACTGATGTCTTATGACCTTGAGCATAAGAAATGGACCACACCAACAAGAAATGTATGGTGTGATAAAGAACACGATTGAGCCTGCTATTGTGGGCTCAATCGCAGAGTGTGACACTGTCACAGAGTACCTTGAGAGAATAAAGAGTCAGTTTACTAGCTCTTCAAAGACTTATGCTACACAGCTGATTAAACAGCTTGTGACAGAGAGGTACTCTGGTGGTGGCCAGTGGCATAAGAGAGCACATCGAGGATGAGCAACTTGGCATCCAAGCTTAAACCAATGGATTTGGCTCTCAAGGATGAGTTCCTTATTCATTTGGTTTTGCTTCCTTGCCTAAAGAGTTTGACACTTTTGTTGTCAACTATAACATGCAGCCCAGAAATGGGACTTGGAAAAGTGCATAGCTATGTGTGTGCAAGAGGAGGAAAGAATTAAATCCTCACATGGTGGATCTATCAACTATGTGAAGGATAACAAGAAAAAGAACTTCAACAGACCTCCTTCTCAAAGAACAAGGAAAAGCCTCATCCATCACCTCAACAAAATAAATTTGTCAGAGACAAATATCGTTGTCTTCATTGCAAGAAGACGGACACTACAAGAAGAATTGTCCTGATTATTTAAAGATGATAATGGCAAAGAAAGGTGAGAACATTATTACCTTTATAAATGAATCCATGTATGTGCAATATTCGAAATCCACTTGGTGGATTGACTCAGGAGCAACTGTTCATGTTGCTAATTTATTTACAGGGATTCCGTTCGACGAGGACTACGCAAAGAAACGAAAGATGCATTAAAGTTGCAAATGGAGTCCAAGCTGAAGTTGAAGCCGTTGGCGATCTTTCATTAGAGTTAGCTAATGGCTCCAATCTTTTACTTAGAGATGTCCTTTTGTTCCTCTTTACTGAGGAATTTGATTAGTGTTTCAAATTTGGACAAAGATGGTTATGATTGTAATTTTGAAATGGCAAGTGTGAAATAATGTTTAATAAAGAATGTGTTGGTCTTGCCATCTTACGAATGAGCTTTATTTGTTATCATTATGTGATGATGTGAATGTCGTATGCGATAATGGGAAGCGTCGCGTGCAGAAAGTGATTGAATCTCGTCTACGAATGTAAACAGAAAACGAAAGAGAACTCTAGATGAGTCGTCGAAATTATGGCACTGTCGTTTAGGCCATATTTCGAGGGGGAGAATAAAAAGACTAGTTAAGAATGATATTCTTCCTCCATTAGAGTTCTCAGACTTAGAACAATGCAGAGAATGCATCAAAGGAAAATATGTAACGAAAATTAAGAAAGACGTTAAAAGAAGCACAGGAGTTCTACAAATTATTCACACAGATATTTGTGGTCCTTTTCCTGTGAAAAGTGTGGATGGTTATGACTCGTCCATAACATTCACAGATGATTACTCCCGTTATGGATATATTTATCCAATCAAAGAAAGAAATGAAGCCTTGGATAAATTCAAGATATTTAAGGCTGAAATTGAAAACCAACACGATTTAAAGATTAAGATAGTCCGATCTGATCGTAGGGGAGTACTACGGTCGACATACCCCATATGGACAAGTTCTGGACCTTTACAAGGTTTTACAGAAAATGGCATAGTGGCCCAAAGATTCTACACAGGCGAACCTCGGCAAAATGGAGTAGAATGAAAGACGCAACTGCACTCGATAGATATGGTGCGAAGCATGATGAGCTATTCCACACCGCCATTGAGTTTATGGATGGAGGCGTTGAAAACCGCTATTCATATTCTCAACAGAGTGCCTAGTAAGTCGGTGCCCAAAACACCGCGAGTTGAGTTGTGGACGGAAGAGTTCCTCACTAAACCACTTACGTGTGTGGGAGTCTTCTTTGAGGCTAAAGTATTTAACCCAAACCTTGGGAAGCTTGATCCCAAAGCGATGAAGTTGCCATTTCATTGGCTACCTGAAAAGTCAAAAGGTTTTCGTTTCTCCGTCCGGATAGATATACAAAGTTTGTAGAAACGAGACACGCTGTCTTCTTAGAGGATGAAATGATGAGAGGAAGTATGGTAGCTCGTGAGATTGACCTTGAAGAGAAGCGGGTGTATGCGCCCACTCCGATGATTCAAGAACCATTCTTCACACTACTGCTTGTCGCTGCACCGACGGTGCAAGACAACGTGGTGCCAAGACTGTTATTGTTCTTCATGTGGCAACAATGAATGATAATGAGGAACTCGTCCTTCAGATCCTATAGAACCTATTGCCACAGATGAGGGGAGCAACAAAGACCTCAAGCAGAAGATGTACCAAATGAGGAGGCCCGAGGAGGTCTCAAAGAGTAAGAAGATCAGCTATTTCGATGATTATCAGATTTATCATACAGAGGAATTTCAAATGGAGGATGATCCCACCTCATTTGAAGAAGCCATGAGAAGCGAAAATTCCTCAAAATGGCTTGAGGCCATGGAAGAGGAAATGAAGTCCATGAAGGCTAATAAAGTGGGACTTGGAAATTATTCCTAAAGGAGCCAAAACAAAGAGGGTGTAAATGGGTCTACAAGACAAAGCTTGACTCCCGAGGGAATGTAGAAAGATACAAAGCGCGACTTGTGGCAAAAGGATTTACGCAAAGAGAAGGGATTTATTACAATGAGACCTTTTCTCCAGTCTCATGTAAATATTCCTTCAGAATCATAATGGCATTAGTAGCACATTATGATTTAGAGTTACATCAGATGGATGTAAAGACGGCATTTCTTAATGGGGATTTGGAGGAAAATGTTTACATGGCACAACCGAAAGGTTTTGTCGTGGAAGGAAATGAAAGAATGGGATGCCGCCTAAAGAAATCGATTTATGGGTTAAAGCAAGCTTCAAGACAGTGGTACTTGAAGTTTGACAATACAATAAGAAAATTTGGGTTTAAAGATAATGTAGAGGACAACTGTGTTTATGCAAAGTTTAAAGATAGGAAGTTTATCTTCCTAATCACGTATGTGGATGATATCCCATGGCTAGTAGTGATGTCATCACATCGGAGACAAAGAAGTTTTTGTCCTCAAACTTTGATATGAAAGATCTTGGTGAAGCTTCGTTCGTTCTAGGGATCGAAATTCATCGGGATAGAAACAAAGGGGTATTGGGACTGTCACAAAAGGCATACATAGAGAAAGTCTTAAAGAAATTTGGTATGCATAAATGTAGTCCTTCACCTGCACCTATAGTCAAGGGCGCATGATATGAGGATTTTCAATGCCCCAGAACCAGATGAGATCGATCAAATGAAAGCGGTTCCATATGCTTGGTGTCGGAAGCTTACAAGATGCTCAAGTGTGCTGCATACGACTTAGCATTTGTTACCGGGTTATTTGGCGATTCGAGCAATCTCGAATAGAACATTGAAATTGATAAAGAAAGTCTTGCGTTATTTGCAAGGAACAAAAGGCCTCATGATGACATACGAAGATCGATACACTCCACATAGTGGGGTATACAGATTCGATTTTGCGGGAGATGATAGAAAGTCTACATCCGGATATGTGTTCACTCGCGGGAGGAGCTATATCGTGGAAAAGCTCAAAGCAAACCGTCACTACATCGCCCACAATGTATGCCGAGTTTGTAGCATGTTATGAGGCTACGGGCGGTGAACGGCTAAAGAAGTTCATACCCGGTTTAAAAGTGGTTGACGACATCAATAGACCACTTAAGTTGTGCTGCGATAATGAACCCATGATAATGTATGCCCACAACAATAAGTCAAGTGGTGCTGCCAAACACATTGACATAAAGTATTATGTTGTGAAAGATAAAGTTCGGGATCAAATTATAAGTCTAGAGCATATAAGTACCGCAAAGATGTTAGCGGATCCGCTTACTAAAGGCTTACCACCCAACGTGTTCAGAGAACATGTAGCCGGCATGGGTTTAAGGGAAAGCCTATGATTCCTGGACTAAAAGATGGCCCAAAAGATTAAAGTAACTATTTCAGAACAGAGAGGTGTATTGTAGCTGTTGAATCTATCGGCGATTGACCGTGACTAGGGCTAGATATCGAGCTGGCTCGGCTCGGCTCGGCTCGGTCTGGCTCGGTAGGATAACGAGCTGGCTCGTTATAACTAACGAGCTAAAAAGCTAGCTCGGCTCGGCTCGACAAAAAGCTCGAGTTAGCTCGTTTGGCTCGTGAGCCATGGCCAAAAAATGTCTCCATCATATATTCATCCATGGAAGCATGGCTCGTTTGGCTCGTTTGGGTGGCTCGTTTGGCTCTTTTGGGTACAATAGAGTACAAATTAACACATGCATGGCTCGTTTGGGTACAATAGAGTACAAATTTACACATTAACACATGCAATAGAGTACAAATTAGGTCCATGAAAGCAGCATATGCATATCTAAATTCCTGGAAGCATGGCTCGTTTGGCTCGCGAGCTGGCTCGAGTTGGCTCGTTATAGCTAACGAGCTAAAATCTTGGCTCGGCTCGGCTTGTTATCCTAACGAGCCGAGCCGAGCCAGCCACAAGCCGAGCGAGCTAACGAGCTTCGAGTTTTTCGTCCAGGCCTAACCGTGACGATGAGACATGTTCTATGCACTAATCTGTGATGGAATGTGTAAAGCCAAAAGTAATTAAAGATAAAGTATAGATTGAGATCAAGGGGGAGAATGTTAGAATGATCTCAGGGGATTTGGCCCAACGGCCAAATCCCCCTGCTCGCATACGATCGGGCGCCGCCCATTGGTGGTGGGCCCTGTCGCCGCCGCCATATAAAGAGGTGGGGGCCGGGGCGGCACGCACACCAAGGTTCACCGTGCCGCCGCCAGACCCACCGACAAAACCCTAAACCCGATCTGTTGAGAAGGCACTCCAGTGACGGGAAGACCCACCGCCAAGGAGATCACCGCCGCTTCGGGAGACGCCGACCGCCAGGGAGACGCCGCTCCTCTTCCCGACCGTCCGCCGCGGCGCAGAGCTTCACCGACGAACGCGATGGCCGGCTCTTCATCCTCTACACCGGACGGTTGGTACCTCTCTCTCTTTCTCCGTTTTACCTCAAGAACCCGAACGCAATAGAAACCCCGCTAGATCTAACCTAGGAGATCCTAAAGAACTAAACCTAACAGGATGTTCACACAACTTTGACGATGACAAGTCTTCCTGTGCTTGAGAGTAGATGCGCTTTCCAGGTTGGGAGTCTTGTTTGAAATTTGTCAATGTAGGGCTGGATGTCTCTTCTGCGCAGCTTGCCGAAAGTGAGGGGCACTCCAAGGTAATTGACAGGGAAGTTTTTAGCATTGCATCCGAAAACCTCTTTGGCAGCATCAAGATCCTCTTGTGTGCAACCAATAAGGATCAGAAAAGATTTGCTCATATTCATTTGGAACCCTGTAGCTGATTCGAAAAGCAATAGAATTTCCTTAGTAGCAATAAGGTCTTGAGGCGTCGAGGAGATGAAGAGTATGTGAATTGGAGGAAGAAGGAGAAAGGCAGATTGGGGAAGATGCCTTGCATCGGAGCACAGGCTTCCATTGATAATATAACGATACAATCAGTCATCCATACATGGCAAGGTATAAACTAGGAAGGTCTATACATGGCAAGCTCTATACATGGCAAAGCTATATACGGCAGGGTCTATACATAGCAATGGCAAAGCTATACACGGCAAGCAATGCCGGAGATAGAGCAGGATTGCTTAACATCCCCCCGCAGTCGAATGGTGGTGCGGACCGACATGAAGACTGGAACGAAAAGTCGTAAAAAGAGGAGTGGGAAGACCCTTAGTCATGATGTCGGCGAACTGATGTGAAGAGGGAACATGGAGCACACGAACATCACCAAGAGATACTTTCTCCCGAACGAAATGAATATCGATCTCAATGTGCTTGGTCCTCTTGTGTAGAACGGGGTTGGATGACATGTAGACAGTTGAGACGTTGTCACAGTATACGACGGTGGCCGAAGACAGCGGAGAATGAAGCTCAGAGAGAAGTTGTCGTAACCAGCAGCATTCAGCAACAGCGTGTGCGGCACCGATATTCGCCTCGCTACCGAGCGAAACGGTGGCCGACGCGTTTGGAAGCCCAAGAGATCAGGTTGTCGCCCAAAAAGATGCAGAAACCCGAGGTGGAGCATGATCGTCGGGCAACCGCCCGATCAAGATCATCGAGTAAGCGGTCAGCTGAGTGGACGGTGAAGCATATAGAGTGAGGCCGTGATCCTGGGTGCCCTGAATGTACCGGAGTATACGCTTGAGGAACTGAAAATGAGGTTCCCGTGGAGCGTGCATATGTAGGCAGACCTGTTGGACAGCATAAGCAATATCGGGCCTGGCGAGAGTGAGGTATTGTAGAGCCCCGGCGAGACTGCGAAACTCGGAGGGATCTGAAATAGGAGCACCATCAGTAGCAGACAGCTTGGCCCGAGTATCCACTGGAGTTGTGCATGGTTTGCAAGTGATCATCTTGGCGCGAAGAAGAAGCTCACGGGCATACTTCTGTTGGGAGAGGAACATCCCATCTGGAGTGCGGGTGACAGAAGCGCCCAAGAAGTAATGAAGATCACCAAGGTCTGTCATAGAAAACTCCCGGCTGAGAGAAGCAATAAGACTGCGAAGAAAGGCATCGGAAGAAGCAGTGAGAATGATGTCATCCACATAAAGAAGCAAGTAAGCTGTGTTGGTGCCGTGGCGAAGAACAAACAAAGATGTGTCTGATCGTGATGGGGTGAAACCAATGGAGCGAGCAAACTGAGCAAACCGCTGGTACCAGACACGAGGAGCCTACTTGAGTCCGTAAAGTGAGCGATGTAAGTGACAGACATGAGAAGGCCGTGAAGGATCCACAAAACCAGAGGGCTGCTCACAGAAGACTGTCTCATTAAGGGAGCCGTGGAGAAAAGCATTCTTCACATCCAACTGATGAATAGGCCAGGAGTGAGAGACAGCAAGATTGAGGACTGTCCGAATAGTAGCCAGCTTCACCACAGGACTGAAAGTCTCATCAAAGTCGACGCCAGGTTGTTGTGAGTATCCACGGACCACCCATCTTGCTTTGTAGCGAGCAAGGCGACCGTCGGAGTGAAACTTGTGTTTATATACCCACTTGCCTGTGACAATATTTGCACCAGCCGGGCGAGGGACAAGAGTCCAGGTCTGGTTCTTGACGAGAGCATCAAATTCCTCGGTCATGGCCTGCCGCCAGTTGGGGTCTTGAAGAGCAGAACGGTAGTTCTTCGGTACAGGGGAGATATCTGTTGTGACGGCAGATAAACTCAAACGATCAACTGGCTTCACAATCCCTGCTCTGGCCCTGGTGATCATAGGGTGCGGCCCAGTCGCAGGACGTGCAGTCGGCCTGGTAGGTGGCACAGCAGAGTCCTCAGGGAAGAGAACGCGACCCGGCAAAGCAGTCGATGGGCCAGAGCAAGACGGCCCCGTCTGGTCCGCGGAAGAGCCAGAGGAGGACGGTCCATGTGGCGAGCTGGACGACCACGCCCGAAGATCGTCATTCTTCTGGGAGGGTCCGGAGCCATCACGAGACTAGGAGTCGGGGAAGGACAGCCCGGTCCGAACGGCTGAGACCGGAGACCACGCGCGGTGGTTGGAGACCGATCCGCCAGCGCGAGGGCGTGCGCTGGGGGGCGGCGACTCGCAGGACCGCCTATCGGTGGTGGGGCAGGCCTCAACAGTGCCAAACCTCCTGTAGAAAATCAAATATAGTGCCTGCCGGTTGTTGTGACAGACGGGCAAAGGGAAAAATATCCTCACAAAAAGTGACATGTCGGGAAATGAGAATTCGTCGAGTGACTGGATCATAACACCGGAACCCCTTATGGTTGCTAGGATACCCAAGGAAGACACAGGCGACGGAGCGCGGAGCTAACTTATGTGGGGTTGTGGATGAAGTGTTAGGGTAGCAAAGGCAACCAAAAACACAAAGATGGCTATAGGTGGGGGTTTTCTTGTGGAGAAGCTCGAATGGTGTCGAAGACAAAAGTGTGGAGGTTGGATGACGATTGAGAAGGTGTGTGGAGGTGGCGAGGGCCTCGGCCCAAAAGGAGGGTGGCATACTAGCTTGAATGAGAAGAGTGCGAATGACATTATTTATGGTGCGGAGAACACGTTCAGCTTTCCCATTTTGTGGAGAGGTATGAGGGCAAGAAAGGCGAAGATGGGTCCCGTGTGTAGCAAAAAAAACTCTGTCATACGAGAGCTAGTGAATTCACCACTGTTATCTGCTTGAACGGCGAGGATGGGGTGGTTGAATTGTGTGCGAACATAGGGAAAGAAGTGACGAAAGATGTCAAAAACATCACTTTTACGTCGGAGAGGAAAAGTCCAAATAAAATGAGAGTAGTCATCAAGGATAACAAGATAATATTGAAAACCCGAGCAGCTTAACACAGGAGATGTCCACACATCGCAATGTAACAACTCAAAGGGTTGGGAGGAAGATGAAGTACTATGCTCAAAAGGTAACCTAACATGTTTTCCCAACTGACAAGCATGGCAAGGAAGGTGGGACTTATTGCATTTCGAGAGCTGAAAAAGGAAACGGGACAGTGGTGCGTCCGGGGTGCCCAAGACGACGATGCCATAGTTTGGTCGACGCAAGTAAGGAAGTTGGTGCGGAAGGTGCGGAAGGCCGTTAGGTGTAGAGATCCCCCTCACTACTGCAGCGAAGAATCTCGATCCTGGTAAGAAGATCCTTTATGGAGAAACCAAAGGGATCAAAATCGACGGAACAGAGATTATCACGAGTAAATTTGCGAACGGATAGAAGGTTTTTAATAATGTTAGGAACAACTAAAACATTATTAAGAGAGAATTTGTGGTTAGGTGTGGAAAGAGTAGTTTGACCAGTATAAGAAATAGGAAGAGATGAACCATTTCCAACGGCGACAGAAAGAGGATGACGAAAGGGTTTTGGGGAGACGAGTATACCGGCATTGAACGACATGTGGGAAGAAGCTCCATAATCCATTACCCAGTCACTTTCAGAACCTCCCATCTGCTGCACCGACATGGCATTCAAGGCGGCGATGAGGCCGGCCGAGTCCCAAGCTCCTGCTGCTGGAGTGCCAAGCTGTGTCTTGGGAGCAGCCGGCAGAATGGGCGCAAAAGCGGTGTAAGCTTGCTGCGGTGACGTCGTGGGCCGCGGCCCAAGGATACCGGGAGAGCCCCTGCGCCAGGGAGCCCCCCAGTTTGGTGCCCACGTCGGAGGCGGTCCGGCCCACGGGGAGAAGCAAAGCCATGGTCCTCCTGGGGCAGGCGCAGGCGCTCGCCAGTTTCCGCCAGAGCCTCCGCCACCGGTGTTGGAGTAGCTGTTCCCGCCGCCGTTTCCGCCGTTGCCGCCGCCGCCTTTCTTGTTGTTGTTCCACTTCTTTTTCCCCCCACCGGAGGAAGATCTGCCGCCTTGAGAGCTACTACTCCCACTACCGGCACTCGCCTGCGACTGAAGATGCCCGGTAGTGGAGGACAGGAGTGCAGTGGCAGCCGTCACAGCCGCCTGGTTGGCAGCCTTCGTTTCCGCCATGGCCAAGATCGACCGTGTGCGCAAGAAGCTGGGAAAGGGATCCAGTAGCGGAATCAGCTGAGTAGTGGATTCAAAGCGCGGGTTCAAACCTCGGAGGGTGTTGAGGACGAGCGCTTTGTCGGAAACCGGTTGACCGACATCTCGCAGGGCGTCAGCTGTCTTCTTCAATTTGCGGCAGTAGTCATGCACGGTCATGTCGCCTTGAACGATGGACCGGAACTCCGCCTCGAGGAAGACGGCCCGGCTCTCCTTGTTGTCGCGAAACAAGTCATCAATGGCGATCCAAGCTTTCCGTGCAGTTTGATCCTTGTCGACGATGATCTTGAAGATATCTTCGCAAATGGACCCGTAGATCCACGAGCGGACGACGTAATCTTGACAACGGTGAAGTTCATCGAGGTTGGGGTCGACGGTGCCATCAATAAAGCCCATCAAGCCGTACTTCCCAACGAAGACAGTGAAGAGGGTGCTCCATTGGGAGAAGTTGGAGCCGTTGACGTCGAGGGTGATCGGCACATGTGTCTTAACGCTTGCCACGTTAATGACAGAGGACATAGCATCTGCTGTGATGGTGGTAGACGCAGAGGAAGTGTCAGATGGCGAGGAACCAGACGCAGGGGAAGAAGCAGTGCTCATGGCGATTAGTGGCAAGGAGGAACGAAGGGCTACAGCAGGCGTAGATGGACCTGCTCTGATACCATGTGAATTGGAGGAAGAAGGAGAAAGGCAGATTGGGGAAGATGCCTTGCATCGGAGCACAGGCTTCCATTGATAATATAACTATACAATCAGTCATCCATACATGGCAAGGTATAAACTAGGAAGGTCTATACATGGCAAGCTCTATACATGGCAAAGCTATATACGGCAGGGTCTATGCATAGCAATGGCAAAGCTATACACGGCAAGCAATGCCGGAGATAGAGCAGGATTGCTTAACAGAGTATTACGTCATCCGCATACAAGGAGCATTGTCTTGGTAGGGAATGCGAGGATGTTACGATCTGCATTCGTATTGCTGTGTTGAGCAGTCTGGTGAGCACATCCATGACAATGACAAAGAGCAATGGTGATAGAGTGTCCCCTGGCGGAGTCCTCTACAATGATGGATTTTTTGGCCAGGTTTGCCATTTAACGAAATCCAGTCCCTCCAGCGAATGTCGAAGCCCCTTTTGCTTAAAACTTTAAGAAGGAACGGCCACGACAGGCTATCGAATGCTTTGGCGATGTCGAGTTTGAGAAGAATTTGGCTTTCCCTTTTCCGCCGTAGCTTTAAGAAGTTGTCTTGAATCATATGTCCTTTGATGAAGGCACTTTGGCTATAATCGACCAATTTATCCATCTGGGTCTGCAGCCTAAGGGCCAAAAGCTTGGTGATAAGTTTCGAGAAGCTATGGATTAAGCTGATTGGTCTAAACTCATATGGATGGGAAACTCCTTGCTTTTTTGGTAAAAGGATGATCAAAGATGAGTTCAGTCGATGGAAACAACAACGGTCTATGGAAAAGAAGGCACGAATTCTGGCCATGATATCCTCTTTGATGATAGCCTATGCTTTTTTGTAGAAGGTCCTTGTAAATCCGTCAGGACCCGATGCCTTCTCAGCTGGGAGTGCATTAATCGCCTAGAGGACTTTATCTTTAGAAAACGGTTGGCCTAGATTGTACAATTCGTGCTCCTGCAGACCAACCTCATCCAAATTGACGGACCTAGGTGCTTGATCCTCGGTCTGTAATAAGGATGTGAAATGTTGATGGATTAGAGAGGCCATTTCTTCATGCGTCAAGTTAAGCACTCCGTTGTGCGAGAAGGAGTTAATTCTGTTTCGTTGATTTTGGTATCAGGCATGTGAGTGAAAAAAATGCCTTATTGGCATCTCCTTCATTCAGCCAAAGAAGGCGGGACTGTTGTCGAAAGTTAATAATATCACATAGAAATACAGAACAAATTTAGAGAACGCTAGCAACAGCAGAGAACTCCAATTCGTTCCTAACTCATTGAACTCCGATGTTGTGTACTTAGACAGGATCAAACTAGGTCGACAAAGCCGGATCGAAGAATCAATTGCCATTACAAACTACCTTAATTCACAACCAAGCACTTCGCGACTATTTTGAAAGATCAATTTAATTATCGGTCACATATAGAGGCCGGTCTTTTTCTTCAAAATAAAAATAAAAGAAAAGTTACAACATAGCACAACATTAGAAACCCCATCTACGAAGCATGATGAATCGATGGTGCTGGTTCTAGCGCTGTGGCCGGGTTCCCTTCTGCAAAAATGCAAACATAACCCAAACTTTGTTACAAACGAATCCATCACAATTAAACGGCTAATACATCCTTCTGCTAATCAGCATTTCGAGAACTAATTAATCACGTAGAGTACGGTCGACGTCTTCGCCGGTGAGGCCCTTGTCGTGGCGCTCGACACACTGGAGGATGTACTTGAAGGTCTCTGTCTCGCAGGGGATGGCGAGCGCGCCCTCGTGCCGGAACCCAAACTCCTCCTCGGCCTTCTCCAGCAGCAACCGGAACACGGGGTGCCCCAGGTAGGTGGTCGGGATCACGAACCGGCGCTGCTCCGGCCCCACGTACACCGGGCAGTACCCCCTCGGCACGTCCGGCGGCGGCTCCGGGCTGTGGCAGCTCTCGTCGTCCGAGTCCGCCGTCACCGTCCTCCTCAGCCGCCGCAGCACGAACGGCGGGATCGCCGACACCGCTTCTGCCGGCACCATCTCCGGCGCCTCCGCCAAATCCTCCTCGGCATGGACCTCGTCGCCGCCCTTGGCCCCCAGCGCCATGGTCTGCCACTTGTGCAGCAGCTCCCGCAGCCGCACGATCTGCTTGATGCCCGTCGTCACCTTCGCGCCGTCGTCGCCCATTACCCTTCCCACCCTCACAATGATGGCTTTCTTGGATCTTTGAGATGGAATGCTCCGAGACGCAAGAATAAACGAGAGGATGGCATGCAATAAGAGGTGATTATATAATCGGGTCGTACTCGTACGCGCCAGAGGTAACATGGCGGCATAAAAAAGATTCCGTTGCCGATTATCAAAGGAAAAGGACTATTTGAACCTGAATTTTTACGAAAACAAAAGTATGAAAATCAACCTTGAACTGTAAATCCAAACCAGACAAAGTGCCTCCTCGAGGCAAATCAAGGTGGTTTTTCGCTGATGTTGGCACACGTGGATGATCCAAGTAGCATCCGACGTCTCATGATCCACGTAGAAAATATCTGATTTTCTAGTTTAGAATTGTTTTCTGGACTTTTGGAAGAGTTCCGAATGTTTGATAGACTTTTTTTTCGTTATTAAAAGAGATTGATTAGCTAAGCGCGGCGTGTCGCTCAAGAATACCTTGTGTTTGATTTATCCGGCTAGCCTGTTCAGACTTTTGGGTGGCAAGGCAGGGGAAAAAGAGTTGCCTTGCAAGCTAAGCAGGAATATTGATTCCAGATTTAAACCCGCTCATTTCGGCTTGAACTTTTAACTTCTGGTTTATTTTTCATTATTCATAAATTTCGCATTTTTCTGAACTTTTGGCTTTTTTGAGTTTGTTTGTCGTTCTTTTTTCTCGTATTTGTTTGCATTGTCCGTGATGAGCTAACATATTTTTCTATTTTAATTTTTTTTAAATTTAATTATGCCAAATAAACCACCTTCAAGTATAATATAATTTCAACCAATTACAGTATACTTTCAGCCATAAGTCACTATTTTCCGGCCCAACCGAACATGCCTTTAAGTTAAGCTTTAGCGCAAGCGCGTAGTGTACACTACTGCCTTTTCTGCTCGGGAACAAAAGGCGGGCTGTGTACTGGAAACTTTTGATCGATGCTAGGATAGAACATGATCACGCCGGTGCATCTATGTACCAAAAAGTACAGTAAAATGTAGACCAGGTACGCACGTAGTTCCTGTGATTGTGCCCTTTTTTTGTGGCCCGACATGACAAGAACAGGACCCCTAAAACACTGAGTGCTGCTCTGACCTCTTGCAACAATGCTTAAGCGCTAACAATGATTAAGAAGGATAAACTATGTTTCAACTTTACATTGCTTTTTTTTTGCGAGGTACTACTTTACATTGCTTGACAAGCCAAAGTGCCAATCAACCGGTAACACAGCAGCACCACAAACCGTTAAATATTCAGACACCCCGGCCTCATGTTTTTATGCCATAAGGGAACAGGTCCATCATATAATAAACAAAATAAACTAGTTACTTCTACATAGGCCATGTACGTGGCCTGAACTTTTGCACAGATCATGCTAGATCCTCAGATAGGGCCAGAGGCATCGCCTGGAAAGCTGGCTGCGGCAACGTGCGAGCACATGACGGAGGAGCTAGCCTACACGGGAAATGTACGCGAAACGCGAGCCGCTTCTCCCAGGTATCACATGAGATCTTGACATGTCGCATACTTGCGTTGTATATATGCTCCAGCAAAAGTGACGAGCTGAGCCAACGAATCAAGCGCCAAGGGGATAGAAAAGCTAGCGAGCCATGTGATAAGGGAGCTCGGTGGCACGATTGGTACGGCTCTGTCGTTGTTTCTTCTTAATTGCCGGCGGTTAATTTGTTGAGGATCGATTGTAATGGATAACCGGTGCAGTTCCGGCCAGGGTGTTTGTACGTGTTTCGTTCGAAATGGCCAAGCTTGTATAGCCTTTTTCAGATGTTTTCTAATGTTGATCGAGGTTGTTTTAATTGTTGTGCCTGCATGTGTAGCTTTGTAAGAGATCCGGATCCTCTGACGTTAAAAGAGTAAAGTCAGAGAGCAACAGCGGCGCAAAGGGAGGATGGAAAATTCACTGTAGCAGCAGTACCATTGTACTGCATCATCCTGATCTGGTCCGTCTATCTTAGATTGGACGGCATATAATCATCTAAGTCATAGCATTATTTACTCTTTGACTTCCCTTCTCAACGTCATATAATACTCATTCCTTTGTAAGGCATGGTCCAGCGTAGAGTTTCCAGCTAGATTGGTTCTTAATTTTGACCAGTGTGAAATCTTCTCGGCTATCTCCCTAAGAAGCTAATTGCATGGTACATCCAAATGAGATCACCGACGAGCATATATAGTAGCTACTAGCTAGCGTAAGCTAGCTTCCAGTGCTTCCAATTCCATCATAACTTTGGGCAAGGAATAATGTTGCCTTTTAGTCACGCAACCACACCAGTCCATATCTACAGCTGTACCTATGATTTCTTAAGAAACTTTGGTGCTTTTGCAGCTCTAGGAGATGAAAATGGACCGCAGACGGACCCGGATCCAAGCAGGGTCGCTTGGCCCGTGAAGGAATATCTCTTTCAGGGCCTGAAACTTTGGGTGCAGTGAGACGCTCACCGATCCAAACTGGGCCCATGGTTTTATTCTATTGGGCCTGGCCTAAAGTGGTGCATGCAGTGCTGCATAACTGGCACACCTACACCACGGAGCCGCCGTCCCAACACAGTCAGCCCTCCGTCGGTCCCTCTCTCCGGCGTTCTTGTTGGCGTTGAGTCGGTTGAAGACCCGTTAATTTTTTTAGAAATAACTTTATGACTCTTAAGTTTCTTCCTAGATTAAATTTTCTATTTTTGTTCTTCTCTGGTGAGTTCTTAGACAGATTTTATTTATCGATGGCAACCGGGTCAAGATGTGCGCGAATAACTCACCTATGATTTCCTTCCGATAAACAAAACCGCTACTGAGACATATGTTCTGTACATCAATAGAGATTATCAACAATCTACTTTCTACTACCGTGTTTATCAGCATTCAAGACACCGTTGTAAGATACGAAGTTAATGGTGAGGAGGATAAAGAAGTCCAGCGTGTTCATTGTCTCATTGATCCAAGGACTTGATGATAACATGTTATTCGTCTATAATCTTCAATGTAAATCAACACTGGGTCAAGACTTGTGCAAATAACTCATCTCTGATTTCCTTCGATAAACAATACCGCTACTTAGATGTATGTTCTATGCATCAATGGAGATTATCAACAATTTACTTCTCACTCTCGTATTTGTCAGTATTCAAGACACCATTGTACGATACGGAGTTGATGGCGAGGAGGATAAAGAAGTACAGCGTGTTTATTGTCTCACTGATCAAAGACTTGACCATAACACATTGTTCGTGTATAATCTTCAATGTAAAAGTTAGATGTTTATGTACTTATCCGTTGAGTTGTTAATATAAATCAGAGAATTTTCTTAAAAAAACTGCCGCATCTGATTGCATAGGCAAAAGTTCATGCGAACTGCTAGTCTGCTACGTGGTACGTTCAAATGTTCCTTTCTGGAACGGTGATGCTATAATGGTCCAACGTTACTACTATCAGGTAGGAGTATGTGCAGGTTGAGACACGTGTTAATGTATCATCACGAGACGACGCGGCACGTGTGCAAGTGCAACACCTTGTAACGGCAAGAAATTAACTCATGCAAGCGTAACTGCCACCATCGATCCCTGAAGCTAACAGTTCGGCATGCATGCATGCATCCCATAAGCTGCCCGCTGTCTCCGCAGCGCGCACGTCGATCGATCGCAAGAACTCCAAACTCCAACATGTTCCGGCCGTTCCTTCCGTTGTTCGTCGCGGTCCTGCTAGTTCATCTCTGTAGCACCGTACCGACTGCATGGTCCTCGTCCACTACCGCCGCAGCCGAGGTGACCATGCCGCGTCCACTACTCCATCTGCAAGGCGGCCACGCCGTCGGGGCGAAGGCCGCCGCCGGCTGCGGGGGCGCGGCAGCTGCTGCGTCGCGGGTGGAGAGCTGCACGGACGACATCGTCAGGTCCTTCTTCGGCGTCCGCGGCAGCGAGCTGTGCTGCCACGCGCTGAAAACGGTCGGCGCCGCGTGCTACCGCGCGATGTTCTCCGGTTCTCCGTTCGCCGATATCTACCCGACCATCGTGGGTAACGTCTGCGGCCTCGGCGGGGCTCCTAGCCCCGCCTAACTAATCCAAGAATTACAGAATCGTTCGTTGCAAATTCAGCGCGGAGAGTTCATTCTGCTACATCTTTTCCGCTGCTGTGGAACTGACAAATCAACGTGTAAGATTGAGCATAAAGGATAATTTGGGCACTTGTTTTTTCATGGCAGACGAAAATGTTTACTACGTACTATACTACTATCACAGATTCGATCCATGGGAAACGAAGCGTTCTCTATCCAGCATCGATTCCCAGAAACTTGACGGAAAAAAGAAAACAATGTCTGAAGGCTGCAGCTGGAGGATCCAATCCGCTGCAGGCACGTATAAAGCGCCTTAATACCTCTCGATCACACTAAGTCGCGGTTAGAGGTGGAAAATGGGTATGAATTATTCATAATATTTGGTTATTGTTTCGATAAAATACGGATATGATACAGATTTTTTATCTGATTAATAATTTCTCTTCTATTTATATTTGAATTCGTATAAAAATATAGATACGAATATGGTATAGACTTTTACTATCTAAAATATTATTTTATCCGAACTATTCGTATCCGTATTCGCATATCAGTGAAGCAATATATATCCTATTTCCTGGTGAGTGTGCTTCTCTTTCCAAGTATCTCGTACTAATATACTCTCAAGGTATACATACTACCAAGTACATGTACTAACATACTACCTAAGCACATGTAAAAAAATACTCCCTAAGTACATTCGTACTAACATACTCTCAAGGTACACATATTACCTAAGTACATGTACTAACATACTACCTAAGTGCATGTAACAAATACTCCCTTAGGTATACATACTCTGTATGTACATATGCACGTATGATTGGTTAGAGCCATCTTGATCCTTGCCGTCATGAAACCCATGTAAATATGTTGTTTCATACTCCAACCGATCACAGCTTGCTACACCTACACTGGTCTACATGACAGGTGGTATGTGCATACACAACGATCTTGGGAAACCAGCAAGAAGTTAGTCAATTACTAACGACAATCAGGCGATGCGATACTTACGGCAATATTTACTGCAGCTTGTTGTCGGGTTATACCTTTGCAGCATACACGGGTGGTCTAAGTCTGCAAGTCGACCCAATAACCCAACTCATCTGGTGGTATCCTGAGACAGATGGACGGTAGATATTATAGGTGTAACTACACACAGGTGTAATAAATAGGTGTAATAAATAGGTTTATATATATATATATATATATATATATATATATATATATATATATATATATATATATATATATATATATATATATATATATATATAACCTCTTATCTATATATAGGTGTATATTACTCCTACTGAGGTGTAGTTACTCCCTATGTCGTATCTCACAATGTAGGGAGTATCTCGCATAACGGAGGGTATGTACGTGTAGTATACGAGTATTTAAGACCATCTAGGTAGTATGTATAATTTTTCAGATGTGGTATGTATATTTTTTAGACATACTCCTTTTTATATGCGTATATAAATGTATTTACAAAATACGCTAAAAACTATAGACCCTTTTGCAATTTTTTCGTGTGGTTCACATTGGAGTATCTTATAATTAGTATGCGAGTATACCTAAAATGATAAAAGAGTATTTCAAGTTTATTTAGGTGGTATATTAGAGGTGGGAGTAAAAGTATTTTTCCTATATATATATATATATATATATATATATATATATATATATATATATATATATATATGAAAATTATATATATATATGGTGCCTAGGCACCCACATCAAGCACCCACATCAAGAACCGCCGTCCGATACACGTGTATGATTAATAATTTTGAGTTTAGGTATGAAAACGTTTTATACTCTTGATATATTTATGGTAAGTAAGTTTTGAACTCAGTTCAAACTAGTTTGAACTACTTTTGAGTTCAATGCGACTACAGTGAGTATATACCATAAAAATAGTTCAAACTAATTATACTGAAGTTGAATTTAATTTTTTTGAGTTTGACATCTCAAATATACTTTTTATGGGTATATGAAGATACCCACATCAAACGTTATAATCTCAAAGCAAATCAACGGGTATTGATATGGGTGCCTAGTCATGGGTGCATAAAACACTTCGTCATATATATATATATATATATATATATATATATATATATATATATATATATATATATATATATATATATATATATATATATATATATATATATATATATATATATATATATATATATATATATATATATATATATATATATATATATATATATATATATATATATATATATATATATATATATATATATATATATATATATATGAAGCCTCTTTTCTACTCCCGGTGTAATTACACCCTATGTCGTATCTCACAACGTAGGGAGTATCTCGCGTAACGAGGAGTATGTACATGTAGTATATGAGTATTTAAGACTATATAGGTGGTATGAACAATTTTTCAGAGGTGGTATGTACATTTTTTTCAATATACTCCTTTTTATGTACGTATATAAAGGTATTTACAAAATACGCTAAAAACTATAGACTCCCTTGCAATTTTTTCATGTGGTTCACATTAGAATATCTTATAATTAGTATATGAGTATACCTAAAGTGATAAATGAGTATTTCAAGTTTATTTAGGTGGTATATTATAGGTGGGTGTAATTACACTGAGTAAAAGTATTTTCATATATATAAAATATATTTATATATATATATATATATATATATATATATATATATATATATATATATAGGAAAAATACTCGTATACTACACGTACATACCCTCTATTACGCGAGATACTCCCTACGTTGTGAGATACGACATAGGGTGTAATTACACCCGGGAGTAGAAAATAGGCTTAATATCTTTTACACCCGGGTGTAATTACACCCACCTCTAATATACCACCTAAACGAACTTAAAATACTCCTTTATCACTTTAGGTATACTTGTATACTAATTATAAGATACTCCAATGTGAACTACGAAAAATTGCAAGCGAGATCGTAGTTTTTAGCATATTTTGTAAATATCTTCATATACACACATAAAAAGGAGTAAGCCTCTTTTCTACTCCCGGGTGTAATTACACCCTATGTCGTATCTCACAACGTATGGAGTATCTCGCGTAATAGAGGGTATGTACGTGTAGTATACGAGTATTTAAGACCATCTAGGTGGTATGAACAATTTTTCAGAGGTGGTATGTACATTTTTTTAGACATACTCCTTTTTATGTGCGTATATGAAGATATTTACAAAATATGCTAAAAACTACGATCTCGCTTGCAATTTTTTCGTGTAGTTCACATTGGAGTATCTTATAATTAGTATACAAGTATACCTAAAGTGGTAAAGGAGTATTTTAAGTTCGTTTAGGTGGTATATTAGAGGTGGGTGTAATTACACCCGGGTGTAAAAGATATTTTTCATATATATATATATATGTATATATATAAATGGCTTGATGTTTTGTCATGATTACCAGGAGCATGTGAGGGCTCTCTTGCATGTTCTACATGTCATGTGATTGTAACGGTATGGCTTTCTATATACAGTTAATTCTTAAGTCTTCAATGAGTTGAGACAGTTAAAATGTAGTTTGATGAGAAAGCCTTCTTTAGGATGTAGACTACTACAACAAATTGGAAGATCCCGTGGATGAAGAAAATGATATGCTGGACCTTGCATTTGGGCTTACAGAGACTTACATGTATCTTGTTTGTAAGTCCTACAAAACTTTTTACTCCGGCTGAACTAACTCGATCTCGTTGTTTCAGATCATGCCTGGGTTGCCAAGTAATTGCAAGCCCTGAACTTGATGGCATACGATTGGCACTGCCAGCAGCTGCCAGAAATTTTGCTGTTGATGGGTATGTTGCGAAATCACACTGACCGCGGCCCTAAGATCATGAAAGGCACATGCTGGATACCTGCTTAGTTTTGTAGAATATGAGATATACTTATTTGTTATTTTCATCTTGTAATATTCTCAATATTGAATCTCCAGTTTTCCATGTTAATTTCCCTTCCCAAATTTTTTGGTGAGATGGCAAATATTGTCAACTTGCTTTGCCAGACAACACTCGTAACATTCATTAAAAAATACATTGCACATTGAAATATGAGCAACTTTTTATCATAGATGTCACGGCATCGGCAAGGTGTCGCCTAGGTGTTGTGGCTAATTTCTGGGCACCCGCTTTGCCATGTCAGGGAGACGTAATACGCTGAGCTGTGACCTGTCACTTGACTCTAGAGTGAAGCTAGCAAGAGGGCGTCAGAGACAGGCGACACGCCGACTCGGGTGGGGATGGAAGTATGGAACCCTAGCACCGCCGCCACCACTCACGGCGCCGCCGTCGTCCAAGTTCCCTCTGACGAGCACCCATCCCTCCACTTCTTCCGCCACCAGCCTAGGTCTCCATCCGCACCGCAGCAAAGGTACTCTTCTAGTCTTCTACCTCGCTTCGTTGCTTTGTTCTTCTACCTCTGCGTCCTTTCTTTGTTCTCCTTCTACCTCTGCCTCGTTTTCACCAGCCGATTTCCTTGTTCTTCTTCCTCTGCTCCCAGACCAGCTCTTGCTACCCTGCTGTGCTTTCTTCCCAGATCTGCTCATGGCTCATGCTCTTCCGAGTCTCCTGGTCTCCTCCCATGCTGCTCATGCTCTGCTGCTCTCTGCTAGAGTGCTCTGCTGCCCTCTGTTGCTTCACTGCTCTCTCATCTGCATTGGTTGCGTCATGCGGAACTCCAACAACATATATCATAATACCAGATGAGTGTTGACTGTTGACTTATTGAAAATAGGTTGAGATGTGGTTGTTGAATGGATGTGTATGTTGGATATTGACCCAATCATCTCAAATCTGTTTCGTTATTCTTTTGGTTTATCTTCATTCTCCCCTATTATGGGCTTGAGACATCAAGCTTTGTTGTATACTTGTATTTTTGGAAGACATTCATAATTGTAAATGCAAGTCCTATCGAAGTTGCACAACCAGAGTATAGCATTAATTGATGAATGGTAACTAATGCAGCACTATTTGTTATACTTCAGAGTTCAGACTTGTATTCTTCATTTCTTGTTTGACAATTTCTTAACTCATTCCATTTTTCTCCCTAGCAGATCCTCTGTTGCAACATTGGGAATCCTCAGCCTCTTGGTCACCAACTAGTTACGCCTATGACAGTATGTGGTTATTGTAACTTGTAAGCAGAGTTCACCTTTTGTTTTCTTGGATATTTACATGGTATATTGCATTGCAGGTTCTTGCACTATGTGATCGTCCTGTTGGTCACCAACCAATTACATCCAAGGAGGTTGTTGTTGATGGCAAAGCAAGAAGGCAATGTTGCGGTTGCTGCCGGTGCTAACAATCCTAAGGCTGGAGAGCAGACTGAGTGGTATGATCTAACTAAGGATCCTAAATGAAGGGCAATGTCCAAAGATCCTGGGTGACAGTATGGTTTTTGGCCAGATTTGGCCAACAAAGATAGGTTCAATGTAAGCTTGTGGAGTGAGTTTATTCAAGAATCAAGAGACTTAAGCAATATCTTGCCAGTGACTTTGGAGATGTAGAGAGATGCTCCAAGACAACCACAACCATCACGAGAGAGATGCAAGACTACCTTAAGAACGGGTTGAAAAACAAGCCTATCCATTATGATGATGATGTAGGAGAGGCACAAGAGGTTGAGGAAGTCTAGCAACCAGAATAAGCAACAGCTACAGCACAATCATCAAAAGCCTCCTAGTCTTCTTTTCGGACAGCTCCAAGGCCAACCCCAAGTTTTGGGACAGATATGAAAAGGAAGCTAGTAGTTGCAGATCTTCAAACCAAGAGTGCCACTACCAAGAAGCTTTGTGCTGTAGTGGGTTCTAAATCTGTTATTTCTATGCTTCGGAAGCTTCCCCATGATGTGGTTGAGGAAAGACATGCAAGGGGGAAAGGGGGAACATACATGGAGCAGTTCAATTCAAAGGTGACCAAGGAAGACAGAGAGATGCAATAGCAGATTTTTTCTACTCAAATGACATACCCTTCAATGTGGCCAAGTCAAGGTCCTTTGAGGTTATGGTTGAGACCTTTGGACAAATTGGACCTAGCCATATTGATCCAAGTTATCATGAGTTGAGAAAAACATACTTGCAAAAGATAAAGATGAAAATAGAGGTGCTGAGGAAGACACATGAGTCAGCTTGAAAGGAGTATGGCTACACTATTTATGTCAAATGAGTGGACTGATAAGAGAGAATGCCATTTGGTTAATTTCCTTGCCAACAACCCGGAGGGGGCTTTCTTTCTAGTCCGTTGATGCATCAAGTCAGGTGGTAGATGCAACAATGCTAGCTGACTTACTACAAAAGATAATTGAGGAAGTTGGCGAGCAAAATGTTGTTCAAGTGATCGCCGATAATGGTGCTAAATTCAAGGCTGCTAGCAAACTTCTAATGGCCAGATTTCCTACTTTATTTTGGACCCTATGTGTTGCCCATTGCATAGACCTCATGTTGGAGGAAATTAGGAAGGTACCTGTGCTTAGCAGTTGCATTACCAAAGCCAAGCTATGGATGCTGCCAAGCAGAAAATCAAGGAAGCCTTGCAGTCATGTGATTGACATTATTGAGAGGCGATGGAAAGACCAAATGAAAGAAGTTATATGGCGGTGCATTGTTTGAATCCAAATAAGTTCTATGCATTCAAAGGGAAAGAAAGTGTATGTGCTCGGAAGCTAAGGGACAATTTCAACAATGTTCTTTCCAAGATGGTTGGTCAAGAAGACGAAGTATTTGCCACAAAGATAGCTACCCAAGCTAATCATTATTAGAAAAAACGAGCTTGCTTTGGAAAGACGCGATATCAAGTCAAGGAACAATGAGCCGACGTAAATACTCAATGATCAATCTCATTTCATTCAAGTTTCTAAAACTTGGTAACCGGTACTCACTCGGTCACCTCACCTTGTAGCGATTATACGGTCATCGGCCTTATACTCGACCTTATAACCGGGTTTCCTATTTTAATAACAGATTTATATATGTATAATATATTCATATAAAATCAAAGCCACATTTGATAGAGAAACATATTTCTGAGCATCCAAGGAGTTAGGTAAAAAGAACATGAATTAGAAATACCAAACTATTCACAAGAAAGGATTGCATAATCCAAACCACCATAACCTGTGGTAGAAACATAGCACCCTTTGGAACGCTAGAATCTGTAAGGCTGTGCAGATATCTAATATCTTCATCAATTATATTCTCGCAAGGGTCGACTTCCTGCAGATATAATTAACAATGAGAGGTGAGCTACCAGATGAAACAGGTTAAAACTGATGATACATAATGTTGCTAAGAAAGTGGAAATGATGAAAATACGAAATGTAGAATTTAGAACCATGTTTAAAACATGTAAAATTCAAGACATGAAATTAACTGGAGAAACTAAGAATATGGCTGCAGCAAAATTGTAAAACATACGAAAAGTTGATAAGCTTAAATGCTTAATACCAGTGAATAAAAGCACCAAATCCTAAAAATTGATGTGTCTCCCATTCACACCACATGATCATAATTTCTCCAGTGGCCAGTGATTATGAATTCTCTTAGTTACATACATGCATGAAAGCTACTGATTCAACTTCCATTACTGGTTGTTGATTCAACCCAGATATAACTAGGAAGATGGGTCAGAAATAGAATTGACATGGCATATATAGGGAGACTAGGACTCTGGGAGAGAGCATATAGGTTCTGTAGCATTTGTTTGTGGCTGCCATCACCCCGCTGCCGCAGTAGCTGCAACGCTCGCTCTTCCTAGTTATATCTTCGAAGCTAGCAGCGAACGGTAGTAGGAGGCTGACTGTGAGAACCCTCAAAATTAATTAACCAAAAGCACACTATTAAGAAGACAATTAATATGTCAATAAGAATATTAACATTTAAAAAAGAAACATTAATAAATTCAATTTCCATTTGCACAAATCAAATGAGAATATATTAGAATCAACAATTTGATTTACAGAAAGGACTCAATTACAATAACAAACCTCGCAAATAAATTCACATACATAATTTCAATTCCAAATTTATAAAAGAATAAGGAGTACACCAAATATTACAACTTAGCATTTACAACAAAGTCAAACAAATATAAATTACATCAAAACTCCATATCATCATAGCCGCCAAGTACTTGTATCAAATAGTTACCCAAAAAGACAATAAAACTAAAATGAAATTAAGTAGTAAAATTTGCCGTCAGAAATCTAGGTTATAATTTTTGCTCTTGGGCAAAAATACGCATAGAGATATTAGGATTGTCCGGAGCCAATTGGCACCATCTTGCGTATCTAGATTTTTATCATCCTGCATTTTAAACTTACCTTCTTACCTCTTTACCTATTGAAGCCATACTAGAAGAGTCACTCCTCTTAAGAGCATGCACAAGCCATCTGTCACCACCATGGCTAGCCAAAGCAACGAGTCCCAACTCTCAGGATAGACAACAGAAACATAGAGCCACGTTCCACCTCTTTTGCCACCAGCCGGCACAAGGCAAGGCCATGCCATGCAAAGGTTCCAGCAAAAGCCATGCATTGAGAGCTTAGGAGTTAGAAGCTCACTACCCACACCTCCCCACATGGCACAACCCCCTTTGCCATCAAAGGCAATCAATACCACACCCTACATCACCGCTCCCAGACACCAGTGAATTCACGAGCTCACAACCCAAAGGAAGAACCATATAGAGACACTACAGATCATCAAGACTCAACACAAACCACCAACATCGCCATTCAATCTCATACAGCCACTGCAATGACCAAGAAGCCGCACCGTCCAATATAAACCCTAGCATTCCGTTAGCATCACCATAGCTAGAAGACGAAGGCAAGGAGACCACAAGACAGGAGGACGAATGGCAAGTACCCTAGCCAGGAAGTAATTCTAGAAGCCAGCCACATCACAGAGCCAAGGGCGAGATAGAGTAGCCAAGCAAGCACAGACATTCCCACCATTTTGAACCGACAACACAAGTGGCGTAAAGTTCCAAAACCCACATCCATTCTGCTTGCTAAAGCTAGTCGGTAGAGCCAAGATAAGAAAACCAATGCTTTCATCACACTAGAATAACAAATTAGTGGTGGCCATCTAGTGTGCCCTTGGGGCCATGGATCGGTATTACCCAATGCATGTACACGTCCCAAGAAACCCACGGTTGCTCGCCACAAAACCCACAAAATAGAGGCCTCAGTGGCCATCCATGAGCTCCTGAACATCGACATTTGCTCCCCCGACGCAATGTCCATGTCTAGCCCCCACATGGTTGCTCACCAAACCCCCAACACCCTTATGAGTAATCATCAAGGCATGTGCTACACATAGTCTACGCTAACAACCAATAAGAATGCATAAGAGTAGGAGTAGGGAGGGGAGAAGAAACCAAGTAAAGCCAAGGAAGTAGCGTACTGCGTCGGTGGTTCATGGCCACCGTGGCGCAGGAGACCGACGAAGGGCAATCGGAAGGCGAGCCGACAAGGACCGAGGCACGGTGCCAGAGCTGTGCGCCGGCAGCGTGCCGTTGCCATGGCGCACATGCCGTAAAGAAGAACCAGCTAAGCCTTCACGTATCGGCCAGACCGGGACCGGCGGAGTCGCCACAAGAAGGGAGATGAGGGGATTCGGAAGTAGCAGAGAAAGAGAAGAAGGGGAATAGGGAGAGAAGGCATCGGCCGAATTGTCATGCAGCCGAGGTGACTGTTGGGCCATGCGAGTCGGCTTGGATATGAACCGCATAAGAGGGCCGAGTGAGCCAAATTTAAGTAAATCAATTTTAAAAGAGGTTCAGCACAAAAATAAACAGTAAAGAAAATAAATGAATAGTAAGGTAAAATACATATGTATGTATACCAATTTAAAATGTATGAGAACATCGTCAACGAAACATACTCTGTAAATAATACCCACAAGCATATTTAGAGGACCAAAAATGTTACAGATTTAACAAGGATTATTGTTTCATCTAAAATATAATTAGAAATTAAAAATGGGACTTTTATCTTAAAATAATACAGGAGGGGATTTGGTTCCATGGGAAGAGACTACCCAGGCAACCACTGAGGTCATTACATATTAGTCAGGCAAGTAAAGCAGACTGTCAAGCTTGTTGTGGTTCATGAAATGTTTTGTTTTGCCACAGTTATTTCCAAATTTTTGGATGCTGCATTAAAAGTAATTTCTAAAAGAAAAGAAATTGATTAGAAGGATGGATAGCATGATAAGAGTCGAAAGAGAACAGGGCCATTGGAGGAGCAGAGGACTGTAAAGAAAATAATAAAGGAGGTTAGAGGGTGCTCTAGTTGTGAGTTCAGAGGCAGGTGAGACCCTCTACGTATGGTTATTATATAAAAACTAGGAAACAATCTTCATTGTGAAATGAATCGTAAAACAGTATCAACCATATTCCCTGTAACACCCCGCCTATCCTCTGGGCCTAGAGTGCTACCATCATTGCATAATAATACCGGCTGGAGCACCAGAGGTTGAATGATTTGGTTTACGTCAAGTATAACAAAAAGATTGCTGAAAGATTTCAAAAGATGCATGTAGAGGGAAGCAACTTTTAAGTCTTTAACCTACTAATCTTTGATGAGTACGAGTGAAACATTGACTGGATTGATGCGGGTGCTGAAAATGTCTATGAGACAGAGCCAGATAATCTGGAATGGGCTCTTATTATGAAGTTGTGGGGTCATCAAGTGTGCTCCGTGACCACAATCTACCTAGGAAAGCCCGTGTCTCTGGGAATGATGTTTTGACTCATCATTGGCGAGGTCATGGAGGTGCAAGTACAAGCTCATGGCCGGCTGAAGAGGAAGGAAGTAGGAGTGGTGATGATCACAACGAAGATGTTGAGAAGGATGATGAAAACATGGAAGATGACTACGGCGAAGCTCCTCCTAGTCCTACATTTCACACTACTGGGACAAAGTGGTGTTGCAAGCCATGAGGGAGAGGATTCAGATTATGATTGTAGATAGCCTCCTTTGCAATTTCAAGCTTTTGCTATTGATTATCTTTTGTTGTTCAGCTGTTCGGCCTGTTCCTGTTTAAGACTTGTAGGGCCCGTTCATATATGCTTTTGGTTTTACCTTTTGTCTTTGGTTTATAAATAGTAACAGCTTATAGAGAAACTTGTAGAGAGAGAAACACATGCGATTTTGACTAATATAAATAGAGTTGTTGCAGTGTATACTACAATCGACTAATAGACTCTGCTTTGAAAAAACACTTCATTTAAAAGTTAGGTACTATAGAAAAGTCATTTACTGTAGCAAAACATATTTTAGAAGCCGATATAAATAGAGCCGTAGACTAATGAATGTTTATGTGGCTGTGTTGTCATGTTCTGTGATATTCGTCTTGTTGATATGTTCATCCTTGCTTTTATATTGATTCATAATTGGTTCCTTTGAGCATGTATTCAGGATAATGTGGGATTCATCTTAGCAAACATATTAAAGATGCTTGTTATTGCAAGCATCAGATGACCTAGTCACCGAGGGGATTCTGTTGTTGATTTGCATTTCTAGCCAGAGAAGTGTTTTATATCTAAATCAACACTTCGATTAATGAAATTGGTTCATGGAGCCCTCAAGGTATGCCTGCCCGGCTACCCCCACATTCTTTTTATTGTTTCTCTAGATCTAGTAGCCTAATTGCTTATTGCTTGCACTAATGTGACGTGTTGATCGTTCCTTATCCCAACCACCTTTCCTATGTTATCAAGGCGTCACCTAGGCGTCGCCTAGGCGTCCAGTCGCTCGAAGGTGGACGCCAGGACCTGCCGCCTAGTCTTTCGAAGTTAGGCGCTCGACTAGAAATTCGGCCGCCCAGCGTGGTGCCGCGCGCGTCGAGCGTGGAGTCGCGCTCGTTTAGTTGCATACTGTAACCTAAAGGGCCAAAGGAGAGAGGAGAAGCGCTTCACACCGCTCGCCCCGCTGCACCGCAATGCCGCATCGCGCCGCCTCGGATCCGGCTCGGCCGGCCGCTCCGCCTCGCCTCGCCTCGCGCCGCGTCGCGCCTCGGATCGGCCGCTGGCTCGGATCCGCCTCGGCGCGCGCGCCTCAGCCTTGCGGCATCGCTCGTCCCGGCTCCGCCGCCTCGCCTCGGCCCCTCGCCTCGGCCTCGCCCCGACTCTCGCGCCTCGCCTCGGCTGCGACTCCGCGCTCCGCGGTTGCCGCTTTGGGGCGTGGAGCATGGCAGCGAGGAAGAGGAGCGGAGCCATCGAGGAGGAGGCGAAGGCGCGGAGCCACCGAGGGGAGGCGGGAGAAGGGAGGGACCGCGGGGGAGGCGGATTCACCGAGGAGATCTGGGAGCGAGCGAGGCGGAGATGAGAGGGTAACGAGAGGAGAGGGAGAGGGAGCTGCGCGGAGAGGAGAGGGAGCGAGCGAGGCAGTCGCTCTGTTGCTGACGAGTGTGCTAGGGTAACGGGTTAAAAGGGATATGTGTGGTATTTTTGCAAATTACTCTCTAGAGTTCTACAAAATTACAATTAGATCCTTTTAGGTCCTTCCTCTTTGGATTTCTTCCGATTTACTCCTTCAGAACTATCCTATTTTCTTATTTTCCCTTTTCCCTACCATCGTCTAATCATCGCCTAGACGCCCGCCTAGGCGCCTAGGCGTCCTGGCACCTCCGGAGCGCCTCGCCTCGCCTTGTCGCCGTGACAACATAGCACCTTTCTATGCAAATGCTGCAGTTCTGCACCCTATATTTATGCTCCTCACAATTATCGGAGATGCTACATTATCTTCAAGTTGTTCTTATCTCCTTTTCTGCCAATCCTCTATGCAGGATGTGAATATGTCAGAAAACGCTTTGAAAGATCTCAGTGTACCTTAATCCGCGGAGTTGGAGAAAACCAAAGATAATTCTGTGAAATCCTGCATCACTAAGCCTGTGTTAAATGGCAACAGATGTGTCAACAAGGAAGAAAATGTTCCACCTGCTTGTCCTAATGCTCTGACTAATGCCGTGACTAATGGATATGAGGCTGCAAACACAGATGTTGAGAATATTGATTCTGAGAATCCGACAGATCTCCCAGATGTTGACGCAAGCCATAGGGTATGCAACCAGCAGCCCATATTCATGATTTTTTTTGGACATTTGACCTTTTTTTAGATTCTCAAAGCCCTAAGATTTGCCATTTTCTATTGTTTGGCAGACTTTAGTTGCAAGGTTTCAGATTCTCCCACCTGATGTCGCAGTGATAAATTGATAATGTACAAAGTCACAAGTGGTACCACTGGATTGCCCAAGGTTTGCCCACCTTCGTGGTCCAGTATTTTCATTTTTGTTCTTCATTATGCAGCAAATATATCCTTCTAGCTTGCTAGGACTTGTCACATGGAAAGATATCTTAGATATGTAAAGATAAGTGAAGAATCAATGACAGTAACACAAGCTGAATGTTGCACTAGCAATAAGGTTGACATAGTTACATATTACATGCAAACTTGAGGAATTCGACAATGATCTTTATTATCTGTATTCTGTAATTAACATAGTTACATATTACATAACAGGAAACTACAACAGATTGCCTTCTTGAATTGCTATTGTTCTATGAAGGGATGGTGTAAGTGATGGACAGTTCAATCATGTTCTGCTGATCTGCTCTAGGAAATGGACGCAATCAGGACTGGAAGGTATGCAGTAGTCATCCCCTTTTGCTTTTGTTGCATTTCACTGCTTTGTCTGAAATCTCAACTCCTTATGCTGTCGCCGTACCACGCCTGGAGGACGCCATGGCGCCCACCTGGACGCCATGGCATGCTGGCGCCCTGCAGTCACCGTTATCACCGAGTCTGCCGTGACAACTATGCTTTTTAGTAAGAAAATATATTGTCACTTTAGTCCATCATTCCATGTTCTTTTCATTTTTATCTTTGCTGTTATACTTTTGATTATTTCATGTGTAGGCCAATGCTTGAATGTGTCACAGTGGTATCTGCTGCTATGTTTACCTAACTTCCTAACCTTATTATGCATAGGTTGATAGCAATAACTGACGTGTGCTATTTCAATAACTTGAGTTTGACCTGGCAGAAGTCATAAATTATATCATCATGTTTGTCATATGAAACGTCAAATGTTTGAAAAGATCAACTTTTGTTGAATATAAGTTTTGTTGATGTTATGAGAAGATGAAAACCACATTGGGAGGCAGTTGGGGCCTGGGGGTAAAAAGTGTGTATATAGCTAACCATGTCCAGTCGCTTTCAAAATGGGTAGGTTGCCATCCATTATCCAGGAAATAGAAAGGAGATAATTCATTCATTCTTAAATTGGATCCCTAAACTGTTTGCTGTTGGATATCCAGTTAAAGATAGGTGCAATGGTTATTGAGTAGTGTGGTGGTATCGTAGAAATATTAGTCTGCAATTTTAAATGATTGCATCAATGTGTTACTCGCTGGATTCTTGCTGTTGGTGATAGCAAGATTCTCACTCTCATCGAGAGGATGACACTTGGGGATGGGGCAATTTTTCTTGTTTATTTCTCACACAATGCCATACCCACCTGAGGGGTTGGGGATACATATTTATAGGCTGCTAATCAGCCAAGCATATGCCAAGATGCTAGTCCTAGATGCTAGTCAAAAGCTGTCCTAAAGCTAGTCTAAGATGCTAGTCAAAAGCTGTCCTAAAGCTAGTCTAAGATGCTAGTCTAAAGCTGTCTTAAAGCACAAAGATGCTGTCCTTGACACAAAGACTTATCCATCATTCTCCCCCTAAGTCTTGTGTGTCTCCTTGTGAGTGTTGGTGATATGCCCTAGAGGCAACATGGAGATGTTGAATATATCACATACTATGTTTATGATACATTGCTTTGTTCCTTGAAATAGACATTATCATTATTGATCAATGAGTATGTGACTTATTCATGAGACTCTTAATGCCAAAATGTTGCTATTTCTAAATGATCCCTGATCATATATCATACGAGGAACAAATATGATTCAAAGATCAGCATATGTATTGATTGATGATCATGTCTCATGGATCATGGTATGGAGATACCAAATCAATAATATGGACATGTGTTAGTGAACATATGTTGGATAGACCCGCCATGAGACACTGCAGAGATTCCATGTGTCATTAGTTGGTCTCAAGTAGTGTTTATGTAGAATCCTTAGACTTGAGATCATCATGGTTCCCAACATGCGTAGTAGCCTATTTTGGGACTACTAACCACTACTCCGTGAATCGGGTAGTCATAAAAGTAGTCTTCGGGTTTGCTATGAAACATGTAGTGGGATGTGAATGATCAAGATAGAATTTGCCCTCCTTATGGGAGAGATATCTCTGGGCCTCGATGTAATGGATTATGAAAGTGCATGGCCATGCCAATGTGATTGAGGAGTCAATCACAAGTTTATAATCCATCACGGAATCGAGAGAGTGATTGAGCTATTAAGAGGATGACACAGTCTCGCCTTGAGCTTAATCTATATCGTGAGGCAAAGGGATTCGTACATGAGAACATTACGAGTTCGTGATATGATCTTTACGTATACCTTGGGGTTAATATGTCTTGCTAGAGGCGCTATTAATGGGGTGACCAGGAAGGTGTTTCGGGTCGCGACCAAGTATACGTGAACCTCTGTGGTCGCACACTTAACGGTTGGAACACTAATTGAATGTGATTCGGATGTGGGCTCAATTCGGATAGAGATCCGGATATACTCCTATTGGGCCTCGGTCACGAGGCCCAAGTGAGGAGGTCTATATATTTGGAGGCGGGGTGAGGGATGTACGCATCTGCTCCTCCCGAGCAAAACCTAGCCGCCACCTCCCGGCGAAACCCTAGCGCTCGCGAGTCTTTGTACACTCGCGATCGGCGTTCGGCCCGGGCGTGTGGATACGGTAGAGGCGGCGCTAGTTGCGGCGTTGATCGGCATAAACAAACTACTGATTGGAGCGGACTCGTGGTGTGGTTTATCGCGTGGAGAGACGATCTTTTCGGACGATCGGCTACTTCCACTACTACCTCGACGCGCGTGGTTGGATCGGCTTCTCCAACTCATCTTCACATTGCATTGCGCGTCTAGTGGTAACGATCTATGATCCCTCCTTAGCATGATGTCACGGTGTGCGCGGTAGAAATTTTTATTTTACGCTTTGTAGCTCACGCGCGTTCCTTGGTGAGAAGGTTGAACCACCGATCCTATAGCGAGCTCGAGGAATTTGACCCTCCCAAGAGGCTTGGTGAGCGAGTCCGCAAGCGATCCGTGGTGTTGATGTAGCTCACCTTGATGCGCCTTCATCCAAGCGACCTCGGATGAAGTGGTACTTCACCCGGATGTGCTTGCCCGCTCGTGAAAAACGGGTTCTTTGCGAGCCGAGCGAACTTGCTGTCGCCCACGAGCGCCACCGCTTCGGTGTCTCGCCAAGGAGATCACCAGCGATCGAGCGAGCAGAGCGCTGAGTCGAAGCGGTGGAAGCCGCTATGTACTCGGCCTCACCGACAGGCCAGGCCACTACTGCCGCTTGATCGATCGCGGCTAACGAGGCACTTGCCGAGGAAGAAGAGAATCCCGCTTGTGCTCTTGCTGGTGTCGATGTCGCTGCGTGGTCGCTGTCATGTATCCGAGATGAAGTCGCGTGGCAGGACACCTCGGTAGTGCAAGCCGTAGTCGGAGGTGCCCGCAGCGTAGCGGAGGATCCTCTTCACGGCCGCTGATGCTCGTCGTCGGTCGCCGCATGAACCGACCGAGCGTGGCCGACGGCGAACGCCAACCGGGCGCGTGTGGGCGAGGTAGCGGCGGCGCCCACAATGCGCCGTCTTGCGTCGCGTCCGCCTCCTCCGCCGTGCTCTCGACTCGGCCCGACCTCTCCTCCAGGGTGTGGGGTGGGTTGCGATCGGTGAGCCCGCCGGCTTCGACAGTGCGCTTGGCGTGGCGGTCGGCGAAGGAGATCTGGGAGCTGTCTGGTGGACCTCGATCCCGGTAGAAGGAGGAGCCCAAGTCGCTCATCCGAAGGCGGTCTTCATCTCGCCTTGAGCGCCTCGACCTCGGCCTCCTTGGAGCGGTGATCACCAGTCGTCGGCGTGGCGCCACCAACAGGCGTTGCGCCTTTGCCCGCCGGTGAGACCGCGACCTGCGTGTGCGCTCTGCTGGAACCCCATTTGCTTGAGGGTGGTGTCGGCTTAGCATTCGAGCTCGTGGTGCCCGCCGCAAGCCGCAGAGGGCCTGCGCGGCGGAGAACCTGCCCTCCTTGTCGGGATGACGAATCCCGGCGGTGGCGGACGTGACTTCCTCCTTCAAGTCGCCGTTGAGGAAGGCGGACTTGGCGTCCATGTGATGGGCGCGCCAATCCTCCGGGCCGCAAGTGCGAGGAGAAGGCGAGCGGACTCCATGCGCGCGGCGCAGTGCGGCGTCATCGAAGTCGACCCTCTCTGCCGCCACGAAGCCTCGTGCCACCAAGCGAGCCTTGTGCTTGACGATGGCGCCGGTTTCATCCCGCCGGCGAACACCCACTTAAGGGTGATCGCGCGGTGGCCGGCAGGAAGATCCGCCGGCTCCGCGTCGTTCCGCTCGGCGGCGTCCATCTCTGCTTCATCGTGACACGCCACGCCGCGTCCCCCTCCGCCTCGGCGAAGAGGCGGGGCTTCTGCCGTCGTCGCCGCCAAGCGCAGCTCGCCTCGAAAGTCGTCTTTGCGCCGATCCGAGGACGGCGGCTCGCGAGATGTTGTCCATGGTGCGATAAGCGCGAGGCTCGCGTCGTGGTAGGCGTCGACGCGGTCCTCGTCGTGAGATAGCGAATAGCGAACTCCACCATGCGATGCTCGTCGTGGACCAAAGCTGTTGGGTCGATCCGGTGGTGTGGCGCCGGTGCGGGAAGTGGTGAGCCGGTGCGGAGAGCGTGGAGTGGCCGGTGGTGAAGAGTGGGCGTGGCCGTGCCGAAGGTGGTGGAGCACTCGCCGAGGCGGTGGCGAGCAAGGTGTCGAGGTGGGCGAGCTCGGTGGCCGAGCCGCTAGCTCCCCGGCTCTCGAAGTGGGCGTGTCGACAACAAAGTCCCCGAGTCGAAGTCGAACCGTCGTCCACCGCCTTGTCCACGTCGGCCCGCCCGCCGTCGAACACAACGCCACGCGAGATGCGGACGCGGCGTGTGACAGGTCGAGGATGCGGTGAGGCCTTCGAGCCTCGCGAGCCGATGAACACTCGGTGCTCTCGCCGTCGAGCTTACCGATGTGGCCAAGCTCCTTGGCGAACGCGAGGAGCCGAAAACCCGCAAGTGGGAGACCGCCGGCTTGCGCCATGCCAAGCCTCATACGGCGTCCTGCCGTTGGCGCCTTGGTAGGCGAAGCGGTTGAGGATGTAGACGGTGTCACCACCGCCTCTCCTAGAAGACACGGCATCCCCTGCGCTGAGGAGGGCCGAGCCATCCCCACGCCTGCCGGTTGCGCTGCTCGGCGACGCCGTTCGCTGCGGGCATGCGGTAGCGAGTAGTGGCGTGAATGCCCTCATCGCAGCGATGCGCGAATTCGGCCGCCGTGAATTCGCCGCCGTTGTGTCATGCGCGAAGACGCGCGACTGCGGCCGCGACTCTGCCTCCGCGGCGACTGCGTGCGCTGATGGCGTCCGCGGCCTCTCCGCTGTTGCGCGAGGACCATCACCCACATGTAGCGGGAGAGGTCGTCGACGAGCGGCAGGAAGTAGCGTCGTCTCTCCGGTGTGGCGGTGTCGCGGGCCACACAAGTCCCCGTCGCGCGAGCTCGAGCCTCTCCTTGGCTCGGAAACTTCGCCCATTGGGAAAGGAGTCGCCTGCGCCGTCAACACGCAGACGTCGCAGAAGCGCTCCACATGGTCAAGGCACGCGGGCCTCGCACCATTTCCGTGGCACCGAGCCGCCGGGGCCTCGAAGTGAAGGTGCCCAAAGCGCTCGTGCCGCTGCCACGCCTCGTCCCCGACGAGCGGCGAGACAGAGGTTGTGCCACTGCATGTGAAGAATGTAGAGTCGATTTGCGCTCTGGTTACCTTGGCAAGAAGGCGACGGCGAAGATCCCAAATCCGCGGCACCCGTGCTCGATCTCGACACGCGAGCGTTCTCATCCAGTGTCCCAAGGCGATGATGGAGTTCCGCAGGTCGGGGATGTAGTAGATGTCGGTGGCGACTGTGCTCACGGACACGTGGTGAAGATGACGGAGCCGCGCCCTTGATTTCACACGCGGGCGTCCCCAAACAGCGGGCCTCGGGCGCTAGAGTCAAACTCGGCGAAGAACTCCGTCGGCCGGTCATGTGATGGGTGGCGCGGTGTCGAGGCACCACCCGTCGATCTTGTCGTTGCGGAGCCATAGCCGAGGAGGCGTGTGCTTTTGGCTCGTCAAGGTGGAGGAGAGCCACTGCGGCGGTGCCGCGGAGGTGGTCGATGCTCGCATGGGCAATGAGCAGAGCCGGCCGCTCCTCCTCCGCTGCGGGACGTGGGCACGGCGCGTCGTGGTATCGACAATCCACGCCCAATGACCAAGCTTGCCGCGATTGTGGCAAGAGTCGTCTCGTCTTGGCTTTGCTTGCCCGGCGCCGCCTGGCGCCTCCACGGTCATCACCTCGGACGTCCTCGCGCCCTGCTGGCGTCTTTGCGCGCTTGCCGTGCTTGCTGCGCTGCGCGCCGCTGTCGTGGAAGAAGACTCTCCTTCTTCCTCGTCACCTTGGCCGGCAGCCCACTGCTCCCAGTGAGGAGGAGCTTCCGCCAATGGTGGCGGGTCCCGAGAGGCGCGTGGCTCATCATCGCCAACGACCTTGAGGCGACCCGCCTCCTCGATCGTCATCATGGAGAGGTCAGCAGAGACTCGATCGGCGAGCCATCCGCTTGTACTTCTCGGGACGCAGCGGAAGAGCTTCTCCACGACTCTCTCTTCGCCGTGAGGTGTCGTCACCGAACTGCACCAACTTCTACAACAGAGTGTTGAGACGGAGAGCAAAGTCATCAACGTCCTCACCTGCTTTGAAGGCCAGGTTCTCCCACTCCGTGCGTAGTGCCTGCAATGTAGACTTGCGGGCGCGGTCGCTGCCGTGCGTCTTTGCGGCGATGGCGTCCCAAGTCTCTTTGGCAGTCCGCTTGTTGGTAAGCGAGAACTACATCTCGGGTGGGACTGCAGCGATGAGAGCATCCAGCGCCGTCGATCCTAGTCGTGGTCGGCGTCGCCGCACCGGATCGCATCCCACATATGCCGCACTGGAGCTTTACCTCATCACCGCAGCCCACTCGGCGTAGTTGGTCTTGGTGAGGTAGGCCACCCGCCGCCAGGGCGGCGTCCCCGACGGATACGGTACTCGTGGTGACCACGGTGCCGAACCAGGAGAGCCGCGTTGCCTATGAAGGCGCGCTCTCCGTCGACCGTCTGTGCCGCCATGCATGCCTCCTCCAGAGCGCCACCGACGCGTCGCGCTATGCAGGCTGCCGCCGTGCTTGCGGGGCGTCGCGGCGCCGCCTGCGCGCTTCGCCCTCGCGCGCGCCTCGGCGGCTCAAGATCTGCGTCGGCGTTGTCATCGCAGAGATGGGCTGCTTTATTTGCCGCCGCGAGAACCTTGACCTCGCCGCTGCCGCCTGGCGCCGCATCTGCCGCCGCCGCGCTTCCGCCTCGCTCGCTCTGCCGGCTCCGCGCCCGCCGCTTGCGCCCTTTCCACCGCCGCGGCGGTCTCTGCCCGCCGCTTCGCTCGCGCTGCTCGCTGCATGGCGAGCTCGGCCGTCGCGACGCCGCGTGCTCGGCGGCCGGCGCGAGGCGCCTGCGGACATGGCGCGCGCATCGGGGGCTTTGCGTGAGAGAGGGCTGCCGACGAGCTGCTGCCCGTCTCCGAGAGGAGTGGCGGGGGAGCAGTGAGCTCTGCTGCTACCACCATTTGGGGCTGCTCGCGAGGCGGAGAAGGAGATGAGCAGGAGATGCTCAGGCTACATGATAGTATAGCTCTGATACCACTTGTTACTCGCTGGATTCTTGCTGTTGGTGATAGCAAGATCCTCACTCTCATCGAGAGGATGACACTTGGGGATGGGGCAATTTTTCTTGTTTATTTCTCACACAATGTTGTTCTATGATTGTTTTGCAAAATGCTACATACTGACCTGGAGAAGTGGAGATGACTTGTTTTACTATCTCCAATCACTTAAGTGATATGCAAGGAAGTGACAAGAGTTATTACTATAACTGATACAGCTATCTAGTACTTTCCTAGTAAACCCGTAAGCTTGGTGCTTCTCTTCATTTTGTTCTCCTTTCTGCAAAATCAGTGGTGCTTTATATTATTTTTACCTCTTTAGTTATGTTTTGTATATCATAGTCATAGGCCATAGGTGCCTTGGACAATCTTATTCCTACTAAAAGGTGAGCCATACAACTGCATAAGTGAAATGTTGTTTTCTTGGTAGACATGCTTTGATGCAAGAAAATGCCCTCTTGAAGCAGGCAAATTCTTCAATTGTTATTGGTGATCGTTGTTGAACCAAAAACCACATCTAAATTAACAAATATAATGTCCAAGTCCAATTCTCCAGTACTCAAGAATCATGGCAGCCACATCTGGAGGCCCTAGTGAGCAGGGTTGCTCCCTGTCGTTGTTTTCGTTTGAGAAAATATCGGATTGAATCGTCTCTTCCATGAGTGCTGCTATTTCTTTTCCAGGTGCTGACATCTAAAGTCCTCACCTACCAGCTGGTCTCTTTCGTGATGCCAAATTGTTGGTGTCATAATTTGCATCTCTTCTGGCTGCTATTGCAGCCTCCTTTTCGTCCTTCAGATTTATGTCCCATGGTCAGAATTTGCGATGTTGACATATGCAAGATTTTGCCATTTCATTTGAATGTTGGTCATAGACTCAAAGTGGCATGAGCAGTATTATCGCTGACAGCATCCCAAATTGTGGATGGACGTGCTTGCTTTTATGTGTATGCACGAGTTGATTTCATGGTGGCTTGTTATGTACTTCATGTGTTGTTGATTGCACTGTTGACTTGTCTAGCTACTATTCTGGCACTGTTTATGTCAATCTCATCTAGAAGCAATTCCTGTGTTTGGTGCTTTGCTGCGGGTAGCTCGAAAATTGTTTGCAGATAAATAATAGGTTTGGCCTTTAGTAAGTTAGGTTTTTGTGAAATTTTGTTAGTATGCACAATCTATCTATTTGTGATGTTTCATTTGAAGACTGGAGATGTTTTGAATTACATTGAATATTTGAATATCTCTGCTAGTGGTACAGCTCAGGTATGGGCAGTACTAACAATTTTGTTTCTTGCTAGTTCTGTTTCGTCATTTCAAACATTTAGAAATTTCGAGTTTTCTGATGTTTCTGTATTCGCAATTTTGCATATGTTCCGTCTCCTCGCTGTTGGACTCCCCTTGGAGTTGGTTTCAGGGTTCCTGTTTCATCGACTGTTAAAAGTTGGATAGGGACATGACTACCATTGCATACTTTTTGCAGTGACTGCAATGTCAGCTCACTATAGTGTGATTTGAGAAATACTATCCCAGATCGTTCTGTCATTGCCAACTTGTGGAGAGCTACTATCAATCTGATTTGCCAATTTACGGTGGCTGGCAAGAGATGCTGATATTTTCGCATGAGAACTAAGACGTATTTTGAGTTTTTGTGCAATAAGGTCTTCTCATACACTTCAGGGTTCATATGTGGGACTAAACTCCACAGCACTTACAATTAACGGGTGAGTTTTTTGGCTATGACATGTGGCTTATGGCTATGGTTAATAATTTTTAGTTCTAGTGCGAGCGCTTGTGTAAAGAACTGAATACCAATAAGCTGTTTCAGAAAGCTGTGTTAATAAGTCACTTTGAAACAATGATAGAGAAATTATCTTGTTTTTTTTAGAGAAGTCATAAACCGAAAAGAACTCGGTCAACTTCTCTATGCCTGAAAATCCATTTTATTTTGGCAACGGGGCGATCGTTCACTATCATTGAAACGTGTCGGATTCCATTCGGCTGCACACTCGCATTCGTCTCCAGTTTGCCAACTGCTGTGCCCTGTTTAGGCTGGTCGTTGAGCCACCAGATTTTAAGAATGCCTGGCTAAATATTCTTTGAACAGGCTAGGGTTGTTCATGTTATTTATTTGCAGCAACACATCCTATTAAGCAACTGAACAACTATTCCTTCAGTAGTGACGGCTAGGGTTCAAAATCCCGACGGTTACCGGTCCAGTAACCGCCGGTTACCGTTTTTACCGGTGGAGATCGGTAACTGAAAAAAACGGTCGGTATCAATTTTTGAATTTCGAATTTTGGCCGGTTTTTTTCGGATTTTCCGGTAACCGGCCGGTTTTTCCGGTTATTGGTTTCAAAACATCTCAAAATTCAAATTTTGATTTGCAAATTTTGACTAGTTTTTTACCGGTTTTTCCGGTAACCACCACCGCCCGATTACCGTTACCGGCCGCCGACCGGGATTTCTTCCGGTTCCGGTATTTGGAACCTTGGTGACGGCCAAACATTACTCGACTATCCATAAGTTTTTTTTTAACTAAGGATAGAAGCTTTGCCATTCATTTCAAGAAGAGATATATTAGCCCCGAAGGGGCTACACTAAAGACGACAACACCGGCCTCAGAAGGGGCGATGCTTACACGGGAGAGTGCCAAATTGAAACTCCTACCAAAGCACCAATACATCCACGAGGCAAGCACTTTGTGAAGGAACAACAAAAAAACGCTGCCTCTAACAAACTACCAAGCTTAGCGATAGCTAACCACGAGACAAAGTACAAAACTGGGAGTCATGACTCATGGAGAGCCTTGAGACGTAGCCATCAACACTAGGGTGATCACCACGACAGCAATCACACCACAGGCCATCAAAGCACCACGACCACACCATTGATTGCGCTAGTATCAAAACCACACTAGATGGCAACCACTAACATAACAAGCCATAGCAAAAGTACATGGAACCATAACTAGCACAATGCAACAATAGGACAACCGACAAGAGCTTCGGGAAGAAGAGAGGGCGACCCCTCTACACACACCACGACCGCAATGCCCGATGCACGCAATCGACGCCCACGCGACACACCAATGATGGCTTGCCTCAATCAAGGACCCGGATCAAATGCACTCATAGAGGTCACCACCACGATCGGTCTATATAGGACACAATCAAACAACGAGTGCCCGCTCTCGGGCCTCCTCAGTGGCTAGCCTGCTCCACAAGACACATGGCACACCACGAGCCCCCCCCCCCCCCCGACAATGGCATAATGGTAGGCCCTTCTCTTGACGCACACCACTACATGTTGTGCCATTGCAACACGCCGCCGCCACCATACCGTCCACCGAAGCTTGAGGACTTGGGGAGACGCCAAAGCACTACCACATACACTGCACCACCTCGGCAGTGAGTGACCACCAGCGACACATCTGGAGCATGCAACCCTCCTGAAGCCCTCCTCCTTAGGTCCCTCCCGGTCAACGCATTGCTGTCACTGCCCACCGTGACGCCACGGAGGTAGTATATCACCGCCCCGTCGACCAAGAGCGAGCACAGCGAGTCGAGGCTGACACCGACGATGATGTCTTGTCATGGACGCAAAACCCCTGGATCCGACGGTAGGACGCTTTGATCTAAGCCCCAACAACGATAACGGCTGGGAGGTTGTAGATTCGGAGAGGGAGAGTCAAGGACGACGGGGAGACTCTAGATCCGCTAGGATCCAAAGCCAACAGCAAAGATATCTGACGAAGACCGATGATTTAGCGATGTGACGAAGGAGGTGTGGAGGGAAAGGGAAAGCCGGAGAGAAAGAGGAGGCTGCAAGACGAGGCCCCACCGTTACCTTCGCATTTGACAGAGGTGGCGGCAAGCAGGGGAAGCGACGGCTGGGGATCGCCTCCTGAGTCACCCGAGAGGGACTCAGGAGACGTGGTTTCTTTTGGGGCTCGCGAGACATGTGCGCAAGTTGCATTTAAGCGATTGGGGCACCTGGATCCTATCCATTCCTTGGGGATCGGAGGGTCTGGGATAGCCGAGTGCTGTGTAGGATATGTTGCCACATTGAAACTGCTCATGTTGAAGTAGCCCGTACTCGGTAACCGTGGGCTTGGAAGTCTTACTTCCTGTACTTTTTTTGGGGGTATGTTTAGCAATCGACTACCTACCATGACAACGAACAGCTTTGTACCTTTGTATGAGTTTTTGTCCATCTCGGTCACTGAAGCAGAATTTTCTTGGAGAATGCTATCGAGCAGTCCACTACAGTTGAGAAGAGGCCGCCACGCGTGCCTAGATTAATTTGTGCCATCCTGTTCCACCAGGGAAACAACAAAGGCACAGCAAACGCGAAAAATTACTTTTCCATCGTGTTCCTGCCTTTGACATACATGAGCGTGAAAACTTGATTGAAATGGACCGAACAATTTACCACGTGTTCTTGATCCTGCTTGCTGAGTTGCTAGTTTAATTTTCCTTCAAGAAACAAAGTTGCTAGTTTAATCTCTGATCAAAAGGACCGTATATACGTACGTACAGTTTCTTCACCATTGTAGCTGATTAGCTTTCTGGAGACATTGAAAGTGACCGATCAATCTCACTAGGAGGAAAGAGACGAAATAGCTGAGCTGAAGCTGCTAGATCGCCAAGTAAGCCGTGGTTGGTAAACGTTCAATTCGATGCGGCATAGTTTATGTCGTTCCGTTCCAAGGCCGCCCGCTGTTCGATCGATCGGCTGCTGCCTTATCTTATGGCTCAATTCATCCACATCACGCGATCGATGTAACGGTTCTAGTAGCGTTTAGCGAGGTCCACCTAGCCCTGATACATTGTATTTTCTGCCATTGTAATCACAAACTCTCGCTGTTCCAAGTGTCAAATGTGCAATCTTTTTCTGATCCGGTTGTTTAAGCCTACGTGTGTGACTCGTTTCGGTTCTTGTGAAGAAATTGGGCTCGGATCTGCTAGCTGTAGTCGTTGAGTAACTACACGTGCACACTCAAAACTGTTAGTACATCGAAGATGATGCTACGGATAAACCACCACTGAGAGCAGGTGTAGGGGGTGCGTGGTCAGGTTTGTGGTCTGGACCGTTGATTGCTTGATCGAACAGTTCAAAACATTTACATTTGGTGCTAAGATTAGTTAAATTTCGTTGTCATTAATTTACTGTAGTCCCAACAAAGTTAGTCTTTGGTCTAGGATGTGGATAAAATCTCCTAGCTTACAGAATCACTTGGAGTTTGCTCCTAGCTTACAGAATCAGGAGTTTGCTCTACACTTCTACAACAGGGACACTGAGCTGAGTTGAGCATGATTTATCACCTCAATGATTCAGCGATTAACTGCTTAACAACCACCTTGTCATTTTACGGCGATGTCACTGGATGGCGTTGACTGGTGCTGCCTTTCTAGATGCGTGCCAAGAATAAAGAGGGAAGATCTTTCAAAAGAAAGGAAGAAAGAAAAAGAACAAGAGATCCCCTTCTTAGGCAGCAAGCTTCTGGTTGCGCTACCAAGTTCCCGGCAAACGTAGAAACTGGAAAGCAAATATGTACTCTCATCTTTCCCTTGCTCAAAAGATATGAAGAAAGACCAAGAAAAGAGAGAGAAGAAAGTATCAGATTCTTCCACTAACGAACCACTAGCATCACAAATTAAACCAAAAGATGTTACCACTAAGGGCATGCAGGAAAAGGAAAAGGATGGGTGCTAGATCAACAGTTCTTTTAAAATGAAAAAATAGGGTTTGGTGTTAACTCACCCACACCAAAGGGTGCAGATTAGATATGTTTAGATTTAATTATATACGACAGGCATTAGTTTCAACTTTAGCTGTTTCTCAGTATACATCAAACATATGGAGCACGTGGTTTTCTACCACCACCTAAATTTCATTGTCTTTCCATGCCAATATGATGAGGAGAATGTTGAAAAATGCTTCACATACTGACAAACTAGCTATAAACTTGTGCAAATGAGTTGTTTGGTTCATTGGTAACTTCAATTAGTCAATTCTACTCTTGATCTATACCTATTTAACTGATGTACACTCTGAAATAAAATTGGTACTTGTACACATGTAGTAAAAGAACAATTGATTGTCTGCATTTCGTTTTATGTGTGACTGTTTTTGTGGTAATGTACTGTGTATATTTCAGGCCACTTCAATTGAATGCATGGGTGCAAAGTAATGTTGCAGTAGTTGCACATCAGCACGTCCACATGTCCTTTTAACTTATGTTGATGTTTCAATTAGTCATTGTAAGTTCACACAATGATTACTATAGTCCATTGACTGTTTGATACTTAGCTCTAACTAATAGAATGATTTGTTGTCCGCTTCAACTGCTTGTTCATATATATGTCATCATGGAATAGGAATATAAAAAGGAAAAGAAAAAATATCAACAAATCCTTAAAATTTATAGCTAATATATCTTGTCACATCTCACCTTACTTCTTGGTTGGAAAATTTTAGTTTCCACCGCGCACAACTGGATTCTGGAATTAAGTTTTTTCCCCGCGGCTGAAAATTGATATAAACATATGATATTCTCAGGATGACTATGGTATTGTATTTTTTTCTTTTTTTGAAAAGGAGGCATTGTAAGTCTAAATTTATTCTTCTTTTACGCAATTTATGAACAATATTTCGCCTACTCCTCCAATTGGGAGGGAGGTGCAGGTGGAAGAAGCTGACAATTAGTGTTAATTAACTAAACTTGATAGCAATGCATCCAAGGCCAATTAAAGTCTCAAATCAAAGGCGGATGAACAGGTTACAGGAGGTCATTATTCATCAACACAAATCAAAGCTGTTGGCATTTCCCTTTCAACCCGCACATATTTTCCTCAAAAATCTAAAAATTACATGCCCAATTAGCGTATGTATGTTGAAAACGAAATACATCATGTGTTGTGTAGATATTAGCCGATGTATCACCCTTCAAATACTACAATATCATAAATGATTGATAGTACAATTCCAGTTGGCCAGTAAGGCAAAACCCTAGATGGACATCTAAGAGTTCTCCTTTCAAACTAACCTAATGGGTGGCCTTGATATGACATGCAAGAATCCGCAGTAGAAATTTTTTCAGAGATTGGCCTTCAACTAGCTTAATCAAACAGTCCTTTCTAACCCTAAAACCATTATTAGTAGTATATTAAGGGATGAGAATTGATTGTGGTATGCTTGGTCGTGTGTGACGGCAAATACCGACCAACTACCTATTTGCTTGTAAGTATATAATTTGTGGTTCTTGAAAGAAGCAAGTAAATGGTATTAACAGTTATCCCATCCATAGTTTGATCTTTCTGGTGTAAGGATGTACTAATAGTTGGGCAGTGGTAAAACTAGGATTTGGCTACACCCCGAGCTAAATTCTAATAACCTAAAACTAATGCCAATTTATACCCACACCATGGCATACCAAAATACATCACAAATGCGTCATTAATATAAAACTTGAGTTCAATGCTAAAACATAAAACATAATAAGGAAACCAAGACAATACATAAACAATGTAGTATAGTAGAGATACAATTTAAGTACCTAAATAACTAAGATTTGCTCTCTATCCTATCCCACCATTTCTTCATTGATAGTTATTATATATATTTATATATATATATACACACACACACGCTTGCCTCATCAAGATCCTTATTTTTCTCCCGTGCCTCTCCGCTTGAGATGTAGCTTCACCTGGGCTTACGTGACCCTCTATGTCCTCAAGATCCTCCCTTAGCCTTGGTCTTACCATTGATCAGCAATAATCATCAAGCGTCCTACACATAAAAGACAAGTAATCGTCTCGAGCACAATTGACATGCACTTGTCTCTTATCAACAAAACTGATGCGAACATACACCATTTGACACTCCCATCAAGATTTCCACCTCGGCGCATGACTTCCTGTTATATGTGACACACAAACATAACGCAACACATCCTAACAAGGATCCAAAGCTCCTTGAGAGCAAACTCAACTAAAACCCAAATCAGGTCACTCATTTCAGCAAGAGCCGGTCTAACTGCTCCAGTTAACCCTAGTTAAACCCCGATAACAGAGGATCAGTCTGACCGCTAGCCCAATGCTGGTCAGACCGCTTAAGAGCACTAGAAAACACACTCTTTAGAATTTCGGTTAAACTCTATCTAGTTTCAGTTCGACACTCCAAAATGAGTGACACATAGTGTAAAGGCATCCTTAAATACACCTACACAAGTGTTTGATGTCCATTTTCCAAAAGTCCATATGACCGATCTAACCGCTCCATAGCTACCGGTCAGACCGTCGTTGTCGGGCCGATCAGACTGCTTAAATCCTGATGGCAAACTGTAACTTCGTAAATTCAAATAAAATCGAACTCAAACAACCTAATAATCAAAATTACAATATTAAATACTCATCAGTCATCACCAACATAGATTTGCCACGGTATGTTAAAACAATATCCAATTCTTATGAGGGTTGCCACCGTATGCTAAAACAACACAATAATTACACGTTTTTCTTCACCCACTGGCTTTTGTATACATGCATGTACTTAGCTTCACCTACCACGTACCTCATGTATACCGAACCTAAGAGAACAGCAACTCGACCGGCAGCCTACGCAAAAGCATATAATAGTGCGGTAATACAAAAAGAAAAAAGAAAGATTCAAGCTAGGATATGTTGCTTTAGCTTTCTTCATACGCTCAACCATTGGATCCCCTACCCATCAAAGCCCAATTCTTCAATGGCATCTAGAAGCCTGTCAATTTGTCATCCTTAATTTGCAGTTGATGGTCACACATTTATCTGTATCTCATCAATTTTACACATTGACTAATTAGTTGGTTCAGTGCCCACTTGTTTATTTGGAGCCATGTCATTAATGATACCTACAATAAGATTGGTTTCCTGGCCTTTATGCCGGCCGGCTTGGCACACTGTCGCCTCGTCGGCCTCCGCTGGTTTGCATCTGGAAAATGGGATAGATTGCATCTGGTAGACACGGGCAGAAGAAAGTGTCCTTCATTAAAAGCACCGGGAGGCTTAATTGCCTCATCAGCAAAGAAGTTGCTAGATACGTGTTTGTAGTGTTGCGCTTAATAAGACATGCTTGAAATTGAGTACTGCCATTTGATCTTTGGAGGAAAGGTTAGGTCTTCATGGATGATATGGCGATTTCCTGCCTTGGGTCATTGCACAATGACTGCTCACACACTGAACCAGCAAACTACACGTAAAAAAGGGCGTCTTTTCTCTAAAGTTTGCATGGTATTTTAGGTTACGAGATGCGCGTGATTTTTTTATTTAATCCATGGAACGGACCATGGCCCTTTAGCTAGGGCTGCCACTTTCTGATTAGTTGGGAGATCATCATGTAGTACTAATGTAAAAGCGATGGGAGGAAGGCAATGCAACGGCCGTGCAGTTATCATCCGTAGGCTTCCCTGTCCATCAGTCATTCGGTGGCCATTCCATTTGCCAATGGGATGGAAGCATTTGGAACCTTAATGCCGTCCATGCTTTCCTGCCCTCTCCCTCTACATTGTTTTCCCTCCTCACACCCGGCCACCTATGAATGACCTAACACACGCGTGTGATGTAGAGAGGGATGGAATATTAGAGGATGCAAGTTGAGCTAATTAGTACTACTGATCAACTTTCATGGCATGGATGGGGGGGCCTGCACCAAGCCAATTTTCCTGGTGACTGATCTAGCGAGTGTTAGGCATCAGGATGTACATATAAGAACAAATTTGAGTGAGTGGCAAGTGTGTTTGGCTCCAAATGCATCACCATTCAGCAAGCTAGACAGCTAGACTTTTTTTTTTGTTGAAACCAGCTAGACAGCTAGACTTGACTTGAAGGTAAAACCAGGATTCTCCTATTGAGCCCTGAAAATGCTATGGTAATGGTTTTGGGCCACGAATTCTGGGCTGGGGTCGCCGGCGTGCTAACGACGGTATTAACGTCAAATAGTGGGGGCAGTACTCTCTCGCTTTCAACCACCACTCTGTTCTTAAACTGCCTATACTAATTAACTACATGACTACTCACTCTCTTTTTATTCATTAGTGATCTTAAACCGCATGTCCTTGATAGTACTACATGAGTTCGATATCCATCGTATGCTTATTTCCTGAACTGCATTAGCTTCTTAAAATACTACTAGTATGTAATGTTTGGCAAGGAAGCTCTCTGATTTCCTTTGTAATAGGAATGCTATGGTTGTACCAAAAGTACAGCAAAAGCTCTGAATTTTTAGCTTACAAGTGAGAACTACTACAAGATGGAGTGGTGCAAATTTAATAGTACCACCTCCCATCAGAAGCTTCTGGAAGGATCACTAACAGTATATATACTGAGGAATTGCGTGACTCGGCTATTTGATTGTTCACGAAGTTCACAATCACCACGCACACTGCTTTAGGGTGAGTTTTTTTTTTGTTTGATGGCTTACGCACACATGCAACTATTTTTTTCTACATAGTTGCATGTGATTTTAGTTGGTATAGCTGAATTCAGTACATGTTTTACTATAATTTTTTAATTAACCATCTTAAAAACATATTATTTGAAAGCTAATTATTGTAAATAGTATAAATATAAGTCATCTTTAAATCTAAAAGAATTCGGACATACCTTTTTGGTATACTACTATATGCATGGAAGTTTTTGTTATTTTTCCTTTTCATATGACGGACGAAAGTTAAGCGAGCCTGCGAGACGAGAAAGAAAAGGACATCCATCTACTGCTACTACAACGTGATTACCGATAGCCGTGTTTTACACGGTGCATTTAGTGGCCTGTTATTCGCTGGCTAACAACCCTAGCTCGAGGCTCTTGCTTGACGTCAATTCCGAAGGCGAATGGCTTGCCTCTGCATGCTTTCCCTTTCTCATGTTACCTTTTTCGTTGGAAATAACTTTTACCTACCACCTCGGAATGTAACAGCTGCCTGTCTCAATCTCTCTGGTCACTTCAGTGGTAGGTTCCATTTCTGATGTCGATTTCGTCTTACTAGGGCTCCGCTCGTTTCGACTTAAACTTCTAACTTTTGGTTTATTTTTCATTATTTATAAATTTCGTTCTTTTCTGAACTTTTGGCTTTTTTGAGCTTTTTCATCGGTTAATTTTTTCCTCGTATTCGTTTGCGTTGTCCGTGATAAGCTAGCATATTTTTTCTATTTTTAATTTTTTAAAATTTAATTACGTCAAATAAGTCACCTTCAGTTACAGTGAAATTACAGCTGCTACAGTGCAATTTCAGTCATAAGCCGCAGCTTTTCAGTTCAACCGAGCGTTAGTTGTTCCATCCGTGATGGAACCCAGTCTAATTGCGAACAACACATGCGTCATTTGCAAATGCAAGCTGGCGAAGGATCGGCCCCCTTCAGAGGGGAGGACCTCTGCCTTGCTGCCGACGAAGATGACATAGAGAGTTTGAGACTCACAATCGAGGCTGCAAACTGTTGGCCCACGTTGGGTATACAAATGGTTTCTTCACATGCTCCTTGGTATAAATTATTGTTCCCTCAGACTACTAAGAGAGAACACATGAGCCGAACTGAACACCGGATACACCACCTGAGGGGCTGAGGGTTGTTGAGCCTCTGCCATCTGCCCATCACACTAGGCAGCTTCAGCCCTGGTTCGTTCACCTACATTACAGTAATTGGTACACTAGCATTAGTAACAGTGAGTAACCAAATAAGAAGAAAAGACATTGGTCATGTTCTTTTTAGCTTTTAAAAGCTATTTTTTGACTTTTCTATAGCAACTAGTTTTTAAATAGAGTATTTTTTCAAGATAGGATATACTAGTTAATTGTATTACATACTTTACTGACTTCATTTATATCGGCAAAAACCGCATGTGAGTTTCTGTTACTCTGTAATCTCTCGTACAAACAGTCCAAAAGCCCGCAACCAAAAAGAACAGGCCCATTTTAGTGTCAATCGCGGGCAAATGCCAAGACATTTTAGTGTCAATCACGGGCAAATACCAACTCATCACATAATCCCCTGCAATATCTCATACACAACTAGTAATATAATCCCACATAGGGCTGGACGAAAAACTCGAAACTCGTTAGCTCGCTCGGCTCGTGGCTGGCTCGGCTCGGCTCGGCTTGGCTCGTTAGGATAACGAGCCGAGCTGAGCCAAGATTTTAACTCGTTAGCTATAACGAGCTAACTCGAGCCAGCTCGCGAGCCGCTCACGAGCCAAACGAGGCATACTTCCAGGAATTTAGATATGCATATGCTGCTTCCATGGACCTAATTTGTACTCTATTGCATATGTTAATGTGTAAATTTGTACTCTATTGTACCCAAACGAGCCATGTATGTGTTAATTTGTACTCTATTGTACCCAAAGCGAGCCAAGCAGGCTAAGCAGCCAAGCGAGCCATGCTTCCATAGATGAATATATGATGGAGACATTTTTGGCCCGGCTCACGAGTCAAGCGAGCTAACTCGAGCTTTTTACGAGCCGAGCCGAGCTAGTTTTTAGCTCGTTAGTTATAACGAGCGGCTCGAGTCACTCGTTATCCTACCGAGCGGGCCGAGCGAGCAAGAGCCAGCTCGTTATCCACCCTAATCCCACATGAGATATTGCAGGGGATTATGTAATGAGTTGGCATTTGCCCGCAAATGCCAAGACATTTTAGTGTCAATCACGGGTAAATGCCAACTCATCACATAATCCCCTGCAATATCTCATACGCAACTAGTAATATAATCCCAGTTGTTGATCTGTCCAAAAGGGTTGTGGTTTTTTATTATAGCTTATAGTTTTTGACTAATTGTGAGAGAGATTAAGAGAGTAAAGGATATTTCGTACAAAGCGGCTCCTGTAATGATTTCTACAAGCGACTTATATAAATTATATTAAAAAGTTATTATGTTCAAAAATCGGTTTTTAAAAATCAAAAGCTAGAAAGTATTTAAAGCAGGACCGTAAGGTAATAAAGCACGTGTTTCTTTTCTTCACCGGATACCGAGAGCGCCGTCGTGACGTGATCATAGGGTCCTCTTCCAAAAACCTACGTAAGACAACCATGTAAAAGGTAACTCTTGGGAGAGCACAAAACAAATGCCGACACCTTCCAGCTACGATAGTTGAGCACTTGAGCGCCCTTATAAAAGATGAGGGTCTGTTCTTTTTTCTGTGCTTTATGATTTTTAACTGTGATTTGTAATATTTAGACTGTTTATATAAGAGATTATAGAGTAACAGAAACTCACGTGCGATTTTTACAGATATAAATGAAGTCGGTACAGTATGTACTATAATTAACTAGTAGACCCTATTTTGAAAAGATACTCCGTTTAAAAGCTAGTTACTGTAGAAAAGCCGAAAAGCAGCTTTTAAAAGCTGAAAAGAACAGGGCCTGAGCCGGCCCAACCTTAGCCTGGGTCATTCAGGACCGAGCGCATCAGAACCGAGCGCTTGCTCGGTTGGCTCGATCCCGGACGTCCACTCCTGCTAACAATGCAAGCTAGTGCTCCCGACATTTTTTAAAAAAAAAATAAAAAGAAGCCTAGGTTGATCTAACTTACCATGCCTATTCTCATCAGCCCCGCCACCGTTATTCAGCAGGCTTACCAGGTTACAGGGTGCGTGCATTAGCCAGAGTCAAGCGACACCAATGCTCTTCGTCCTGCTCACATAACCTTTTAATAGTAGGACCTGTTTTTTTTTGCTGAGACTTATGATTTTTTACTGCGATTTGTGGTTTTTGGGTTGATTGTGTGAGAGATTACAGAGTAACTGAAACTCACGTGCGGTTTTTACCGATATAAATGAAGTCGGTACAATATATACTACAATTAGTTAGTAGACCCTATCTTAAAAAGACACTTCGTTTAAAAGCTAGTTACTGTACAAAAGCTAAAAGCTAAAAAAATGCCCTAAACATATGACTTCTTTATTACAAGTTACAAGTTAGTGTTATGATTTTATAACGACTTTGTTTGGATGTATGTTACTATTACCTAGGGGTTATATGTGAATTTTTGCCAAAAGGAAAATACTGCGTTCTCGTAGAAAATGTTCATTCAATTCAAAATTTCAGCCACAGCCGTCGCTCCAAATTAACGGTCCTTGACTCTCCTATTTAAACCCAGTGCAAAGGACAGTCGCTTACCGCAGGTTCACTCCTGACTTAACCTCATTTTGTTGAAGAATTGTCACCGACGAGTCCAGTCCAATCCATTTTTTAGACAAAATAAATGGATCAATTACAAAATAATACAAAAAAAACAAGATTAAACATAGAGATAGGGGGAACTCATGTCTTTTTTATCACTTTCTCTTTTCAAAATGGTATAAGTAATAGCCAATAGAATCCCCTATATATAGACTATTGGCGAAGTGTCCATTATGGGCTAAGGCCTCAGGGCTAGGCCCAGATTTCCCAACACTCCTCCTTGGGCATTCATCTGACACATTCATGCCTCGTTAAAACTCCATAAAAATCAAGTGGAAAAATTTAGAGAAAGAGTATATGATACATGTTATGCTGTGTTGCACTAATTACCTTATTAAAAACCTCAGTTAAGAAATTTCAGGAAAACTCGTCAAGCTAAAAAGAGTACAATTCACCCTATTTTATTTAATCTGTAAGATTTATTCTTTGGGTACTCGATCTTCGTGATCAAGTTTTAATAGTAAGCTCAAGAAGAGTCTCTTCCTGAATTCTACACTTTCTTAAGTCTCATCATTCCAATTTCACATACACATCTTTCAAAACTAGATGTTGGAGTAACTTAGTAAATAAATCTACAAGATTTTCACACGATTTAGTATGCAGTACCTTAATTTCATCTATCTTTTGCAATTCATGAGCATAGAAGAATTTGGGGTTGATATAATTTGTAAGATGACTCTTCACGTAGCATGTTTGCACTTGTACAACATGAACTTCCTTATCTTCATAGATAATTGTGGGAGCTTGTACGATATTCATCCCACATGACTGCTGAATGTGGTAAATCATTCGTCGAAACCAAGCACATTCTCGTGCGGCTTTGTACAATGCTATGATTTCCGAGTGGTTCGTCGAAATCGATACAAGACTTTGCTTAGACGATTTCTATGAAATTACGGTTCCACCACATAGAAATACATAGTCTGTTTGTGATCTAGTTATATGCGGATTTGACAGATACCCGGCATCTACATAGTCAATTATGTTTAGGTCTTGGTTCTTCTATAAGATAGCCCAAAATCTTTGCTTCCTCGGAGGTATCGAAAAATATCTTTTATTCCCTGCCAATGCCTTTTGGTAGGTTCTACACTATACCTTGCTAATAGGTTTATAACAAATGCGATATCCGGTCTAGTGCAGTTTGCTAAATACATAAGTGCTCCTACTGCACTTAAGTATGAGAATTCCGGTCCCAAAACCTCCTCCCCCTCTTCTCTAGGTCGGTATGAATTCTTGTTTTGCTATAAAGATCGCCTGACTATTGGTACTTCCAAAGGGTATGCCTTTCAAAGCCAAATATTTCTAACACCGTTCGAGTGTATGCGGATTAATGTACTAATATTTCTTCCGGGACATACTCAAGTTGCAAGTCTAAGTAATATTTGGTTTTACCTAAATCTTTCATTTCGAATTTTGATTCTAGGTAAGAGCTTGCTTCCTTTATATCTTCCAGGGTTCTAATGATATTCAGATCATTTATATACATTGAGATTATACCAAATCCATTCAGGGATCATCATATAAATACACAGGAACAATCCTCATTGTTCATGTAGTCTTTTTTGCATAGAAAGTTGCTTAAGTAATTGTACCACATCCTGTCTGATTGCTTAAGTCCATGTAGTGATTTTCTGAATTTCACACTGTACAAGCTTCTATTTGCTCTATTTTGGTTCAGGACAGAGATGCCTTTAGCTACCTTCATATAAATGTCCGAATCCAAGTTTCCATAAAGGTATGCCGTTACCACATTCATTAATTTTATTTCTAAATTCAGCTTTACTACCATCGAGATTAAATATCTAAAGGTAATAACACCTATGACCAAGGAATAGGTTTCTTCATAATCAGTTTTTGGACGTTGAGTGAAACCTTGTGCAACAAGACTTGCTATATATCTTACAACTTTATTTTTCTCATTTGTATTTTGAACAAATACCCACTTATGCCCTACGAGCTGGTGCATGTGGGCGGGCGGCCGCCCGGTGTGCGACGTGTACGGGCGGTGCTCGAGGTGATTTTTTTTCAATTTATAGTGCAATCAACATCTACTCCTTTATGCAAATCTATCGATCGGTTTCGCCGGCGACTTCAAGTTAGCTCATGGTAGATTAGAGTAGATTTACACCGTAGAAAATAATCTAGAAAGCAAAAATTTTACAGAATTTAAAGCAATCTAGATAGATAATTCACAATTCAATCTACGAGTGCTTTAACGATTACCTTTCGATTCACCAGAGCGATCGTGTTGATAACATGTTGAGGAACCGTCGCTGGCGAGTCCAGTTCAATCGATGCCTCCCAGGAAAAATAGATGGATCAATCACAGGGTAATATAAGAAAATACAAGATTGAATACAAAGATAGGGGATCTCCTATATTTTTATTGCTTTCTCTTTCTAAAGGATACAAATAATAGCCAATAGAATTCCCTATATATAGACTAGTGATGAGATGCCCACTATGGCCAAGGCCTCAGGCCCAGTTTTACAACACATTTTACTCGTTTGGAAAGCGTCTAAGTTTTTCTATGCTGACCCGCCGCGCAACCACCATGCGCACATTGAATTCGTGGTGTGCGCAGCTCGTTTTTAGATAGGCGAGCGACGGACAGGAGGAACGAAACCAACCAGGCTCTCCACCAAAAAGCATCCCATTCTGGAGCGTCCCATTTCACTTAGTACTAGCTGAATGCCCATGTATTACTACAGATTTTTAAAATTTATCATACTATATGTTTTAAAACTCACAGGTGGTAAAAATTTTAAAATATGCATACAAACATATTCTAAAAGTTTTTAAATCCATCAAGTAAGTGGTAAGCCATCGATCACACCTCGTGGTCATAAGTTGAAAGACATTGACCACACCTTGTGGTCGTAGGTTGGGAGCTCTTGAGCACACTTCGTCGTTATAAGTCAGAAGTCATCGACTATCGCGTGTGATCATAGTCGGGAGAGGTCGACCATCGCTGGTAGTTGTAAGTTGGTAGCGGTCGACGATCAATCGTGGTCCTAAATCAAGAGCCTCCGACAATGGCTCATGGTCGTACATCGGAAGCTGACGACCATCGTTCGTGGTCATAAGTCGAAACACATCGACCAGCGCTCGTGGTCGTAAGTCGGAAGGCATCGACCACATCTCGTGGTCGTAAGTTGAAATACATCGACTAGTGCTCATGGTCGTAAATTAGAAGCCGTCGATCACACCTCCTGGTCGTAAGTTAGAAGCCGTCGACTATCGCGCGTGATCGTAGGTCAGGAGCGGTCGACCATCACTAGTGGTCGTACGCTGCTAGGCCTCAAGTGTGCTTGTGCCCTGTCGCCAAACTACTGGCCCCGACTTTGACCACTGCCCCCTTCAACCATTGTTCCCTTCGACCACGACCCCCTTTGACCATGGCTTCGACTTCGACCACCTTGTGGGTCTTACCGTCGAGGGTGGGGAGCTCGATCTCAGGGGTGACTTGGGGGTAGGCGACGGGGATGTCGAACTGGAGAGGGAACTCGTAGCGATGGAGATTGTGGACGAACCAGCAGGTGCCCTTCGAGTTGGCTCTATGATTACAACCATGACTGCTATGACCACGTCCACGAGTGCTACGACTACGACCGTGACCGCGACTTTGACCACTGCCCTCTTCAACCACTGTCCCTTTTAACCACGACCCTTTGATGTCGACCACGGCTTCGACGATGACCATGGATCTTCGCCTTCGACCACTACCCCCCTCGACCACTATCCCCTTCGATCACGACCCTTCGACGACCATGGCCCTTCGACGCCGACCACGACCCCTTTGACCACGGCTTCAACTTCGACCAAGGATCTTCGACTTTGAATATGGATCTTCAACTTCGACTATGGATCTTCAACTTCGACTACTACCCCCTTCGACCACTGTCCCCTTCGACCACAGCCCTTCGACGTCGACCGCTTTCCCGTTTGACCACGGCCCCCTTTAACCACAGATCTTCGACTTCAACCATGGATCTGCGACTTCAACCACTGCCCCCTTCGACCATGGTCCTTCGATGACCACAACCCTTCAACGTCGACCACTTCCCCTTTCAACCATCGCCCCTTCAACCACTGTCCCCTTCGACCACGACCCTTCGATGTCGACCACTTCCTCTTTCGACCATGGCCCCCTTTGACCACGGATCTTCGACTTCGACCACTGATTTTTTATTTTGACCACTGCCTCCTTCGACCACTGTCCCCTTCGACCACAACCCTTCGACGACCATGGCCCTTCGACGTCGACCATTTCCCCCTTTGACCATCGTCCCCTTGAACCACTGTCTCCTTCGACATCGATCACTGTCCCCTTCGACCATGACCCTTCGACGTCGACCACGGCTTCGATTTCGACCACTATCCCCTTCGATGACCACGACCCTTCGACATCAACCACTTCCTCCTTCGACCACCGCATCGACTTCGGCCACGGCCCCTCAACCATGGCCCCCTTCGACCACAGCCCCGACGTCGACCACGACCCCCTTTGACCACGGCCCCGATGTCAACCATGACCCTTCGACTTCGACCGCGGACTAACTTTGTTCACGGCCCTTCGACTTCGACTACTGCCTCTTCGACCACTGCCCCTTAGATCACTGCCCCCTTAGACCACGGCTTGGACTTCCACCACGGCCCTTTGACTTTGACCGCAGACCGACTTCGTCCATAGCCCTTCGACCACTATCCCCTTCGACCACGGTTTGGACTTCGACCATGATCCTTTGACTTTGACCACGGCCTGACTTCGACCACGGCTTGGACTTCGACCACGACCCTTCGACTTCGACTACCGCCTCTTCAACCACGGGTTTGATTTTGACCACGGATCTTTGACTTCGGTCACGGCCCCCTTCAACCACGGCTTTGACTTTGACCACGGCTCCTTGACTTCGGCCATGGCCCCTCGACCACGGCCCCGTTCAACCATGACATCGACTTCGACAACCAGCTTAGGAGGCCAAAATCATTAGATAGCGCGACAGGCTCCGAGCAAAAAGCAGGAGGAGGAGATAGAGAGGCTCACCGGGTGAGTGACCACTAGGCGGTGGCGGCGGGGGGAGACCACGTGGGCGAGCGTAGTAAGAGGTAGCCGCCACCGCCATCACCGAGTGCCCTTCTCTCTGATCCACCGACCGCTATCGCTAAGCGCCATTCTCTCCGATCCACCGGCCGCTGTCGCCGAGTGTCGTGCCGCTAGTTAGAGGGGTGATGGGAGATGGAATTGGGTAGTGACGCCCTGGGGAAAGTTGGGGAACTATGACCAGACACTGCCGTGCAAGGAAGAAATTGGGGGCGACACCGAGGAGGAGGAGGCGCAGCATGAGGGTTCGGGAGAGAAGGAGGCGGCGGTTGCGGGAGGTGGAGGTGGGGAGGCGGCGGCGGGCAGATGGGAAGAGGAGGTGGTGGGCAAATGCGTTGGGGAAGCGGCGACGGGGGGATGCGATGCTGCTGGGGAAGTTGGGGGATTGCGACTAGACGCTGCCATACAGGGAAGGAATTGTTGGCGGCGCTGAGTAGGAGGAGGCACGGTACAAGAGTTTGGGGGAGAGAAGGAGGCGGCGGAGGCGGCGATTGTGGGAGATAGAGTGGTTAAGGGAGGTGGAGGATGTGGAGGAAGAGAAGAGGAGCGCGATTTATGCGTCGGCCTAATTTTTTCTATGAGAAGTGAAAGACTATCTATATGTGGATCTGAATGGCTGATTTTTAATCAGATGATTGAAAAGAGAGGAGAGAGAATAGACCGACGATCACAATTTATATTTTTACAATTATTTTTATAATAGTAAAGATAAAAGAGAACGGGAAGGGGAAGGGGGCAGCGGCCGAAAGCTAAGCCGAGCGCGAGGCGGGACGCAAATACAGCGCACCGCACCGCGAAGTAATCCGCGAGCGCGAAGAGCAAAAAGACTAAAGAGAGGGAATCGCCGCGTCACCGGCCTGCGCGGGCGTAGCTGCGTAGCCAGCCAGCCCACGGGATAACGAGCATTACGTATATCTTAATAAAAGGACGCAACAACCATCCACCATTGCCTCCCCGCCGAAGCCGAAGCTTTTCCTTCTCCCTCTCGTGGCGCCATGTGGACGCCGGCACGCGGGAGCAACGCGTGGCGCAGCGGCCACCGCCGCATCGCGGACTACCTCGCCGACGACCAGACGACCAACACCGACGCCTCCGACAACGAGTCCTTCATCACCGCCTATGGGGAGGAGTTCTTTGCCGCGGCGGCCGGGAGCGGCGGGGTTGGCGGCATGCTGCCGGCATTCCTCGCCGACCAGAGGGACCTGGTCGAGGTCATGCTGGAGCTCGACGAGGAGTCCATGGTGGTGCGCAGCGTCACGCCCACCAGCGCCGCGCTCTACGGCGCCACCGCGCCGTCCGGCGGGGGGCACACGCCGGAGGGAGGTGGCGGGGGCGCCCGGAGCCTGAGCCGGTGCTCGTCGACGTCGTCGCGGATACGCAAGAAGTTCGCGTGGCTGCGGTCGCCGTCGCCGTCGCCGTCGCCGCTCCGGCCGACGCCCGCGGAGCTGCAGCGGGAGGCGGCGATGGCGGCGCGCGAGCGGCGGCGCATCCAGGCGCGCCTCGACCGGTCGCGCGCCGGCGCCAAGCACGCGCTCAAGGGCCTCCGGTTCATCAGCCGCACCACCGGCTCCGTCGAGGCCGCCGAGCTCTGGCGCCGCGTCGAGGAGCGCTTTAACGCCCTCGCCCGCGATGGCCTCCTCTCCCGCGACGACTTCGGCGAATGCATCGGTACGCCCACACATCACGCTATGCTCATCAGTGACCACCATTGCATTTAGTACTGTCGATGTTATCCGGACACGTAAGAAACAACCCGTAATCGCGACGTTCTTGCCGTGCTGCGTGTCTCAATCAAATCAGGAATGGTGGACTCCAAGGAGTTCGCGGTGGGCATCTTCGACGCGCTGGCCCGCCGGCGGCGGCAGAACCTGGAGCGGATCACCAGGGAGGAGCTCTACGACTTCTGGCTCCAGATCTCCGACCAGAGCTTCGACGCGCGGCTCCAGATCTTCTTCGACATGTACTGAGCCCACTGAATCCTCCTCCCCCTCCCCCGTTAATTTTCTTTCACCGGATCCATCGATCCGTCCCGATTTCCGATGCGCACGCACGCACCTACTGCTAGTTTCGCAGATTCTTGATATGCTTCTTCTTCTGCCGTTCTTGGCCCCAAATTCAGGGTGGACACTAACGTGGACGGGAGGATAACGAGGGAGGAAGTACAGGAGGTGACTTGTTTAAACACTTTCCTAAAGTTCTCTTTTTTTTACTTCTCCATTAGGCATATACAATGATATAAACTAGTTACTAACTCTAAGATAACTTTTCCAATGATATTAACTTTTAGCACATAGCTCATAACATGAATAGTCCCACATGACATCCTCATATAATCTTGGAATGTGTATATGAGACTAACTCTTGATCAAGAGCTAGCTTTTCTCTCTCTTCTATTAAAATATGAAATAATATGTTTAGAGTTAACTCATAAGTCACCATTGGACATGCCCTTAGAAGCTTCTTTGTGGGCATCCAGTTCTCCATTAGTAATTACTATACTACTGTTGTTGTAATTACTGCGGTAACTATCACTGTTGTTACTTTCACCTGACGCTTCAGCGGATTGTTTGATCTTTTTCTGCAACCGCGCGCATGCAGCTGATCGTGCTGAGCGCGTCGGCGAACAAGCTAGCGAAGCTCAAAGAGCAGGCCGAGGAGTACGCGTCGCTCATCATGGAGGAGCTCGACCCGGAGAACCTCGGCTACATTGAGGTGCGTACGTGTTCTTGGCCGTATACTCTACGTATATATATACCGCTCAGTCATTTCCTCTTGATTAATGCATACTCTGCCGTGCTGAGCTGAGCTGATGACACGTGTGATGTCCTTTTGCCGCTATCGATGGCCAGCTGTGGCAGCTGGAGGCGCTGCTGCTCCAACGCGACACCTACATGAACTACAGCCGGCCGCTGAGCACGGCGAGCGGGGCCCAGTGGAGCCAGAACCTCGGCGGCATAGGCGGGACAGTGACGGTGGGGACGGGAGGGGGAGGAGACGGCGGCGCCGGGCAGACGCGTGAGCGGGAGCGGCGGCGCGGATGGGGCCGGGGGGTGAAGAAGGCGGCAGCACAGGTGCGGGTGGCGGCAGAGGAGAACTGGCGGCGTGCATGGGTGCTCGCGTTGTGGTTCGCGGCGATGGCAGCGCTGTTCGTGTGGAAGTTCGTACAGTACCGACGTACGGCGGCGTTTCGGGTGATGGGGTACTGCCTCCCCACGGCCAAGGGCGCCGCCGAGACACTCAAGCTCAACATGGCGCTCGTCCTCCTCCCCGTCTGCCGCAACACGCTGACGTGGCTCCGCTCCTCCTGGGCCCGCTTCTTCGTCCCCTTCGACGACAACATCACCTTCCACAAGGTACACACACCTCCACAAATATCAGCGTGTCCGACGTGGCAAGCCATTTTCCCCTTCTTTGGTAATCAAGCGAGTTACTAGGTAATTACGTCCACGGTGACTACGTCGACCGGGGTGGTTAAGCCGTCGCCGTCGGTGGCGGGGCGGAGCGGTTTGTCGCATTTGGGGAGAGGGAACGTGGCGCGCAATGATTGGAAGGCCACGCGGAGCCCCGGGGCTCCTGAATCCTGTGTGGAAACTGGAATGGCCGCTTGAGACTTTTGATCACACTACTCACTGCTGCCCTGTACATACTGGAGACGAAGGCCTTAGCGTACTGCGTACTTCGCCTGTCCACGTTCCATGTAGTACTAATTTTCTGTGCCGCGGCTGGCGGCCCAATCCTTCTGCATTTCTGCTGTAGTGGAAGGCTGAATCCAACGGCGCAGAAGATCCCTTGCCCCATTTAGCGCAAGTACTGCTCCTTAATAAACCCCGAGTCAAAAGTCAAAAACGCCTTACCGGTAAGTGGAAGTCCACGGACCGACAAATGCTCACTTGTGAGGTGGACCCGTCCCAGGCAAACGGTGTCCCACTCACCGGTGGGCCCCACCCGCGGTTGATGCCCACGTAAAAAAGCTTCTGGTAACTGAGCACTCGGCTGTCGTCCATGGCTTACCGGGTCGCACTAGACGGCTGCGGTTCTGGCTTCTAACTTTTAGAAATTAGGAGTTACTTACATCGGTTTTTATTATTTTAGGATTTTTTGTTTTTCTTTTTTCTTTTATATTGTCTGTCAAAATATAATAGTGTTTTTATTTTTAATTAAATAATTAAGAAAAAGTAATAATCATTTTAGTGTAATTTTAACTAAAAAGTTAACCGTTATGGTCAAAATTTGAAGTCTGTTGGAGCAGAGCTATAGTCAAGTATTTGTATAAATAACTGAATATAGATAAAATATTTTAAAAAACTGTTGAAATAAAATGTTTTGAAAAGATGGCAAGAAGTGGTTTTTGTTCGGGAAGTCACGAGCCATAGACCGCACGAACTAGGATGTAGCGCGATGGAGCTGAGGTGCGGGGTCCAGTATGAGAAGCGCATGCCTGAGCTGCCATCTCCTCAAATATGCGTGCACCTAACACGTTTGTTATTGTTAACGGAACCTAGTCGCGGCTGGGTGGGTGGTCACCGGTCACAACTCACGACCAGGACTGCGATTCACCGTCTCCGTTAGCATCGCAATACTTTCTCAAGAATTTTTTCTAGGCACGGGATGTAACTACATTGCCTTTTTCTTTTGACATTTCAGATGATCGCGACGGCGATCGTGGTGGGGATCACGCTGCACGCGGGGAACCACCTGGCGTGCGACTTCCCGCGGGTGATCGCGTCGAGCCCGGAGGAGTACGAGCTGGTGGCCGGCGCGTTCGGGGCAAAGAAGCCCACGTACGCGTGGCTGCTCTCCGGCGTGGAGGGCGTGACGGGCATCGCGATGGTGGTGCTGATGACGGTGTCCTTCACGCTGGCGACGCACCCGTTCCGAAAGGGCGAGAAGGGCGCGGCGGCGGCGGCGCGGCTGCCGGCGCCGTTTAACCGGCTCGCCGGGTTCAACGCCTTCTGGTACTCGCACCACCTTCTCGGCATCGTCTACGCGCTCTTGCTCGTGCACGGCTACTTCCTCTTCCTCGTGCGCCGCTGGTACGAGAAAACGGTACGTGCCTACGTACGATCATCGCATCGCTTTTACACTTTTTAGTACAGTAATTTTTACATGTGGTGCTTGCTGCTTATAATTTGCCTGAATTGAAACCTCAGTTGGTCCCTTGCCGTTCTGGCACGAGGTTATTATGGGTTTTTACTCGTAGTTATCAGCGTGTTGTTGGTTGCGCCGCGTAGTTTTCACGAGGTTGATGGTTTTCTGTTTGGTCCGTCGCGAAAGGTGACAACTACCCGCGCGCTCGCTTTCTTTGGAAACGCCGTTTCGCGGGGCAGTTTTCGCTGCTTTATTGCCATCTTCTAGAAACCGATCGCGTCACTCTCTCTGTCCCTCCAGGAAAAAAAACTTTCCATAACTCCGCGACTCATGACAGTAACCGTGACAAAAAAAAAAGAGAGGAATTTTCAGTGAGCATGTTTCTCTCTCAAACCAAAGTCAATCGTCTTATCATTATTATTTAGTCTTGGCTTATGTCATCCAAAATACGAAGAACTATTTACAGAAAAAAAAATGAAATCCTTTTCTTTTTGAAAGGAGTAGAATTACAAGCCTGAAACTCTGAACAGAATAGCTGAGAATGTCGGTGGCGCTGGGGTCAAACCCGGAGCCATGCTTGCCAGCCAGCCCAGACCTGCCCCCCTCGTCCCTGTCCGTGGTGGTCAAGGAGTGCGTCGCCTTCTGTCCGGCCAAGCTCATAAATAGGCCGCGTTCAGAGTTCAGAGGTAGGTCGAGATGGTGGCAGTTGTAGTTGCTGTGAGTTGTCACGGAACACGTGGGCTAGTGATGGTGTGCTCCACAGCTAAGTGTAGCGTAACGTACTGACGTGTGTAGTGGTTCGATCGTCTCGAGGTGGCCAGATCCATGAATGGATCCATGAACTGTGCTGTTGAGCAGTTCCGGGCCCGTCTCCCGGACATAAATCCCTGTCAGCTGTGGCCTACTAGGTCGCTCGCCTTGCCAGCCACGGTGAGGGTCATCTCGGTCACCCCATCTACCCAACCAAACACCACGGAGCCATGTCCTACTACGAAGGGTACGTTCTCAGAAATGTCGCAAGAATTTGACGGAAAACAATATAAATCCTCTAGGATTCCTACATAAATCCCGTGTTCTGAGACTGACAATGAGATGGGTTATCTGTAAGGGTAATTCAATTCAATTCGGTGCCCTCTGCAAAAAAAAAAAGGGTGTAATATAGGGCTGGTGTACTGTTTGCGCGCCCTATACACGATGATGATGGGACAGAGTTTCATTGATCATATGGTCCTACGTCTGTTGGTGGATCTAGCTGTGATCACTTTACAGGGCGTTTTTTGCATTTGGATTGGGTGTTCTTGAAATCGGTGGGCATCGCTAAGACTAATAATCGATATAGTGGATCTATTAATGCCATGAATGGCCGTAGACGCCTCTTCTTGCTTTACAGAACGGAGCACCGGTAGCAGTACTGCGCAAAATAAATCCCCGTCCATCCCTGAATAATATGGGCGGATCGATCCATCACGGAATGGAAATCATCCTGAAGCCTCAAAGCCTACCAACTTTACCCCGCTTTACACGAGGGGAGGGGCGGTTACAAAATTCACAATGATTTTACCACTACATCACATAATGATCGACCATGCGGCGACACCCCAAATCTGCAAGCGACGAGCTTTGCCTTAGCCTTTAAGCTTACAATGATGAAATGTGCAGGAAACTTCTCATGTTTGTTTGTTACTAGTACTATACTAGTACACTGCTACCTTTCCTTTCTTCCCGTTTGGAGTATCACATTGTCAAAGGCGCCATTAGCTTTGACCCCAGATCACATGGCCCCCAAGATTAGTATATTCCCGCTCACCTACCGCCCCCCGGCCGCGACGTGACGGACCGACTGGCTGGCCGGCGTTGCTACATTTGCCACCAACTCGTCACCTCCATGGCTCTGGCTGCTTCGACATGCATGTGGATGGCTTAGACTTTTCTCCGCGTATGCCACTAACTTTGGCTGGCTTGGTGCCCATTACCATCTCACCAAACCCTACATTAAGTGGTGCTAATAGCGTTGTCCCTGTTACTTTGCTTTCTCTAGTAATGGATATGTGTGTTTCCCTTGTTACTTTGCTTTCGCTAGGCGCTAGCAATGGATGTGAGTGTGTGGTGTGTGTGACCAGTGACGCCCACTTAAGAAATGCCAGGTGAAATGCCTAATGTCCCTTGTCACATGTGGTGCGGTTGCCCAACGCCCAATTATTGCCGTGTCGTCTAGGGTCATTAGTTGTAAAGGGATCACGGGAGGTGGTGGCAATGGCATCTAGGGATCGGATCCGATTAAAGAGCCTGTCTAGCTAGTGCAAGGCAAAAGAGGAGCAGAGAAGGAAAGAAACAGAGAAAGGAAAACTTGTATCGTGTGGTGATGAAACTTCCCATGCAATTCACCATCGGAATGCGTGGCACGGAGTTTCACTGCTTTTCTGTTGCACGGACTTCCATTGCTTTTTTCTGTTGGGCGTTATGCGGTGGGGATTTTGTGCGGCTATGTGGGATAGGACCACCTTGAATTGCGTTCTAGAGGAATGGGCGTTTTTCAGATGCAATTTTTGCTATTTGTAATTGCTTTTTCATAGGCAGAACCGCTCATCGCAGCCATAGATTCTGTTTCTGTGGGTTGGGCTGGCAGATGCATTAGCGGCAGCAAAAGTCAAACCGTGATGTCATAATGTGTTCTGCTCAAGAAATGCAATTTTCCATTGGGAAGTTTGTTTAAAATCCTTTTGCTAGCTACAAGTCAATAGCCAGTTAGGTTAGTTTGGTCAACATGTAGGGTTTTACTGTAGATAAATACCATTTGCACAATACAGAAGGTTCAGATATAGGAAAGTACTCCGATCTCCAGGACGTACTTGGTAGTTGGTGCTATCCTTCACAACAGTACAAGCCTACATGTGCGCCATTCTAGAAGCACCAAAGAGTCTGACAGCTGCGAAGCCGAGTGGTTTGATTTGTTATTTTAGTGATTATTGTCTATCTTATCTCCTTTGGAACAATGCCATGTGGAAATTTCTTGATTTTCTTCTCAAAACAATATCATGTGAAAACAGCAGCATCGTATCCCCCCCAATGTTGAGTTTAGGAACACCGTAACGAGCTAACATTGTGATCTCTTGGTGATTTTAGACATGGATGTACATTTCTGTCCCGTTGGTGCTCTATGTTGGTGAAAGGATGCTTCGGGCCTTGCGGTCAAATGCTTATGCTGTAAAAATATTGAAGGTAAGCTGGTAACTATCACTGACAGAATTTTCTGCAGGCTGTGATTGTCAAGCTTTCTTGAAATGTGTTACTGATACAAATTAATTAGAGTGTGTCTAGGTATCACTTGAATGTTTTCTTCCTAATTATCATCCACATTTGTGACCTTTGAATTAGAGATTAAGAGACCCCTTGTTTTTTAAGGGGAGAGATTTTTTTCAAGGGAGAGGAGGTATAATTCAAGAGGGAGTGAGAGAATTTATGGCCATTGGATCTCTAATCCAATAGCCCTAAATCTGGATGATAGTTAGGAAGAAAATATTCGGATGATGTTTAACAAAACCCAATTAATTAACTTTACATGGTTGATTGGTCAGTATGATAATACTAAAACAGAAAGGAGCTGTCATCAACAACTTGTGCTGATTCGAATTAGTGATCCATTACCAGTTCCAAGGTCTTGGATCCATCATTTTAACTTGGAAAGCACACGATTTAGTGATATAAAGGATTTTGTTTGTGGACAGGAGAAACGGAGAATTTTTTGGCATTGTGGGATCCAAGTCATATTGCCACTACTAGTCTACAATAGAATATAGGCTCTACTCGCAACATTTCTGTCCTTTAGAAATGGCCTGTCACTCTCTAATAACTTTCATGCCTTGAAGGTCCCTGTTATTCTGTTCTCAGTGCTTGTCTGCCCATCACAACATCACATATATGCTCTCCCCAAATTTAATTATTGGTGCTAGCATGTATAAGGACATACTGATTCTTTCATTATGTTAAATAACTTGTTTGATGTGCTTCAGTTTATTCTTTTCACTGAAACTGAAGAAACATTTAAGCAAATTTACCATGAAAAACATAATGAAGTCAAAACAAAAAAAAGAATGATGTACATGCAAAATTTATTCATTTACAGACATGAAACTAGGTCCAAATGTGTGTTCTGATGTAAATTTGATTCACTCAGGTTTGCCTTCTACCTGGAAATGTATTGACCATAACAATGTCGAAGCCCTATGGATTTCGATATAGAAGTGGACAGTATATCTTTCTTCAGTGTCCTACGATTTCTCCATTTGAATGGTTTGTATGACCTTTTTGCCTCTCCTCGACTTATTCTAGCTTCTATCATAGTAATTCACCTTCTCCGTGTTTCTACTTCAGGCATCCTTTCTCCATCACTTCAGCTCCTGGAGATGACTACCTCAGTGTTCACATCCGCACAAACGGAGACTGGACACAAGAGCTCAAGCGCATATTTGTTGAGAACTACTTTTCACCACATGTTAACAGAAGAGCTTCGTTCGGCGAGTTAGGTGTGGCAGAACCAAGAAGGTCAACCAATATCCCTTTAGATTTCTACTTCTTTACATACGTGGTGGACATGAAGCTGAATTCCCTTTCCTTATGTGTGCCACAGCTTGCCAAGATTGCTCGTAGATGGTCCATATGGTGCCCCTGCACAAGATTTCAGAAACTATGATGTTCTACTTCTTGTTGGCCTCGGAATCGGGGCAACACCGTTCATAAGCATTCTAAGGGACCTACTTAACAATATTAAGCTAGCTGAAGAGTTGATGGTATTGCTTCATCCTATGTAGTTCCCATTTTAACAGTTTGCTAAGATGCTTCTTCCTGCCTATAGCTTACATGATTTTCTGTTACTATTAGGATTTGGCAATGGAGACTAGCAGGTCTGAGGACAGCACCAACAGCTTCAGTGTTTCAACAGCCAGTAGCAACAGGAAAAGAGCATATAGAACAAGCCGTGCACATTTTTACTGGGTTACTCGGGAGCCATTGTCATTTGAATGGTTCAAAGGAGTGATGAATGAGGTTGCTGAAATGGACAAAAAGGTAGGAGTGTTGCCATGCTGCCATCCATCCATCCATATTTGCAGTTTCCTGATACCCCAGCAATACTTTTACTGTATTGATGAACAACTCGTCATGCAATTTTAACCAGGGTGTCATAGAGTTGCACAATTATCTGACGAGTGTGTACGAGGAGCGCGATGCACGGACAACTCTGTTGTCGATGGTGCAAGCTCTGAACCATGCCAAACATGGTGTCGACATTGTCTCAGGCACCAGGGTAAACTTCTTTTCTTTCAGTTGTTGGATCACAACATTCGCCATACAGGCACTTCTTCAAGTATAAACTGAAATATTCTTTTGCTCTAAGGAAGAACCAAACGCTAACTTTCCTTAAGTAATTTGTTTTTGCATGTCTGACTGACTACAGTAACTGACTGTAAGCTGAACATCTGCTGTGTGCTCGACAGGTGAGGACACATTTTGCCAGACCAAATTGGAAGGAAGTCTTCACCAGAATTGCCTCCAAGCATCCGAATTCAACAGTTGGTAATCTTTGGCTGAGACAACCTATCCATTCGCATCAATTGACGTCAGCAATATTCCTGAAATCAATTGATGTCCATCGATCAACTCTACACATTCCTTTGCTCACAGGAATGATTCTGATGCATGCAGGAGTCTTCTACTGCGGCGCGCCGACGCTAGCCAAAGAGCTGAAGGATCTATCGCACGAGATGAGCCACAAGACGGGGACTCGCTTCCATTTCCACAAGGAGTACTTCTGATGGAAAGATTATTACTTCTGATCTCCATAGCGTTAGGTACCGGTAAACAAGAAAAAAATTTTGCACAGAAGCAAAGAAAACTGACCTCTCTTCCTGATCTGGAACTGTACATAGTATAAAGAAGCACAGGGTAGTTGGTAGCATTTATATATGTTAACAAAGAAAAGGCAGGGTACTTCAGGAAAAAAAAAAGGCCGGGGGAGGGTAAAGTGCTGCTAATGTTCAGATGTTGATCGTCATAGATATTGATATACATGTACACCGTATAGTTAGTCAGTTACCTATCAAGTGTTAAAGCATACATACGAGAACCAGATGCTGCCATTCTGAATGTGCATCGTTCAAGGCTTCAAGCATTCATTCGTGTACCTGTCTTGTCGCACCACCGATCTATCCACTGCTAGTAAGGGCGCGTCCGCGGTATTGTGGCCACCGTGCGTCCGTGTCGACAGGGCAACGCAACGGTTCGGGCGCTCGGCGGGTGATGGCGTGATGCTGCTGTCTGAGCCGGCGCGTCGCAACGGCGATTCCCCCATGTTCGTGCTGGCGCATAGCGTAAAATTTTTGCTTTTTAACCCAAAATTTGAAAGTTTCTTACATATAAACCCCTAGAGAAAAGATTTACAAAAATAGATTCTTAGTACGACGCCAAAGCATATGGCGCCCATGGTACATAGCTTGCCGTCATATGCTTTGGCGCCGTGTGTGGACACGTAGGATCCACGGTGGCACATCACGGCGCCAAAGCACATGGCGCCGTGCCATGCATAAACGGCGCTAAAGGCCGTGGCACCGTTTCATGGGACTTAAGCCCGAGCACAGCCCCCGGCCCCCCACCACCCCCTCACTCCACTCCTCTTTGAACAGACCGAGCACAGAGGACAGGCGCCGCCGCCCCTCTAGGGCTGGCAAAAAAGCTCGAGCTCGTGAGCCAGCTCGGGCTCGGCTCGGGCTCGTGGAGGCTTGGCTCGGCTCGTGGATAAAACGAGCCGAGCCGAGCCAGCAAAAAAGCTCGGGGTCTAAACGAGTCGAGCCCGAGCCAGCTCGCGAGCGGCTCGGTTGGCTCGGCCCCCGCCTAACTCTTCCAACTCCCCCCGTCCCCCGTTGGCCCGTTCCTTCCACTTTCTTCTTTTCTTTCTGCGGTTCGCGTAACCCGTTCCTTTTCCTTCTTCGCCGCCAGCGCCTCTTCCTCTCCTCTCCTTTTTCCACCGATGCCTCAACGCCTCCCCTCGCTTCTCTCCCTCGCGGCTCTCTCTCTCCTATGCCGCGCCGCCTCGGCTCCACGCCTCCACCCTCTTCTTCCGGTTCCCCTCAGTCCCTCGGTCCCTCAGTCCGCGGCGCTCGAGCTCCTTTGCCTTTGGCAGCGCCACCAGATGTGTCGCCGCGGGGCGACCTCGCTCACACCGTGCTACTCCGGCTCCTTTACCCTCCCATCATCCCGGCGCACACCGCCGCATCGCCTGCTTCTGCGCTGCCTAGGGTTTCAGCATTGCTCGGCAATGGCTGGCTTCGTCGCCCCACGACAACCTCGCTGGGGTCTGGCCGTCATCCCCCAAGTTCCCGGTGAGTGTACTACGCTCAGGCTCTCACCTATTCCTCTCCTTCCCTACTCTCTTGGTCTAAATGTTCTACTGTTTCTAGGGTTGGGCTTTGGGCCAAGGGCCAAGGCGTCCTCGTCGTGCCGTCATAGCGCCGCCGTCGGTCACCGCACTGGCGATCCTTCCCTACCGCTGCTAGTACTCTACTTTGAGATAAGTGTCCAAATACTTCCCCTCTCTCTTCCTCTCTACCCTGTTGCTTCTTATGTTTCCCCAAGTCTTAGCAATTGATTTGTGATGATATGTTGTAAATTAGACTAGTTGGCTCGCGAGCCCTCGCGAGCTGGCTCGAGCCGTATCACGAGCCGAACCGAGCCCACAAAAAAGCTTGATATCCTAATCAAGCCGAGCCGAACCGAGCTTCCATTTCACCAAGCTTTCACGAGCCGAGCCGAGCCAGGCTTGGCTCGGCTCGTTGCCAGCCCTACGCCCCTCTATCCCCCCTCCAAATCCACCCGAATCCATCGATTTTCTCGCGATTTTGCTTCCAAACCGAGCAAGCAACGTGAGCTCCCTCTCCTCCTTTGATTTTTTCCAGTAGATATGGATTATTTGAGGTACATTTCGTGGGGCAAGATTTGAAACCCTAGATGAAATTAGTTGGATTTGGCTCGGTTTTAGGTTGGATTCGCAATAGATATGCGTAATGTATTAGTAGTAATGTGTATAGATCCGTTTTTAGGTTGAAATTAGTTGGATTAGGGTTTGATTTGGGTAACTAGCGAACCTAGGGTTAGAAACGATAAAAATTATAAATCTTATTCATTTCCCATTTTAGGTTGTCATGGGCTTCACTCGTTTGCCACCTCCACCCGGTGTTCCCGTGCCGATGTGTTATTGCGGCAATCCTTGCAAGGTCGAAAGGTCGGATGATCCGGATACATATAGGCAGAGGTACTGGATGTGCGCCAACTGGACGTTCGATCCACCACGTGTCGCCGTTGTCCTCAGCAAGATGGTATGTTGTATTGTCGATTCATCGACTTGGTATTAATTCTGTTGGTTTAACGAATGCATATATTTGCAGGAGCCTCCACCGCTTTGTGATTTTGAGTAGTGGATCGACACTGCGATCACTGAGGTTGACAAGGAATACCTTAACGCCACTAAGAAGTGGGATGAAGAAAGAAAGGAGAGGTGGGAACGGGAGAAGAAGCATGATGAGGCCGCGAGGGAACACCGCGAAGAGGAGCGTTGGAGGGCCGCGGCAGGGCGCAAGGGTGAAAGACAGAAGAAGCTAGAGAGAGCGCGACGTGCCAAGGCAGCCCTAAAGGAGTACCCTGATGCTCAAAGGAAGGGGAAGTGGCCTCGATGCACTCAGTAGTTTATTGCTATGTATATTTAATGTTTGATGTATGCGGACGTATGTATTTTCTGAAAAATTATAAACTATGTATATGGACTATGTATGTGGACGTATGCACTCAGTATGTTATTTTGGGTTGTGCTTAGTCATTTGGTGAATGTCAATTATTAGTATTGTTTGTGTGAATGGAACGAAATAGCTAGGTCGGGCTTGCAGTTCTAATGCAAGTGCAGTCATCACGGCGCCAAACACCCTGGCGCCGTATGTGAGTAGCACGGCGCCAAACACACTGGCGCCGAGATTTTGAACTACGGCGCACGAAACTTTGGCGCCACATCCTGGTGCCAAAAGTTCTGGCGTCGTAGTTCAATAGCTCAGCGCCAGTGTGTTTGGCGCCGTGCTACGCAAACCTACAGAAAAACCAGCAAAGAGCTGTCTATTTTTCTGCATATGCAAAACACATGCACATACACACATATACATACATTCACATATAAAACACATACGCATAACTCTCAGACTTTAGATGCATACATTCACATATAAATCTCAAATCATACGTACATACATATATGCACACATACACATATAAAATACACATACATATATGCACACATACACATACACATACACACAACTCTCATCATCATGGGTTGGAGGACGCAGTATGAGAATCATCGTGAGCTTGCCGCGGTGCTCTCTGTCGTAGAACTCGTACACCAGCCGGTACCTCGCCATCCTGTGCATTCAAAATTACGTTAGTGATAAGAATAACAAAATATCTAAAAATTATGCTCTCTAGACCTAACGACGCTAACCTGAGTGGAACGACGTTGACACGTCCGTGAATTGTGACCCATTAGACCACACATACCGCAGTGTGTCTCCTGTGGGTCCTCAACGAAGGGATTTGCCCTACCCCTCTTGGTGAGACCATGTATCCGATCCATGTCCATCTTGTACCTTGACCGCTTCCTGCTGCCCCTCTTGTGCCAACGTAACCCCTCGTCCGCTATGTACCTGGGACCCGAATAAAGTGGCCACTCGCTTTCATCACGATATGGCTCGAACCGTGGGGCCCATGTCCTCACCAACGCATCCACGCTGAATAGTCTCGGGATTTTGGTCTCAACATCGACATTCCGAGCCCTACATGCGGTCACCATGTGGAAGCATGGAAAATAGAACTTGTCGGGAACACCGCATGTGCATGTGAAGGATGTAATCACGACCTTATGCTTTCGGGCCTCTCGGAGCTCTCCATTCTCGGTTGTCCCTCCACCCTCAACAACCTCATACGTGACCGTCACATGGTCAAAACAGTGGTACTCCTGTTCATTGGCTTGCATATTCGCTTTGGTAATGAAGCCGTGAGGCCGAGGTGGCCAACGTGCATGTTCCTTTAACATGTCTGAGGCTTCCCGGTGCCGGTTGACAAACCATGCAACACACTTGTAGAAAGTGAACGCCGCAATTGCAGTAACTGGCAATCCACGTGCCCCCTTAAGTAGCCTATTGAAGTATTCTGCCATGTTGCTAATCATGAACCCATACCTCCTTCCCAATGGGTCATGAGCCCTTGACCATTTGTGCACATCCCTCATTAAACCCCTTATCCAATCACGACCCTCGGCATTAGTTTTCGTTTTCAACTCCTCTAACTTCTCATCGAACGACTTTACCTCTCTCGGCAACATACCTCCTCGAAAAGTGCAAAGTTGGCCTTCACCCCATCTTTTGAACAAGTTCTGCAAGGTGCCTTGTGCACCAACGATGATGCTGTGTAAATGTCACGGTATCACTTTCTTAACGGCGCTCAAGATCCCGGCGTGCTGTCGGACAACACACATACCTCCTCCCGGGCCAACCACATGGATCCGTACAAGCCATAGAAACCAAGCCCAGCTAGATTTGTCCTCCTTCTCCACCAAAGCAAAAGCCAACAGCACAAGTGAGTTGTCCGCATCACAGCCAATAGAAAGCAACAACATCCCCTCATACTTGCCCAACAGGAACGTCTCATCAATTGACAGAAGAGGCCTACAATGTTTGAAAGCCTCGACACACTGACCAAAGCACCAGAATGCTCGAAAAAAATCTGTCTTCCATTAACCCATACATCGGGCTTAGGCACGTACTCATACTGCATTCCTGCATTGGCCGCTTTCATTGCGTTCAACATGGCCGGCAAACGCTCATACGCCTCCTCCCAATTACCATAAATCAACTTCAAAGTATATTGTTGCGCCCTCCATGCTTTCCCATACTTGATTGTGTAGTGCCACTTTAGTTTAACGGCCTCTATCACTGCTGCCACGAGCATCGTCGGCATGTGCTTTATCATGGGGTACAAGCGGGTTGCAATGAACCGAGAAGTCAACTGACGATGTTTCTGGCTAGGCTCGGAGACCCACAGCTGTGCGGTCCATCCATAGTTGTAATCTTAAACCTCTCCGTACCATTCACCTTCCTGGCACAAACTTTCTATGCACACTCTGTGCTCTCACATTTGATGGTGTACCGACGTTTGGCGTATGAGTTCTTAACCCAGTATGGACGGTTGTGCACGATCGAGTACTCTTTCAACCACATCTTCAATGCTGACATATCCTCAAAGACATGACCCTTCTGAATTATGATACTAGCCCCAGGCCTAGGTACATCCCTCTGCATTTGCCCTCCATCTGCGACAGCCCTATGTGCGTTGCTTAGGTCATTATAATCGGACACTAGTGGATCACAGCCAGGAAACATTCTTCTCAACATCTCAATTTCGCTAGACGTCAAACTGTGGATCGGTCTGTCATCATCGAGTCCACACCCTCGCATCCTCATAAGCAGCCTCGTCTCATGCAAGCTGTACATCCACCCTGTTAGATGCTACACAAATCATGGGTTCCTCAAACACTATCTCCTCGTCGAATCCACCAACAAAGCGGTCATCGACATTCTCGAGTCGACTTCTACGAGTCAATGGAACCTCACATACTTGAGCCGAGGATACAACTTGCACCTCGACCTCTTCATGATCCGGTGACCCAACCAACGGTGAGTCATTGGGATCCAATGCAGCCCTAGGAGGTGATTGATCTCTCACCACCCTCTGCACAAACAAGCCAGGTGCTCTGACCTCTGAGTCCAAAACGATGGCCACATAGTTATCCCATTCACCGTCGCTGCCAATCGAAACCAATCTCTTTATACGCAGCCCCTTTGACGACCCAACATCAATCATTCCTTGCATAACGACATCACCATGCTCATCTGTCCATCCCAACCTCTCTTTCAATCGACAAATGACCTCACCATACGACGGACGTGAACTAAAAAGCAACGTGGTCTCTTCCATGCCTTCCAAATCAACACCCCCATTGGCATTTCTCTTCACAGTACCACCATGGTGCAAAGTCACAAGCTTATCCATCTATAGCACAACAAACAAACATACCTCAGTCATTACGTACAATAATCAAACCCTAAAAACAAATCTATACACATTACTACTAATACATTAAGCAAATCTAAAATGACAACCTAAAATGGGAAATAAATAAGATTTATAATTTTTATCATTTCTAACCCTAGGTTCGCTAGTTACCCAAATCAAACCCTAATCCAACCAATTTCAACCTAAAAACGGATCTATACACATTGCTACTAATACATTACGCATATCTATTGCGAATCCAATCTAAAACCGAGCCAAATCCAACTAATTTCATCTAGGGTTTGAAATCTTGCCCCACGAAATGTACCTCAAATAATCCATATCTACTCGAAAAAATCAAAGGAGGAAAGGGAGCTAACCTTGTTTGCTCGGTTTGGAAGTAAAATAGCGAGAAAAATCGATGGATTGGGATGGATTTGGGGAGGGGAGCGACGGGCGGCGGCGGCTGCTCTCTGCTCGGTCTGTTCGAACAAAGGAGTGAGGGGGTGGGGGCCGGGGGCTGTGCTCGGGTTTAAGCTCCAGGAAACGGCACCACGACATTTAGCGCCGTTTATGCATGGCACGGCGCCATGTGCTTTGGCGCCGTGCTGTGACACCGTGGATCCTACGTGTCCACGCACGGCGCCAAAGCATATGGCGGCGTGCTATGTACCATGGGCGCCATATGCTTTAGCGCCGTGCTAAGGGTCTATTTTTGCAAATCTTTTCTCCAGGGGTCCATATGTAAGAAACTTTCAAAGTTTGGACTAAAAAGCAAAAATTTTACGCGCATAGCCCCACGGAGCAACGCTCGCCACAGGAGGTTGATTGGGGCAAATATAGGAATTGAATTGTTATGAGAGGTTTTTGAAAAAATTCGTTGTTATGAGGCTAAAAACGTGCAGCGTGCAACGACGTTTAATAACGGATCTTGTCACCCAAAAATTGCTGTCTCACAGCCTACTGAGGGCAAATATATGGATATGCATAAGATGCACACATTACTATCGGTGATATTATACGGACTGTACTGTTGAAAATGTAGTTAGATATTCTGTGTTTAGTTAGAGATAAACTTGTATCTAGCTAAACTCTGTTTTCCCTGTTCTGTTCTGTTTTGATTCGTCCTGTTGTCGATACCGTAGCATATCATGCCGTGAACTGTTGCGCGTAATCAGCGTTTTCAACCGAGACGGTGTTCTGTTGTAATCCAATTTTGGTGGAGTCCTTGATTATAAATACAAATACAAACCCTGCAGGGATGATTGTGGTTGTGGCAAGTATTAAGTTTTTCATGGTATTAGAGCCATACGTCCCATATCAACCATGTCAAACATCACAAGCAATCTTTCTTCCTCACGCGCCGCGGCCCACACTTCAGTGTTATCAGGGAGCAGCTTTGCGCCGTCGTCGTTCGGCCACTTCATCACGGTGAAGCTTAACCGTGAGAACCATCTGCTCTAGAAAGCATAGATCCTTCCCTATCTGGCAGCCAAGATCTGCTTGGTTTCGTTGATGGAACCAAGTAGCTGCCGCCCAAACTTGTTGCCAAGCCTAAAGGAGGAAATGAGGCTCACCAAATCCCGAACTGATGAGGGCATCCCTACAACACCTTCATCTCATCCACCAAATGATCCAGATATATATATATATATCAAGTTGCCGCCTGGACCAATTACAAGATTACGTGCTAAGAAACTACAAAACCAGGTGAATTTACTTCTTAATGAGCATGTCATTAATGTTAATGAAAATTTTATACTACCTAAATCTTGTAATTTACTGGATGAAATTTGGGTGAGTGCGATGACTTCAGCAAGGACGGGGGAATGTTATGGATAGTTTAGTCGGACTACAGTACCATCGCCAAAACAAGTCATGATTCAAATATGGAGAGCTTCAAGATAGAAAGAGTAGTTTACATATCGGTTTCAATTAAGGAATAATTTTTTATTCCAACTGTATTGATTTAGACTCGACTCTCTTATAAAAAGGATTCGAGGATTCTAACAGATAGACTAGCAATAATACAAGTATTTCTTTCCCAAATCCTTCTTTTCCTTGCCCTGGTGTCTCACCCCTATCACCTGCATTCTTCTTCCTCCCGACCAGCCTCGGTACCTAACACACCACTCACTGCCAGGGGACCTCACTGGAGCTACAATTCCAGCATCACTACCTCCCTTGTTCAGCGTCGAGGCTCTAGTCTAAGTCGAAGAAGACACAGCCTGAGTGGGATGTGCGCACGTGCATGCATCTTGGCCAAGCCAGCCAACCCAAAGGCTAAAAGCAACCGGGGTGAGCCCAGAAATCGTGACCCGCTACTGTTTTAAAACCCGATCTATCACTATTCAAAATTCGACCTGTTATGAATAGTATTAACCAGATATTATTCATTCAAAATCTGTTAGACAAGTTTATACCCATTTCAACCACCTTGAGCCCATCTAACCCATTTTCAACTCGTTCAGCCAAACCAAGCGCCGCTTAAATCCTATTCAACCAAACCCTTTTCCTTTTATGTTTTTTCTGGTTATTTTTATTATATTTTGTTCCCAGATTGTATTTTGCAAAGCAAGAATTTATTTGTATTCATTCTTTTGCGCTTGTATCTGAATTCAACAAGTTGGCGAACAGATGAACTACATGAGCAATTAAAGTAGTTGTCAAGCCTGAAGCCTATAGAGAAGTGATCGATGACCTTGGAAAAAGGAGGTAGGACCTCATAATTGATCATATTGAACCTGGTTTTTAAATGTAAATATTTTGGTTTTAAATACAAGTGTGTGTTTACTATTGTGGTTTATGTCAATATAGATTGACTAGCTATACCATACAACTGATACATCTTATTTTCTTTTCTTAATTATTGATAACATTCTTCCCATATCACCATAGGATACTCATAATAATAATAATGTCTGATTATTGTTGTGCTTAGAAATGCTTTAGTGGTAAAATCAAATACAACAAGAATACTGCCAACAGAAACTTTAAACATGATAATAGAATGATAACGCGGGTTACCACTGGAAACTATCAATGCTTTATAAAATGGTGCAGACTCGGGTGAGTGGTTGGTATGAGACCGGCACAGGGATGACACTAGGTTTGTCTCGCCTAAGTCGATTAAGGACCAAATCCGTGTGCGCTTATTTTTACACCTAATCGTGTAACCACAAGTCTAGTATATGATGGACCTAGCTAACTAATTTGCTTGATTTCGGTATGGACTCCTATGCAATTATAGCTAGGCTGGCGATGGCGCACGGGGTCATTGCCCGGTTGAAATGTGGTGGGAATGAACTTGAAGGGTCACTGCTGTTGTGAACTGCAACAACAATGAGAGAGGGAGACTCCCTAATTACGGGGGTTCCTCAGCGCTGAGGATAGTGGGGGAAAGCATCAAAACTAAGCACTATAGAAGTCTTGTTATGATTTTACCTGTCACACGCCTATGGAAGTGTGTAATAGCCGAATTATTTGTTAATCATATCTTGTGGGTAAAGTTATTCAATCTCTGCAGAGTGTTATAATCTATTCGAATAACCGTGTCCCGGTCATAGGCAAAGTGTAGAAATACCACAGTTGTGTAGTTCTCACAAAACGGTTATTGGTTAATAGTGCTTATGGACATGGTATGGTGGTATGAAAATGCATATGGAATGGTATCCACAAATTAGATAGGGTAAGTAACTATGAAAAGAGTTACTCTCACGTATTTAGTTGAAACTGAACATTTTGATTTTAGTTAAAAAATGGTTAAGTCATTGATTTGGAAACTAGTTATAATATGATATTTGGTAAATTGGCTTCACACTAAAGAAACATAATACCATCTCTTGGTCAAGCCTTGTATATAGATATTTGCTTCTATAAATGCGTTATGTTATAGTGACTTGTTGAGTATCTAGTGTACTCAATCTTACTTTATTTTCATCAAAACAAATACCAGGAAAAGAAATGATGCTTCATCTTTCATATTAAGGTTACAACTGCACTCAAGCGTTTTTGTGAGGATTTTTCGGTTCTTTTGAATGTAAGTAAAGTTTTGGGTGTGGACCAGGGGTGGACCCACAGGTTATACCGGGTGGGCCACGGCATACCCTGGAGCCTAGCCGTCCAGCCTAGGGATGGCAACGGGTACGTACCCGACGGGTAGTGCCATCCCATACCCATACCCGTTAGGTGTAAATTTACCCGTCGGGTTACCCGTATCCGCACGCGGGTAGGAAAATTTACCCATACCGTGCCGCGCGGGTATTACTACCCGACGGGTAACCCGTACCCGCAAGCATAGCCGGTTCAACACATAAGAATATCATCAATTTAGACATTCATTAATCATACATACCAAGCACAAAAGCGTCTAATGATCAAAATTAGTACATCACATAAACATACTTGACATGACCATATCAACATATGACAAATAAATAAACAATCAACAACAAGTAGATAATAAAATTAACATTTGAGTGGGATGGCTAGTTGTCTAATGCGGGTATTCATTACCCGCGGGTAGCTGGGTATGGGTAGTATATACCCACACCCGTACCCGTCTACCCGACGGGTTGAGGATTTCGCCAAATAACGTACCATGGGTACATAAAATTATCTATACCCGCCTCTTTATCGGGTATAACCCATCGGGTATTTAGGTATCGGTATCTATTGTCATTTCTAGTTCAGCCGAACTCAGTGCCCTGACAGATCGCCTGCCGCACGCGCGGACGTGCCGCCTCGATCAATCCTCAGCGGGGCCGGCTGCCTGCGTGCCGGTTGTACTCGTCCGTCATCCGTTTCTGCGAGAGGGATCAGACGATCAGAGCCCGATCTGTTCTCCGCCGTTGAGTCCCGCCTCGTTATCTCCTCCCACGGGCGTAGGGGCCCGCTGCGCCTCGCCGACGGGCTCCCCCAACTGCAGCGGCGGAAGCGCCCGCAAGGTAGCTCGAGATCGCTTTCCCCTCCATCTCACGCTGACGCTGGTGCGCGCGGCCTCACTTTGCTTGTTTCGTAGGGGGTTCGGTTTGGGGCTGGTTCCATCCTTTGCGCGCAGTAGACATCGAATTTGCAGCTTGGTCTATGTGTGGGGCGGCTCTGGTCTGGAATGCCGGATCTGCTCGGATAATTTTGGGTGGGGCTTCGGCCGGTGGTTTTGTGCGATGTAGAATTTTCTTGTTTGATTCGGTATAATTTCTCTGCGTTTAGTGCTTCGCGGTCCTGATCTCTGCATTTAGTTCTTCGTAATCGCTACAGCCAAATTTCTAGTCAAAACCCTAGTTCTGCTTGGGCCCTTCCGTGATGATATCGTCCAATTACTCGGCATCTCCGACACATGTAAACTCTGATATAGAAGTAGGACTATATATGATTTGATGTATTATACGGATCACTGTAACTTCGACCCGGTGGGTGTTAATTTCATAACAAATGATTGCAGTGTGTTAACTGATATCTCGCCAATGTGATTTGGTTAATTCGCAAAACTTCTTGCAGTATGTTAAACTGATGCCATGTTGATGTGATTTCTCATCCTGTAGTTTGTAGAAAGTAGAAACACTAATTTATGGTTGGTTCAGCGGTTGATTTCAGTTCAAGTTGATGTCCGACCCATGTTGATATGAGCTCTGTTGGCGGTACCTGCCATTACTACTTCTTTCCTACAAATAATGGATTTGGCGGCTGCTGCTTCAAATTCTGCCCTATCTCCAGTTGAAACTGTGGCCAAATTAGCCAAGAGCTTGATAATCGGTTTGATGAGGTTAATATAGAGTTGCTCTCTTGTATGTCGGCCTTCAATCCTTCCAACTCATTTGCTTCTTTCGATGCACAAAAGGTACGTAGACTAGCTGAGTTCTACCCTAAAGAGTTCTAAAGCAATTATTTGAGACTATTAGTATGGTGTTTGAACTATTTATATTGTAATTTGTGCAAATTTCCAACTTAATCCTTGAATTTAAGACTTATCATATTATTTAGTGTCCTGTATACCGAATTACGGTGCAAATTTTATAATTATTTACCGAATTGGTAAATGGTTTTACTGAATTGCATATGAAAATTTTGGTGCGGTATACCCTTTGATAAAAGCTTGGGTCCGCCACTGGTGTGGACGCTCGTAAAGTTGTTAAAGTTGATTGTTAGGTCATATTTAAATCAAGATAATTCTTTTTAAAAATTTTATAAGCAGACATTATGCTCTTTCTCTTTATAACTGAACTTTAAAATTATTACAGGAAGTATTGCGGTCTTATTTCTGAAAATGTTGTCGCTATATTGTTCATGTCCAGCCGTTCAGGAGCAAGGTGGGTTTTCTCTCTCGAGCTAGGAGACGAGCAACCACCAGCTCGGCCGTGATCTAATTTTTGATGGGCTGGGACGTGATTGCTGATGACGTCCAAAAACCTATTTTATGGGCCGGAACGTGTTCTCGGATGACGTCCACCCTTTTTATTTGATGGCCTGGAGGAGATTACAGATGACGTCCACCAACCTATATTTGTTGGGCTGGGACGTGGTCGCGGATGACTTCACCATATTTTTTGATGCGCTGGTCCGTGATTACGGTGGCGTCCGTCATATTTTATTGGGCCCGAACGTGGACCCAGATGACGGCCGCCATTAATTTTCGATAGGCCTGGACACGACACGGATAACGTCCATCATCGGTAGACTGGGCCGTGATCCATGGGACACTGTTCGTTGGGGTGATGAACGGTCCAGGAAGCCATACAAGCTTCCCCATACCATGCACACAGATTACAACAACCAAATGCAGTACCAATGCGTGTCAAGTTCAAGGGCTAATTGAAGAAGCTAAGTTACGTACAACGAATCTTCAGATATACGATGCTTGTGGACGAGTTGCGTTGCTCGGGGCGCCTGATCTTGTTCCGTCTTCTGCGCTTGTCCTAGATCTCGGCCAGGACGTTACAGTTTACACACGCATTGACCGGGTGCAAGTGAAGCAAGCTGGCCCGTCCAGTCCATCAAGCAAAGCCCGAAATGGGTTCTTCGCCTCCTGGCCCAACCCGTACGTTTCATGGTTCCAACGCCAGGTGTCGTGGCATTGGAGACGCGCAAGAATTTCACGGCGGGCGACGACGGAGCACGGGGACGGAAGCGTTTGTTGCGCGCGTGCCAACGTCCACACTATCACACCGGCCTCGCAGCCTCAGCCTCAGCCTCACGTTTGGGCTTTGGCGATATCGCGCATCCGCGCGCGCTTCCTCCCGGCGGCGTGTGCCGCTTCGGCACGTACTCTTGGAACGCGGACGGGCACGGGTTTGTGCCAGACTACACGCGGTTTGGGACGGCGTGTCGCTTGATGAGAGGCAATTCGACTGGGTTTTTGACTGTCGCACAAAGCCAAAGCGGCAACCAAACGGTTGCGTGTCGCCTCACAAATCACAAGCGCGCGGGCGCAAATCTGACCTAAAGAACACGAGACGATATGTTGGCGATGCATGGATTGTTGATTTGCTGTCGAATCGAACTTTTGGTCCCGTACATTTCCTGGACTAACGATTTGCTCGTTAATTTCAAAGTATGTGAAGTTCTCTTTTGGTTAAGAGAGACGTAGCGTGCCGGCAAAAAAACAACGAAGCGGGCGCTAGATCGCGAAACACAAAGCTCTTCGCATTTGCTAATTTGGCCGTGCAAATGGAGTTGTTGGACATCAAACAGGTACACCTTTTATGGTAGTGACCAGCATATAATAATTACCTAATTATTACGTTATTATATTATTAGAATATACCTATTATTAATAAGAGAGATATTTCATAAGATAATCGTAAATTTTACTGTGACTACTCCTTGTTTGTAAGTCTTTCTATGATCACACAGTCGTAAGTCTTACTGTGACTACTTCTTAGTCGTAAGTCTTTCTACGACCATATAGTCGTAGGTCTTACTGCGACTACTCTTTGATCGTAAATCCTTTTACAACTACATAGTCGTAAGTCTTTCTACAATTATGTAGTCGTAAGTTTTTCTACGATTATGTAGTTGCAAGATATCCTACGAACACCTTGTGGTCGTGGGTCTTTCTGCAACCAACATATTCCCGATTAGCTTGCTTATAACGACCTACTTTATCGTGGGGTCGTCTAACGTCGGAGAGGAGAGGGGATACAAGACATTAGAGTTGGAGATAGTGCTAGGCATTTCACATTACTCTCGATTGTAATTCTCTCTGAGCAATAGTTATATAGGACGTAGGGTTATTATTCTTCCAAGAGAAGGTCCGAAACTGTATAAAAATTCCCGTGTCTCTATTCTACATATGCATACACTAAGTCTTCTAGAGTTTCCCTGAATCCAAATAAATCATATGTAAGATCGATATTAGAACATCAACAGTTGGTGTCGTCCGTGGGGATACTTTCTTCCAAGACTCTGGTAATTTCCTTGTTGGCAAGTTCTCTTTCTTCTGATGTCGTCATGGAAGGGGAGTGGAATGAGGAGAACTAGTTTGACTTGGTAGACTACACGGATATTGACATGGAGGCTTGCTACAACTACGAGCAGGTCATGTTTGCTTCCGACGGTAAGGTTGTCCCAAGAGATCCATCCCAAGATCATGGAGATTGCACCGCGGGAAATGCTGAGGAGGGATCCACATCCCCCGTAGCAGTACGCTAGACAGAGGAACCAATTCCCCCGGATGACAAGGGTCAATTCGACCATTTGTAAGTAATCATAAATGTTACGCATTAATGTTTTGCACAAAGCGAACTATTTACTTTGTACAAAAGTATTGACTAAAATTTTAATAACTATAATTTTCTTCGGATGCTTATTCTGTACATAATATTGACTACATTTTCTACAACTATAAATTTCTACGGATGCTAATTTTCTACAACTATATTCACTAAATTTTCTACAACTATAAGTTTCTACGGATGCTGATTTTTATAACTACATTGACTAAATTTTCTACAATTATTTACTTCATACCAAAGTTGTGCCATTCTTTTCTATGGTACTTTATACAGAAAATATTGACTACAATATATAAAAGATTTTACCTAACGGAAGTAGCAAAACCTCTCCGCTCCTCTCTTTTTCTTCCCTCTTCTCTTCTCTTCTTTGTTTCCCTTCTCCCTTTTCTCTACGCGGCGGTGTCGCCGGATGAAATGGCCAGGGGCTTGGGCGGGCGGCTGATTTATATGCGTCTCCAGTCGCCAAATGGTTAGGCGACAGTTCAGTTACCCAACCTTTCGGCGACTGCAATTATGTCGCCTAATGGCCCACGGACAGCCTGCATGTCGCGCAGCCATTAGGCGACGGTTCCAATCGCCCAATGGTTCGGCGACTGGAGGTCATTTCTGTAAAAAAAATATTTACACGGGTATATTTCTGTTATTTCGAATAAAAATATTATTTAAAAAATTGGTAAACTTTATGCCTTTATCGCTTGCTACGCAGCTGGCTATACCAAACTTTCCCGTCTGCTGTCGAGTCAGTGATTAAAAAATTAAGTAGAATTATTCACGGGGATATTTTTTAAGTTGGGTTTTTTTAGTGTTTGGTATGAGCCATCTAGATCCGATCGAATGGCTAGACTACGAATCCTCGTTGTCCTACTTTGAAACACGTTCTCGTTCCATAAATCCACAGTAACAAGATATATCTATCGGGATGATGGGCACATCATTCACCAGAACCCATCAACCCAAAAGATCTAAAAAAACTAGAGGCCCGCACGCATAGGCAGTGCTGTACCGATAACAACCAAATCCAGACAGCGGATGCCAGTGAAATGAGAGGGACTTTCTCCTTTGGCTAATACTCGATAGTTTTTATCCATAATTTTGAGGGTAATAGTGAATGATAGAAACGTTAATATAGATAATATATATAATTTTATATTTAAGAAATACATGATCTTAGATTTGATGAGCTGTTTGAAAATTTTATTTTAAAAAATCATTCTATTTGTTTTTTTAAAGAAAACATAAACAAAAGAAACCAAAAGAACGGACCAGACACACAAGGGAGCAGAGCCCGGGCCCGCGCGAACACGTGACTCCAGATCCGCGCACATGTGGGCCCGTCACATCCACCAAATCCCCGCCGTCCATGCCACCGCCCGGCCCTTGAGCCGTCGCCCTCCCATTGCCATGCGGGCCCGTCGCGAATCTAGGCCCATGAGCAGTCGAACAGCCGCGCACTCCACCCGGTAGCAGGGGGACAGGCACGCGGGAGCTGACGTGGACGCCCCGCCACGCGGCGGGAGGCGAGTGGGTGCTATAAAGGCGCGCTCCTCCTCCTCCCTAGTCCCCACACTTCCCTCGCCTCCGGTCGAATCGAATCGGATAGGGTCGCCTCCCGGAATAGCCCAACGAACTTCCTCTCGCGCGCACACGCGGAAGGAGGGGAGGAAGCTAGGCGCGCGCACGCGAGCGAAGGGTATGGGATCGGAGGGCCGGTGCTGGAACGGGGTCGCCGGCGGCTGCGGCGACGCTGGCGGAGGTGGTGGTGGCCGGGAGGGGAAACCGACCACAGCGGTGGTAGCGCCGGGCACGGCGGAGGTGCCCACGTCGGACGCCGCCGTCGACATCTCGCTGCCGCTCCCCGAGATGACGCCCCACATCATGCAAGTCTCCTGATCCTTCTCTCTCTCTCTCTCTCTCTCTCTCTCTCTCTCTCTCTCTCTCTCCGGATTTGCTTCCGCGCGCGCGCGCGGCGTGCTCGCGGTGTCCGACCAATCGCGAGCAGTCTCTAGGACTAGGAAACGGGGCGTGGTGTGCCCGGGTGCGCCTGGTGCGCGCTCGTGATCTGATGGTGTTCGGGGCAATGCCTCAGAGAGCGCGAGAGGCAAGAGTGTCCTGATTAATCGCCCGTTTTCTAACTTTTTTTCGCCTAATGGGGAGGATTGTTGATTTTTTTTTCAGAGGTCTCTGCAAGGATATGGTGAAAGGGTGGTCATCCATGGACAGCTCGTGCTTCTTGATGGAGACGGTGTCCGGTGGCATCACCAACCTATGTGAGTTCCTGCTCCTTGCCAGTGGCATGGCTTGTAGCACACTAGCACTGTCCCGATTCGTTCCTCTTTCACCTGACATGTTGTAGTAGAGGAAAACAGAGGCCATGTAATTACACATTCTTAGGCAAGTCAGTTGCTTGAATTGCCGCACACACCATGACATAACTTTATGACTACGCCTTGAAGATTGCTTGCCTCTACTTTTTGTTCCTAGTTTCAGATGTAGCACCACAACTTAGCTGCGTTTTGCAACCGTTATAAGATCAGATACTCTTTAGCGTCATTGCTTTGCATTTGTTTCTTCTTAAATCATTCCTGCTGTCATTACATCTGGACACACCGTGTTTGCGGCATTAGAAGTGATTACCCTAAAACGGCCTATCTTTTATTCTTCGTGACTCGCAGTGCTAAAGGTATCTGTGAAAGAAGGCACAGGCACTGAGTCTTCTGTGACTGTTCGGTTATATGGCCCAAATACAGACTTGGTGATTGATCGGAAGAGGGAATTGCAGGTGAGCATTTGAATAGTATGAAATTGTATATGGTATTGGCATGTCATATTTACCTTCAACCTATAATGTTCCTCTGATTGTAGTATTGGTTAATTTGTTGGCGCTGGCTTTTTTTAATTGCGATTCAATTTTCAATTTTGTGAAAAAGAATAGTCCATTGATTTCATAGAAGTAGTACCTATGCTAACAAGCACAAAATATATCCTTTTTTCCCAAAAAAAAAACTTGATTAGGTTGTGCAACCATTCAAGGGTCTGGATGTGTCTTCTGTTGTATTCCTAATTTTTTTTATTTCCATTTAGTCTTGTCTGCTGACGTAATGTACCAAAGAGTCAACGTTAGGAGGAGGGGGATCTTCTTCTAAAAAATGTTATCCTAGACTGGGACCAGCACATCATACATTATAACCACAAAGTTACATCTCACTGGGCTGAAATGTTTCCTAATGCATACATCTATTACCATCATGGTTAGGCCATACCATATCTCTCAGCTGCAGGGTTCGGGGCTAAGCTAATTGGAATATTTGAGAATGGAGTAGTTCAGTCATTCATCAATGCTCGAACACTGTCACCTTCAGGTAGGCATACTTTCGTTCTGCATAATACAAATGGGGTGGGCTCATTGCCTACTAAGTGCAATTATTTATCTTTACTCAATTTTTCCTTTATTATTATATTGTGATATCACATGGTAATTCAAAGGGGAATGTATTTTTTGTAGGCATTATACGCAATTTGGTATGTTAATTTGCAGCCTTAGATGTGTGGAGAAGCCATGAGAAATGCTTTCTGTAAATAAATATATTGGTTCTCGTTATTCTGTTTTTCAGACATGAGGGAGCCTAGAATAGCAACTAAAATTGCCAAGGAGCTTCACAAATTCCATCAAGTAGACATACCAGGATCAAAAGAACCACAATTGTGGAATGATATTTTCAAGTTTTTGAAAAAAGGTAAAGGCCCTATGTAGTTTCGGACATTTCATTTTGGGACTCAGCTGGTTGCTTTTATGTCATCCACATCCGTAGAGTGACATTGACCAATATTGCTGCATGCTGTCAAATATTTATTGCAGCTTCCATGTTAAAGTTTGAGGATAATGAGCAGCGGAAGAGATATGAAACTATCTCTTTCAGAGAAATACAAGATGAAGTGAAAGAACTTAAGGTAGCTTGCAATTGACCGTGTACCTTGTGTCTTCTTTTCTTACTGTTATGGGCTATTGACCTTTGGAGCAATTTGTGCCCACTTCAGTTTCATCTTCTTAAAAGGAGTATTTTCTTTTCTATTTTTCTTTTGTCGCAAAGGGCTATTTTATAACCATATTAGTTGATCATTCTATAATACAATCAAATGGCTACATTAATGTATGTGACATTGCTGTTCATGCATATAATGTGTCTTACTCTCCTCTTATAGGATCTCTCAGACCTTCTACATGCCCCTGTGGTTTTTGCACACAATGACTTGCTTTCAGGCAATCTGATGCTCAATGATTTGGAAGGTAAATATCGTATTCACTTGTTACATACTTTTGATTATTCAGTGGCATTATAATTTTTATTTTTTATAATTTCCCATTTCCGTTCGTCATTTGCAAAACTGAGATAGTTGTTGTGTGTGTTGTCATTCTTTTGCCAGAGAAGCTCTATTTCATTGATTTCGAGTATGGGTCATACAGCTACCGTGGTTATGACATTGCAAACCATTTCAATGAGTATGCAGGCTTTGATTGTGACTATAACTTGTAAGTTATCTTCTTGTCGGTTGAATACTGTGATGGAACTTCGTATTGTCATGTTGTTGCTCAGTAGTATTCACGAGGTTGTTTCTTTTAGGTACCCTGATAAAGATATCCAATATCATTTCTTCAGGAATTATCTGCTAGCTGATAGACCAAGTGAGGTATGTGAATTCAATACATTATCTTCTCTAGAAAGCAAACCAACTGAAAGCTATCCATAGGGGTGCATGTTTTTTCTGAGTAAAGAAAGATGTCCTTTATTTGCCTACTATTGTCACTTAGATGCTAGCCATGCTATGAGTAGTTCCTTGCTTGTTTTGAATTAAAATTGCTAACACCTACTTCTGTGCTACATGCACTTGACATTTATAGTTCTCTTAGTTAATAATGAATTGCTTGTATCATTTTCCTGAAAAGAGGACTTCAGGATGCTCAGCATTTATACAAGGTAGGAAGACATTAAAAGTGCCACCTTGAGAAAATAAGTGTCTTCCTTGAGGGTAGAAGAACATAGAACATTTTTGCTTGATGTAGTTTCACCATAATGGAATCATTGTACCTAATGATTTTTTTCCCAACTGAAAGGACCAAGTGCAAGATTTGGAAGCCCTTTATGTTGAAACAAACACCTACAGATTAGCATCGCACCTTTACTGGGCATTGTGGGCTCTCATTCAGGTAAACACTACCTTCTTTGCTTCTGATACAATGTTCAAATTTTTTTTACCACTCAGTATTTAACCGAAACATACGATTGCCATTTGATTGCAGGAAAATGTATCCCCAATTGATTTCGATTATCTCGGATACTTTTTTATGCGGTACAGTGAATACAAGAAACAGCGAGAGTTCTGCTTCTCCTTGGCACAAGGCTTCCTCTCTGCACGGAGAAATGGCTAGAGCCTAGAAGTTGTCCACGAGCCATTACTGCCGTCCGCTTATATATAGTGGGCACGGATGATCAGCTGTTGTACTCAAAAACCCTGTCCTGGTAGCGACTTTTGTTGTAGGAGGCATGTATCGCCAGATAGAAAGTTGTACGCCTATTGGGTAATACACCTGTAGGTTGCAAAAAACACAAGCCTAATGGATTCTGCTTTGTATATCATATATGCATTTGCTGTGTGCCTATTGGGTACTCATCCAACATGCTACGCAGATAGCAAACTGATGTTACCTTATATTTTGCGTTTTGGCTATAAACATGCAAGCGTTTCACATTGGGATAAATTCTTACATGCCACTGCAAAATTCCCAAATTCCTTATATGTCATCCCTTGTGTCATTGACATGTGGAACGGATTGCCCCTTCACCAGCCCCATTTCTGCCTCTTGGACGTGCCGCTTGTGACAAACTAGGGCTGGTCTATTATGGTGCCGTCTTTACGCCCTCTTACGCAGAAGAGAGCAGTGTCATTTTGTCAAAATAGAGATAATCGGATAAGTTATTCTTGGACCTATTCTTGTGTTAGTTGCGCAATTGTAGTGCACATAGTGCATGACTGTAACGTTTCCCTTTGTATCGCTAAGTTTCCTGTATTTTCAGATCAGCTACAGTTAACTGAATATATGGGGCATCTAGCGTTTTGGCTGCGCGTTGATTGCCTTCCATTCTATCTGTTCTACTGCTTCTTCACAAGGTATCAGAGCCCGACGATCATCATGTCCGGCTCATCTTCCTCCTGAGCGCAACCCACCATGTTTGCAGCCATCTCTTCCACCTCCGGCCTACTTCCAACTCCCATGTTTTCCCACCTCATTACTGTCAAACTCACACATGAAAACTACCTGTTATGGAAGGCCCAGTTCCTCCCCTATCTGCGCAGCTAGCAGCTATTGGGGTTTGTTGATGGAACTCAGAGGATCCCTGCCAAGATGATCACAGCTACTACTGAAGCCAGATCGACACAAGTCTCAAATCCGGAGTACGTCACTTGGCTGCAGAAAGACCAGTTGGTCTTGAGCACGATATTATCATCGCTCTCCAATGATGTGCTGGCGCAAGTCCTTCCTCACCACGTCCTATGTGGCATGGACCACTTTGGAGCACATATTCTCATCCCACTCCAGGGCAAGGACAATGCAGCTCTAAATGCAACTGTCCAACATCAACAAGGGTGAACAGCTCAGGAGTACTTCCGCGAGGTGAAAGCACTTGATGACAACCTGGCCGCCATTGGACAACATCTTCAAGAGGAGGAGATCGTTTCATATATGATGGCACGACTGGACTCCGAGTACAATCCACTGGTCACGCCTGTGTGTGGCGCCCGTATCATTATCCTGAGATAATCACACTTAAATGAACAGATTATTATTTGTCTATTCAATAGAGCACTGTTCCGGCAAATAATACACTATTACCAGAATCACGCAGAGAACAATAATGTAGGAACTGTACTTTTATCACAGCACTTGCCACAAGGGCTATGGTCTTAAGTACAAATACATAGCGGACAAAAGACACCAACTTGTACCCTATGGCTCTCCTATTTAGCTCTGCCGGTCGCCTACTCGTTCCAACCACTGTATAGGGGTCCATCTCCCACGGATCCTTGCAACCGACATCCTCCTCCCCAACGAGCTCGACTGTGCTTGTTACCCTTTCATCTGGCTCGGAGTATTCCCCGATCGGAGTAGAGTCTAACAAAGAAAAATAATAGTAAGGGTGAATACTGATGTGCTCAGCAAGCATAATATTAGCAAAATGCATTGTATGCCTCTCTTTGTCCTTACGTCCAATTCTAATCATCTACATTTAGAAATTATTTTTCTCAAATTAAGTGACAACTTTTACTTTACCAAAAATCTCTACTTTTCACTCGGTGAAGAAAGATACCTAGTGATCACTGTAATCTACAATCCAAGAGACTGGCATGAATTCATGGTTTTAATTTAGCACTACGCAGGCTTGTACCACTGTATCCATAGCTACTATGAACCATCATAACTAGGTTTTCCACACTTCCTTTGGCGTGGGGTCAAGTTTAAAGTACAAAACTTTTTCCAAGTTATGTTGTTCAAATCTCTAGCCCATTTATTTTCCACCGGTATAGCGGGTCGCTCACCCAGGCTCTACCGACTTCAAATAATATTTGGTTGGACCGGCTCCCGGCCTAACACTGCAGCCACACGTCAAGACCGCCGAGCCACCTCCACTGCTCCCCCGCCTTATCACCGCTTTAAAGCCTCACTGACTTGCTGAGGAGTGTTGCACCACCATTGTCTCAACACCATCGTCGGTCTCCCCTACGTCGATGAGACCACTCGGCCAATTCCTTGCCTCAGCCCATGGCAACTCAATTCTTTGCAACCGTAGCTTCATTGAGCCACCACGAACTCATAGCTAAACTCACTGAGCCCTCCCTAGCCTCAACTTCATCGACATTGTCCACCATTGCCGTGCAAACCAGGAACACATGAACAGCTCAACCGAGGCCACATGAGCCAAATCAGTCACTTCCATACGGTTTCTCTTGCACCATAGTTGCTCCAAATCTCCGAGACCTGGCCAGAGAGCCACCAGACCACACTTGTGCCATGAAATCACTCTACAAAACTTTACTCACCACCAGCCATATCCATTGCACCCCAAGTCTCTCCGAGCCCTAATATGGAATCCCAATCTGTAGAGGAACTTGAAGATGCCCTTGGTCGCCATCGAGGAACATTGTCGATGCCCAATTTCAGCCGCTATTGTTTCGGCTCTGCGCCGCACTGTAGCACCAAGCTAGTGAGGAAGATGATATTGTGCACTTGGGCCAGGCCATTTGGCCTAGAAAATCCTTAGCACTGTGCGCACTTCGGGCTAGGCTGACTCAGCCTGTTGGTCAAAATCCAAAGAGGGCCAGTTCGTCGCTGTAGCATACTATGCAACACTGTTCACCAGTGACCCAATTCACTTCCCAGTAAAACCCAATCCATTTTTGTTGAAACTTGTCACTGTTCCTCACCCATGTAAGATCGAGGAGGCCGACTAGAGGGGGGGTGAATAGGCGGTCTAAAAATTTTCTTCAAATTAATATTAACAATTAAAGAGCTTTTCTATTTGCCTAAACCAAGTATACAATGCGGAAGCTAAATTCAAGTTGGTTTAGTACAAATAGTGCCTAAGTCAAATGAATTCGCCTAAGTGCACCGACAATTCTAGCTTAGGTCAATGTTTGCAATTCTAGATTTACAAGCAATTAAAATAATGCTAAGTAAGTAAATTGCTTGAATGTAAAAAGAGCATAAGAAAGCAAACCACAAATGGCACGTTCTCTTTTTACCGTGGTGTTCGGAGACTTGCCGGTCTCCCCTAGTCCACGTTGAGGTTAGCCCAAACGAATTGGACCGGCTCCATGAATTAAGCCTTCTACCTCGAATCCATTAGTGGTAGCTCTTCCCCGCTCCGGGTAGGTGAGCTCCAACCTTCACACACGCCGGGCCTTCTCACAAGCTTCTTTGAGAAGATCACCGGGCACGACGCCTCCCACGCCGTCTAGGAGTCGGCAAACTCCAAGAGTAACAAGTCAAGTCTCTCACTTGACTCTCACCACGTGCAACTAATGCACAAACTCAATCCGGACACAAAGTCTTCCTCTAGATGCAACACATGCACTCTAGATCACCTCTCCTCTCTCACAAAGTGCAACACATGCACAATTGAGTGGAGAGCCTCACACTAGCTCAAAAGAGTGAAATGGAGTCATAAAAACCTTACCCCAATCGGCCACAAGGGAGTCTTTATAACCCACACCTCAAAACTAGCCGTTGGAGTCAAAAACAGGATTCTGCGGTACTACCGCCGTTATAGGACCGGTACTACCGCTCCCCACCATAACGGCTAGAAAAATAGCCGTTAGTTAGCCATTTGCGGTACTACCGCAGTCATAAAATGCGGTACTACCGTTCTGCGGTAGTACCGGGAAGTCGGCGCGGTACTTCCGCTTCAGCACGAATGACACTAAAAACGGTCATAACTTTTGACTCGATGTCGAATTGAGTGATCTTGGACTCTATGGAAAGCTTATTCAAAGGGCTACACAACCCATTTATTTGCATGATCTCAAACACATTAGATCAATGCAGAAATCAAAAGAGATCCAAAAGAGTCACTCCCATGGTCTATGTCCAAAGAAAATAGCAATAAACGATTATAGACCATGTCAAGGGATAATACATGATCTTCAACTTTTGCAAAACACATTTGCAAACTTAAATCATGTCACAAGGAGTAGGTACATGGACTTTAACCTTTTGCAAAACACATTTGCAAAGTATGGTCACATGTTACAAGGATTTGCCACATGAGCTTCAACCATTTGCAAAACACATTCGCAAATGCAAGCCTCATGCCAAGATGAGCTAGAGCAAGTGAGATTGAGCTATCAACACATGATGAGACTCAAACTACTAGACATGACCCCTCTTAATAGTACGGCAACCTAAACTAGCAATCCGGTCTTCCAACCAAACACCAAGACCGGTAAAAGACTAGGAACACATCCTTAGCCCTAGCTAGTCATACCTTTGCCTTGAGTCATCGTCTCGATATGCATCAACTCATGACGCATCCTTTTCATCAACTCCATCAACACATGATGGTCTTCTCTCGACTTGATCAACACATGATCATGCATCAACTCATGATGCATCTCCTTCTTCTTCTTGATGGCCTTGAACACATGAAGCCATATTCATCTCAATCTTGACTTGATGATCTTCAACACACGAAGTCATCCCAAGTCATCTTCATTTGTGGAACCTAACCTATGCATCCAACTCATGGAAACCGTTAGTCCACAAAACAATTGTCATCAATTACCAAACTTCACCATTAACACATAATGGGGGACTAGATTCAACAATCTTCCCTTTTTGGTAATTCATGATAATCTCAACAAATAATGAGATAATAAATTGAATATAAAAACATTTGACTTTAAAGTGCGGTACTACCGCCGTTGAAACTTACGGTACTACCGCTCTCCGGTAGTTCCGCAAAGTCGGCGCGATAGTCCCGCTTGAGCCGGAACCAAACTTGACGCTCTCTGGAAAAAAGGCTCCGCTCTACCTCCGGAGTTATATCCTACTACTGAAAAATGCCATGTTTAATTTAAGACTACATTCTCATTGACAACCTTAGTAGCATTAAATTATTGAATAATTAATTAACTATAAATCAGTTAAATTAAAATATTTATACTAATAAGTGACATCGCCATTTTGCTGATAGATTCATAAAAACTATACTAAGGTTAAGGATGATTCGTGGAAAGCCATAAGTTGGTTGGAGTTGACGACATTATCCTAGAGAGGAGGCTTGGGATGGATTGGTGGCAGTGATGTAGAGCACTGGGTTATTGGTTTGTGGATGGCTGCCTCGTTGGTAAGAAGTAAGGACTAGAATCTTATGCTGAGCAAAGAACACAGAAATCGCTCAACCACAAGTGTTGACTTGTCAAACATGGTCTAGTAGCTGCTCAAACCAATTGAATATCTACATGGTGATGGGGTTTCCGGTGCGGGAATGGCCCAAGGACAAAGGGGGTGTGTAGGATCGATTCACACTAAGATAGGCAATCAGAGGGGGGGGGAATGATTGCGGAAGCTAAAAATAAATTTTAAGACTCTCCCCTAAACACAAAACCTATTTAAGCCTTCATTAAAGAATCAGGACAGAACACTGCGTCCTCACTAAAACAGATCTCGATAAAAAACCGTAACTTTGATTGACCTCAAAATATGTCAGAATAAACTAGGCAAAGTTATTGAACTAACCCAACTAGAATCATGATAATCGGAGGTCTAGATCTTGAGATATAAAATAAACAAGTTCACTGGTACAGATAATGACGGAAATAAATTAAACCCTAATTATGCAACTAAGTAAAAACAGCAAGAAATTAATTAACCAATCTTTCAGAATAACGGCGGCGCTCGCGTTTCTTGATCAATCCCGATCGGCGCGCGCTAAAAATATTTTTAATATTGTTCGCTCTGGAGAACAACGTGGCGCTGCATTGTCTCGCATGAACTAAAGATCGGATCGCATGCATGAAGACAGGATGATGAAAAACACCACAATAGCACAGCCCAAAAAAACTCAATAGATTGGTTTCACATCAAGTTACCTTCGGCCAGCATGCACAATCGAGAAGACTCGAGACTTCATGCAAAGCATGCAGCAGCCAACATCCTTTTTCTATTTCCACCAATCAATGTCTCAGCTAGCTCATGCACACAACTTCATCAACTCAATGCATCAACACCTTTTTCTTGTTTTTGTTTTTCCCAGCCAAAACGCCACGCCGCCGCTCTGTATTTTTTCCTTTCGAAAACAAAACTACCGCTTACGGCTGCCGCACACATCTACCTTTTATACTGTGTCCTATCACACCTATTCGATCTCCACTCAAAACCCTAATACAACTCGTTCTAGGCCTTTTGTGTCTCAACCAGGCTTTTTGGCCCATTACTTTTCAAGAGACCCAAAACCCCTCATAACATGGGTTTTTTAATATTTTTTACGCTTCCGATTTTTTCAGCCTTCCAACCGCACCTCCTGTATCTTCTCCATGCATCATCTCCATGCGCATTATTCTCTAGCCTGAACATCCCGCATGACATCCTTGACCGATAGGATCTCGGTTCCTCCACGAACTTAGTCCGAAACCTCGTTCCCCGAACCTAGTTTCGGTCCGTCATCGACCATGTTCGCCTCAAGCAACACTGCACATAAATAAACAAACAATCACAGACGAGCACAAGTCCACGACTTGACTCAAGTTAATCCGCACAATACCTCACACGAGCGTATCATGCAACCTACCATATCACCATGCTATCACAAGCATATAAAGAAGCAGCACATCATAAATAATACAGTGATACCATAACCAACGTTGTCAATTATTCATCATCTAAAATAACCTAGACCAGGCCACATGGTCTAACAATCTCCCCCTTGATGAATACATTGACAACATATTAAATTAACATGACTTCCAACAAATCTAAGTGAAGAACTGAAGCCAAACTTTCAAACTCTCCCCCTCAACACAAGAGAAATAATTTTAATTTCTCCAAAAACTCTCCAATCTCTCAAATTTCTCTCCCCCTTTGGCAATGTAATCATCAAGAAATTTCAGTGAATAAGAATAAATCTAAGAAAGAGAAATGACTATAAAAATCTAGAAGCTTTATAGATTATCCAAGTCACGTTGCATTGGTTTAATAAAGCAACCAAGTCATATTTTTGAGTAGAGCTATCTAGATCATATAAAACCATATATCATATAGCAAAGTCAAAACAAGTCTGTCAATATGATTAAGCTATTTTATATCCATGACAGGCATTGCAATAATGACCAGATTAATTATAAGGAGCACAATGAAATATCACAACAAAAAATCAAAACCTAAAAGTGAAGCAAATTTTAACTCTAGACGGGCTAGCAGTCTCATGTAATAACTTATTGCTCCACACTCAATTCTTAGGCATGTGGCATGCTTGTAGCATACTTCTTTTCATAATGACATTTTTTTGTGATGGTGGCATGCTTGAAGCATAATTCTTTTCATTTTGCACTTTTTGTACTTTTTTTGTTTCACCATGGCATGCTTGAAGCATACATCTTTTAAATTCTCTCTTTCTTATATATATATATAAGAACATGCCAAATTGAGTGATCATAAAATTTTTAACATGAAACATACGAGCCTCATAACCAAGAGTTAAAATAAGACTCACAATCAAGCTCATCCTTTTTTGATGAATACCGCAAAATAATAAATATAATCAATCTAGTCAAAATATTCCGTCATGTCATACTTTTATTTCAAATGTAGCAATTTAATTATAAACAGTCATGATCAAAGCTACACAACATATGGATAAATATGATAAAAAGAGCTCTACTACTCAATTGGTTTCAATGACTTGGATTTGATGAGTTATTTGACAAGGATAATAAACAAAGCTTCTGAAATTTTTAAACAACAAGCTCCCCCTCAGAATAATCCCATAAGATGTAATATGCCCAACTCACTTCGCAATTGAGGAAAAAAAAATTATCAAATGATTTCGTGAGCAAATCAGCAACAAGATGTAAGACAACATCACCTTTTCCACATGGTCTTTCAAAAAATGAAATCTCTTGCAAGCCATCAAAGAGAGTGAAGAATCATCAAGTATTCCAATCAAGTAATAATGTCAAAGACTGGAACCCAATCTAGCTCATGTTCTCCATCCTTGTCAGCTGTTCTTACATTACAGGAAACATCGGTCTCACAGTACTGGGGTTAGTGAAATAAGATCTAGGAATCCAGTACTGAGACACTCGATGAACAGGAGCAACAAAGCTAGAACCAAAATCACGTGCATGTGGATGATCAGAATGCCGAAAAAAACGTGAATTATTTGAATTAAATCCAAAATCAGCACATGAACCAGATTTAAAGTTATCATAAAAGTTCTCTAAAAACTTAGATTTTGCATGAGATCTAGGAATGAAAAAGGTTGCACGTTTTTGTCTTAAATCATTCAATCTTTCCTTTCTCTCTTTCTTGGCACGTCTAAAACAAAATTCATTCAAGTGTCCATCTCTTCCACAGTAGGTGCAATGAAATTTAACATAACCAGAATTCTTTTGAGATGATGAGTTAGCACCTACATTATTATTTGATGAACTTTGCACAAAGCCGTGATTTAAACACGATTTGATTTGGTTCATGTTTCACTTCAAGTTTTCCAGGTTCAAGAGACTTAATAACCTTAGGAGGATTATTCTTGGCATGCTCAACAAAATTAAATCCTAAACCACGATTTTTCACACTTGTTTTTGACTTGTCTAGAATCATATTTAAATTTTTCTTGCCAAAAGAAAATCTCTCTAAAGTGTCTTTCAGGTACTCATTCTCTTTAGCTAGAGTGGGACAAATTGTGCATTTAACATGTTCATTCACAAGATTTTTAGAAGCACTAGACTGAGACAATTTTTCTTTTTCAGCAAAATCATTAAGTTGTCTAGTCAAAGCTTCTATTTCAGTGTTAAGCTTAGAACAATTAGAGCAAGAAGATGTCTCATGATAAAGCATCTGTTGAATTGTTTCCTGAGATGAACTAAGTCTAGCTTCTAGCAAATCACATTTAGAGCAAGCTTTAGATTGAGCATTTAAAAAACTTGATTCTAAACATGAAGAAGAACTAAACTTAAGCTTTCCAATTTCATCATTAGCACATTTCAATTTTTCATCACAAGAGTCATGTGCTAATCTTAATTCATGAAATTTAGCAGTTACATCTCTAAGTTGATCCATGTTTAAAGCATTAAGTGACCTAGCATTCTCTAACTCAGAATGTAAATTTTGACAAGACTCACAAGATTCATCATCAGGAATTAAAACTCTAAGTCTTGCAATTTCAGAATTTAGAGATTCAATCAAAGTATCATATTTCTTAATCTTTTATCTTTCTTTTCTAGCAAAGTACCAAGTTTAGCAATGACTTTAGCTAAATCATCATAAGAAGGTTCTACCTCATTGTAGTTGTCATTTGTCAAGATCATCATTGTCGGTGGAGCTTTTGCTACTTGCCATTAGACACAACCCAATTAAATCTTTCTTGCTTTTGGGAGTATCATCCTCGCTGTCCGTGTCCACATCACTCAAATTAATTTGCTCAAGAGCCGAAAGAACACGATGCACCACCTTGCGATTTATATAGCCCTTCTTTTATTCTTCTTTTTCTTTCTCCATCTCTTCTTCCTTCTCATTCTCTTCCCTTGCAAATCTTGCTAGAAACTTTGGACATTTAGGACGAATATGATTGAGATCACCACACTCATAGCACCTTTGAGGACCAAAATTTCCTCTCTTTCTTGATCTCACATTCTGCAAAGCTCTTGTGAAGCGTGTAGAGAGAAGTGCCAAATCATCTTAGGAGTTGCTCTATTGTTCATCGGTTAGTGAAGACAAAGAAGACAAAGCATAGCTAGTAGAAGAATTATCACCATTAGACTTGCTAGATTGTGAAGCTAAAGCAATTGATTTATTACCATTATTTTTTCTAGCAAAAACATCTAATTCATGAGTTTTCAATTTAGAATAAAGTACATCTAATGTAAGTGTACTCATGATGAGAGATTCTCTAATGGATGTAACCTTCATCTCCCATATAGACATATCTAATGCTCCAAGTAATTGACGTGCATTTTCAGCATCGATATAAGTAACATTAACGAAGACGTAGATTACTAAGAATTTTATTAAAGCGAGCAAATAGATCATCTATTGATTCACCAGGTTTCATCTCAAAACGCATATAATCTTTTTTGTACATATCTTGACGTACCTCTTTAATAGTAGATGATCCCTCATGATAATCACATAGTGCTTTCCATACCTCATATGCAGATTTAAGATGCACAACACGATCAAAATCGCTCCTTCCTAGTCCTTGAATTATCAGGTTCCTTGCCTTGCTATTTGCCTCCACTTGTGCTATATTTGCTGCTGATACCTCATCGTTCTCGGGCACTTGATAAGGCTTGTAGACCTTCTCCCATATTGCAAAGCCTTGAGCTTGAATATATGCCTCCATCTTCGCTTTCCAATACTGAAAATCAACACCATCGAAAACACAAGGTTTTGTGGAATACCTATCCGTCGACATGTTTTCTAATCACCGGTTAAGGTCAATTAGAAAAATAAACCTGCTCTGATACCACTTGTAGGATCGATTCACACTAAGATAGGCAATCAGAGGGGGGGTGAATGATTGCGGAAGCTAAAAATAAATTTTAAGACTCTCCCCTAAACACAAAACCTATTTAAGCCTTCATTAAAGAATCAGGACAGAACACTGCGTCCTCACTAAAACAGATCTCGATAAAAAACCGTAACTTTGATTGACCTCAAAATATGTCAGAATAAACTAGGCAAAGTTATTGAACTAACCCAACTAGAATCATGATAATCGGAGGTCTAGATCTTGAGATATAAAATAAACAAGTTCACTGGTACAGATAATGACGGAAATAAATTAAACCCTAATTATGCAACTAAGTAAAAACAGCAAGAAATTAATTAACCAATCTTTCAGAATAACGGCCGGCGCTCGCGTTTCTTCGATCAATCCCAGTCGGCCGCCGCCGCTAAAAATATTTTTAATATTGTTCGCTCTGGGAGCAACGTGCGCTGCTGTCTCGCATGAACTAAAGATCGGATCGTACAGACTGAAGACAGGATGACAGAAAAACACCACAATAGCACAGCCCCAAAAAAAACTCAATAGATTGGTTTCCACATCAAGTTACCTTCGGCCAGCATGCACAATCGAGAAGACTCGAGACTTCATGCAAAGCATGCAGCAGCCAACATCCTTTTTCTATTTCCACCAATCAATGTCTCAGCTAGCTCATGCACACAACTTCATCAACTCAATGCATCAACACCTTTTTCTTGTTTTTGTTTTCCCAGCCAAAGCCACGCCGCCGCTCTGTATTTTTCCTTTCAAAACAAAACTAAAGCTTACGGCTGCCGCACACATCTACCTTTTATACTGTGTCCTATCACACCTATTCGATCTCCACTCAAAACCCTAATACAACTCGTTCTAGGCCTTTTGTGTCTCAACCAGGCTTTTTGGCCCATTACTTTTCAAGAGACCCAAAACCCCTCATAACATGGGTTTTTTAATATTTTTTACGCTTCCGATTTTTTCAGCCTTCCAACCGCACCTCCTGTATCTTCTCCATGCATCATCTCCATGCGCATTATTCTCTAGCCTGAACATCCCGCATGACATCCTTGACCGATAGGATCTCAGTTCCTCCCTGAACTTAGTCCCGAAACCTCAGTTCCACCCGAACCTAGTTTCAGTCCCGTCATCGACCATGTTCCGCCTCAAGCAACACCTGCACATAAATAAACAAACAACCGCGTACGAGCACAAGTCCACGACTTGACTCAAGTTAATCCGCACAATACCTCACACGAGCGTATCATGCAACCTACCATATCACCATGCTATCACAAGCATATAAAGAAGCAGCACATCATAAATAATACAGTGATACCATAACCAACGTTGTCAATTATTCATCATCTAAAATAACCTAGACCAGGCCACATGGTCTAACAGGGTGGTATGAGAATGGTAAAACCATACTTGACAATGGTAGGTCCACTCAGAATCGGACGATAGCGTTCTGCATTGGCCAACGGATACTCGACAATGTATGGTCCATAAACTACTGGGTAAATACTAGAAAGAGGAGAGCAGTGAAAAGACTTGTTTTCTCAACTCAGTCGCACGCTATCAGTTGCGTGTCCATTACATGACATTGCTAGTTTGAGAAATCTTGTGGGTAAAGCTGGACAACTCTGCAGAGTATAACAAATGGTATTTGAATAAGTCGTGCTTTCAGTAAATGAAGTTGTATTTAATGGGCGATTCTTGTAGCAAGACATAAGTAGCTTTTATAATGTTTCCATATGGTAATCAACTAGTTGAAACCCCATTTTCTTAAGTAGTAAATGCTTTATTGCTTTGTGTTCAAAATGATTAAAAATAAAATTGCATCCATCACCACATTAATAAAACCAATATATTCCCCATCCCTTGAAAACGTGGCAAATAGTTAAATTAGGGTTTTTCTTTTGTGATTGGCCAGGTACGGTTGTAATCATTACTTGCAAAACAATCAACAGAAGAGCCTTGGGAGAATAATGAAGAAAACGTTGAAGAAGAACTTGAAGAGTCCTACAATGTAGACGATCAGTTGTTTTGAGTCTCGTCCTCACTCAGGCACGCCCGTGGAGTCTTGTTTGTGATGCAATATGAATTTTGGGCTTGCATGCTGTGTTTAAAACCTAGCTGTTAAGCCTTACTTCTACAAGAAAGTTTAGATATTATATTGTAAGCATGTGTTGGTGTGATGCTCACTCGTGTACAGTACCTTGCAACTGAATAGTCTGGCAGTTGCGAGGATTTCTAACGGCCCCAAAAATAGGGTGTTACAAAACATGAAATCCTAGGTATTAAATAATAAAGGTATTATATTATCTACATCAAAAGTGGAGCTATAACTTGTTTCTATAATCTTCAGGTGCTATGGTGAAACCAAAGTTTTTAGAACCTATGGAGATACCAAGAACATTATAGTCTTATCTAGATTTATGGCATCCTATGTAGGAATATATGCAAATCATGAACCAAGTGACCATGTTTGTTTGCGCAATATACACTTATAGGCAAAAAATAAAATAATTTGCACTAGAGATATTATTGCAAAAAATAGTTAGTTTTATCATTAGTAAATCTTAACCTTAGAACACCTTTGCTTGAGCTATTGTACCATCTTGAAATAGCATGTTGTTAATACAAATAAATCTTATATATTAGGAAGTAGACATCTTCATGACAAATAAACTACAATAGCAAGTTCTTTAAATTCAAGAATCTTGCTTGAGAAAGTATCCTTCTATGAGAATAGTTCATCTTCAAATCCAAGAGCAACAATCAATTACACTCCTCTCATCATAACACAAATGTCAAAAGTTGTCACTCACCATCCACAGCACAAAAGGTGACAAAGGACAACGCAGGAGCTTCACTTCATTAAGAGTGTTTTCATTGTTGTATGTGTGCAATACAATAACATAGTTAGATAGGATACATTTTAGTATTTTATATTTCTGTTTACACATATAAAACTATTGATACGGCTATTTACTATTCCCAATTGAATAAAATTTGCATCTCGTTGACTACAGAAGATGAAAGTCTTGCAAATTTTATATCGCAAACTTTCTTGCCAGACCTCTCGATTAGATCCACTAAGTCTCCTACACGTTAAAAACTGGCGCACCAATGAACCTTCTTAAAGTAGTGAGTCCATGAAGCATAGGTCTGCTGAAATAGTTATTATACTTGTTGACAGTTCTCCTAGATTTGTTTTAGAGTGGTGTGTCTTGGATTTTTTTTTGAGATACAACTATGATGACTATAACAAAAGAATGAAGTAAAAAAACAAGATATTTACATTTACATTATGGACCCTATGTATATGATAGACTGTTGCATTTACTCCCATACCTTTTCAACTATGAAAATTAACTATGCTCTTTCAAGAACAGTTGATATGAATAGGTTGTAGTACGCAATGTTGTCATCCACCGATAAACTTATAAGTATTAATCTTACATTTCTAGAAAAACACTAAAGCTTTTCTAACTACGTTGTTTCTAAATTGAACATATATCACCTCCTCTTCTTCGTTAATGATAGTAGTGTTTGTCAAAATTACATATATTTTGTTTTCCACACATACAAAAAAACAACTCCAAAGTCAACAAATTTATTTGATATTTTGGTGAACTGATGTAACGCCCCGCGTTTCTTAATTAAGTGAAGCGCTGTTATTAGTGGTAATAATCGTAATTATCAGAACAAATTGAAATTTGGTATTAATTAATTTAATGACTCATTTCTCCAGCTAATAACAATTGTAAGGGAAACAAGGTAAATGTAAATTTTATTACAACTGTAAATCATTGCATACATACAGGTTACATTTCCAAACTAAAACGTAATAGTTACAATAGTTGAACATGTTTATATTACAAGAAAGTTTCAAAATTACATCCATGAACATTTCTTACAGGAATTCAATTGCTATCAACTACTGATACAACATTATTTATTTATGAACTAATAACCAGATTATAAGACCGAAAAAGACCAAACAAAAGAGTAATTGAAAATAAGGAAAGATAAAATAAGTGTTGCCGTCAGAGCCCTAAGGATTAACTTCGGGCGGGGTAATCCGTTCACGGAGATACCTGACCGTCCGGGGGGGCCAGTCGGCACCTCTCACAACTATAGGCTCATCGCACGGTATATATATATACAAACCTGTTCTGAACATAGGAATCCAACCAAGGCAAAGACTAGGTGAGCACAAATCATTCCAGCCCAAACCCACAGTAGAAAAACACCTGTCAAAACCCTCACCATGCAAAAGCCAACTACAGTGAATCAGATAGCACCGGGCCAGAGCAGCCACGCACGGGCAGTACCACCAGTCAACGAAGCCTCTCGAGCAAGTCATCCAACCAAATATCACACCACTGCATATCAGTAGCCAAACCGAGAGGAAAGGGCACAGAGAGACAAAGTAAGGTAAGGTAAATATTCCCCGACCGCAGAGGAGTCCACAGCTGAGTGGAGCCGAAGGTCCAGGGAGTGAAGCACCAACAAGCCGAAGGAAGCAAGGGGAGGTGACGGCCACAGGAGAACCGCAAGCCAACATCAAGCCTCATCCACCGCAAACCGGCCACCACCCCAACCCCAAACCCTAGCATTTCTCACAAGTACCAGTGCAGGTAAACCCCGCAATCTCACCATCCAAGTAATATCATTATCAAATCCATCCAACATAGGCTAGAGACCATAAGCATTCATCCACAATAGAGCACGAACCATTTAGGCATATCAACCGAAATAGCAGAGGAGAGAAGAGGATTACCGGGAGGCGGCTGCGGTGTGTGTGGCGAGCCACCAGTTCACCGCCACGGTACTCCCCGGTGTGCGACGACGGCTCACCGGCGGCGGTCAGCCATGATCACCCGCCTCCCAAAACCTAACCCTAGGCAAACCTCATAAATTAGCAAATCACAAATTTATAAATCAAGCAAGAAGTGGGGAAAAAGGAAAATGAGGGGAAAGCTTGAGAGCGGCCAGATCTGGGCGTAGATTCGGGCGGCGGTGAGTTGGGGAAGCTGGACCGGGCGGCGGCGCGTTGGGGAAGCCGAACCGGGCGGCGCGGCGTTGGCGTCGACGTCGGTGTAGAGGAGGAGGCCGGTGGCGCGGCGCGCGGGAGGAGCCGCGGAGGTAGAGCGGCGTAGAGGAGGAGCGAGAGGAGGCGGCGAGAGAGAGAACCAGTGGGGAGGCGTCGGCAGAGGCAAGAAAGGGAGGAGGCGTCGGTGGAGTAAAAGAGAAGGAGAGGAGGCATCGGCGGGGAGGCCGAAAGCCCAACGGGAACCGAAAGCGAAGAGTCAGTGGGGGTATAGATCCAAAAGGGGCAAAAATAAGAAGATATTAATAGGGATATTAGTAAGAGATTATGTAGTATATAAATCAATTCCATGTTCAATTGCTAGGATATAAAATAATTGTAAGCATGCGTCTGTATATTCTTAAAGCTAATATTGCAAATTCGCCATTAATTAAAATGATTAGTTAGAATGCAATAATTGGTAATTGCTTATTCTTGCATTTAATTTGTGGACACTATTAAATTGAATTGGAAACTATTGCACTCTGTTTAAAAGGAAGAAAGGAACAATTTGCGAGTCCTGAATGTAATTAATAGAAATCTTATGATGACTAAAATTGTATAAATAATCGAACCGTAGATTAATTAGCGTCTAATTAGCAGGAAAGAGGCTGAATCTTCAAAGGAAACCATATCAGGGTAACGAGGAGACTCAGCAGTTTAATATAAACTCAGGCAAGCATTCCTTTGAACATATCTGCAAAGTATATTTGTAAAACAAGTATTTTGTATTATGCTAGTATCACTTGCATGAACGAAATAAAGAGTTTTAAACTGAGCAATGGTTATATGTGAAATGGGAGAGTTAGGTGGCGACTGATGAAGCAGTTGGCCATCAAGGTTAATTAAGAGAGTGGGCAGAGGTTGCCAGGGCAGGTGATAATGGGGCAGGTATGGGACCTCTGCATAAGAATAAAATATAAGAAGTCACCAACTTCATCCGTGTGAACAGACCGTACCAAACCGTATCAACCAACATCCCGTTTGAGGACGGACAGACTAGTAGCTCTATCAAAGTATTATATTCTCCACATGGGTAAGTATTAGTTAGGAGTGGAACCCACAAGACGGTTCGTTATCGCCAAGGTGGGCTATCCACACCGCGCGCAACCCAAGACGGTTCGTTATCAACAACGGTGAGGCGGATCGCAAGAACCCAAGACTGGTTCGTTATCAGCAACGGGTAAGCGGTGGGCGATATATTACGCCGTGGAGTGTTGGGAGATGGTCAGGAACCGCCCCAGCCAACAGTTAATGTCGCTTTCGGTGGGTCTGCGTGAGGGTGGTACACCGCTCCAGGCTACCGATTGTGAGTAATCGGTGGAGATATAATTCGAGATAGATGCAACGTCATGTACTCGATCGGGCGCGCATCTAAGGAATTGCGGAGAACCATGAGCCACCAGGATCAAGAGTGGTGAGGGGTAAAGTGATACAAGCTTGCGCAATGCTATATAAATCATGAATTCATGCCTGTCTCCAGGAAAGGAGAATTACGGAAACTTATGGGGGTTTTTTGCTGTTCATGCGTATGCTCAGTAGCTTTCCAAATAATAAATCCGAAATCTTTCGCAACATAAAACTCTATTTTCTATAAGTTGGAAATTGGGATTGGATATGAATTTGGAAAAGAACAGTGGAGATAGAACAGGATCATTCAGTGCATTTTTGTTACATAAGCTTGCTGAGTACTCTGTACTCACTCTTGCTATTATTTCCTTTGTTTAGAGGATAGCCAGCTAGAGTCAGGCATTGAGAATGCCTCCGCGGAGGAGTACTACTCCCCAGGAGAGGGAGATTATATCGAGGATGAGCGCTGAGGATTTCGCGCGCATACGACGATTGGGCCTCGTAGAGTCATAAGAATGGCTTGGATTCGACCACTAGGATATCTGTAATATTAGTGTATTGTAATTGTCTTCTCTCATGTATAATTAGACTACTTCCGTATAACCAAAAATCTGAATTATTCTTCTCTAGCTGTAATATTATAAACTGCAGAGGTTATGTAAAATTTAGCCCTGCGTGGCATGGTGGATGTTTGTAAACTTCTCTCTCTAATGATTGTTCTGTTGCAATACTCTGATTGGTTTATTATTCGTTAAAGCGATGTTTTATCGGCTAAAACGAATAATAATCCGTTGACTAGCGTTATTACCCCATGGTAATAATGCGGGTCGTCACAACTGAATAAAGTAACAATTGAGGGCGACTGACTTACGGACCATGTATCTCGTGTCGCGGCCACTACTGATTTTTTTCATCGTTGTATTCAACTATCCTACTAAGGTTGCATGGCATGGTATGATCAGTTCTAATTTTTACCAATCAATGGAACCGGTCAAGCCTTACCCTATGTTAAAATTTAACCAAAATGAGCCATAGTGTTGGGTCAATAAGTCACGATTAGTTGTTATAAATTAGGTTTAAAAATATAATCAATGATAAAATATCAAAACAACTTAGTGGTGCATGAGCCCAAGTCATAATTAGTAGTTATAAACTTAGTGGTATATGATGGATCGAACACATAACACTTTTCTAGCAGTATAACACATTGTCTTTCTGGTGATGACTAGAGTTTTGATTTCAACCAAGTAAGGGTTGGGTAGATTATTTGTGTGGATTTTCCGCTTTAATTGTTTACACTTTGAATCCGTAACCTATGAGTTGTGAGCCTTACGATGACTACATTAGCTAGTTGTCTTCACCCTAACAACAAAATATTGAAAACAAATATTTCCAATGGCATCTTGGTAAATGTTCCTTTCAACGATCTTCTTTCTGTACAATGACTCAGACGCTCATGTGGAAAGGAATATTGTTGGGTTTGTATGAATCAAAATAAAATTTATTTTCAATAATTTGAAATAAATATTCATAGCAAAATTTGCATTATTATAATATAGAGACATTGTAATGATGTTGTGAAATTTCCTCTCAAATCACCTTTTCTACACACAGGGAGAGTTCAATTTTGTCATCAGCTCCTATATGTAGAACAAACCAACTATTAGGTTCTTGTTTGGAAATATCTTAGCTCTATAGTCTATAGAGAAAAAGATCTAAACATATCATGAGATTCTTGTCATTTGGAAAGATCCTACTCTACATAGAAAAAAAAATCTGCACATATAATTAATGAGATCTCTATCTAGAAGCACTAAACCATCTGCATTCTACCAAATTGCTTATGTGCCCGTATACTTAATTATGTTACGTTTAAATATTTCATGTCATGCCATTATTTTATTTCTAGGATCTTCTTCGAAAACTATCTTATTGCCTTTGTCAAATCTTCTAGTACATTTTTAAAGAACTATGTAACTTCTTCTTTTCTGTTGTTAGATTCAATTTCATGTCTTGTAGTGCAAAATTTGTAGAAAATACGAGCTAAGTTGGCACCAATTTGACCGAACGATTTGAATTGCCCAGAAAAGGTTAGCCGATAAAATAAAGAAAAGCCGATGTAGCTAGCCTCCTACGTAGAGAGAGCAAAGTAGTGCTGTCGAGAGAGCATCCTCCGTAGAGATGCAGTGTTGAGTGATTTACTGGATTTTGATCACAACAGGAATTGAGGGGGTTTTTTTTTAAAGAAACGGATGCTTGGTGTGGTAATGTTTGTGATGTTGTATATGTAAGATGGAGGATGATGTACAAAACGTAGAGTTGTCCTGTTTTTCTCACTGTTTTCCCATATCAGCCTTTTTCCATGTTAGGGCAACAACTAAAGCCAACCTAATTACATGTTTAATCAAAGTAGTAGGAGTGCTATTAGTTTGTGGAGTATTCTAGAACCTAGAATTGATCAATATTATATTTAAGTGTTATTTTTAAATATATTCATATCCGTTGGATGTGAAATCGGTTGGACGTGAAATCGGACGGCACGGAGAAACTAATGGGATTGATGTCGCTCTCTATTAATGTCATATTTTGCGCTCAACTTTTATAGAGATAAGATTAAAAACACGTAGTATGAGCTGTGTCTCTTTTTAAGTTAGCACAAGAGGTGGTAGACTAGTATTCATTTGAACTTGCAGCTAATACCACTGTAACTTACCATACTACTGCGACCTCTAGACTATGGATAGCAGAATTTGGCAGAATTTGTCTTCTGTTTGTAAACATGCTTTTCACAGGCTCTCCGATCTCCACATGTAAACGGCGATCGTCTCTTGACCAATTGGATTGTTCGTCTAGCATGATCAGGAGCCGTTAGCTCCGCTGTTCCTGCGTCCTGGACGGACGTACCTATGGTGCTGGTCACGGCCTGGTCCCTCTCGATAAGGCAACACATGCACTGTCTCCGAATTAATCTATGGCCGTGTAACAAAAAAAAAAAGCACCGTCCAAATTTAAATGCGTACCACGCTAGCGGCGGTGGAGATCGCCAACAATAATGTACAGCACCGAGCGGTGTGTTTTTTTTTGTGCCTCTTCATGCCAGTTTTTGCTAGTAAGATGCCCCAGCTTGCAAGCATACTCGGACGTGTGTACCGCACCCTGCAAGTCTACAGAAAGTAATAGAGCAGCCCTTGATCAAATACCATGTACCATGCAACTGTACAATCGGAAAATCCTCATCAACAGCAACCAAAACATTGGCTTAGATTTGCCAAATTGATGTCTCAATTCTTGCTAGACAACAACCGCGGCATAAAGCAAAAAACATGGCCACTGATCAAGGAGTCTCTCATGATCATGGCGTGTCACGGTTTACTTGGCTCGGCGTGCCAAACCTCATCCGGAGATGCCAACTGCCTGTGTCATGGGAAACTGGTGCCCCTCCAGGCTCGCACGATCGAACGGGCCATCAAGAAGGGAGCAGACTGCCGCCGAGGCCCACCCCTTCACGGGCTTCCCGCCGGAGTCACGTTCGCCGCCAGCGACGGAACGCGCCGGGCAATGCTGATGCTCGGTGCTCTTGCTGCTCTTCCTCACGAAGCTCAGCAGCTTCCTGAGCCCCTTGGCGAAGTCCTTGTGCGAGTCAGTGGCGGCGGCGGCCGAGAACATCGCCGGCGGCGGCCTCTCCGGGCTGCCCCACCTCTTTCTCGCCCACGCCTGCGGCGGCAGCAGCTCCGTCGCCGACCTCGGGGAGTCCATCGCCGCCGGCGTGTGGAACGACAGCTCCGACACGGACCGGGAGTGGCGCCGCGCCACCCGTGTGGAGTGATCTTGCGGTGGTTGCCTCGGGCGGCTGCTGGACACGTCGCTCAGCGGGAGGTCGTGCACCCTCGGCGTCCGCAGCCTCGCCACCGCCGCCCCGCCCGTGCCGCTGCCGCGCCTGAGGAACGGCCACGGCGTGGCGCCTTCGCCGAAGTCGGAGGTGACGCCGGCGACGCTGTTCCGCCTCTGGTGCTGCTTCGCCGGAGTACCGCCCTCCGCGGCCGCGCCGGTGCTCACTGTTCTGCTCGCGGACAGCGCCCCGGTCTCCTTCCTTGGGGTGGTCGGAATGGACGCAGCCGACGTCCTCTTCACCTGAACAATGGCAAGTCGCGCGTAAGCAAGACCCCGCACAGTCGAACACACGGAGGCAAAGCTAAAGCAAGCGCGCGCCACCTCTTGCGCGTCGCGAGCGGCCGCGCACTTGAGAGTGAGCGGACTCGTCCTGCCGCCACCAGCGCGCGTGCCCCGGGACCGAGGCTGCTGACCCTGACCCTTCGCCGGCGGCTCGGCCAACGCCGTGGCCGCGACGCCCATGCGCCTGGCGTCGCGCCGGCGCATGTAGGCGTCGTACTGCCTGCCGCGGCATGTGCCCCCCGCGGGCTTACCCCACGCGCCGTCCGCGCACGCGCCCACGTCCTCCTCCCCACGCGCGGCGCGCTGGAGCTTGTACGCCGCGAGCTGCAGCTCCAGCTCGTACAGCTTCGCCCACAGCGCGTCGTGGCCGTGGCTCGCCATCTCGTGGACAAGCAAACTCCCTCGTGCCGAGCCCGGGCGGCGCGAGGCTATAAAGGCGCGCGCAATTACCAAGTTGAGGTGTGCGTGACCGACAGGCCGTGCCGTGTCGGAGGCTACGGTCTCGTGCAGTGGGCCTAACTAATTAGCGGAGCGGCACGAGGGGTTTGGATTGGTAAGATTTATCTCGAGAAAACTACGTGATATAATAGTCGGAAAGACCGAAAGATGCAACAGAATCATGCTGCTTAGGCGTCATGATAGTAATAATTAATCTTACTTATATAGTCGGTGACGTGGAGATGAGAGACAAAAGCAAAGACTATTTTATACTGTTGGACCCACATGCTCCTCTCTCATGTTCTTAGACTACGTGAAATAGATCAGCTATTTGCTCGTCGCTAGTGACTACTCTCTCTCCTACTTTTTCCTTGCCACATCAGATCTAGCTAACTAAATAGCCAGCTGTTGGAGACGCCCTTAGGGGTCTATCAGATGTCGTTGTTATTGGTAAAATTGTTAGAAAGATACCTAGTTTTTTTTCAACTTATAGTTTATGATTTATAACTTCTTCAAAACTTTGTCGCTATTTTAAACCAGTTAATTAAAATAATTTTTTCAAAACAGTTTATCGGTTTATCAACATTCAATTCATTGATATAAATATTCGCACTAGGATCAAGAACCATCGGCTATAGTCAAAAAAGATATGCTATCCTGAGAGCTTAGCTGGACATGAAGGGAATCACCTGGACTGTGCTATTCAGAACCAGGCTTTGTTCTTGCTCCTTGTTAATGTGCTGTACGTGCTACATCAATCAAGCAGCATCAAGGCGAACTATGTTTGTGTTGGTACTGTAGGGCTGCATGCACTACGTGCCTTGCAAACCACAAGGACGTACGGTTCGTCCTCCTTCGGTACATGCATCTGTCACGATGTCAACTGTTCCTTTTCCGGTTTCTACTTTCTAGATGAAGTCTTTCGTGGACCAATCAAGAGTGTGCAGCTCACATGTGAAATTGTCGTATGCGAACCAATTATATATGGTGGTGATCATTTGGGTTTATTTTTGTAGCTTATAGCTGAAAAATATTGTAATTGGTTGAAAAAAACACTATAACTGACAGAGGTTTATTTAGCATAATTAAATTTAAAAAAGTGAAAAATATAAAAAATATGTTAGCCTATTACGTATAATACAAACAAATACGGAAAAAAGAACCAGTAAAAAAGCTCAACAAAAAGCCAAAAATTCAGAAAAGACGAAATTTATGAATAATGAAAATAAGCCGAAAGCTAAAAGCTGAAGCCAAAACGATCACAGCCATATAGTCCTTTAGTTTTGGCTAATAAATAGTAACAGTTTTGGCTAATATATAGTCTTTTAGTTTTGGCTAATAAATAGCAACAATTTATAAAGAAATTTATATAGAGATGTACTCATGAGTGATTTTAGCTAAATAAATAAAATCGTTGTAGTGAGTACTATAATAGATTAGTAGATCTCATCTTAAAAAAGAGACTTTATTTAAAAACTGAATACTATAGAAAAATTATGTATTATAAAAAAACAATTTGTAGAAGACAATATAATCAGGATCATTGATCATGGCTCTCAGAAACTCGGACTTCGGAGATAGGTCGTCTGAGTTGACTGGAGAAATCTGACTCTTACCTGCTCTTCACTTTGCTGTCAGGTCATGGTCACACTTTTGCCTGCATTGCATTGACGATTTCATCAAATATATTTTTTAGACTTTGTCTGCGTTGCATTGACGATTTCATCGAATCTATTTTTTTCTCTGGCTGGCAAAAAGGAGTAGAAATCCATGACACAGCTTTGTGGACCCGAATTAAGAAATTCCACGTCTTCTTTGTGCAACCACATCTTCAACTCTAGCATTATCCGATAACCCTTCACCAACCGACTGACCGCAACCCCAAGTGTTCTCGAAAAGAATGGCCTAGTTCAGATTTTCAGCTCATGGCTTCGCTCAAACTAACAAATAAGCAAGATAACTTCTTCCTTGTTATTTTAAAACGATTTATTAGAACAATCTTTTCAAAACAGTTTATTAACTTATCAACATTCAGTTCGTTTGTAAAAAGCACTCACGCTAACCAAAAATCATAGTCCGTAATCATAATCCATTAGTAGCAACAAAAAAATTTCACCCAATATGTTATTGTCGTTGGTCAACCTTGGTGAAAAACTATGACCACCACGTACAACTTAAATAGGAAAACCAAACCCTACTAATCGATCAAAGCTTAAACACCTACCAAAGCACGGCATAATCATGCCTGAACTTAAGAAATTCATCTTATATTAGAGAGCATTTCCACCAAAAACACAGTAGAACGAGAAGCAATTCACCGGCTCCAAGCAAGAGCAATCCAACAAAGTTTTGGACTAAATATCAAAATTCATATTTCACAAGAGCAGGGTATGCTTAGGAAAGAACAGCCATCACGTCGGATACCCTGAGAACAATATACTCGCCGTCCTCACCCTTGAACTCGCTTCCTGCATACTTGGAGTACATCACGTTGCTTCCTGAGGTGATCGACAAGGGCTTCCTGTTGCCATCCTCGCCCAATGGCCCTGGGCCAACAGCTATCACCTGTTTGAACAGGGCAGCCAAGAAATGAGATCAACCTCAGTGCTCGATTCTATAAATGGAAGCGTCGAGCAAGATACCAAGATAAATACACTACCACATCCAGGATGCATGCAGTGCATTTAGGGAGTGCAGAAAGAATGAAATGTTATATGGATGTTTGTTCATGTTTCACAGGATTGCCAAAATAAAATTAACAATAGTTCAATAGCTCAGGTTTAGTCCATGTGGTTGACAACCGTATTCAGCTAGTCAAGAGATGTGTTTGCTGTTTGGTTACTCCTATACAGGGCTACTTATATTAACTTCTGCTTAGCCAATATAAACACCCGGCTTCCTAAAGCGGCTTTCTTACTCCTCTCGCTCTTGTCTCGCTCCGGATATAAGGCAAGGGACATAAGCGCATCACGCATCCCACTCCTCTCACTCCCGTCTCGCTTATACATCTCTTCTTTACTTTCCCATCACTCGCATTATCCTTCTAAAAGTCACTTCTTTCAACCACTACTATTCATTTTCAGTTAAAAGCCATCAACCGTAGCCAAAAACCATCAGCTGTACCCAATACGAACATGCCCATATTTGCATGTTCCGCACTGGGGTCTGCATTTTGAAGGGTTTTTTTCGCCTGAAAGTTGATTACTGGCTCTGTACCTAAGATGGTACTAGTCAGTGGTCACAAACACACCTTCGTTGCATGCCACAAAAGCAGCACAAAGTCTCGAGCTCCTCAAGATAAGTCCTGATCACTAACCAAACATTGCATTAATTATGAAGCTGAGTATGGATGTGGCACTTCTTTGACACAGTGTTGTTTTCCCTCCTTTCTTTACATCTCGTAAGAACAATTAAATTATTAAAATTCAGTAAGCATTGCCCTCGAGATTTATACTGATGCTCACCATTAGAAGTTAAAACATTCCCACAAAAAGGGTAAAATTTGTAAAAGAACGCAACTGTTGTATGGCTGCTATGTTCACAACGTGGCATTGTAAGCAGTAATAATCAATACATTATCTAATAAATTATGAAAAATACTTAACCAAAAAAAAATACTCACAGTTCCAACAGAGGGTTTCTCTTTGTTTGCCTGTGTCAATAACAAACCACCAGCAGTTTTTTCTTCAGCCTCTGCAACCTGATGCAAAAGGGAAATGTAAATTCTCTGTATGTAAAAAGGTATTGAGGATATACATTAATACAAGTCACAATTCTGAGTCAAACAAGAAAGAAAGAACATGTGATGCTTGTTAGCGTGCATCATTCAAATGCAGAAGAACCATAGCTAATCATTCAAGTGCATAATCACATAGGCAATCTAGCACCACCATTGTCCAACTTGAATATTTGAAGAACCATGATGGACCATCTTTTGCCAATAAGAGGTGGTAGACTGACTACCACAATGATTTTTTTAGTTATACTACCGCAATGTAATTGCACATAGGAGATATTGAAAACATTACAGGTTGGACATGGTGCAAGTGTCGGACAAGTGCCAAAATGATCGTCTCAGAATGGAACAGTGGTGGATTGAAGAACCGCAAGCAGAAAGGAAGGATATAAAGTTATAAACAGCACAACATATCAGTACTCTGGACTCATGCAAAGTTTGACAAGGAACAAAATCAAGTTCTCAAGCAAGCGTTTCGTCTATATGATATGGAGTTGGCAAGACACATGAACAAAGCTGAATGGGTGCAATGAACTGTCATGAACCGGAGTAAACACCACCAAGAAGATAGCCGGATGGCGTCGGCGTAGAACGAGAGGGAGAGAGACTAGAGATTTAGACGGGGAAAACTTTAGTATTTCTCTGATTGATTCCTATAGCATGCGGTAGCCCTCTTTATATAGATGGGCTTCCCCTAACAGATATAGTCTAATTCCAATCCTATCTCTAATAATATGGAAACTCATATCATATCTCTAATTATATCTCTAATACAAGGAAACCAATCTCTAACTCAAATAGAAACCAATCTCTAATTCCTAATAATAACCCGACTGGGTCTTGGGCCCAAGGCCCACACCCTTGACACTACACCCTTTTCGGACATGCAGCTCGTCCTCGAGCTGCTAGACGACGGTCATGGCGCCAATGGACGACCTCTGACGCCGGTGTAGAAGACGAACGATGGTGGGGCCCCGCAGTGGATGGATATGGCCAGACAGATCCAAGCAAAATAAGGCGAAACGATGCCTGCAAAATAAGTTTTGTTTTTTTTTCCTGGAAAAGATTTTTTTTGCTTCTTTTTTTTTGGACTTAAGTAAATCGGTCATTTCTAAACCGACCGAGACGCCCAAACTCTTCGGTCGGAGGAGACCAACTCACGAGAGCGGATCGAAGACGCAGCGCGGCGCGGCTCCAGTTATCCACGGCGGCGGCGGCGCGAAGAGGCTGCAGAGCAGCGGCCGGAAGAAGCGGCTGGTGAACATTGCGGCAGGCGACAGCCGGATCGGATGCGAGCGGCTGCAGCTGGCGACTTCGAGCGAGCGAGACGAGCGGCGGCGAAAGGAGCGGCGTAGCGGTAGCTCGCGAGGCGGACCAGGCAGCTGCGACACGACGGAGTGGCGGCGGCGGGCGCGCCGACGGCTGCGCTCAGCGACAGAGACAACTGTCAGATCCCGATCTCGCCGACTCGAGGCCCGACCACGGAGACGGCGACGCAGAAAACGACGGCTCTGGCAGCGACCTGCGTGGATCCGGGCAGAAGATGGCGACCGGCGACCCAGGACGGCGACGGCAGCGGCGACGGATCCGGGCGACTTGGCGGCGTAGAACGCCGGATCAAGCGAACACGCACGAGACGGTGCGGAAGCGGCGCGAGCGACCGAACTCCTCGGCGCGACGGCGCCCGTGTGGACGCTGGACGAAACGACGGAGCCGGCGGAGACGTTAAGGACTTGGGTTCGGACATGAAGACAGTCGCCCGTGGAGCAGACGTGCATCTTGACACAACACCAAGGATGTGGATGGGTGCTTCTGATCCTTGGCCATCTGTTGTGCTCTTATGCGCTGTTTCGGTATTTTCTGGCAGTGGATGATGATCTGGTGATGGCTGTTGACGTGCCTTCCTAATCTCTTGTAGCTTCTTCATCATACTTTCCAAGGATTCCTTGATTTCGTTCGCCTGCTTGCGTATCTGCTCGCAGAGCGCGATCGCATCGCTCCAGCCGTCAGCCATCTCATTAGCGGTAGCTCTCATTGCGGCCAACGACTCGGCAACAGGAACCATGGTAGCAGAAGTCGTGGGAAGGGATCGACTACTCTGATACCAAGTTGTCATGAACCGGAGTAAACACCACCAAGAAGATAGCCGGATGGCGTCAGCGTAGAACGAGAGGGAGAGAGACTAGAGATTTAGACGGGGAAGACTTTAGTATTTCTCTGATTGATTCCAATAGCATGCGGTAGCCCTCTTTATATAGATGGGCTTCCCCTAACAGATATAGTCTAATTTCAATCCTATCTCTAATAATATGGAAACTCATATCATATCTCTAATTATATCTCTAATACAAGGAAACCAATCTCTAACTCAAATAGAAACCAATCTTTAATTTCTAATAATAACCTGACTGGGTCTTGGGCCCAAGGCCCACACCCTTGACACTCTTTTGGCCAATTTTAAATTTAATGCGTAAGACATGAACATTATTTGGTGGACATGTAGCCTATCACCTATGCAACTTGAAAGTGAAGTTCGTGTACTTAATGGGAGATGATTTGCAGAAATATCTTGTGCAAAATAGGCAAAAAGTAACCGCTCAGACAATAAAAAGAGTGTCACAATACTATTTTGGGTAAATATACCTTAATGAGAACACGAATGGGAGATGATTTGCAGAAATATCTTGTGCAAAATAGGCAAAAAGTAACCGCTCAGACAATAAAAAGAGTGTCACAATACTATTTTGGGTAAATATACCTTAATGAGAACACGATCATTCAGTGGTTTCATATCTTTCACGTCATCAGTATCGAGAATACCAACGATGTCATCTTCTTTCAAAATGAGATGGTCGGACCCATTGAATTCCAACTCTGTGCCAGCGTATTTAGAGTACACAACTTGTGCACCAACCTGTAACCAGATTGTGTGTTACTTGTCAGTTGTCACTGTCAAATTTCACAATTAGTTCACATAGGATATTAACATCATCATATGAACGGCAGCCCAGTAACAATACATTTAGACGATAAATCACATTTAGTTCTTTTAATCTTTAAATGTTCATCTAAAGAGGTGCCGATTATATCTGCCTACACTACAGGAACTTAGTTGTCTAGTTGAACATAAAAGAACATACTGGAACACTGATCTCTATGCTGTTGCCGCCTATGCTTCTCCCCTCTCCAACTACAACAACTTCCCCTCCTTGTGGTTTTGACTGAACTGATGTTGGAAGCAATATCCCTCCAACAGTTTTATCCTCAGAGGTCTTGATCTTCACGAGTACCCTGTCTCCCAATGGCTTGATGGAAGTATACTGCAAATTTCACACAAACGTATGAACACAAGTGATAAGGTAAAAAGCCAGGAATTGCACATTACATTCTCAGAACTCAATCGGAATGAAATTGCCTGTGAGCAACAGACATGTACCTCCTGCACTACTGCAAAATAATGTGGACAATGGAGACATGTAAAATAAGCAGAAGCAGCTTTGCACATGAAAGATATAGCAGCGTACCCCCACGCTAAATAGAGTTGACGTGCAATGAACACCAGCAATCTTGGTCCGAACTCGATTTTGAGAAAAAAAAAAACAGGTTCGGGGATTACATAAATTTTAAACTTTCGAGTTCAGAAAGTCCCATTTGGAACTGGCTGAGACCAGGCGGTAACACTATTGAAGGGTGTTTATTGCCACTTGATAAAATACCCTGTGATGTCAGTGAGACATCATTTACCATTTCAATAAAACATGGGGCAAATCATCAATTCTTCCAATGTGTTTTCACGCCAAGAATCAAGACAGAAAGGCAGAAATTTACACCCACACAACAGAATAAAAGCACAAGACCAAATCTAAAGAAGTTTACTGTTTGGATGGCGAATACAGCAATTTGTGACGCAGCTGTTGTTACCTTGGGCGACACAACCGTGGCGGCCCTCACGACGAGCCCCCGGAACCTCCGCCCCCTCGACACGGCGAGCGAAGGCGGCGGCGCCAGGCAGAGCCGACCCAGCGACGACGGCTTCGCCACCGCCGCCGACGCCACCTGCGGCCCAGACAGATGCACCGACGCCATGGCACCTACCAAAATTCGGAAACAACTCACGCAATCACACCGCATTCAACAGCAAACAAACCTAGCCTCCGAAGCAGAGCAGTGCAAAGCAAAGAGGGGCGCATACCTACCGCAAGATTTCGCTGAGCGCGCTAGTGAGAGAGAGGATTTGGAGAGCGGAAGAACGCGAGACGGGGGCCGGCCAAGCTTGGGACAAGGGGATTATCACCACGCGCTCACTGAGTCACTTGTGCTTGGATTGTCTGTGTTTTAGGCTAGACGGAGAGGGGGAGGAGACTCAAGACTCTGCCGGATTGTTCTGGAAGGTGGGGGATCCCGCGGGCGGGGCTTCGCCAAGATTCGGACTCTTCTGAAACCATCCGTGCACGGAGGATTAGGGGATATTCGATCCGCGGCCCGGATTGCTCTGCGAACGGATTGCGGGTACGAACCGTTTCTCAGCCCGGTCCATTATGGAGATGCATGGCAGATAAAATTCGCGACTGCGGCCCAGCCCATTACTGAAATGGACCGGGGATAAGGAAACACGATCCGCTGCCCACCTCGCCCGCGCCCTTCTTCTGGGCTGGGCTTCAGCCCACTCGCCTCCGTCGGGCGGTGCTTCTCGGAGAGCGAGCGCCTCGACGACGCCGACGTGGATGCTGCCGGCGTCGTCACGTGGACCCGCCATGGTCACCGGCCAGGCACGCCAACGCTGCCGAAGACGTGGTGTGGCCGCTGTGCTGGCCAAGGCTGCCAGCCAGACTGCCACCCCAGTAGGCCAGCAGTAACAATTTACAGTGGTCGTTGCTGTACAAATGGAATGCCATCTATTGAGCAAATAATATGCACCCGCATAGCACAGTGATGTGATTTACATTTTTTTACATGTAAATCGTTCACAAGGATGTACTGTGCACAGTTTCCCCGGTGGTAAATAGTTTAGCTGAGAATTTACCATCCAGCAGCATTTGCACTGATCCGCCAACAAAGTATGTCCTGGATCCTGCATCGCCGTTTCCGCTTAAGATATCGTAGGCATCAGCAAGGGAAACCGAGTGTGTTTTACCCTTCAGCTCTGTAATCCTTGGACGTCAATTTGGGTGATCTCAAAACAGTAGCTGGTAATCGGGCCGTCACATTGGCGCGATAGATTCCAGTAGTTATTTAGAGTGTATTTGGTTTGGAGTCAGGTAAGGATGGAATGAATTCATCCCTGTTTTTAAGGATGGAACCGTCCCCATCCCCTATTATCCCTGAAACCAAACACACTATTGAAGGCAGGTAGCGAGGAAGAGGGACGAGCTCATCCCCTCATTTTTGAGGGATGGGGGCATCCTCAATTTAGGGGAATATTCCCGGGATATTCCCCAAAGGGGATGGACTCTGTCCCTGCTGACTCCAATCCAAACAGGTCCAAATCTGGGATCGCCCCGTCCCATCCCCTATTGTCCCTGGAACCAAACACACCCTTAGCGATTGGGCCAGCATGGCATCTGCACTCTCAGGTAGGGGTGAAAAAATAGTTTGAAGCTCGTGGCTCGGCTTGAGCTCGTCACGAGCCGAGCCGGCTCGACTCGAGCTCGTGAAAATTCGAGCCGAGCCAAGCCTTCTTCATAGCTCGCAAAAAATTCGAGCCGAGCTCGAGCTGCTCGTGGGCCGGCTCGCGAGCTATTTTGGCTCGGTTGTTCTCCCCTCCCGTCCACCCGTCTCCCCACCCCAGTCCTACCTCGCGAGCTATTTTAGCTCGTTTGTTCTCCCGTCTCCCCACTCCTGCTGCCTAGTACTGCGGCGCTGCCTCCCCGATTCTCGGTCTCGCCGCGCATGGAAGGCGAGCGCGGAGGGCACCAGGGGCGAAGCCCAATAGAAGCCCGTGGGTGCCCAGGCACTCCCCTCACTTCCAGAATTTCTTAAGGATTGGAAAAATTCGGCCCTATAGGCACCCCGCATGGCCCAAGACGAGGCACCCCCACCAGGCCGACAGCCCAACAAACCCACTGCGCCACCACGTTTCAGAAGTTGTGCACCCCCACCCATTTGCTCTAGCTTCGCCACTGGAGGGCACCCAATGAGCAGTAGCGCCTACTCAGGGGGCGCCCTATCCCCGAGCTCCTCCCCCGCCCTCTCCCTCTACTACTGCGACGGCGCCGGGGACAGCTGCTCGAGGGGAGCGGCGGAGTGACCGAGCTGGTGGCGGCGGCCAGATCCGCAGGCGGAGATGCGATGGTCGAGGTGGCGCAGGAGGCCGCGCACGCCCCTGCTGAGCCTCGGGGAGGCGGTGATGGTGGCCTCGTCCGCCGCCTTGACGTCGGCGTGGTGGTGGCCGGCCCCCGAGCGCGGCGATGGGGACGGCGGCGACGACGATGACGACGCAGCGACGCCGGTGGCCGGGTAGGATCTGAGGAGCGAGGCTTGACCTTGCTCCATCGGTAGAGCTCGAGATGACTTTCTTCCCCTTTTGTGATTTTCTCCAGATTCCTACTATTGTCTCTCTTTGATCGATTCCTAAATCGGGGATTTGACAGCGCCGCCATCGTCCTCACTGGCGCCATCGTCCCCACCGGCGCGCCACAGTAGCTCACCACCGGTCCACCGCCCTCCTCAGCAGCCTCCACGCCTCCCGCTCCGTCTTCGTCTCCTCCCTCACCGCCGCGGTGGACGCCAGCCCTTCATCGGCTGGACTGCAAGGTCTGTGTCGCTGCCGAGGTGAGGAAGTGGAGTCGCGTCCAATGGGCTCACCGCCTCACCGGCGTGGTGAGCTCTCACCTCCGCGAGCTCCGACGTGTTCGGCACGGGTGAGGTGCAGATGGAGAGGGCGGCACCGGTGAGGAAGTCCCACAACGACCGGCCTGCTCCTGGCTCGTGAGGGCTCGCGAGCTGGCTCGAGCCTTTCTTCAAGCCGAGCCAAGCCGCTTTCCTAGCTCGTTCTCAAAACGAGCCGAGCCGAGCCGCTTGTTGAAACGAGCTTGGGCAAGCTTGGCTCAAGCCAGCTCGGCTCGGCTCGTTTCCACCCCTACTCTCAGGGCCATGGTTGTTTACGCTAGGAATTATACTTGAACGCCCCTATTTTTTAAGACGCTAGTAATTCCATAACTAACTAAAATGTATAGTTGTGGAGTACTATACATGAGTGAACATCACAACAGTACATGCTTACAGTAAAAGAATCAACTTTTATTACAACATATAGTTTTAACCAGTTTTCTTCCGCAATGGGCGCGCAAGCCCAAAACTACTTTACAACATAAAAACTTCTCAGGCGACCTGAGTGCAGCTGAGACCAAAAACCACTCATCCTCAGGAAAAAAAGACTCTTTGGGAACCTTGTCTTCGACTGAGGTTTCTTGATTCCATTGATCTTCTGTTGTTGTTTAGCAAGTTATGAGTACAACCGTACATAGCAAGTCACAAGAGTAAACTCTAATTTACTACTTGCAAGGATATTCAAGGATGGGAATATATTAGTTTCATTAATTTGAGTGGATGCAATTTTATTTGCAGACAGGAGTTTTGAGAGGTGGCGATTAGAGTTCCGATAGGTGTGTCTCGGGATACCTCTCTTAGCCTTGCAGCTCTCTTAATATATACCCTCCTATTTGTCAGACCCGGATTTTTCAATCCGAATCTTACTGTGTTTCACTGCACTAATCCCTGGATCAGTAGTTAGTGCACACAGGTACATTGCTGAATCATTTCATACATCGCATATTCATCCATTATAATACATAAATTGAAATACACCACGTCGGGTGACAGAGTTTACAAGAGGGGCCGATCGGGCCAAATATCCTTATTACAAACACGCACAGCGGAAACATAGCAAAAGCAAACCCAAATTCACAGGCAAGCGACTGGAAGGGTATTGTGTGCATTATATGTTGCCAGCTAACTAGTAACATACGTGCACACAACGCCGGATGTCCACTTGTCCATGTCTAATCAACGAAACCTACACCTTAGTCTCTTTCGTCATTCTTGTCCTCCGTAGCGGGAGCTTCCTCGTAGGCATAGTGGTCTTCGGTTCTTGTTTCTGAATTTTTGTCGCAAAAGTGAGCGTGAGCACTCGACCCCGTGCTCAGTGAGCCAACACACAGAATGCAATATTTAACATGTATGGCTAACCAAAGGATGGTTTAGGTTTGTTTTATTTTTGCGAAGAGTGCTTTTGAATACAATTATATAAAAATTCCTTAGGACCTAGCCATTTTGAACAAAAGCATAATGTTCAGGAATATGCAATATTAATAGTGATTCAGATTCCATCCACCGTTACATGGCATCTGTACCATATAGCAATTCTTCAGCGTTATAGCCGCTTAACTTACCACTGGGACGACACTCAGGACAATTCCAAACTAGGGCCTTACACTGCCCTTCCACTGTTCCAACCCATCATAAAGCATTTAGAAATAGAACTATATCTGGTTAAGTTCCCATGTCCGCCCTTGACCGTGGGCACGGCTATTCGAATAGTTTTGACTCTGCAGAGTTTGTACACTTTCATCACAAGAGACAATCAACTCGTTGCCCCACACGATTCCTTAGACGTGTGGTTATGCGGACTATCACAGTGACTTTTCAAAGTACCTCGCCCCTTCCATCATTTCACCCTATGGGTCGTTCCCACTTGCGGTGGGTCCCATACGTTGTGCGGGATGTCCTCCTTCGAACGCGTCTAGCAGTGGCTCCCCACCCCGCTAGCCCGCCACGCAGAACTTCACCCTACACGGGTGTCCCATTCAAGCCGTCTCACTGCATCGCCGCTGCACTATCCCACACCTCCTCCTGGAAGGATAACTTTCAGGGTCCGGTAATTCTACTAAGCCAAGTTGTATTTTACAGACTTGTGGTTGTACTGTTTTACACGGGTTGACATGACAAGATTCAGTCCTTAGTGATATCTGGACGGTTCTACCACAAACCACACTCTCGTGCACACCTGCACCACACCCTCGAACCATCCGCCCAGATATGTAAGCATGTTGGGGTTTTTGGAGACATAAAATAATCATATCCAATATTTATCAGTCATTACCACCATGACTGCCCAACCAATTTTTCTCAGGATTAACAGTGATGCTTGGCGCTCTCGCGCCCATGAGTATCTAAACAATACTAAGCATGACATACATTTAGAGACTTATTTTCGAAATGTTACTATTATAATTTTGCTAGGGCGACAAGGTTCACACATTCCAATATTCCAAAGGAGGTGTAATATTATTCAAGGCAAACGATAGGCATGTAACTAGAATATCAAATTTAGCATGTATTTGCATAAAAATAACAGCATGCAATTTGTTAATTTAAAACAAAGTAATTTGCATGAAATGTAGGTTCAACATGATCAAAGTATTGACTCGCCTTGGTCACAGTGGTCGGGTGCTTGATTATCCGGGGCTTCTAGTGCTGTAGCCTCGAATTCTTCTTCTTGAGTCTCGTAAGCTATTTTAATTGTGCGCGAAAATTTGGATAAAAAGAAACATCAAATCAATAAAATATCACCAAAAATTCAAATAAACTCCAAAAATTATGATTTCAGTTCCATTGGATAGATCTTGAATTTAGATGAATTTAGAAATTTGACTTGCTCAATTGGAGTTAAAATGAGAAAGTTATGAGTATTTGAAGTTCTCAGTTCAATTAATTCCATAAAATATGAAATTTCGGTGATGGGTCCCACATGTCATTTTCTTTTATTTTAATTCTTTTCTTCTTTGTCTGTGTGACAAGTGGGGTCCATCTACTGTTCAGTGGGGTCCTCCTGTCAGTAGGGTCTCGGTGCAGATGTGCCACTGACCGGTGGGGCCAATGGTCGATCGGCGCTCTGAAGAGACTGGCCGACAGTGGGGCCCACCTGTCAGCGGAGATTTTAAAAGAAATGCTCGACCGCAGGCGCGGAGCCGGGGGCTCGAACGCGCGCCGCAGGAGTCGGGGGGGAAGAGACGCGCTGCGTTAACCAAGTGGGCGGGGAGGCTTTGCCTACCCCATAAGGGCAGCTTACCCTTTTGAGGTGGCTCGAGGAGGCGGCGAGAGGAAGAAGAGGGCGGCGGCGCCGGCGGCGAGTGGTGGCCGGAGGGGTCCGGGTCGTTCGTGGAATATAACCCCCGCGTGATGGCGATGCTTCTGGTGTAGACGGCTGGGGTGGAGGAGCACGGAGGAGGGCCGGCGGCATGTGACGGCGACGGTCCAGGGAGGTGATCGATGCCGTGGCTCGAGCGACGGAGACCGGTGGAGAGGGGTTAGCTTTGCACGCTCCGGAGATAACTCGAGTATGGAATTGAGCTTTGGTGGCTCGGTGTGGTGGGTCGGCGATCGCCGGAGTTCAGGAAGATGAGGGCGCCGGCGAGGAATTGGGGCACTACAGACCAAATGCGGGCAGGGAAGGGAAGAGTGAAGCAGGGCGACGCGATTGAGACTCCCAGTAGGGGCTTTTATAGCCGGGAGAGGCGCGCACGGCGAGGGCGCCATCTGGCTCCGCCCTGCTCACGCCGGCGGGGGGAGATGAACCAAATCTCGCTGAGATTTTGTAGGAGAGAGGTGGCGGGAGAGGTGCTTCCCCCCTCCTGTGACTGTCCTTTTTAATTTGCCCGTGAGGTGAGAGAGGCAGCGGGGGATTGGCTGCGGCAGAGGAGCGAGCGCGAGGGAGAAGAAGCTGCGACGCGTGCGCGGGGGAGAAGAGAGGAGGAGGAAGAGAGCCTGACGGCTCAGGCCCACCGGCTAGCGGGAGACGTCACGCGCGAGGGAGCGGGTCCACCGCGCAGACGCGGAGAGGCGTGAGCGGGGCGCGCGCGGAGGATGGGCTGCGGAGCGCGGCGCTGGCGCTTGGCCGGCGCGGCGCGCGGCGTCGCGCGCACGCACGCAGCGTGAAGAGAAGGCTAGGCGGGGTATGGCGGCCTACGATTTTCCTTTTCCTTTTTCTTTTTCTTTTTCTCTTGTATTTTCTTTGATTTTCCTATTGGGTATTTATGTGTGTGTATATATTCACTTCCTTGCTCCCTGTAATTCTACATCCACTATTTTGCTGATATTTATCTTATAAAGATTATTTTCTTGTTATATTTACTTGTATGCATATATATATATATATATACACATACATACATATGTATATATATTCTTGTAGATGCTTACTATTTTTACTTTCTAATTCTTTTGGATCATCTTTTCAGATTCTTTATTCATATTTTAACTTTCTACTATTTAAACATGTTTATTTCTCTTTAACTTTTGGAACTTCTACCAACTTTTCTCAGAAAAATTCCATAAACTCCAAATTCAAATAAAGAGCGAATAAAAATAATCCAAAAGCTTCATAATTTAATATTTATATTTTTCAGGATGTTACACTATTGAATCCGTATCTGATATGATTAGATAATGTATCCAACTTAGAGAGTATCTAACTAAATTCTTATCCAATACAAGTAGAAATCATATTTCACTCGAAATCCATCATCGGGGCCCTTATCGTTCCAACCCGTTAAGTATGTTACCCTGCAGGTTCATGTATATTTGGTCATAGCCCGACATTTCCCAGTCCATAAGTCAGTAACGGTCCTTAGTAGGATATAACAACTCTTAAATATGTATAAAGATCATATCAGTTGAACCTATATAGTGTTTGTGTATCGATTCCTTTGCCTCACGATACCAAATCGAACTCAAGGCGAGAATCATATCATCATATGATAACTCAATCATTCACTTGAACATGTAGTGAATCACTCAGTTTGTGATCAACTCCTCAACCATATTCAACATGGTCATGCAACTTTTTAATCCAACCACATCGAGGGGGTCCAGAAATATCTCTCCTATTATATAGGAGGTACAAATTCCATCTTAATCACCTATATTCTTCTACATATTTTATAGTAAACTCAGAAGCTACCTTTATGATCGCTCAGTTATCGAAGTAGTTGTCCTGTTTGTGGTCGGATTGACTCTTACCATTTGGGAAAACTGGTTCCACCATTGGGAGTACTGCCGTGGGCGATGTGGATCTCTCCTCAGCCTTTGCTGCGATGTGGTCTTCGAGGTCTCAGGATGGATATCCAGAGACAACCTCACCGTTGGAAGCAAGCATCATCTGCTCGTAGTCATAGCAGGCATCCATGTCAAATCTGCATAGTTGGCAGGTCGAACTAGTTCTCCTCGTTCCATTCTTCTGCCATGACGACATCAAAGGGAAGAGAACTTGCCGATAAGGAAATTACTGGAGTCTTGCAAGAATCTATCCCTACGGATGGCGCCAACTGTCGGTGTTTTAATACCGATCTTATATATGATTTATTTGGCTTCGGGAAGCTCTTGAAGACTCATACTATGATCTTGCAGAGTAGAGACACGAGAATTTTTATACAGGTTCGGTCCTTCTCCTAGGAGAATAATAACCCTACGCTTGTATGGCTATTGTTCATGGAATTGATTACAATCGGAGAAGAAAGTAATGTCAAAAATCTTGCGCTATCCTTTGATCCGATGTGTTTTTTATCTACCCCTCTTCTTCGACATCAACCTTTATATAGTTGACAAAGTGGCGGCCATTGTTCCGCGCCAAAAGCCGTATCAATGCTTCGGAAGATAACCATCTGACGGAAGTTATTTGTTAGAGAGACGTGATGGCCCGTTCATCATGCGACGATTGTTGTCAAAGAGAGATCATGTACGGTTATTAGGAATAAGCACACATTCTAACCGCCTTGTTAGATAGACCCACGATGTAGTAAGTGTTGTAGATAAGCCAGTTGAAGATAAACTGGTTGTAGGAAGGTCCACGATCACGAGATGGTCACATGATAACTCACGAGATTTACAACTAAGTGGTCATAGAATGGCTTACAACTAAGGAATAGTCGTAGAAGAGTTTACAATATCTTTGTAAAATCTCTTTTTTATCGATAAGAGGTATACTTTAAAAATATAATAACATAATAATAATCTATTATTATATCCTCGTCAGCCATAACACTTTGAAATATGACCGGAAGTTTTGCATTGTTTTCAGGTAGCCCTTTTTGTCTACTATTCTCTGCTCTGTTCGACCAAAGAGTGCAGAGCTTCAGATTGCTCAACCTACAATCCACAAAATCTTCTCTCTCTCTCTGTGTTATTTGACGTCCATTAGCCCATAGTTACGCAGTCAGGCCGATTGAATGTCTTGTTGCTGCCGCCGTTGGGCCGTCCAGTCAGGAACCAACTACATGAGCTGTCAGCTCACCGACTGTTTCATAAACCGTCTCTTGACCTGAAATTAACAATAAACAGTTTCACTGTCCTCTCATAATCCCATTAGATGGATCATTAACAATAATGATGGGCATAATGACAACTTTGACCACAGCCGAGATGCCTGTACGCACTCGCAAACTGTTCTTGTGTGACTACGTATCCGGGATGGCTACTCCTCACTGACAGGTGGGACCACGTGAAATCCAGCCCCACAAGACAGCCATTACTAAAAAATCGCTTTCCCAGCCTTGTGCTGTGTGCCTGTGTCACGGACTGGTGGGGCCGCATAAGTGTGGCCCCCACCAATCTGCTCTGGGAGTCATCGTTCATGGCGGAAAAAAAAAGGCTTCCAGCTTGCTAATCCACACAATAATTAACGCAGGAAGCTCAAAAGAACAAAGAGAAACCGCAGGGACAAAAAACGATTCGATAGAAAAGCGGCCGGTCTTACGCGAAGTGGGCGGCTGGACTGCAGTACAGCAGTAGGCAGCCCTGCACAGCGCGGATCGGAGACAGCGCCCTCCTCACCTCTCCTCCCCTCGCATCACCGCCGCTGATTACTCCTACTACTCCTCGTCGCCGGCTCCGCCTCCACCGCACGCGCCGCGGCCCAGGCCAGCAAGAGCCGGAGGCCCGGATCTGCGGGCCGCACGTTCGCCTCCCTCGGCGGCTGCTTGCTGGGGTGTTGTCGTACGGCACGGGTGTGTTTGGGAAGGAAGGGGAAGGGTCGGAAGGGGTGAAGGATGGACGGATCCGCCGCGGCGGAGCTAGAGGCGGCGGAGAGGGTGGTGATGCGGTGGGGCTCCACGGCGTCCGCGTCCTCTGGGACCGGGGGTGGGGAAGAGCAGATGCTGTTCGACGTCGGCGGCGACCGGGCGGAGGCGGAGCGGTTCCTCCGTGCGGTGGATGACATCCGGCGCCTGGCGCCGCCGTCTCCGACTTCGGTCGGCAGCCCGCGCTGCACCTCGTTGGCGGGCGGCTCCGCTGCCTCCAACGCCGTCCAGGTCGCGATGGCGCGGCTCGAGGACGAGTTCCGGCACGTGCTGTCGTCGCGCTCGCTCGACCTCGAGATCGAGGCGCTCGCCGACCTCAGCTCCCTCTCGATGTCCAGTGACCGGACTAACTTCTCCGACATCACTGAGGCGGCGGCGGGGGACGACGACGACTCCGTGTCGTCCTCCGTCGGCCGCCGCAGCAGCTACAGCTCCCTGCGCAGCATCCGGGAGATCGACCTCTTCCCCGCTGATGCCATCTCCGACCTACACATCATCGCCTCCCGCATGGCCGCCGCCGGCTACGGCCGCGAGTGCGTCCAGGTCTACTCCTCCGTCCGCAAGCCGGCCGTTGACTCCTCCCTTCGCCGTCTAGGTGTGGAGAAGTTCAGCATCGGCGACGTCCAGCGGCTCGAGTGGGACGCCCTAGAGGCCAAGATCCGCCGCTGGATTCGCGCAGCCCGCGCCGCCGTGCGTGGCGTCTTCGCCAGCGAGCGCCGCCTCTGCTTCCTCATCTTCCACGACCTCCCCCTCTCCAACTCCACCATCAGCACCCCCGGTGCCACCACCACCTACGACACCCCCTTCGCCGAGGCCGTCAAGGGCGCTGCGCTGCAGCTCTTCGGCTTCGCTGAGGCCATTAGCATCGGGCGCCGCTCCCCCGAAAAGCTGTTCAAGATCATTGACCTGCACGACGCGCTCTCCGATCTGCTACCTGACGTCTCCGACATCTTCGCCGCCTCCAAGGCCGGCGAATCGATATATGTGCAGGCTGCTGAGATCAGGTCGCGTCTGGCTGATGCCGTGCGTGGCATACTCTCGGAGTTTGAGAACGCCGTTCTCCGTGACCCGTCCAAGACTCCGGTTCCCGGCGGCACCATCCATCCTCTCACTCGCTATGTGATGAATTACAGCAGCCTAATTTCCGACTACAAGACCACACTTTCTGAGCTGATCATGTCACGACCGTTGGCTAGCTCCCGTATTGTTGCTGAGGGCAATGAGCTCACACCGTCCTTTCCTGATCTTGACCTTCCTGATCCTGACAGCCAGTCACCCCTTGCCGCTCATCTTGTCTGGATTATTGTGGTTCTTGAACACAACCTTGAGAGCAAGGCATCACTCTACAAGGATGCGGCACTCTCTCATTTATTCCTGATGAACAATGTACACTATATCGTGCACAAGGTAAGGGACTCACCGGAGCTCCGGGGGCTTATTGGGGATGAGTACTTGAAGCGACTCACAGGTAAGTTCCGGTTGGCAGCCACTAGCTACCAGCGGACTGCATGGTTGAAGATCCTTAATTGTCTGAGAGATGAGGGTCTCTATGTCAGCGGTGGCTTTTCATCAGGGATATCCAAATCAGCACTTCGGGAGCGCTTTAAGTCTTTCAATGCTGCGTTCGAGGACGCACATAGGGTCCAATCTGGATGGTACGTGCCAGACAAACAGCTGAGAGAAGAGCTTATGATCTCAATATCAGAGAAGCTGCTCCCAGCATACCGGTCCTTCCTTGGTCGGTTCCGGCATCATATAGAGAATGGGAGGCACCCAGAGTTGTACATCAAGCACTCAGTTGAGGACCTTGAGATAGCCGTGACAGATTTCTTTGAGGGCTCTCCACCTTTGCCACATAATAGGAGGAGATCCCATGGATGAGAGATGGTGTGAAGGCTTCCAAGAGGTGTATTGTTGGCTGATGAGTGTTGTTACCAATTATTCTTTAATTCTTCGGGGGAAGCCAATGCAGGCAGTCGGGTCTTTTGTTTTACTCTCCTGAGACTTAAGGGTATAGTTGGTGATGATTTCTTCTGCTAGAGGTAATCTGAAACAGGATCAGGATCTTATTGAAGCTGTCAGAAGCCTAAGTGGTTCTTCCTCTGTAAGCGAGCTTGTTCATTTGTTACACTGTCATTATATTTTTTTTTTGTTAGTAGCATGTTCATATAGGAATGTTCTTTCAGTAATGTTGCATAGTTGGAATCTGTAACTTCCTAGTGTTCGTTTGACATTTAGCTGAGTGTTGTGTCATCTTTTTGGTTGATCAAATATATATGAAGATTGCATGTAATAGTTTAGATGTAAAAGAACTGTGCTATTGGGTTGCACTTATACGATTATATAGGATCATGTTCTGTCCTTGAAGTATCAACCTCATGTCTCTTTTCAAGTGTAATTCTAATAGTCAATACGAAAACAACTAATGTAACTTCAGCTCTCTTGATGAATAAGCTCTATGCTCTAGCACTTTGATAGCCAATTTATAATGTATCATTCCTTGTGTGCATTACAGTAATAGGGTGTAGCATGTTGATTGCCTAGTTTGGATTAGGGCTGATAATTGCATTGGAAAAAATAAACCCTATTTGCGTAGTGCTTGTTCTACTAAAGTACTTAGTACTCCATTATAGCATGCCGTTTATTAAACAGGACTGCAATTTGAACACACGAAAGCTCATACCTTATCGCCACTAGTATTAGATAAAGCATGTTAGCTTCTCTTTGTACATGACAAATTGCTTACTCGATCGATCTGAATGTGGTACAAATTTGTTTTGTTCGTGATCAAACACTTTAAGAATTATCATAGAAGAGCAAAAAATTTTGTAATCCACACAAAGAAGATAGCTACAATAATAATATTAGTGATATAAGCAATTCATAAGTCTTTGTGAGTTTTGGACTCATTTAGCTTTTCTATAATAAAATTTTACATGGAATTCTTCGTTCCTTCTTGTTACATAAGAGCTATTTCTAATTATCTTCTGGGAACAAGGAATCTAAAATGGACTATACCACAAGTCAATAGTGTGCATGAATTGAGACTAATTCACTTCTTTCTTACTAGTATTGTAACAGTCAGTAAAATTGCCGTGAAAGTAGTCTTTGTTCCTGTGTGGGCACGTGGCAATAAAAGTTGTAAATAACATTTCCTAAAATTTGTAAAGGTCACCCAAAAGGTTTGAGAATGCTAGGCACCGATTGCTATTATGTGGTGTAATATCGATTAGTATGTGCTTGATTTGTTTTAAGTACAGGGAAGTGATTGGTTGCTTATGAGTTACGATGATGCAATTCAGGTCTCTATTGTGCTTCTGTGTTTAACAATGTGGCAGCAAAAGTGTGATGGTTCATCACTTGACTGTATTTTCGTGTTGTACCCTGTTTTCTCACTTGTTAAAGAAACAGAAGCCCAGCGTATGTACTAGCCGTGCCGTGATCGAGGTGTACATGAGCTCCGTTTGCCGTCCGGCATGGCAACGCTTGGTACTTTTCTTCTGTTGTAAACCGGTTTGTATTCTATTCGCTTGATGCACAAGTTGTAAATTCTCTTTAAATTCTGAGTACAAATATACATCGAACCCTGAGGGGATTCAGGTGGCAAATACCTAGTTCGTTTACATGGTATGAGAGCATTGCTCAATCAACTGTAATCATCAACTAGTTCTTCCATGAGTCCTCTGTCCTTGACCATGGCTGGCACGTTCTCTTCTTCCGCCGGATTGCTTCCCATGCCCTCCTTCAACTACTTTATCAAGGTGAAGCTTTCATCGTGAGAATAATCTCCTGTGGAAGGCCCAATTGATTCCGTATCTACGAAGTCGGCAGCTGTTAGGTTTCGTCGACGGACCAAACAAGTGCCTAGCCACTACTGTCTCACAAACCGTTGCCAATGCCCAAGTCAGCTAAGTCCAGAACCCGGCGTGCCTGTTGTGGCATCAGCAGGATCAGCTAGTGCTTAATGCATTGCTTTCCTTCCTTAGCGAGGTTATTTTGGTACAAGTACTTTTACTGTCCACCTCTGCAGAAGTATGGGTAACCCTAGAGCAGATGTTTGCTTCACAATCCAGGGCAAGGATCATGCAGATCCGATTATAGTTGGCCAACCGGAAGAACTGAAGAAGAAAGATAGTTCGGCTGTCGGCTATTTTCAAAAGATGAATAAGCTTATGGACACAATGGTGTGCATAGGTTACCCTCTTTGTGATGAGGAGATTGTAGCCTACATCCTTGCTGGTCTTGGCTCGGATTATGACTCTCACGTCAGTAACAACACGTCCTGAACCTGTTAACCTTAATTATCTTTATGCCTACTTGATCAGCTATGAACTTTGACACGAGTTCAACAACTCAAAAGTCTAGATCACATCATTGGCCAACAATGTCACATGAGGTCTAGTGCATCACAAGAGCTATCAATCTGAATGTTGATCCACATCAGGTTCATCTCATTGGAATTCTGCACAAGATGTCTTGCAGCAGCCTTACCATCCTAAAAATGCTCACATTAACTCTCTCTGCGGGAAGCATTGCAATTGTTGATCACCATGACCAGATACACTAGCAATAGCTAAGGCAAGCTCCACTCATGCTGAATATTGAGTTCAGATTGAAAAAAAGGCTCCTTTCTCCATGGCAACATTATGGAGTTCATGATTAACACTCATGGAAATCCTTGGTTGATCTTGATTATCATGCACTCCTCCCAGCACCCCAATGTCTCCCCAAATAATTGTAGCATTGTGCCTTCAGTTGCAGCAAAAGTTTTTCTCCTTGCTTGAATCGTGCCCAATTAGCGAATTGCTGGAACATATGCAAATTTCCTTGAGGTAGTGGCTGTGGCTGTTTTATCTCTGCGAATCTCCATAACAACTCTACCAGGTGTTTCAGCAACATTCCCACAACAATTACCCATCTCAAAGAAGCTTGTTCAGGTGAGGGCTACGGTGGTTGTAGCTCCACATCACCAATAAAAAATAGGGAAACCACCCACTCCGTACACTGTCCTAAAGCTATAAAAAAGCTCGAGGCTTACGAGCTATTCGAGCTCTGCTTGAACTCTAAACGAGCCAAACTCGAGGTTGATCTCGAGCTCGTGAGCTTCACCGAGCAGAGCTCGAATAGTTCGTGAGCCTCTATTCAAGCTTAAATAGTGATATATATTAACTCTTACCGAGCTTACCTAAGCTGAACTCGAGACCGGGCTTTTGTTATTGTTGAAAATTAGTGTATGTTTGAATTATTTTGACTGTTATCGAGTTTACTCAAGCCAAGCTCGAACTTTTTTCATTGTTAAAAATTAGTGCATAATAAATTATTTTAATTGTTATCGAGCTTCAATGAGATAAGCTTGAGCCTACTCGAGCTTAGGCTGAGCCGAGCTTGAGCCCAGATCCAGGCTCAGACCCTAACTCGAGCTCGGCTCGAGCTTTTACCGAGCTCAAGCCTGGAAGGCTAGGCTCGCTCAAGCTCGGCTCATTTACAACCCTACATTGTCCTTTCATTTACTCAAGCAAGAGAATTGATGGTGGCCATGGATGTAGAAGTTTCACCATCACGCCTCTACTGCTTTGACTCGGTCGTGGATAAGGCCATGGTTTCAACTCAACATGCCCCACCAATGAGTTTACTCCCAAAAAGAACATAGTTGTACCTGCTTGCGGTGGTGGCCAAGGTGGCAAAAAATCATTTCATGCTTGCCATTTTTGTACTTCCATCGATCAAGTGGCCACATGCCCCACTCTTTGATGTAGTAGATGGCCAACTTGATGCCATTATGGATGGTGTTGGTGAAGAGGCGGTTGACACCGAGGGCAGAGGAATCAAGGGTGATGACACCACTGGTTTTGGTGATGATGTCATCGACATCCAGCATCGCTGTGACTGGCGGTACCATGGGATCGAGATGAGACCTAGTGGGAGCAATGACAAGCGTCAGCCCGACGCTCAGCCAAGGTGAAGCCTCGAAGTCGACATCGGCATGTGGCTGCATTTCACCGAACAACCATTGTGCGATGAGGTCGCCTGTGTTGGCACACACTGGAATGACAATGATGGTTGGTGCGGGGTTGGAGACGACAATCGTTGCGGGTTCCCCAAGCATGGGAATGACCATGGGCATGCCCTTTGAGAATAGGGACATAGCTATGACATGGAAGTAGCTGGTGCGGATGTCAAGGCCTGGAGTCGAACGCTTGTTGAGTGTCTTGGGATCGAGGTTGTGGCCATGATGTTGTGGTCGGTGTTGATGTGGGTGGCGATCAGAGTTGAAGTTGGAGCCATGCCTTGGATGACAGTGGATGTCAGCACTTTGTTGTTGTGGTTAGGACATGGCATCAAACACCTGGTGGGTGCCATAGTTTCAAGCTTGATTTCAACAAACAAGTTTGGCATGTACACTGACAGGGGCTCCACAGGAGATGGGGCGACCTTGGACATGCACGTCATGAGCTTGGACATGACCGCAACATGGACATCACTGGTGTTAGAGCCGTCGCCCACTATCAAGCACTTGGTGTGCATCTCCGTGTGATGGTGGCTTCTGTTTTTGTAGAGGAAATTACCAAGACTAAATCCTCATTTGCAGTGGTGGTGGTAATGGCTGAGTTCACGGTAGGTGAAGCCAGAATGGCAACCTCAGGGGCGAGCGCTGAGGCCACCACATCACGACACGTCATCGGTGCGGAAGTAAAGGCTGGTATTGGTTGCACATGCTGGATGTCGAGGTTGGCGTCATTCCTGCCCTCTATGAAGTGGGTCAGCATGGTGAGTGTCTTCTCGCACAACTCCTAGGCTGTCTCCTTTGACTCCTCTGATGTCTCCTTACGAGCCGGTTCCTTGAGCTTGTTACGCACGGCTTCTTGAGCTCCGATGGCAAGGGAAGTTATTGTCCCCGACGCCGAGGTGATCAAGGTCATGAGTGATGCCATCGCTGTAGTAGTTGTGTTGATCGGTGCGTCGGTGTTGTGGCTTGGTCTTGGCGTCAAACACCTAGTGGGCATTGTGAAGCCAAGGCTGGTGGTGGTAGCATCTTGCGCCGTCGCAGCCAGGGTGGCCGCTGGCGAGGAGTAGACGATGCCATCGACACATGAGCATCATGGTCGAGACCCTCCATCGAACACCTTTGCGGGTGTCGCCATGATGCCGTCGGTGGGAGACAATAGCAGGTGTTGTATGTCCAGCCAGCAGCAGTCGTCGTAGATGCAAAGGCCATGTGAGGCTTCTCGAGCTCATGCTGCATCGTGACCTGACCAGAAGAAGACGAGCACCCAAACACGATCTGTCCTCTCGAGTATATACACCTTCTTAGCACCATATGTGCCAAAGACTTGGTGAAGCACCTCCTCCGTCACCGAGTAGAGCAGGTGGTTCAACATGACGCGAAAAACACCTCTGGTGAACGTCTCCTGGTGGCCCGACATTACGTTGGTAATTAAGGAGGAATTAGAGGGAATTGGACAAAGTTTAGACTGAGAGTAGAAGGGAATCGGGGTAGGCAGCAAGAATGAAGGAGATACAATGAGGGACAGAGCTCGGAGAAGAAGGCAACACCTTGGTCTAATCTCTTTGTTCTGCAGTATGGTGTGTGCGCGCTCCTATAATTGACAGTCCACTTGACCACCGTCGGCCACGATCAAGCCAGTGAGCCCACGGCCCTTGCTGCAGCCCAGTCCATGGCAGTGGTGGTCAGACGGCGATGGATAATGCCGTGCCGCGCCGTCCGCTAATCAGTCGCGTTCATGCAGAAGCAACGAAGCGGCCGGAAGCGTGGGCATTTGTTGGGTGCGGAGGCCGGCCACGTGGAGTTGTACTTCGTTGTCAAGGAGTTCTTGAGATTAGGGGTGAAAACGGGTCGGGTTAATCCGACCGAAAAAATCCGATGGTGCGAATCCGACTAGTACCGAATCCGGAGAAAAAAATATGGGTTAGGATATGGTAACAATAATATCCGTCGAATCGAATATCCGTCCGAATCCGATACATCTTCAAGTATGATTTCAGGTTAGTGCTACTATTTGACGTTTCATTTTTTTTGTAATGGTAAAATAAAATCTTCCACATCGGCTATTAAATAGTAACATCAAGTCGGTCGTCCTACTTCATTTATCGCATTTGTATGCATTCCTTACAAACAAGTAGAGGTGCAAACGAATTGGGTTAATCCCGACCGATCCGGCGATTGGTACCGAATCCGATTGAGTACGAATCCGATTGATACCGAATCAGAAGAAAAATATGGGTTATGGATATGGTAACCGCAATATCCGTCATGCGAAGCGGCCGATCCGTTTTCACCCCTACTTGAGATAAAACACTGGAGCAGGAGTGATTCCGCTGAAGAATTGGATGTCTGCTTAATCGTCGTGCATGTTCGCTTGGTCCAGCTGCGTACTGGGGCCAATGAAAGGAAAACAAGTTGATTGGTTCGAGTACGGTTTACTTTATCGAATTATCGTTGCCGACCTAGGCACATTACATGGCTAGTATACTCTCCAAAGAAAAATAAGATAATGCTACATATTATTCTTATGTTAAGAACGTGCTGCCGCAAATGGCGCATGGCTTCTTGCCCTCTAACATCTAATGTGTGGAAAATAGATATAAATTATCTGTATTATTTGGTTATCGTATTCGATAGGATATAACATGATATAGATTTTTTCATCCTATTAACAATCTCTTCTATTTATATTTGTATTCAAATCTGCATAAAAAAAATAGATACAATATGGTATGAACTTTTATCATTCAAAATGTTATTTTATCCGAACTATTTATATCTGTATTTGTATTCGACGAAACAGTATATATATTTTATTGCAATATGACTAATTAGTTGAATAAGTTCTTAATTTAATGTGAACCCATGTTTCTTTAGTGAAGTAAATGGATTAGAATGATTAAGCGTGATTATACGAGAATAAAATGCCGTTAATATCTTCATACTGCATAAGTTACGAGGATATCCAGATCCAACCGAATTGAGTAGATATTCGATTCAACTTCGTATTCGTTACCATATTTGATTCATATTTGTATTCGAGAATATTCGAATTCGTATTTGTTTACAAAATATGAATACAAATGTGGTAAAGACACTATTTAATTCATATTTGATCCGTTTCCACCCGTACTCTTGATTCTTGCTCATGCTCAAATTTGCATATTCTTCCTCTCCTTTTTTTTTGAAGGGTCACATCATTCCTTGATCAAATTGAAGCGACGAACTTAAATTCGCTGTTCTTTTCTGAAGTCAGAAAACCATACATAGGTTCAAACGCTTAAATGCGTAATGTGTAGATGCTTTGTAGTTGTGCTTGAAACAGATGAATTGTTGGTTTTAATTTTTATGTCCATGTAATTAATCATTTTTTGACGTAGAGTTTGATAATAAGCATATTAATCTTGAAGTTCTGGGAAAATAAGAGAAAATTTAACAAAATTCCAGCAAAAAAATTCACTTCTACCGTACATGACAAACTCCGTTTTCACATAAACCAGAAGCAGTATGAAATCTACCAAAAAATAACCACCATACATCCCTCGTAATGCCACAAATTAATTGTTCTTATCATATATGATTATAGAGAGGTGCTTTTATGTTTTTTAAAAGTGATTTGTACAACTTTTAAAGCAGAACTGAATGGTGAATAGTGATTACTTACCTTTTCGTGTATTTTAAAATTAGTACCATTCTTGTTAGAGTGAAAAGCATAGAAACACTACCCATGCTTATATCATTATCCATACAGTGAAGCCAACAACGTGATGCACCGTGTGAAAAAAACAATGGAGGAAATGAATTAAATAAAGAACAAACCTCCAGTGAAGTATCCCAATAACTAGAATTAGCACGGTCGATCCTCTGCTAAATACCAAAATTGCTCTAGCATCCACTTCAAAGGATCTGATGTGGTCGAATGCTACTCCCCCTCACCAAATGCACAGTAAATTCTACTCTCTTTTGCTTTCTTCGTCATCTCCATCAAAAGAAGTTACGGTAGTCATGTTCTTCGTTGCTTTGGCATCTGATGAAGATGATAAACTCCATCCATTCTTGGAAGCAATGGGCCCTGGCCTTATTAATGATAGACTGTCCTCTCGATCAAAGTTTTCGCTTGCATCATAAGCAAATCTGAAATGGATAAGTCAAAGACCTGTAAACTTTTCCATTTCTAACAGGAGGATGGGACCTGTTTACTACCTTACTGTAACATCAGATTTCATTGCATTTAGTTTAGTTTTCCAAAGATGCTAAAAAATTCTGACATGATGCTATATACAAGTGCTTGCACCAGAGAAAAATGCTATGAGAACCTGTAATGCCAGTTTGATTTTCTCTCTTTTCAGGGAAAGTATGGCATGTTCTGAAGTTATAAGATCATCGTCACGACAAGCAACATTTTCTTAGGTTGCACACTTGCATTTGTGACAAAAATAGCGGTAGCAGGCAATGTTTCTCAAGAACAATCTCACGCCTCAAGAGACAGCTTAAAATGTTTTGTTCTCAAATCCCAATATTGGTATAACATTGGAATATTGGTATTTCAGCTCATCTACTGCTAAGAAATCCAATGAGACAGTAAGACCAAAATATTATCCAGGTCGAAGTCACCAAAAGATTAGGATTATACCTCATTGAGCTCTGTGAAGGTGCCCACAGATACGAAATGACCCAAAGAAGTGAGAACGACAAGACATGCCAGAAAGCAGGAATTATCCATGCATACTGCCATCGTTCATTGAATACATCTGTTGATTTGAAGTAAATCTGCAGAAAGAGACATAGCTACTATATCACTGAATTGAGAAATGGACAAATAGCCAAGATGTAATCCATCACATCTGAACAAGACAAAGTGGTTAGATTCTTAAAAATAGAAAGGTATTATTTGAAGTCATACACCCTCCACAAAGGGTGAATAAAGTACTCCAATTTTGTGTGAGTCGACAATACTTTCTTCGTAATCCTAGACTCCAAATATGGTTTTGACATACATCAGCTTACCTCATAGCCAATCCAGCCAACTGATACCAGAACAGTTACAGCCAATGCAATCGTGAATTTCCTGTAGATGTCTAGTTTTGCCATCAACCTTCTTGCCTATGGTTCACAGCAGAAGAGATCACAAGTGTTATAGTTAACGAGTGATCAGTGCATTTTCGTAAATAAGTCAAGAAGATATTACCTCTTACCTGGAAAATAAATAACACAAACAAAAAGGATAGTGCACTGTAACAGATGCTGAAAAGGAATTAATAATGAATACTCTCTCCATTCAAGAATGCATGATGTTTTGGACATCAACACGGTCTCCACCATGTAACTTTGACTAATACTTTTTATATGATTGTGTTCATTAAAAAATATAAAATTACTATATCATGGAAATATTTTTCATAACTAATCTAACGATACCCTTTTCATTTGACCAATTTAAATAGTTTTTTTTATATATAAGTGTTGAAGCCTACGACCACTCAGGAGCCTTTATGACCACCTTGCAGTCGTTATGACCACATTCTGAATTGTTACAATCACTATAAGTCTAGTTACGACCACGTTGTGGCTGCTCGACCACACCTTCCTGCTCCGACTGCGTACTTGTAACTTCAGCTGATGAAAGTTACAACCACGTTGACGCTGTGCTGCGCTCCTCGTAACCGCTCCTTTGACCACGCAGTATCGCTCGACCACCGTAGTCGTCACTCGATTACGACCACACTGTAACTTACGACTACGTTGAAGGCTCTATCGACTGCCGTGGTCGTAATGCTTACAACCACATCTTCTGCTCCGTGACCGTGGTCGTAACATCTTCTGACACCTCCCCTCACCGTGGTCGTAACTTGTTTACGACTATGACTCCAACTTCACAAACACCTCTGATTTTCCTGGAGTCAAAACCGCTCCTTCTCTTCTTTATTTCTCTTCTCTCGTTCAATCATACCGATCGCTTCTTACCTCTCTCGTTACATTGCTCTGCCCTTTTATACCCAAAATCTACGACCACATCTCGGAGACTTGCTATGACTCTGAGACGGATTCGACTACGATTATGACTCGAACTCGTGCACGACTCGAACACCAAAACTGGCTCGCTCACTGCTATGACCATGACAAACCAACTTGAAAACGACTTAAACAAGATTATTAACTCTAACAATTACCTCCTTAATCTTGTTTCTCCATCTTGATCATACCGATCTTCTCTCTTACGCCGTTCCTTCCTGAGCCTTGCCACTCCTCTCTCTTGGACCAAGTTTGTCCCTTTTCCCATGTACACCTTAGCTGAGCCATACACGAGACCTGACGACTGCTCCAACATCTTGTGACCATGATGATGGACACCCTTGGGATACACACACGAAGAAACATGTCGGTTCTGCCCTCCACGCTGTGCTTCCTCCCGCCTCCTCGAGACCCATGCACCAAGACAACGTTTGCCTTCTGTTGCACTCGTGAGGTCTCCTCCTGAGCTACAATCCTCGCCTGGTTCGGGATCGGCTGCATACGTGTGCGCACCTCCTACGCTGCTTGCTACACTGCTGCATGCTGTGTTCGGGTCCTGCCACCTTGTGCGCCCAAGCCACCGCTTGCTGCGTGCACGCCTCGCGCGTGCGGCCCAGCTGAACCGCTTCACTCCTCTCCGCCTACATGCGCGCGTCCGGAGTCGACTGCATGCGTGTGCGCACCTCCTGCGTCTGCCGCATGCACCTCCGGAGCCGTTGTCCGTTGTGGAGTCTACCTCTACTGCATCTTCGCCAAAATCTGGCTCCTCCATGCTGCTCTTCACACAAACCGATCTACAAGTTTTTAAGGAAATCTTATACAGCCAATTTGGATATCTTTTCACCTTCGTCAACAGATCTTTGTTCTTGTCGTACACACGCAAGAACTCATCTTGCATCATTACCTTGCACCCTCTTTCTGTCATCTGCTCGAGACTAAGTATGTTGTTGCATAGGCTTGGTATATAATAAATCCCTATCAACAACTTCTTATCTATGTTCTTGCATTGCAACATCATCATCCCTTTGCCTTTTATCTCCGCTGTGGAGGCGTCGCCAAACTTGACCTTGCCCCAAACCTTCTCGTCGAGCTTATGAAACATGGAGCGGTCTCTCATCATATGGTTGCTTGCTCCATTGCCCAAGTACCACTGATCCGTGTGATCGTGGCTACCTTCCTTCGTGCATAGTTTTGGAACTACGTTCTCCTCATTAAGTATCACCATGACTGGCGCCTTTTCAACATATGACGAGAGAAGTACTAGCGATTCGCCGTCTTCTTCTTTGTCTTGGGCGAGATTCACCTCCCCGTTCTTTTTGCTTCTGCAATCCGAAGCGTAGTGCTCATACTCGTTACAGTTGAAACACTTTATATGACTGCGGCATCTTGACGTGTAGTGCCCGTATTCACCACATTCAAAGCACTTGATATGTGACTTATCACGGGGTCTGTCATCACTGCCTTGCCCAGCCTTGTCTCCATGGCCACCCCTGCCGCCTCGGCCACTCTGGACGCCTCGACCGTGCCACCTCCCATGGTTGCTTGATGAGTCACGACCGTCTCTCGGATCTTCTTTTACTAGCAACACCTGCTCATTATGAGTCTAAGATCCCCTGAAACCCCTTCAGTAACTCCTCATACGCCTTGAGAGGGCCGGTGATCTCCTCTATCCTCTTCTTGTTTAGATCGAAGGTGTACATAAGTATAGTGACAACAAGTATGTACGTCTCCGGAAGCACGCGCAGGTATTTCTTCACCACCACAGATTCCTCCAACTTGTCGCCAAGAGAGTTAATCTGATTGTACAACAAAGTCAGCTTACCGGCAAACTCGTCTACCGACTGGGTCTCTCCCATCTTCAGATTCTCGAACTCGCTCCGCAAATTCTGGAGCCGCACCTCTTTGACACGATCAACTCCCTTGTGCATCGTCTGAAGCGTCTCCCATGCTTCCCGTGCTGTCTCCTTACCGATGAGCTGATGCACCATCGCATCTGGCATCGCCTGGTAGATGATGGCCAAAACTGCCTGATCCACCTTGTCATCCACCTCCTTCAAATCGACTGCACCCCAGACTCCCTAGGCGCGCATATTCGCCTTCATTTTCATTGCCCATACCGGAATTGTCGGTGTCAGGAGAGGGTACTAGAGGGAGATTAGCCCACCCTGAGCCTTTACCTTGTCACCCATGATCTTCAACATGCTCTAATACCACTTGTTGTAGTCTACGACCACTCAGCAGCCTTTACGACCACCTTGCAGTCGTTACGACCACGTTCTGATTTGTTACAACCACTTTGAGTCTGGCGACGACCACGTTGTGGCTGCTCCGAGCACGCCTTCCTGCTCCAACTGCGTACTCGTAACTTCAGCTGATGAAAGTTACGATCACATTGACGCTACGCTGCGCTCCTTGTAACCGCTCCTTTGACCACGCAGTATCACTCGATCACCGTAGTCGTCACTCGATTACGACCATGTTGTGACTTACGACTACGTTGAAGGCTCTATCAACTGCTATGGTCGTAATGCTTACGACCACGTCTTCTGCTCCCGCGGACACCTCCACTCACCGTGGTCGTAACTTGTTTACGACAACGCCTCCAACTTCACGAACACCTCTAATTTTCCCGGAGCCAAAACCGCTCCTTCTCTTCTTTATTTCTCTTCTCTCATTCGATCACACCGATCGCTTCTTACCTCTCTCGTTACATTGCTCTGCCCTTTTATACCCAAAATCTACGACTACGTCTCGGAGACTTGCTACAACTCTGAAACGGATTCCACTACGACTATGACTCAAACTCGTACACAACTCGAACACCAAAACCGACTCATACACTGCTACAACCATAACAAACCGACTCGAAAATGACTTAAACAATATTACTAACTCTAACAATAAGTAATCAAAATTAAAAAAGTTTGACTGCACGTTTTGTAAAACTTCATACATTTATGAACGGGGGGTGGGGGGAACGAGTAGAAATGAGGTTCTGCTGACCTGAAGCTTGTCAAGGGTCTTAGCTAGAGAAATGAATATCCAAACAACGAATGCAGCATCCAAAATAGCCACTGGATAGACCAAGAACAACCGGGCTTTTCCAGATAGATCATTCACGGTACCAAGATTTTCCACCAACTCAAGAATTTCTGTAGCTAAAAAGAATGTTCCTCCAAGCATGAACACTTTCGATGTCAGACCACCCAAAGTAGGCCTCACAACTCCATACCCCATTGAGACAATGAGAATAATAACACGAGCAATTGTTCTTTTAACTGTCCCAAATGTGACAGCCCAAAATGTGATGCCCTTTGGCCGAACTCCAGTCTCATTGAATTCAGCATACTCGAAATACCACAATGCCATCTCAAACATACCCAATGTAATGACAAGAGTAATACAGTTCTGAAGTGGAAGAACCTCCCGCCAAAACCTCATGTACTGATAGAACCAACAGATCCCAAGTATGACGAAAGCGAAAGACATCAGTCCAAAGAAGTTCTTAAGTGGTGCCATCCGACCAGGAAGGTACCCAGTAGGATTTTTCCATATGGTTTGCCCCTCGATCTCCAGCCCAGCAAGTGACGGATCGCAGTGTATAAAGTACATATTGTACATCCCAGTTTTTGTTATGGGAATGGTCCTCGATGGTAGTGTTGCAATCAGATCACTTCCATCAAAAGATGCAACAAGCAACTGTGGCCAGCCAGGATTCGCCTGTGATGGGCGGTAGATGACAGAGCCTTCAGTGCAAGCTCCTAACTTGGCAAGATCTGAGGTACAACAAATTGCTTTCTGACCTCCGTAAGCTGACCCACCAATCATTTCACGATCTTCTATCTCAAAAACAATTATCTGAACCTTCGCTGAATTAGTCTCCTTCGCAGAATCAACAGCATCCTCTGGTCTCCTAAAAGTAATCTTGTCAAACCTGAAAAGAGGTCAAGATGTGAAATTCAAGTCTACAACCTAAGCATCAAATTATAGTGAATCAAACTAAAGCAATATGAATTGTTCAATTAAAGTGGCAGCAGGTAAATAATGAATGCAAAATGCATGTGCACATTTCTACTTAACGGTGCTCAACATGCTAGTACTACATTTCCATAAACTATAAAAGGTTTCTGAATGGTAGAATAACCAACTTGTAAGCAAAACTCAAACATAAGAAAATAAAAAACAATATAAAAGTAATCAATTTAAGATACGGCTTCCGAAATGCAATTACATGCAAATAACATGGTACCATTTCCTCTCTTGAATTTATTGGACACGTGTATAGTTTTACAAGTATGCTGGCCCAAGCACTTGAACAAATTTAAAGCTTGCTTGACCTTGCCCCTCTCAAAGTTGTCCCATCCCATGTTTGATAGGACTAAGTCATTAACCCTTCAAAAGATTGCCTAGGCACTCCTCGTGAAGTCATGTTAGCTACACTAACTCATGCCATCATCTGTAAACTGATCGAGCGTAATTAACTCCACAATGCTCATTTTTATCCCCAAAAAGAACTCCACAGTGCTCATATAACTAGCATTACTTCGTTCCTTAGCTGCCACTGGACACAAAGTAATGCTAGTTATATGAGACTCATTGGTCCATATGAGACTCTAGCCAATTAGCATCAACTTACATGAATTGAGCTCACAAAGAACTCCATCAGCCCTCACTCACCACGACTTTGACCCTACTCCACTCATCCTCCTTAGTCCTTATCTCAGCATCTCTCTTGTGACAAAGCAAAAGTAAGCTCAATAGCTCAAGTAATATCAGCAAATCTGCGCCTACGTTCAAGAAATTCTACCCATCGTCCCTCGCAATGCATTCCAATACACAATTCACCACCGTGTTAAAGCGCTAAATCTCACCTCTCAGCCTCTACCGACATAACATTTACTGGCACACAACATGGCCAAAAAAATCTTGAACCCCCCCCCCCCCCCCACAACACACCACCACCACACACACCATTCAAGTGTCCGACAGAGCCCCCAAGATGGCGGGATCCAAGATCCGCTCGGTCTAATTACCGGATGAAGGCGTCGGCCACGGCGCCGGTGCCGTCCTCCTCCTCCTCGGCGGTGGCATTGGCGGCGGGGGACACGGGGACGTAGAGGCCCTCGCTGCCTGCGTGGAGGTTGAAGGCATTGCCCTTGTTGAGGAAACCAAGGCCGCGGTACTCGTGCACAGAGGCCTCCCCGGGGCGGAGCAGGCCGGGAGAGAGCCCTGCGACGGCGAGGACGAGGAGGAGGCGGGCGGCCACCGACACGGCGGCCATGAGGCGAGGCGCGTGGGGGAGTGGAGGCTGGATCTGGACTGCGTGAAACTGAGTGAAGTGGAGCCTCGGTGGGGTTGGGGGGCGAGCAAAACCGCAAAGGCCAAAGAGCAGCTGTCGTGTGGCTCCCGCCGTAAGGAAAGTAATTGGGGGAAGAGGAGGCTTTTGTAAGGCCTTAATTTAAGGGGCGTTCTTAGGGCCTCTTTGGATCCACCCAGATTTTAAGAATCTGATTTTTAGAAACTAGGTGGGATTCAAACAGATCAATTTTTGAGCAGTTTTTAAAATCTACCTATCCATATTCTTAAAAACTAAGAAGCTGTTGATACCCAGCTTTTGCCAGTTTTTTTGCACAAATACCCATTTACCCTCATTAAAGACCACGCGCATGGCTGTTTAATGTGATGTTCAAGAGCAATAAATGTAAGGGTATAATAGTTTATTAGCACCAATCATAAATGAAACCAGCTTTTAAAAACTAGGGGATCCAAACACCCCATCAGTTTTTACTTAGAAACTAACTTTTAAAAACTAGAAGTAATAGCTGGTTTTTAAGAATATGAAACTGATCCAAACAGGGCCTTATTAGCTTAAAGTTTTGAACTTTAGCTTAAAGCTAAAAATATAATAGCTGTTAACCTTTTTAAGTCGGATGTTAAACTTTTCTAAGTTATTGAATTAAAGAAAAATAGAAAAAAAGCACCATTATATCCCTATAAACAATAGAAAAGAAAAACAAAAAATAATGCAAAAAAGCAATAAAAATAAAAAATTCCAAAATTAGAAGATGGCGTATTCTAAGTGATTTCTATCTTAAATATGCTAGAAACTAAAAATAATATAAACTAAAGCCATTTAAAGTCGGGCTAGATTTGCTCAAACCATGCGCTTGTGATGGTAGTGTGGCAGTTGCATGCTCCAAGTCTTCAACAGACAGTAGTGATTAATAGTACGGAATGATAGCAGGTAGTAAATTGATTTTTTTTTTTTTTGAAAATTGGTCACTTACATTCACTAAAGAAGAAATGGCCACCCAAATCAGTTCTAGGAGTTGAATCTGGATTGGTGGATTGGTTAAACAGCATCCAGGGGTGGACCCAGGACAAAATCCGAGAGGGGGCACACCCACAAAGCCAAGTATACCAAATTGTTGGCCGGCAAATAGCCTTGCCATTTTGGCTTCCAAAGACAACGAATGGGCCTCTACATCGATTTATATCACAGATGAGTGAGGGCCTTTTAGTTGGGCTGAGTGGAGGCACTAGCATTAAATCTTAGTCTATATACCTGGGCTCCTGCGAATTGAGTGGCGGACTGTGCCCTCATTCGGGTCTCTTTAGGTCCGCCCCTGACAGCATCCCCACCACTAGGCCATTCGCCTTTTCCCAAAAAGAACACAACTGAAGGACTTATATTTTACAAAAGTGCAAATGAATCTAGGGTCCCACTTAGAAAGTAAAAAAAATAATCCAGGGCCCTGATAAATAAAAGGAAAAGAAATGAACGAATCCACGGCAATTTAAGTTTTTTTTGCAAATATGTCGTCAAATGTGACGATCAAATTTTAGAAAAGAAGAAAAGAAACTACTAGAGGGAAAGTTCAACGCGCTCAAAGAACTCCTTAAACACTCGTGATTAGAGAAGCGAGCGCTCACTCACATGCTGTTCCTTAACAAAGCGGGCACCCGCTCGCGTGCGGTCTCCAAGAGCAGACACGCCCTCTCGCCAGTGCAAACCCTCAGAGCAAGTCTTATAATACAGTCTTCAGCTGGTTATATGGATACTTACAGTCCACTTATCAGCCTACTTATATAGTAGTTACAATCAGTGAATGATAACCTACCCTTCCTCTCACAAAGTTTCTTGGTTCTTGTGTTTGAAAATTTGGTGTAAACTTACCCCACCTCTCTTCTCTCTCCTTTTCTCTCTTCTCCACCTCAAGATACAAACCATTCTGACTGACTTTAGAGCAAGTTTAATAGTACAAATATTTGCTACCTCCAATACATTTCCATATCATCAAAGATAATGATGCGATAACTCATACAATAAGTGGCTATAAGTTGTCTCCACAAGAGCTCTCAATCATTTAATACATACATGAGTATTGATAATTTAATACATGCATGGGTATACCAATTAGTTCTATGGGTACATGCATAGATAATGCATCTTTTCGTGCTATCCAGCCGACTCTTGCATGGGAGTCGGACAGCTCTCTCTCTCCTTTCTCTCCTCTCCACATAGGAGATCGACCTAACAAATGGATTCCCAGCCGCGTGCGGTCTCCATTAGCATTATTAAACTTGCTCTTATAATACTTGCTCTCATCAAATCCGCACGGAAAACGTGCCCCACGCGTGTACAAAATACGCCGCGATCGCTTGCATTCCAAGGAACACGCGCACCCCGAAGCAGCAAAAATCCCGGGTAAGCGAGAAGCGCTGTGCCGGCCACGGCGCACTGCATTTTCACCGTGAGACTTTTTACTACTCCCGCGAAGCCGAGGTCGTCGGCGGAGCAACCGGACCGGGCCGAGTCGCACGAGGGACCTCGTCCGTTGCGGCCGGCCTGGAAGCGAAAAGTCCCGTGCCGTGGGCCTCCTCGGCGCGTGCTGAGCGTCTGGTTTGCGTCTCGGGCGGCTAAAGGCTCGCCCACGTACCGCCCGGCCGCAAAGCCGCCTGTTTCACCGTGGAATCGGCTCGTTTCGGCCCTGCGCACGCTAAATTTGGGGATTTCTTGGGCGCTGGTCTGGGCTGGGCACGGGAAAAAGGGCTGACGCGACACGATCGTGCGGTGGGTGTGCTTAGGGATGGCAAAAAAAAACTCAAGGCTTTGAGCTGGCTCGGCTCGTTGAAGGCTCGACTCGGCTCGTGGTATAAACGAGCCAAACCGAGCCAACATTTCAGTTCGGTCCGTTAACAAGTCGAACCGAGTCAACTCGTAAGCCGCTCGCTAGGCTTGGTTGGCCCAACTCGGCAGCGTCTTCGGCCCATCACGACATGAACTATTCAGTATAGCAATAGTAGTAGTATGTATGTATGCCAATTTTTACACCTCTTTATCCACTGAGAGGTATTATTAAAGTACATGTTACTCTTTTCTCTATTAATTTCACCTATGGAAAGGAACCATTATATGCCATATTTGCTCATACTAGAATTGGAGTTTTCTTGATATTTTTTCTTACTCTGTTATGAACCTACTACATTAGATGCTCTTTTCTTTTTGATATAATTTCAGTCAAAGGATTACTACTGTATAGGTTTCACTGTCACTCTAGAAAATCAAAGAAGTTATCATTCAAAAAAATAAATCTGAAACATAGCGAGCCTAACGAGACATAGGATTGATGCAATTTGAATATTCCACCTAACGAACCGAGCTCGAGCTTTTCAACAAGTTGAGCTGAGCTTCTTTTTTAACTCGTTAACTTAACGAGCCAAGCTAAGCCGAATCTCTTCCCTAACGAGCCTTCACGAGCCAAGCGAAGTCATCTCGTTATCCATCCCTAGGTGTGCTGGATCAACGCCTTCTTGTTTCGGGCTCATCGAAACAGCGCGCCGAGGGAGGGAGGGCCCTGGAAGGTTGGAACTCTCCCGTCCAGTACGCCCGGCCCAACAGCGGAGGCTTGGCAGGCACGGCAGAAACGTGCAGGCACCTCCGGACGCCTGTCTCCCCTGTGCAACCGAGAGGGGAGGCCGGAGCAGCAGGTCGTCGTGTCCATACCCATTGGTGCAGTGCCTCCATGCTCTTGCGTCAGGGAGCATTGAGCAGAAATTTCTGCCTGACAATCCGATATGGCCAGGGAACGGAGCAGCGGAATCTTGCCGACGGAAGGCGCGTCTGCACACAAACTCCAGCAGACGTATCGTCAAGGAACTCGGTTGATTGGACGATCTGAAATGAAGGTGCACTTTCGATCACATGACATGAGAATTGCTAGTTTGCTATGCGTGTAAACCTTTTTTTGTAAAAAAATTATTTTTAATTTTTAATATAAAACTAGGGTGTTTACACCCCTACATGCGCAGGGATTGCATCCTAATAATGTTTAATTTTAAGAAGAGACAGATGCTTGCTGTGAAATTCAGATAGTCCATCGATCAGTATGGGTAGAAACGTAAACCCCTGAGCGAGAGGTCCCACGCCAACACGGTTCGACCACACACCCCGTGCAAGCTGATCAAAATTAAGTAGAGAGAGTAGTAAAACAACAACCGCATCATAAATGAATTTGGTTTAGGATTAGGAATAATAGCATGCCCATCGTAATTCTTAAGTAAATGGTACTTCAAAATTGAAATGTGTAACATCCCAAAATTAGGATGTTTGAAAATATGGAAAAATAAAAACTTTTGATTTCATTATGGTGTTATCTGAACTTTCTGGATTTTTGTTTGAGAATTTTTATTGGATTTTCAGATTAATCAAATAGGTAAATAAAGATCAAAATAAAACCGAGGACTAAAAGCATGGAAAAACAAATTAGAATAAGAAGTCGAATATGAAAAGATGATCCATAAAGTAACATGGGAGAATTTACAGTGAAAGCAATTTGAAATAGAAATTGAAATTCAAGGAAACTTTGAAATGAAACTAAATGTTTAATTCAAAATTAATTCGTTAAAACAAAAACCTGAATCAAAGTAAAAATTGAAAGAAAGAAAATTTTAACTAAAAATTGAATTTGAAAAGAAAAATGAAAATGATACACACTTCAAAATTTTGACAAGATAAATTCAAATTTCAAAAACCAAAACTGAAATTCAAAAAAAAAAAAGGAAAAACATCAAAATGGGCCAGCCCATCTGTAACATCCCAAATTTTTGCTAAAAAAATTTAAAATAAAAAATAAATAGATAAAAAAGGAATAAAATAAAATTTAAATTAAAATAAGTATTTTTGTGCCTAAGTTTAATTTGGTTTTGCCTGGATTTCTGTTTTGAAAAAGTTGGATTTGAAAAGCATTTTCATAAAAACCTAAAATTATTATTAAATAAAATGATATTTTGATTTAGTATAAAAACTCTTTGTCAAATTAAAAATTTGGAGTTATTTGAATTTTATTTGGTTTCCTGGATTTTCTGGAGTTTAAAATGTATTTTTGAAATAAAGAGTATTTTAAAGTATGAAAATTAAATACCAACATTAGTTGTAAATATTTTTATTAAGTCCAAAATGTCTCCAGGAGATTCTAGGAATTTTTCTGAAATTTTTGGAGGTCATTTGGTATTTTTCTGAGGCTTAATGGAATTTCTAGGCTTTTCTGAAAATCCAAAATCAATTTCGACAAATAAAATCCCCAAACCTCCCCTCCAGCCGCCACGTGGACGATCGGATTGCGTCCACGTCGCCCCATCCCAGCCGCCGCTCCATCCCGCCTCCCGCTCTCGCTCCATCCCGCCTCCTCCTCTCGCCCGCCGCCATCTCCACCGCCTTGGCCCTCTCGGCTGCTCGATCCCGCGCGCTCATCTACCATCCGCGCCTCTCTCGCCGCCGCCCCGCCTCCTCGCCACCATCTCTCTCTCACTGCGCCGCCATTCGGTCGTCTTCCATCCCGCCTCCTCTTACTCGCGCGCAGAACCGCCGCCCGCCCTTCCCGCCTCTCCCACCTCCCACGTGCGCGCCATCTAACCGCACGACGCGCTCCACCCGCGCCCCACATCCCACACCGCCCATCTCTCCCCATTTCCGCCGCACCGCCGCCATGCCGCGCCCGCGAGAAATCCGCGGCCACCCGCTCCACCTCACCCCTATTTAAACCCCTCCCGAGCACCCTCGTTTCTCACCCCATCTCCCGCCGCCTCTCTCGCCGCGCCTAGCGCCATCGCGCTGCGGCGCCTAGCTCCCAGCTGAATTGCCGAGCCTCGGCCGCCGCGCCTCGTCGCCCCCCCCGCCGCCGCCGCGCTCTCGTCCTCGCCGCCTCCGCGCTCAGCACCACCAAAAGCCTCCGCCATTAGCTTCGCGCGCCGCTTCTCTCATCCGCCTCCGGCCACCCACGGTGAGCGCGCGCTCTTCCCGAGTTCCTCGCCCGCTCTCCCGTTCGCCACTCGCGCGGCCGCCGCCGAGCGCCGCCGCCGCCACCCCGCCACCTCGCCACGTTGGCGCCCCCCGGCCCCGTGGCCCCACGCGGTGCCACGCCGCCACTCGGCCCGCGCCCGTTGGCGCCACGCCACCGGCCCGCCCCCGCCACGTACCACCTTACCAACTCCCGGTCCGTGGACCCAGTCCATAGACCATGGGCCCACTGTCAGCCGGTGTTCTTCTGGGTGACGTCATGCTTGCGTCATAAATCCCTTTTCCCGTAGAAAAAAAATAATTCGGCCGAAAAGAAATCCCGAGCTGACGTAAGGCTGACGTCATAAAATCCTTTTTTCAGTAGAAAAATAAATCCAAAAATCAGTCTTTTTCCATTTTCTCTCTTTTCAAATTTCCCGGAGTCCGTTCTCCTTCGTTCTAACTCCGATTTGGCCCATTCAAATTTCTAAATTCAACAAAAATTCCCCTCTATCCATTTCTAGCCTCAATTCAAATATTTGAGTTCAATTTGAATTTATTCTAAATTTATTTGAATTTGGTGGGTGATTTTCACGTGTAGACTTCGACGATTCGGGAAAATTCGACGACGAAGGTTTGAACCAAGTTGAAGAGCAAGGCAAGTCACCCTCCTTGATCATGTTGATCCCAAATTTCAGATAAAATTATGTTGTTTTAAACTATATTGCATGCATATTTATATTCAACGTATTTCAATTCAGTTTTAAATTTAGTTATGCCTACTTGTTAATTCCTCCTTTGATATTGCAAATCCTTATATCTTGTCACCCTAGAATCAAACTCTAGGTTGGTATACTAGTATTGGCTAGAGAGATTTTATATCAAATGCTTAGACCTGCTAGTCATTATATTTGTTTTGGGATATCTTTCACATAAAATGATGACCCTTTTTACATAAAATGATATGTACTCTTGACTTTGGTGAGTCAATGACTCCTGGATCCTCTGTGTAAATCACACTAGTCCAGGATCAGCTAGTGCACACAGCGTACAACAAAGATAAATATCAATCATAATGACATTTATTAACCGAATATGGGCATGAATGCCAAAGTTTACATCAACGGCACATAAGCCAAAATTAAGTAATAAGCAGCGGAAGAAAAACCGAAGCGAAGAAGCCCATCGAGCTCGCCCACGTGCAAACGATGAAGACGCGCCTATTCGCCCGGATCTTCACCGTAGTTGACGTCTTCCTTCTCTCGTGTGGAAAAAGCAACGTGAGTACAAACTTGTACTCCGCAAATCACCCGGGAAAATGCAACATAATGATAAAGGCTTCAATGGAAGGCTTATAGGGTTAGTTTGCATAAAACAGCATTTATGAAATACAATAGATATATTGAAATCGTGGAATTTAATACAGTAAGTAAAAACAATACTTGTAATAAAAAATAATACCGTCAGTGCCGGCTCCGACCAAACACCAACCTATCCACGGGCATCCCACCCGGACCATCTTTTCCAAAAGATCACGTATGGATTCCATCCATCCACACGCTTTCACTGCGCAACTCTGATGAATTCCATCCATTCACCAGATTTCAATCTCTCACGGATTCCATCCATCCGTAAGGTTTTCATTCTCTCATGGATTCCATCCATCCATAAGGTTTTCGAAAACATATTTGAAAATCAAAAGCTAATCCATGAAAAACTTTTACTCAGCATGCCCATGACCGTGGGCACGGCTATCCAGGATAGATTATACACTCTGCAGAGGTTGTACAGCTTTACCCACAAGACACGGTCATCCCTTTGTACCACTAGATTACACACTTCCTTAGGTGTGCGGTGGGAGTCATGACAAGGCCTTTACAATGCAAAGCCTTCAACTGGTTGAGCCAACTCAAAGGTTTCACCCAGAAGGAATCCACTGCACCGGACCCCTCTTGAGCCTAGACGAGACTTCTCATGGCTTAACCACACTCGCCAAGTGAGACTTCACATGGCACCAACCACGCTCACTTTCAACCTACGACTCAACTCAGATTGGGACTTCACAAATTATTCACCAGAGTCGTCCCATACCAAACCATGTGGTAGTACGATTAGGCGACAATCAACCACCGCGGCTCCAACCAACGGGGCATGCCCGCACCCACCACTCTAACCAATTGCCTAAGTCTAAACCAGTTTTATATTCGTTTTCAAAATAATTCATAAACCTCCTTAACTCACCAAAGTCAAGAGCATATTATTTTATGTAAAAAGGGATCATCATTTTATGCGAAAAGGTATCCCAAAAACAAATAATATAACTTCGCAGGGTTAAGCATTTGAATAAACTCTCTAGCCAACACTAATGTATTAACTAGAGTTTGAATCTAGGGTGACAAGGTATAAGGAATTCAATAACAATGGAGGAATTAACAAGTAGCCATTAACTATATTTAAAACTGAATTGAAATACGTTGAATAAAAGTATGCATGCAATATAATTTAAATCAAAATAATTTTATTTTGAAAACTGGGGATTACTTGCGCTCTTCAAATTGGCTTGCGTGAAGGATTAGTCTACACGTGAAAATAACACACCAAATTCAAATAAACTCAAATTAAATTATTTTCAAATATTTTAATTGAGGCTAGAAATGGATAAGGAGAAAAATTTAGATTTGAATAGGCCAAATCGCCATCATTGCGATTTTTGGAATTATTTTCCATGGAGGGTTGGAATTATTTCCTAAAGGAAAATCTTATTTAATGGCCCGGCGACCATGTAGATTGGCCGGTCCATGTAGACCGGGTCCATGGGCTGGGGTGGAGGTGAGGTGGCGGGGTGGAGCCGGCCGGCGAGAGAGGCCAACGTGGCCGGGCGTGGCGCCACCTTGCTCGCCACGCGAACGCACGGGCGCGCGACGCGCGGACCGGCGAGAAGGTGCTCGGGGGCGGCACGGCGATGTCGCGCCGGTGGCATGGCGGCGGTCGGCGGCGATCGGAGGAGGGAGGGGAGGATGCGCGGACTCGGGAGGGCGCGGGGGTTACCGGGGGTGGCCGGATTTGGCCGGCGACGAGCGCAAGCGGCGGCGCGGCACGGGTCTCACGCGGCGGCGGGACTTCGGCGGCAAGGAGGCGGCCGAGAGGGAGAGGAAGTGGCGGGAGATAGTGCGGAGAGAGGAGGCCGGGAGGCTTTATAGGGGGCGGAGGGCAACGGGCCGCGCGGAAGTTCTCGCCGGCGTGGCGCGGGGGTGGCGGCGGTTGCGGCCGAATCGGGCCAGTGGGGAGGTGGGGGAGAGGGGGAACGTGCGCGGGTTGTGCAGGGAAGGTGGGCGCGTGGTGGCGATGTGCGCGGAAGGGGGAAAGGGGCGCTGGGTAGGGCGGAGACCGTTGCGGCTCGGCGGCGGCGCGGCCGGGGAAGAAGGGGGTGGGCGCGCGGGAAAGACGGCCTGACAGGCCGGGCCCACGCGCAGCGAGAGGGGCGGAGAGGAGGCGCCAAGCAGTGGGTCCGCGGGAGGCGAGAGAGCGGAGGAGGCGCGGGAGCGGGTGACCGACGGGTGGGACCGGGAAGGAGGAGAGAGGGAGGAGCGGGGCCGTGCCGATAGGTCGGGCCCGACGGCAGTGGGAGAGAGAGAGGGAAAGGGGAGCGGCTGGATTGCGGGGGCGGGAGATCGGACGGCCGGGGAAGAGCGCGGGGTGGATGGGGGATGGGCCAAGGGGGCGGCGTGGCGCGGATCCGGGCCAGCCAGGTGGCGAGCGCGAAGGAGGGGAAGGTGGGATGCGAGGCGGATCCGGGCCGTCCACGTGGCGGCCGGACGGAGGAGGAGGGAATTTTTATTTTTGGATTTTGATTTCCAGATTTTCAGAAAAGCACAGAAAATACAATAAGCCTCAGAAGAATACCAAATGACCTCAAAAAAATTCCAGAAAAATTCCTAGAACCTCTTGGGGACATTTTGAACTCAATAAAAATATTTCCAACTAGTGTTGGTATTTAATTTTCATACTTTAAATTACTTTTTAATTTTAAAAATACATTTTCAAACTCAGAAAAATCCAGGAAACCAAATAAAAGCCAAATAACTCCAAATAATCTCCAAACATTTAATTTGACATAGAATTTTTATACAAAATCAAAATATCATTTTATTTAATAATAATTTTAGGTTTTTCTTAAAAATACTTTTCAAATTCAGCCTTTTTCAAAAACAGAAATTCAGGGCAAATCCAAAATAAAAAATTTAGGCACAAAAATACTTATTTTAATTTAAATTTTATTTTAATTTTTTTATTTTAGCAAAAAATTTGGGATGTTACAAATCTACCCCCCTTAAAAAGAATCTCGTCCCCGAGATTCGGGTTGGCTAGCAAGAATTGGGTTTGGATCTTACTCTGCTTGGCTTGAGCGGATATCTGATTCAGGCGTCCCTTGAAAAACTTCTTTGGACCTCTATTTGCTGCCTGAAGGTTGTTGGCCGTTGATGCTCCTGGGGTACCATTCTTCACTATCTGCTGCTTCTTGGGGCAATTGCTGGCATAGTGTCCCATCTCATGGCAGTTGAAGCAAGTAATTCCTGCTGTAGGGTTTGTGTCCTTCAAGACTTGGTTGCCTTCAGTATTGAGAGCGGTGTCAGCGGGAACTAGCTCTCCTGTTGATGACGAAGATTGGAATCTGTTGGTCTGCGGTGGAGCTCTTCTGACCTTGGAGAAACTGCCAGTATTCACATGTTGAGCATGCATCCGTCTCTTACGATTCTCCATTTCTTGATGCTTAGACTCTTAGCGTATCGCCTTGCTGACCAGCTGGTGGAAATCAGCGTAATCATTGGACATGAGCTGAACCGATATGTCATCATTGAGTCCTTCGAGGAACCTTTCCTGTTTGGCTTCATCGGTGGCGACGTCTTCAGGTGCGTAGCGTGCCAACTGGTTGAACTTCTGCAAGTACTCATTGACAGAGCGACTTCCTTGACGCAGTGCTCGAAATTCCCATTTCTTGAGAGTGACGGTGCCAGTGGGAACATGAGCTTTGCGGAAGTTCGCGCAAACTCATTCCAAGTGATAGCTTGAGCATTGGTATGGGCGGCAGTATAGGTATCCCACCATTCTGATGCTGGTCCGTGCAGCTGATGTGAAGCAAACAACACTCTTTCCCGATCACTACATTGGATAATGTCCAGCTTCTTTCCGATTGCTCTGAGCCAATCGTCTGCGTCCATGGGTTCAGTGCTGCTGGAGAAGGTCGGGGGACGCAGGCGCATAAACTCTGATAGCCTTGATTGTGGTGCTTGAGCTGGCACAAGTGGAGCTGGTTGTGCAGGGTCGTTGATGGTCTGTGTCAGCAGTTGAATGAGTTGAGTCTGGTTTGCCATCATCTGAGCCCAATCAGGTTCATTTGCCGGTGGAGGGATGGACTGACTTCCTGGTTCTCCATTCATGCTGCTGTTGCCGTTGTTCCTTGTGTTCACCATCTGCTGGTTGCTTTTAAGAATCAGGAGAGAGGAGACACAAGGCAAAGGAAGGAATAGGGGATATCTTGCGCAACCCAAAACAAAATTTCAACTTTAATGAAATCTTTATTAATCTCATAATAGGTAATAGTTACGGCTGTCGACAAAAGAGAAAGCTTGACAGCTCATAACAACGCTTTATTACTAGCCTAACAACTTACCCTAAAGGGCTAAGGGTCGTCTTGGAGTCATCCTGCGTGGCTCCCGATGCACAATACGAGCTCCTTCAATGCGGAGACTGAAGAGGTGGCATAGATGACTCTCTCTTAGTTCAGTTGGCCCAACCTCCTCTCCTCTCTCTCCTTCTTTCTTTCTCTCCCTCCCTCTACTCTAGCTATGCCCTGGCCCAGCTGTGCACCGCGCCCACTGCGCTTGTGGCACCCACATCGAGCCATCCAGCCATGTGTGCCCCCATCGCGCCCGTGTCTTCGCGGCGATCACGCCCGCTGACCAGGCCGCATGAACGCCCATGCCACACCGCATGCGCCCGTCTCCCTCTTCTCTCTATCACTCTCTGCTTGTGCCCATACCGCTCTTCATGTCGCACACCTGCACGCACTCACACCCGACAAGTGCCACGTTGCGTCACCTACTCACCTCGCCACCCTGCTATGCACATGCCCTGCGCGCCTTGGCGCCACACCATGTGCGCCCACCTTCGTTGACCGCTCGCGTTACACCGCACCTACTCCTGTCGCATCACAGCACCCTACCATGACCATATCCTGCTGCATCCACGCCACGCTGGCACCCATGCCTTGCCCATTCCGCACGGTCGTCGCCGCACCACCCGTGCACAGAGCCACCACTGCCCCCATGCAGCTATAAAAGCCTCCCTGGAGCACGCCTTGCCCTCCCCGTACCACGGCTCTACTCCCCCCTTGCCAATTTGGTCCGAACAAGCTCACGCCCAAAGCTCCTTTCTAGCTGCTGCCTTCGCTTTGCTGTTCTGGCTAATCAAATAAGATTTAAAATTTAACCACTACTTGCAATATAATTCCAAACCGAACATAATTATTTGAATAACAAATTGAGCCACTCTATTAAGGTAATTAGTTAATACATCATTAAGCAATTGATTTTAAAATGCCAATTTAATTTTATGCTAAGTCATACTCAAGAATTTGTAGCATGGCAATTAGGCCCCACTCACATAATTCTAATTAAGATAAATGTAGTAATTGATGGTTGATTAAGGTGAGTACGTTAATTAATACGCTAGTAGTATTTAATTTGAAGTGTCAACCTTAATTAATGTTTTTCCTGAAGAATAGTTAGATAAAAATAGTGATTAATTATAATGCCATCAATATTTGTTCTAGAAATTCAAACATCAACCGAAGACCCTATAAAACATGATCTTGTCCAAATAATAATTATCGTGCCATTATTACTAGATTTAAATTTACAAGTATAATTAAAGATAATGATTGTACCAACATTTAATTCAAAGAGCAACTTTAATTAGGGAACATGCTAAAATATAACTTTGTATGTCTAATAAAATATAATTAATTATCACAATAACCCCAGGTCATTGTTCATTAAATACAATTTTGCTTAACTACAATTTGATGATCTGCATGTAATAGGACCGATTAATTAGACCTTAATTGAAATAACCCATCAACATATCAGTAGAACGCAGTCTAAAGTAGTAGTACCCAGGTTAAGATAAGAGTTGCATTTCGTCCAAATGCATGTAAACCCTATGATTAATTATCAGTCGCAGTTTGCTCGTAAATATTGGCCTAATTGAAGTTAACTGTTAAATCGCAATTGATTAAATAAATAATCCCACACCTTAGTTAATTATCAAATTAATCATTTGATTGATTGGCAAATAAACCTAATAACATGTCATTAATTTTTCTAGAAATGGAAAATCTAAGATTAGTATGTTTAACTAAAATTATATATATCATGTGTAGAACCCACGACATCACCTATAGATAATAATTGGTAAAAAAACTGCTCAATACACTGTGTAGACCCATGAATGTGTCCATAGATCTCACCTAATGCATGGAATTTTGTTAATAAATATAAAATAAACCACTAAATTAGGTTCCAGCAATAATATTCTCCAGTCAGCTATGCCCAACCATCTTCGAATCCAAAGCAGAATATTATACTGAATATTCCTTCATCCTCACTGAACCTTCTTTGATATTCTTCTTGACAGATTTTCTCTCTGTCATTTCCCCTTCACTCAAACTCTGTTTTGACCCTGCCTACATCGCACACTCACTAAATCTTATCTCATGTTGCCAACCTAATCATAATAAAATTTAATTGAGTTTATTTGGATTTATTTAGATTGGATGGATTTTCATGTAACTAGAATTGGAGTCTCGAAGGAGCAACCGTTCGAGCGAGATTAAGATCCAGATAAATACTAAGAATAAGAGTTTTAAAACCATTGAATGAGAAGGCTTTAAACAAGATCAAGGCTACAATAAATTGAGCAAGGTAAATTATTACTTTGATCATATTACACTTACCTTTTGAATACAAATTATTTTATTTAAAAGTATGAAATTGCAAGCTTTACTTTATTATGCAAATTATATTCGTATTAGCTCGTAGTTAATTCTCTATGGATAATTGCTTAACTACATCACACTCTTTGGCTTTGGACATAAAACCTTGTCGCCTTAGAATTAATGGTAAATATATTAGATATTAGTATGTATCTAAGCGCCAAGCTTAGCCTTGCTTAGATACTTAGGGGTATTAATTTACTCTGATATTATTTCAAACATGAAAACTTGGTTTAGGCAGCCACTGGAGGGAAGTGCCTGGTATTTGAATTAGAAAGGATATTTTGGAATCTTAAAACTCTAAATTTGCTTGAATATCTAGGCAGATGGTAAGAAGGGCTGATGCGATGGGAGTACGAGAGTATGATTTGTGATAGAACCACTCAGATAACTCTAAGAACTGAATCTTGTGATGACTTCCTAATGTAAAGTAGTACAACTATAATTTTATAATGGGTATGATCTAGCTAATTAATTTGCATCGACTTTGTGCAGGTTACACCATCCAGTGGAACACGAGTTGAGAGCTGGTTGGAAGCCTTTGTGTGGCGCAAGAGGAGCCTCTAGAGCGGGTGGTTGGAACCCCACAGTAGTGAAAACCTTAGCAGGTGTGATCTTGTTAGGGAGATGCATTGTAAATACCATGTGGTGATTTTCTTAATCTGCATGTATAAGAAAACATGTGAAATATAATTAGTTGATTATCTCTTGTAGGTAAAATATGCGATCTCCGTAGAGTTAATACTGTTCGAATAATCGTGCCCACAATCATGGACAGGCATGGGAGCTTACTTGAGTTAGCGTCTATTTTCAACAAAATCTTTACGGTTGGGATGAAAAACAAGAAATGGTGGTTGGAATCCTGACTTTGATTTTTCTTAGGTGGTTGAAACCCAATGATTATAAAAGGTGGTTGAAACCCAAGAAACAACTATAGCATATAGTGGATGGAGCTATGCTCTATAAAAGGTGGATGGAATCTACAATCCTTTTATTATTGCATACTCTTACATTATTTAAAAACATGATTTAATTAAAATGTTGTCTCGATCTTTCTACTTATTATACTTTAATTGTGGTTTTCTGCAAATAAAAGAACCTCAAGCCCTCTTTGCTAGCCTTGCATATATTATTATTGTATTCTGTGTGATGGCTTGCTGGGTATCTTTGTACTCACTATTACTTAATTACTATTAATTTATTATTCAGTAAGTAAGAAGGAGAAAGAAAAACCCACGGTCATTTAAAGGTTTTATCCTGATTGATCTATGTGTAAGTTTATTATTGTAATAGTTATGCCTCCACAAGATATATATTTAATGTTCAGTAATATATCTATAAGTATCATCTACTGATCCAAAGAATAATATAATAGAATTACATATGATTCTAGATTATAAATTTAGGGTCCGACATTCTAATTTACAGTCTCAAGGACAGGATAAGAGCAGACATGATATATGGTTTGACCCGGAAGTTTCTTATCATAATCCAAGTAATCCAAATTACACATGAGTTATGTCAGAAACGGAGGGGCATTACATCATAATTCATACTTCGTGGGTCCATTGCTGATTATATCTCATACTTCTATATATCATAACACCTTCAACCCCAAGCTTGCCAAGACCTTTGGAACCTGTACATTGAACAGAAACAATCAGATTACCCGCACGACTGTTAAAAGATAGAAAATGCTTACTGAGTTCAGCTGAAAGTTTGGAGTTGAGAACAAAGATACATACCTGGCATGAAAGAACAAACATATTCACCCATCTTCACATTTCAAGGACAATATCTACAAGGAAGGAAAAGAACATACTGAGTTACTTCAAAGCAAGAAGTGGTAAAAGAAATGTTCGATGCGTGAGAATATCGCATTTTGCTATCGAAGCATACAACTTACACTCTGAATCAGTTTTGACCCATTTTGCACCATCATCGTCTAACTCTCGCAGTGCATCCTTGAGGCACTCGCTGATTTCTTTCTTATCTGGCTTCCAGTTCAAATGTCTCCTAGGTACTAGTGTTGAAGAATTTTGCGGGTGTATTTTTTTCTGCAGTATTGCCTTGAGCAGCTGCAATGAAAAACATATCCACATATAAGTTGCTAAGACTGTGATGAACTGCCAATTTACATAAGAATGTAAGGGTACCTTCTCCATTCTTGATTGAGGGAAAGAGTTCCATGGTTCTGAAACCGCAGAGGTAAAACCACCCTTACACATGAATAATTTGAGGAGTGAAGCAACCGATCTCGCCTTAAGTGCATCTCCTTTTTTTCCCAGTGAATCTTTTGCTTTACTTATGATGATCTTCTTGTTAAGCAACTGGTCCCTATGCTTCTCATTGTCGTTCTCATCCATATGTTTTTGCGAAGCTACCTGGTCATCATCATCATGTGAGCCTTGAGCTTCTGCTTGACCATTGCTTGCTAGTAGCATTTCAAATTCTTTCTGTATCTTGTCTAGTTCTTCATCTGTAATCTTGATGGCATCTTGCATGGGCTTCACATCCTCGGAGGAATGCTGCACTTGCGCTACCTCCTCGATCTGCTTATTTCCGAATGTCCCAATAGCAAGCAATGATTGGGGCCAATCGCTGAACTCATCCTTGCGACAATCCAACACGTTAGCGCCTGCACATTATAACTAAACTAAGTTGCAAAATCAATAAACAAGCATAAAATGTATGGTCCTAAGTTCATATCAGCATAAATGGATGTCTGGAGCATGGACCACTAATTTTAAATCATTAAACTCTTGTGATTCTCAGTAGCCTATCACTGGTTAGAAATATGTTTGCCCATGCTTACTCCACACCCTGATGTTTTAACCTGCTGCTTTCGTTTGTTGGTAACCACCTCATCACATATCAATAGGTCAAACAATGTATTCATTCTCCAACCATAGTAGTCTTTTTATGTAATCTTGAAAGACTAATAGTATACTCTTTCAACTGGACTAGTTGCCTTCAGATCTGATTCATTAGAACGAAACCATCTGAGGTCAGGATTCTGTCTGCTCAAATGACACCATTCTTGATCACAAGTGGAGAATTGGGGCTACAAATTAAGCATGTGACGCATGTCTTCTTTAGATAAAAAATAACAAACTCGAAAGAATCAAAGTAGGTAGAACCGTAGAAACAAAAATGTACTTGCTTGCATTATTCAAAGCTCTGATCCATACTGACTAGTTGGACGCAACGCTTTACAGTGAGACCAGGAATAGTATGTTGGAGTATAATTTACGTGCCTAAATCTCTCCACTTTTCTCGTGCTATTTAATTATGGGAGGAGGCTTTCAGCCAAACCGATCACCACCTATGTTGGAGTATAATTTACGTGCCTAAATCTCTCCACTTTTCTCGTGCTAGGGAGGAAAGAAAGGGGAAAAACCCCTAGTGAACTTAAATCAAATTAAAGATCAGAAAAGTATATGCAAAGAAAATCAAAGACAACGCTCACAAGGGAGAGGTAACTAACGTCGTTATACTGCAATCTTTTCCTCCAACGATGCCATTATCATAACAGGTAGCTTTCAGTAGATCTAAAGATGAATTCAGAAAAACTCTGAGCCAAAGTGTTAACAGATCTCGTTGAAGCATTCACACTGATACATAACCAACAAAGAACATACAACCATCATCAGAAAAGAAAACTGAAATCGATTTTCGTGAACATCACAAAACAACACGTCAAATGATCTCTTATTTGATTCTTCCGAGAAAATGATCGCCTATTTGAGAAGCAAATACGAGGCAAAAATAACTACATGACCGAAGCTAACTGGCACAAGTGAAACATAAAAACAAACGGCTTCTAAAATCGCAGGCCATCTTATTCTTCCTCTTCTTTCAAGGATTATAATGAAAGGAAATGATGATCACCTCAGTTCTGAAAAAAGCAAGAAAGTGAAAGTTTGCAAGTACACTCACGATAAGGCGCAGACGAATTGGCAGGGAATCGGCTCGCTTCTTGCTTCCTATTGATCTTGTTCACCACCCAGTTGAAAATCTGCAAGAAAACAGAAGAAGTCTCGTAACATAACGCCACCCAGTAAACAGAAGTTTCATCATCATCAATCACTATCCAACCCTTCCAAGGCCATCTCTACCACACTGCAAAATAAAGATCATACTAATGGCTTGGGCCTTTACCTTCATATCCTGTCCTGAAGAGTGAGAGATGGGAGTGAGCTAGCTAGCAGTGAGAGCTGATGCAGCTGGTGTCAAGAATGCAAGGTTCTGGAGGACAGCAGAGGGAGTGAGAGGTGTAGAAGGTACAGCAAGACTCGCAGTGGTGGCTTATTGGAGCACTAGCAGTAGCTTATTGGAGTGATCTGAAGGCGCACAATTTCCAAGGCTTTGGAGCGTTCGGTGGAGCGTGGCTGGGGTGGAGCAACTTCATCTGGCATGTCACTTCGCTACCTTCCCTTTTCGGAGGAAAATTATTAGATGGCTCCAAAGCGGGGCACCAGCTCAACAGCCCGAGCCAGGGAACGGGAGAACTCTCCCGTATCAGTCGGCCGATATTTTTCACGTAAATTTTACAGTTACCTGTGTCAGTCAAAGACTCGCTCTAAACCACTTTAGCTTCTGATTTTTTTTAATTTTGTATTTTTTATCTTTTTGGTTTATTTATTTTTTTTCTTTTTCTTTTTTCCTTTTTTTCCTTTGTATTTTCTGTGATGATATATTTTTTACTTTTTAAATTTAATTATTTAGAAAAAAATTAATAACCGTTATGTTACACTTTAACCATTATAATATTAAAAAAGTCAGAAGCCATAACTTAATTATAAACCATATCGAGCAGGGCTGACCGCGGTACTGGTCGTCAGGTGCATCGTAGGAGTGTCTGCAGTTGGAATTCATACCCAACCAGCGTAAATGCTCAAGGACTGAAGTTGCATGTGGCTTGTAAGTGATGAAGAATATGATAAACTCCAAATATCATAAATAAGTAGCACTCTACGTTGCAAGATCTAGTGGTGTTTTTTCGTACGTCTCATGTGCAATTCAACCCCAACATGTACAGAGAAATTGGTCAAGTTCGATTTGAACCCCTCTCTGCGTTGAACTAAAATGGCAAGGACTGGGCTCCCAACACTGTATCAGATGTTTGGTTTCTCGAATGATAAAAAAAGGCCAGATCTATTGTAACTGTAAAATTAGTGAAACAACTAATAAGATCCCATGTATAAAATCCTACACACACACATGTAAAAATATAGAACATACTAAGATTAATCGTGGGCGTCATGCTGACGTGAATAAAAATATAGAACATACTAAGCAAAGCAAAGCAAAGAATGACCCTCGCAAAAAAGAAGAAAGAACGGCAACTGGTACAAGAAATGAAGGAGGAAAGGCAGATGACACAATCGTTTGCGAGAGAAAACAAACTAACATATGTCCACCAACAAATTGGCAGCAACAGCTCTCATTCTTCTCCTGGAGTGTCGTATATAAAGCTGAAGATTGAACATATACGTGAGACCGTTGTTATTAGTATGGGAAAAAGGCAAAGGGGTGCCAGCCTGCCGCATACAAAAATTGGATCCACGGAAGACCAAATGGTAAGTCGTATATACACGCTGACACGCATATGGAGAGATTGATGGTGTGTTTACCGAATTAATTATTGCTACGCGCGCATGCACATGCATGCCGCTTTGGCTGCTTTCAGATAAATCACCAAGATTAATTGCTAACTCGTGATTTGCATAAGATGGAGCTGGGTGATCTGAGCCACCTAAGTTAAATCTAATGGTGTAGAAGGTGGCCGGGCTAGACGTTGTGAAGGTGGGTGAAATAAGGCAGATCTGGTGCACACAACTTCAATCACACGGCTAGATTTAATTCAGGTGATGTGCTCGCAGGAGAGAAAAGAGAATTAGCAATGACTCCACGTAGTGAGGGTCAACTATATAGTATTATAGGATATAAGTGTGGAGCACAACAACCAATTGATGAAAACAAATATATCTACTATATACTAATATAAAAGGGGTTTTGTCCATTTACCCCTACACCCCTACTCTGATCCACACGCCGATGAGTGGGCTATGATGTCAGTGCCTCCCATTTCCTTCATCATCGCAGTTCAATCTCTCGCTCGCACGGCTTGCGGTTAGCACTATCTCCAACTGCTACCTCTCCTCAAGTCCTAAACTGTCTTCCTCATCTTCTCACCATCCTTCCATATTCAACGGCAACCCACAACCTTCTCGCTCTCCCTCCAATCCGAATCTCCACCACCACTCACATGTGTGCCCCTTCTCAGATCCGACACCGTCCCTAGATTGAATTGGTTGCACGCTGCTGCCAATACCGACTTCCTGATGCTTGCCACCGTGCCCATACAACCAATGTTGACCAACACGGTCCGCACCACTCACTACTACCCAATCATGGTCTGCACCACTACTGCAGGTTGGGCGGTGGGTTCTTCTTATCGGAGGCAGGGGCCGCGTCGTGGAGGAGGAGTAGGATGGGAGGTCGAGGTCACGGATGGCAGCCAGGGACCAAGAGGCAGATCTCAGCCCATGCCGACGCCGCACGGGGAGCAACAGACCATCAGGGGAACCCAACCACTGGGAAAGCCCGAAGTTGGACGGCCGCAATAGAGAGCCAAAGAAGGGGAGGCTAGAGGAGGAATGACAGAGACATGGAGGATGGGGCCTAGATCTATTGATCTAGGGAGGAGGGAGAGGGGTCGGCTACCGGTCAAGTTGTTGAGAGGAGGGAGAGGCAGACAACAGCAGTTAGTAGAGGAGACTAGGAGAGAAAGGAGAGGAGAAAGCTGAGGAGGTGAGGGGATTATTGGGTCCTATAGAGAGAGAGAGTTAGAGAGTGAAGAAAGAGAAGGTGGGATTGGATTGCTCAAATTCTTGGATTTGATGCTATGTGACGATTGTGAAGGAAGAAGATGTTGGAGAGGGGAGGAGAAGCGGAAGAGGAGAAGGAAGGAGGTTCCGCAAGACATTGATGTCTACTTGATGACAGCGAAACCTTTGTTCATTATTTCTCTTTTGTTTCTTTTTATTTCTTATCCAAAATTAATTAATTATTGATGATTCTGTAAGCGGCAGAAGATACAATCTTCAGCTAGATCTAGATGCTCTGATAACAACATGCTCGGAGGCTGACGATAGAAACTGTGATATATATCAATATCTTTTGACACTCTCTTGCAATGCATAAATACCGTACTAGTCAGACAAGACTGCAGTGAATAACATGTATGTCCCTCCATCGATCGATCCGGCCTTCGAGTACTAGTTAGAGACGCTATAGGTGGACTTAAGGCTCTACTCGGTTGGGCTGAAAAACTGTGGCTTATGGCTGAAATTGCACTGTAGCGGCTGAAATTTTACTGTAGTTGAAGGTGGCTTATTTAGCGTAATTAAATTTAAAAAATTTTAAAATATAAAAAATATGTTAGCTCATTATGGACAACGCGAACGAATACGGGAAAAAAGAACCAGCAAAAAAGCTCAAAAAAAGACAAAAATTCAGAAAAAGATGAAATTTATGAATAGTGAAAAATAAGCCAAAAGCTAGAAGCTGAAGCTAAAATAAGCGGGGCCACAAGAGTTTGTGCGGAGATCCCAATGTCTTAGAAACTCCGGTGGTCTTCTTTCCTGAAATTAAGAAACTAAACCAAGTCATGAAACCCAAACGGCCTAGCCGAGAGCCCCCAAGCGCGCGATCGCGCTCCGCCCGGTGCGCACGATCCAGGGGATCGATGGCAAGTTGGGGCACCAAGTGTCACGACCGCGCCGCAACGGATCCCATCGCGCTTGGTCGGGCCCGACGCGTGTCTTCGACTTGCCCAAATCATGTGTTATTAATTCCTTAAACCCGGCATTAAGCAAGCAATGTCCGGCATTAAGCAAGCAAAATGTAAAGGAGACCCATCCTGATTCGCCTCTCTGGCCAGAAGCTCGAGGGCTCTAACAACGATGCTAATCACGTTTCGCGGCTTTAATTACCACCCCACTAGCTGCTCAAGAGGGATCATTCTTTTCACACGATCGTATGTACAGTCGAATACGTATCTCAGAGCAGTACAATAAGGCTTAGTCAGCAAGCTATAGCAAATATAATATCAACCAAATCTTACGTGGCAGAGAGAGAAAGAAAGAGAGAGAAGGAAGCTGGCTACTAAATTATAGTTAGCTATAACACGTAAAAATATGCATTTCACTCTCTTACACGTGGGGCCAAATAGTTATTGTAATAGCTATATTATTGTATGAACTATTTTTTTGAAGATTATAGATGAAATGGACAAATGTTATAGCTACTAATTGGCTATATTATTGTACTTGCTCTCAGTACGAGAAGAATACATGACATGAAGAATGAAGATTCAGAACTTTTACGTTCCAAGGTGCACAACAGCTTTGAAGATTCTTCTCCAGATCGAGTTTTATGGCATCTTATAGCAGCATCAACAGCTTGCAAAAGCAAAACCGGCAAGGCTGCAACAATAGACCGGGCCGCGACATCTTCAGCTGCGAGGCATCATCTTGATGCATGGCACTTGGCGCACTTGCTTCGTTTCCTACTCGCTCTAGTCTTATCTTGACAGTATTCTTGACCTCATCCTCTCTTGTTCATCCCTGGACAAAGGCATGCGTGCGCGCAAGATCCTGACAAGAAACAGCCTGCCAAAAACCTTTCATGGCTCTGCATTACGTGGACTAGCTAGCTTGCCTTTACAAGGCAGATGAGATCAAGTGATCTGTCGGGAGATGCTTGTGGATGTTGGAAGCCATGGATACGCTGTAGTGTCAAATGGACTGCACTACTGCAGACAAGATTCCCGATAAAGTAGGGAGAGATTGGAAAAGATCAGAGCCTGCACTGTTTGCAAGGGAAAGACCTATCTAGGATTCTAGGATCATCTGCACACTTCACTATTTACAATGCCATCAGTGATTACTTGCCAGTTCACCACATCACTAGCTACTACTACCATTACAAGCAGAGAGCGAGCTGGTACTCCGATACCGAAGAAATGCATAGGGATTTCGTGGTATGTAACGAGGTGATAATATAGGAAATGTGACTGGTTTCAGATCTTTTCCTGGAGGCGAGGGACGAACAGCTTTCCCCATGTGGTGTTTGCCGGGCTTGGCGACGAAGGGATAAAGATTGAAATGGCGTCAATGATCTCTTGACCTCGAGATGCATGAGCACCGACTTTTCGCCGCCTCAAACACGAGAAGCATTTTTTTTAGGGAACAGAGTTTGGGGTAGTCCACCAGACCACCACACGTGCCTCTCCTATCCTGAAATGGAATGCGCCTATGAGAGAAGCGCAATTGTCAACGATCCATGGACCATGGACGTCGGGAAATTTTGCGACCTGAGTTAGTCTGTCGGTGCAATGTGGTACCATGGACGTAGGAGTATCATGTGTGAAGCGAGAAGTCAGTACACCAAGTGATGGTCCCGTGGCTATAGAGGGCTAGGCTAGCTAGCAGCTATAGTAAAAACCTGGAAGTATAGTTAGTAGCTTAATTGACTTGTGTCTCAATTCTCAGAGTGCAGAGATTTGGTGGTCCTGAAGGAATGTCATCGCTAGGTGCATTTAGTAAGACTGGTGGTACATAAATTGTGGGACTACCTGATTTATCGTTTGAAATTCTCTGTAATTTTATCGTACTATTTTCTAGATCAATAAATAATATCCACAGATATATTACTGAACATCGAATACGTATTTTACGGAAGAATGACTAATACAATAGCAGACTCAGGCAAAATCTTTAAAGAACAGCAGCGAAAATGAAGGTGGAACCCTCAGGATATGCCTACAGGCAACTAACTAGGGCTTGCGACCTAGTTCTTTAGATGACTACATGGCTTTTCTTTATCTTTCTTACTTACTAAATAATAGTAGTTAAGCAACAGTAAGTACGAAGGTACTTAGCAAACTACTACACAAAATGCAATAATAATATATGCAATTTTGAACAAAGGGAGGCTTAATGTTCTGTTATTTGCAAAAGTCACATTTAAAATAGAATTAGTAGAAAATCTGAGATTTAGCATTTTAACTACACCATGTATTTAAAGAGTGTAAGAATATACAATAATAATAGTAGTGCAGATTTCATCCACCTATTACAGAGCATGATTCCATCGACCATATGTTACTTTTAGTTCTTGGGTTCCATCCATCGTTTATATTCACTGGGTTCCAATCACTCAGGGGAAATCAAAGTTGCAGTTTTCACCACCTTTTCAGTTTTTCATATCAACCACAAAGATTATTTTGTAAATAGACACTAACTCGAGTAAGTTCATATGCCCACTTATGACCGTGGGTATGCCTGTTCGAATAGTTTTTACTCTGCAAAGATCGCATACTTTATCCATAAAAGATAACCAACTTATTATATTTCACATGTTTTTTTAGACATGCAGATCAAAAAGATCACTACAAGGCCTTTACAATACATCTTTCCAACGAGATTGCATCCACTAAGGTTTTTCCATGTAGGGTTATCACCACCTGCCCCAGAGGCCGCCTCTTGCGCTGCAGGGTGGCTTAAAACCAGCGACATGCCTCGGGTTCCTTTGGATGGCACAACCCGCTCTAGGTTGATGTAAATTAATAAGCCAAATCATACCTATTATAAACTTATGATTGTACTATTTTACATTAGAAGGTCATCACAAGATTTGGTTATTATGGTTATCTAGGCATTTCTATCACAAACTATACTCTCGTGCTCCTACTGTACCAGCCACTCTTACATACACCTAGATTTTTAAGCAAGTTTAGAGTTATAGGATTCCAAACTATCCTTTCTAGTTCAAATATCAACCATTTCCCTCTAGTGACTGCCCAAACTAAGTTTTCATGTTTAAAATTATGCTAGGGAAAATTAATGCCTTCAAGTATCTAAACAAGACTAAGCATAGTACTTACATACAGACTTATATCTAGTATATTTACCTTTAATTCTAGGGTGACAAGGGTATATGTCCAAAGTCAAGGAATGAAATTTAATATTACAAGTAACATTAAGGCATTAATTACAATCTAATGGCAATATAGTTTCAATCAAAGTAAAACATGCAGTTTAATATTTTTAAATAAAATAATTTGTATTCAAAATATAGGTGCAATATAATCAAGGTGATAACTTACCTCAATCAATTTACTGTAGCCTTGATCTCAATTAATTTGAATGAACTCAATTAAGTTTTATTTTGATTAAGTTGGTGACATGAGATAAGGTTTTGGTGAATGCGGGATGTAGACATGGTAAAATGAAGTTTGGTTGAAGGGAAAATGGCAGAGAGGAAATCTACTGGGAAGGATACCAAGTAACGATCAAGGAGAATGAAGAAATATTCATGGGAATTTTTCACTCTCGATTTGAAGGTGGTTAGATATAACTGATCGGAGGATACTACTAGTTGAACCTAACTTAATGATTTATTTTATTTTATATTTATTAAGGAAGTTCTATGAGTTAGGTAAGACTTACGGATAGATATGAGAGTTTACACAGTGTACTGGGCATTATTTGCCAGATATTATTATTTGATATTTATTTGTCAACTAATTGAATAATTAATTCAATAATTAATTAAAATACAGGATTAGTTGTTTAATAAATTTCTTTAATACCCTTAACTAGAGATGCACTTAAGTGGCTGATAGATTACACCACTAGTTGCTAATCAACATCTAACTTTAGTTAGGACACCTACTATTCATAACCCGCAGTTGATAATTAATCCTAGGGTTTATGTGCACTTGGACGAATTGTGACTCTTTTATTAGCCTGCGTACTACTAGACCTCGTGACTATAGCTTACTGACATGTTGATGAATTTAGTTTATTTAAAATCCACTCAATCAGTCTTGCTACTATGTAGTTCATCAAATGGCAATTTAGTAAATATATTATTAACGACCAACGGTCCAAGGTTTATTGAGATAATTAATTGTATTGACGCCCTGTTTAAAGTTGTGTTTTAAATTAAATGCTATTGAGACTCTAATTATCCTTAGTTATCATCTAGCACATATTAATTTTAGTTAAAATCTAATTATATGGGCCTTAGGTTTTATACACAATTATATTTCAACATCATTTTTAATTAAATTTACATTTAAATTTTAAGTGCTAGAGGCATGCTAATAACTTTAACATCATTTATAAAAAAAATCATATTTTAATAGGATTTTCAACTGATATATGAGTTTCTAAATCATATTTTAATAGGATTTTCAACAGATATATTAGGACTTTGTGAGAGAGGAGAGGTGTTCTAGAGTGCATGTGTTGCCTCTAAAGGAGGACTTTGTGTCCAAGTTGAGCTTGTGCATTTGTTGCACATGGTGAGAGTCAAGTGAGAGACTTGACTTGTTACTCTTGGAGTTTGCTGAGTCCTAGACGGTGTGGGAGGCGTCGTGCGCGGTGAACTTCTCAAAGAAGGTTGCGAGAAAAATTGGCAAAGTTGTGAAGGTCGAAGCTCACCTACCCAGAGCGGGAAAGAGCTATCACTGGTGATTTGAGGTGGAAGCCTTAATTCATGGAGCCGGTCCGATTAGTTCGTGGAAGGCTTAATTCGTGGAGCTTTCCATAGAGTCCAAGATCACTCAATTCCGACATCGGAGTCAAAAGTTATGACTGGAGGTCAGACCGCCCTTACAATGGCGGTCAGATCGCCCTTATCATGGAGGTCAGACCGCCCATGTAATAAAGGTTTGACCGGTGTTGATATGGAGGTATGACCGGTCCTTGAGCGGTCTGACCGGAAATAGCGGTCTGACCGGGTTTTGTCTGTTGGTTTGACCGGTTTTCCAGCCCAACGGCTAGTTTTTTTGTGACCGTTAGGAGGGCGGTACTACCGGGGGTTTGGCTTGCGGTAGTTCCGGCCCTAGGCTAATTTCAGCCATTTCTTTCCTCCAACGGCTAGTTTTTTAGGGAGGTGTACAAATACCTCCTCAAGGCTGGTTGGAGAAGTTGTTGCTTTACTTATTTCAGTGATCTTGAGCTAGAGTGAGGCTCTCCACTCAATTGTGCATGTGTTGCACTTTGTGAGAGAGGAGAGGTGTTCTAGAGTGCATGTGTTGCCTCTAGAGGAGGACTTTGTGTCCAAGTTGAGCTTGTGCATTCGTTGCACGTGGTGAGAGTCAAGTGAGAGACTTGGCTTGTTACTCTTGGAGTTTGCTGACTCCTAGACGGCGTGGGAGGCGTCGTGCGCGGTGATCTTCTCAAAGAAGGTTGCGAGAAGACCCGGCAAAGTTGTGAGGGTCGAAGCTCACCTACCTAGAGCGGGAAAGAGCTATCACTAGTGATTTGAGGTGGAAGGCTTAATTCGTGAAGCTGGTCCGATTAGTTCATGTGATGATTTGCTAGATTTACCTTGTTGCTCAAATATAGATGTTTCTACTTTCTTTATGCTTGTTGAGACTAACCTTATAGAGGAGAATAATGAGGTCAAGGCCCAAGTCACAAGTTTGAGAAAAGACTTAGAAAAGAGCTACAAAGGGAATGCCTCTCTTGACAAAATACTAGGAAGTCAAAGAAAATCAAATGGCAAGAGAGGTATTGGTTTCACCTCCAATAAAAAGGTGAATAGCATTCGAAAACAACTTGAAGAACAATCAAACAAAGTCAAATACTTTAGATGCAACAAGATGGGTCACTTTGCCTCTAAGTGCCCCCAACAAGGTGGAAATCAAGAAAAATCCATTAATAAAGAGACAAACCGGCAATGAGCAAGGCAAGAAGATAAGAAGAGGTAATAATTGCCAAACTTGCTACAATTGCCGGGAAAAGGGACATTTTAGTAGGATTGTCCCAAAGGTACCACTCCTAAGCCCTCTCTATTTAATGAACAATATTTGCTTAGGAAGGATAAGTACAGCAATGTGTTTGCTAGGGATGTTAGATCACATAATTTGAATGTTAGGGCCATTTGGGTGCCCAAATCTATTGTAACTAACATTAATGGACCCAACCAAGTTTTGGGTACCAAATGTGCTTAAATGCCTAATAGGTATTTGGAGAGGCATTGGAGACTTGGCTCATTGATGAAGAGGTGAATTCCACCATTGGCAAAAAGGAAGCCAAGCTTGAGGATGATCATGCCACCTTACAAACCAATGTCATCTTGGTAACAAGTATCTATATTTAAATTTATATAGCCCCTAGCCTTGTATAGGTCGTATTGCATGAAAATCATTTAAGAGGGGTGTTCTTGCTCTTGTGCTGAAGCTTCATTATTGTAAATTATGAGCAAGATATAAGTGGCACATTAAGGGGGAGTGCTAAATCATGTTCATGTATATCACATCCCTAAGTGTGCCCATAGTAATTAAGTGCTAGTATTGTTTTTCAAAATTGAGCCATTTAGCCAAAAGTCAAAATTTTGAAATTATTAGTATATCTTTAAAAAAAACTAGTTAAAAAATATATACAAATACATTTCGAAGGTTTTAGAAAGGTTTTGGCTTTAGAAAAACTTATTTCAAGTAAAAATGTGTTTCTAACCCAAAACTATCAATTATCTTGTTTTGGCTTTAATCTCAAAAATTCCCCAAAATCAATTCTAAAAGGAATTTGAAAATGTGTTCAATACCAAAAATCTAGAGTTGGCTATTTCAAACATTATTGGTATTCAAAAGTTTTTCAAAAAGCCAACTAATCATAAGTTATTTGGTTTTGAAACGCATCCAAAATATTGAGTTGACCTAAGTGGTCATAATCTAGCACTTAAATGAGTTTTGCCATTTGAGCCCAAACAAGTGATGTATTTTGGCTCACAAGGGTATTTACAAACTCATACATACAATTGAATGCTTAATATATCCTCAAATGCTCATTTTTGCAATCTTGAAGAATTTATTGAAAATGAGTTTGCTTGTGAAAAATTGAAAGCTAAATTTGCTAAAAACTATATTGAAAAGGTTTTAATCTTGGCATATAGTTGGAAATGCACCACAAAAGATTTATGTTGTTTCGTGAAAAACTTTGGAGCATGGTACAACACTAATAAAAGTTTTCCTCAAAAATCCAATCTCTTGCCGTGCTCCCAGAAAAATTGGAACTACCAGTAGCCATCCAGCGGTACTTCCGTTTTTCGGAACTACCAGTCGTGAAACAGCGGTACTTTCGATATTTCTTGCAAGTGGCTGGTTTGATTCAAAATTTGATCTTCAAATTTCCTCAGCCATTTCCTCTTGCTCCTCAAAGTCAAGATGATCCATTTTATCGTTGCTAGCTACCCTCAAGTATTTCTTGACCTCATATACCACATTAATCCTTTGCTTTTCATAAAGTGGCCATTATCGCAAAAGAGTGGTAGACTTTTAGTCATCTTGACATCGACATGTACTTCACTCCAATCTTTTCAAGTGATATCATCCATTTTCTTCAAGTGGTATTCCTTGGTTGTGGAAAATTAAGTGGTATCCTTGTTCCTCCATTTGATGTCTTTTGGATTGATATCCTTTTCATCTTGGCAAGCAAATATTTCTTAACCAAACTCTTCACATATATGATATCATTGATTTCCAAGTAATGTTATCTTTCAAGTGGTATCTACTCTATTGACTTGGTATCTCTTTCATTTGGAAAATAAGTGATATCCTCTTGCCGAGATAATCTTTTCTATTAATCAAGCTCTTTCACCTATAATATCATCTTCTTCCAAGTGGTATCAACCTTTATGAGTGGTGTATCCTCTAATGATATCATCATCCTCCAAGTGTTATTTCAAATGACATTTCTGTTTACAAGTGGTATATTCTCACAAGTGATTTCTAATGTCATCTTAAGTAAAGATCAAAGTGGTATGTGCTCTCATAGAAAAGACCAAAGAACCACAAAAGGATAAACATCACATAGTATTGGACAAAGGGTTAACAAGTGGTACAAATTATGGACAAGTGGTATCCATTAATCCTTGTGCTAGATGACATAAGAAGAAACATGGTTAATCAAAGGAGGAAGAGATAAGAAAAGAGAAGAAAATCAAGAAGAGGAGAATCCTTTGTGTGTCAAAGGAAAAGAAATTGCCAAGAAGAGACCTGTGTGTAAGGGCAAGTTTTTCTTTGTGAAAAACATATATAATAATTTTGTGCTTACTAAAGCAAAAAGGGTAAAATATTACTATTAAGAAAATTAGTTTACTTATTTGCCCAAAAATGATTTATGGTTCTTAGGAATGAATGTGTTTCATTCTCTTTTGCTATTCATGGAGTAATAATCAAATGATATGCAAGATTAGCTTTTCAAAAGAGCCTCTTTGGTCAAAAATAAAAAATCTTGCTAAAATTATGAAAAACTAAATAAAAGTACTCAACTATGTATTTCAAATATTTCCAAAGCCTTTAGAGTAAAAATTTCTATTTTAGAAATCAAAAGGAAGATTTGGCTCCCAAAAGAGTCTTATATGATCTTGTTTTTGGATTAAACGACATATTTCTCTAAATTACAATCTATTGAGTATTTGAAAAAGTGGTGAATACAAAACTCAAAGGGTTGGTCATTTCAAACATTTCTCTAGTTCTAAGCATTTGCAAAAGATAAATCGTTGAAAAGTTATATTCATTTGAATCTCATCCAAAAACTACAATTGACCCAAAATGACATATTCTTGCATATAATGAATTTGGCTATTTGAGCAAGATTTCTTTGTAGATCTTGGCTTGAAATAGTATTTATAACTCATATGAAGTTAAAAAAAGCAAAATACTCCACGGAAATCCAAATTGTTTAGATTTTAAGCCTTGTATGCAAAATCAACTCAATCTCTTGCTCTCAAAGCGCATTTTGGCATATCTTTTGATTGGAGAAGTCTTTTTCAAAAATTCTTGTTGGAAAAGGTCACAAATAGCATCAAGTTCATATCTGCAAAGTTTGAAAGTATTTCAAGTTAATTTGAAAATTTTGTGACTCTCTCTTTGCAAATGTGCTGAAAATTCAGAACTTCCATGATTCTGAGCCAATTTGTGATTTTTATATATTCAAATGGGTTCAGATTTAAAGGAAGTCACAATAATGAAAATTGATCCTCTATAGTTTTTCTTCATTTTCCAATTTTCTCAGAATTTATAAAGAGCATTAGATCAAGTTTTCATCCCTCTCTAGAAGCTAATGTGAGATGCAAAAGTCTGAATTTCAGACTTTCAGATTTCTGAAAACTCATGTTTTGAGCTGATTTATGATTTTTGTATATTTAAGTGTGCTCATAATCTGAGGAAGATATAATTATAACTTTTGATCCTCAGACATTCATCTATACTGACAAATTTTCTCAGATTTATTGGACATTTCTAAGTCAGTTTTGCAGGAAGCTTTTGAAGGCCACTTGGAATGCAAAATCAGGAAATGATCCACATGTTACAAGTGGTATCAATTCAAGCGGTAGTATATCAAGTGGTATCAAATACACAATGAAGAAAACTTCAAAAGTCTTCAAGAAGCGTTCATGAGTAAGATTATTTGAATGTGTTTCAAATATCTTTAGTTATTTTAAGTGGTACAAATTGGTCATTACATTTAGTTTCATATTCCTTCATGACCATATTAAGTTGAATCAAATTGGTATCAAGTTCCTCATAATATTAAAATCAATGATATGCTATTAATTGGAATCAAACTCCTCATAATGAAAAATCTCCTTTAATGGCTTAACTTGTATTCTTCCCTTGTTTTTAATGATAATCAATACTATTTGGTAATAATTGACTCTTTTTGGTGCTTAATGCCAAATGGGGGGGGAGAGATTTGTGATAATAGCCTTGGATAATAGGGGAGAAAAATTCCAAATTGTGATAATGCCAAATAGGGGAGAAATAATAGAATAGCAAATGCCAGAAATGCAAATGCCAGTGGGGGAGAAATGTGATAACATATTTACTGGGCAGAAATTAAAATTTTTAAATCCATATGTCAAATATTGCTTTCACCTTCTCTTATGCACTTAATTGTCTATCATTTAGTCATTTTCACCTATATGCTATTATCATAAATGGATTTGTTATCAATTACCAAAAAGGGAGAGATTGAAAGATTAAGCTCTGTTTAAGTTGGTTTTGATGTTAATGACAAATACCATTATGAGATTTTGATGTTAATGACAAATACTTTTATAATATTTTGGTGAAAATGACAAATGCATATATGAGACTAATATATTTGTTTAAGTATATTATAGCTTAGTCTCATTTGGATGAAAAAGTTTAATTAAAGATGTATGCATTCAAAATCACTCTCATTTACTAATGCATTCCTTAGATCCAAAATATAGATTGAACTTCTCAAATAGTTCAAACGAATATGTGCATATGTCTTTCTTTATATACATTTGTATGCACACATTTAGGGGGAGCTCTCTCTCTATGTTTTGAAGTTTCATGAGTATTGATCCATGTTTCTTTTAATATGCATATTTAGGACCTTTACTTTTAAATACATTCTTGAGTATATATATAGCTTGTGTAGTTCATATATACTCATGTGTAATTGGGTTGTCATCTAACTTCTCCATTATATGTTAATGGTTGGATGATTAATGACAACCAGATAAGTAAGCTTTGTTTAAAGCTTATCTTAGAGTATACAATTGTTGTGTATAAGTTGTATACTCGTAAATCAATTATCTTTATCTCATTATTTGTTGAGATTATCATGAATTGCCAGAAAGGGAAGATTATTGAATCTAGTCCCTCCATTATGTGTTAATGGTGAAGTTTGGTAATTGATGACAAAATGTTTTGTGGACTAACATTTTCCACGAGTTGGATGAATATGTTAGGTTCCACAAATGAGAATGACTTGGGATGACTTCATGGGTTGAAGATCATCAAGTCAAGATTGAGAAGAAGATAGCTTCATGTGTTGAAAGCCATCAAAAAAGAAGACGCATCATGAGTTGATGCATGAGGAGATGATCATGTGTTGATTATCAAGTCAAGGAAGACCATCATGTGTTGATGGAGTTGATGAAAAGGATGCATCATGAGTTCATGCATATCGAGACGATGACCCAAGGCAAAGGTATGACTAGCTAGGGCTAAGGATGTGTTCCTAGTCTTTTACCGGTCTTGGTGTTTGGTTAAAGACCGGATTGCTAATATATGTTACCGTACTATTAAGAGGGGTCATGTCTAGTAGTTTGAGTCTCATCATGTGTTGATAGCTCAAACCTCACTTGCTCTAGCTCATCTCGACATGAGGCTTATATTTGCGAATGTGTTTTACAAATAGTTGAAGCTCATGTGGTGAATCTTCGCAATATGGGACTATGCATTGCAAATATATTTTGCAAGTGCTTGAAGTCCATGTACATACTCCTTGTGACATGATCTAAGTTTTCAAATGTGTTTTGCAAAAGTTGGAGATCATGCATTATCCCTTGGCATGGTCTAAGATTGTTTGTTACTATTTCCTTTGACATTAGACCATAGTAGTGACTCTTTGGATGTCTGTTGATTTCTGCATTGATCTAATGTGTTTGAGATCATAAAAATAGATGAGTTGTGTAGCCCTCTGAATAAGCTTTCCATAGAGTCCAAGATCACTCAATTCCGACATCGGAATCAAAAGTTATGACTGGAGGTCAGACCGCCCTTATAATGGAGGTCAGACCGCCCTTATAATAGAGGTATCACCGGTGTTGATATGGAGGTCTGACTGGAAAGAGCGGTCTAACCGGGTTTTGTCTGGCGGTCTGACCGATTTTCCAACCCAACGGCTAGTTTTCTTGTGACCATTAGGAGGGCGGTACTAACGGGGGTTTGGCTTGCGTTAGTTCCGGCCCTGGGCTGATTTTAGGCCTCTCTTTCCTCCAACGGCTAGTTTTTTAGGGAGGTGTATAAATACCTGCTCAAGGTTGGTTGGAGAAGTTGTTGCTTCACTTATTTTAGTGATCTTGAGCTAGAGTGAGGCCCTCCACTCAATTGTGTATGTGTTGCATTTTGTGAGAGAGGAGAGGGTGTTCTTGAGTGCATGTGTTGTCTCTAGAGGAGGACTTGTGTCCAAGTTGAGCTTATGCATTCATTGCACATGGTGAGAGTCAAGTGAGAGACTTGGTTTTTTACGCTTGGAGTTTGCCGACTCCTAGACGGCGTGGGAGGCGTCGTGCGTGGTGATCTTCTCAAAGAAGGTTGCGAGAAGACCCGGCAAAGTTGTGAAGGTCGAAGCTCACCTACCCGGAGCGGGAAAGAGCTATCACTAGTGATTTGAGGTGGAAGGCTTAATTCGTGGAGCCGGCTCGATTAGTTCGGGCTTACCTCAACGTGTACTAGGGGAGACCGGCAAGTCTCCGAACACCACGGTAAAAAAGAGAACGCATCATTTGTGGTTTACTTTCTTGTGCTCTTTTACATTCAAGCAATTTATTTACTTAGCATTATTTTTATTGCTTGTAAACCTAGAATTGCAAATCTTGACCTAGGATAGCATTGTTGGTGCAATTAGGCGAATTTGGTTGTCTTCTAAACCAGATTGATTTAAACTTTCTCATTGTTTACTTGGTTTAGCCAATAGAAAATATTTTGAATTGCTAATATTAATTTGAAAAAAATAGACCACCTATTCACCAATCTCTAGTCGGCCTCCTCGATCTTACAAGTGGCCTAATTGGGATTTTTGTTTTTGGTTTGAATTTGAATTCTTGTTTTGAATTGAATTTGAGTTCAAATTTCATTGCTTCCAATTCTTTATCCTTTTATTGTTGTTGTTGTGTATTACTCGTTGTATTATTTTGCATAACTCAATTTGCCCAATTAAAAATTAAAAAAAATCCAAATATCAATAAGATGCATTAAAAGGTTTTAAATTTTTTCCTATTTTCGAACGTCCAAATTTGGGATGTTACATAAATTAAGGGGCATCTCTAATGTCTACGGTGTTCATCTTGCCTTCTGTTGTTGACATTGTGCATGGGTTGAGAAAAGAAAAGAAGATGTTGCGGAGAAGAGATTGTAAATATAACGGCCTCACGAGTCAGGATCTTATCTTCTGAAGAACATACCAGAAAACATTACCTCCTCCATTTTCTTTTTAAAAAGAAGAGTTTGCTAGATTATTAACCTAAGATTAAATATCTACTACATGCTACTATTACTATCAGAGCTAATCGAGGATTTGCTGCTCTGTTCATGGGTCTTTTAGGATTCATCATTCCATCTTCTCACTGACATTCAGTGGTGGGCTGTGAAGTGTTGGGAGGTAAACATAGAAAACACCGGACCAGCACCAGCCTGGACATGCCGAACCCACGCCGACGTGCGCTGCGCTCACAGCCGGGCTCTAATCGGATCAAATGGGCCCCCTTTTTTTGGCCTGGCACTGGGAATCTACGTGTTGCGGCCTAGTTGCAAAACACCCGCCCCGCGCGTGGCGCCGACCAGCCCATGCCTTCTGCTTAGATTTGCACGGACGCGTAAGGCCACGGGCCGGCAGGTCCATCGGCGCCACGAGCCCGCAACCAAACTTTCACCGCGGCCGACGTTGAAATGTCATGGCTGCCTTTTGAGGCTTCCGGCCTTTCATTCCCATCATGCATGTCCACCTCCGTCGGGACGTCGGGTCAAGCGGAGCCATATAATTAGGCGCCACCGCGCTCGGCATGGCCTCCCGCGTTGTTCGCACGAGGGGTGGCATAAAAGCTTAAGGGTCACAGGCTAGCTCAATTTGTTTATGCTATAAGCCGAGCTGTATCAGGATTTCAATTTGGTTAACTAATAAGCTGAGCCAAGCTGGCTTGCGAGCCGTTCACTGGGCTCGGTAGGCTCATGTCATCATGTTCACTCAGCCACCCTGCCATGGAAGGTCTCATAGTGTGGTAATCTTATACCTCTATTAGTGGTATTTTTGGATCCACTTGCATGTGATTAGTTTTGCACTGAGGGATGCTGTGTGGTGGAAATAAGGGAGAATTCTTTTCACAACTGCGTCTATACAAAAGCTATAAAATTTCAATTAAATTTTACTAGAAGCATTCCCCAATCCGGAACATAACTTGAATATTACTAAGCAATGTAGTAGAAATGGTGGATTGTAGTGTACTGTGTTAGTCTAGATGTTTTGGAGTAGCCTGCAGCCAAGTATCTTCTCACAGACAATTCAAGTTCAAGTGGCTCAAATTTGAATCTCGATTGTGTTGTCCCTAGTTCTCCATCCACGAACCTGGTGTAACACATGTGTTGGTGACGAGTGGCGCTGGCTATATAAGTTCACGTGCTGCTCTTCGGTTGCTGAAAGACTCCTTCAGAGTCACCATAGTGGTAATTTTTCATAATTTTATGTTGTTGTTTCTTGCTCAAATTCAGCATCACTCAAATGAAAATTTATAGAACACTTACAAATTTTTCTCGCCTCTAGGACAATATTTCAAGAGGAAATATTGAGGTGATCAAGGTTCTTCAGAACTTGTTTCCAGAGCTTGGGCGATTGCAATTCATATATTCTAATTTAGGTGAGCCTAACGAGCCAAGCTGAGCTTCCTACCGAGCCGAGCCATCTTTTTAGCTTGTTAACCTAATGAGTTGAGCTGAGTCGCCTAGTTAACGAGCTTTACCGAGCTGAGTCAGCTCCATATCCACCCCTAGTTGGCACGGTGGCTCGGGTTTGATCGCTTCGTTCATTTTTTCTTGCAAATTTTTTCCATTGCCATGCGGAACATATGTGAAACAGTCCCAAACCCGTGTATCGCATAGTAATCACCCAGTTGCACTGTTTTTTCTTTCTTGAGAAGGCAGCTACATGTAGGGTGAAAATGGATCAGATAGTGTCCAAACCATATTCATATTCGTATTCGTATTTGTAAACAAATATGAATTTGAATTTGAATATTCTCGAATACAATTACGAATCAAATATTGTAACAAATACGAATTCGAATCGACTATCTACTCAATTCGGTCGGGTCCGAATATCCTTATAACTTATGTAGTATGAAGATATTTTATCCTTGTAAAATCACACTTAATCATTCTAATTCATTTACTTCACCTAAAGAAACATGAATTCACATCCAACTAAAAAGCTTGTCCAACTAATTAGTTATATTGTAATAAAATATGCATATTGCTTCATCGAATACGAATACGGATACGGATAATCCAGATAAAATAACATTTCAGATGGTAAAAGTCCATATCATATTTGCGTCCATATTTTTTATGTGAATTCGAATTTGAATACAAATAGGATGGAAATTGTTAATCGGATGGAAAAAAATCTATACCATATTTGCATCCTATCGAATACGATAACTGGATAATACGAATAATTCGTATCTACTTTTTACCCTAGCTGCATGGCTGTAAGCTTGTAAAATGAACTGAGAGAAGTACAAACCATATACACCGCCACTAAATACTCCCTCCCTTCCGCTATATTTATTTATCGGCCATCATACACAAAGATCAAAGAAACACTAAAACTAATAAATAGTTATTGAGAAAAAACTACTTGTACCTCTATTAAACAACGTAACACAACTTTCTAATCTTTTTTAAAGCATTTAAGTAATGGTAGTAAGTGATACAATTACAATAACTGCACTCTAATTTTTTCAATGGACAAATATTGAAATAGATACTTCTGAGGCCAATGACAAATATGTATAGCAAAACAGAGGAGTAGTAAACAGTGCCTTAGGAAAAACATAAGATCTTTGCTCTTGGGAGAAGTGAAATCACTACTCTTTCATGCATCAATGTCATTCTAAGACAATAAAAAGCGCTTAAATGGAGTAATGGACAACGCATCAATGCCAGGGCATCCGCAATGGTAATAGCTAGTACTAGCTATATAGTCAGCTGACGTGGAGGTGAGAGACAAAAGTAAAGACTATTTTATACTGTTGGACCCACATGCTCCTCTCTCATGTTCTTGGACTACGTGAAATAGATCAGCTATTTGCTCGTCGCTAGTGACTACTCTCTCTCCTACTTTTTTCTTGCCACATCAGATCTAGCTAACTAAATAGCCAGCTGTTGGAGACGCCCTAAGGTAATATAGGCATTCAAAACGGTTTTTGCTGAAAATTCTTTGTAGTGATTTTTGGTTTTTAGCACTTTAAGCTTTATTGATAGCTTTTTAGTCGAGAAACCACACATTCACTTATAAAGTGCTCTGACGGACAACACACGCTTCTCACAGCTCACATGTCATGCACACTTAACGGGATGCATGAGTGGACGGACAGTACATAAAGTGGCTGGGGGGAGTTTCGAGTCAACAAAACTTCGATGCAGCTTTCGAAGGCGGCCATTTCACATCGTCAGAGAGATCGCAGCTCGGGATTGAGACCTGTGCTGACCATTAGTCGAGTTGATGGCCGCCAAAGCAAGAGCTTAAGGTGCTCATAGCTGCTCCCTTTTTCTCATGGAAAGAATGGATGGACTCACCCAAAAACAAAATTTCCCTTTGCCTGTGATGAAGATTCTGTTTTGATCATGTAGCGCCACGTGCACTGTAAAAATCATTTATAGGCAAAATCCTCTACCGTCTGTTCAGAGTTCAGACACTACATTCTTTTTTCATGTGCCTGATCAAACATGGAACAGTCAATATGGGTTCACCGCAAGAGGTTAAGGGGCCTTTCTTGAGAGAAAATTTTGGTTTTCTATTTCACTTAGGTCAATTTTCGATGGCAAATATATGTGTTATCTGAATTCGACAATAAAAGATATGTATAAGCTAGGTCATTCATTTATGTGAGAAAACAACAGCAATGACCAATAATTCACGCTGGTTTGGTCATTAGCACCTTTCACATGCCATCAAAAAGCCAAAAGCCCCACCAAGTGGTACATCTCGCATTTAATCTCATGGACAGAACCAGGAAAGATTGCCCCAGCTTGTGATCCGGTTGGTGCCACTTTTTAGTCAACTAAGTGGTAGCAGTATCCTTCAGCTGCAGGCTTTCTTGAAAGGCAAATAGAATGGGACCTTCCACTGTAGAGATTGGAGAGGTGGAGCTAGCCTTCAATGGTCACGATGAACAAACTCAACAATGCATGTGACTTAGCTGAGCCTTTACTGTGTAACCGTACTAAAAGTAAATAGTTCGAGGCTTTCTGCTTGAAGTGTATTGTATATATTTCCTCCCCAGTTTAAGGTTTTGGACAACAAGTTGATGTATGTAATTTAATATATTGTTATAGCTAAGAGATCTTAAGTTCAAGATCCAGATGGCGCAATTAATTACAACTCACTTCTATTCCATGTGTAAGACCATGCGGTGACAACCCAATGAGACTGATAAGTATCTGACATTGCTTGAGTCTTGATTTCATTGATTGAGTTTGATTTTGTAAGATTTTGTCGTGTGTCTTGTGCTGTCCGGAAGAATCGATCAGACTGGCCTAGGCAGGCGATCTGACCGCTGGGAGGTTGCAGTCAGATCAACCTAGGGCGGCGATCTAACCAGTGGAGTAAAGATAGGGCGAGTGGCGGTCCAGCCAGAGTGTCTTGGGTGATATGACCGACTTGCTAGCCGCAGTTGGACTAGCCATAGTGAGATATTGCTGAGTTGAGTTGAGGTTGTTTCCTATGGTTTTGGTTGTGTAAGTCACAGCGGGAGTCCGTGCAGGTGTCAGTCATGGTGTGTCCATGCAAATGCTAGGTATGATGTGTGTATGCACATTTGGTTTGCTAATTAAGAGTCAAATGTATATTATTTGTATTCAGATCGATTGCTTTATTCTTTGGTGTGCAGATGCTTTGATGATTGTTGCAGTCAGCGGTAAGACTAAGGCTACGAAAGGGGTCCTGAGGCCATGGCGTGTCACGTAAATTCAGGTGGAGCAACATCTCAAGTCAAGAAGCATGGAAGAAAGATAAGGGTCATGAAGAGGTAATGCGTGCATATGGTGTGCCAATTGGATTTGTGCATTTTAAGTGGTGACGTTCCTCGGAGCAAGCATACAATCTTGGCAGCAAGGCATTGGACATCATGGACTGTGGTATGATGTTGGTATGCCATGGGACTTGGGCGTTTTAAGTGGTGATGGTCTCAGCGCAGGCATACAATCTTGGCGATAAGTCATAGGCATCGCATCGTTTTAAAGACTGGTGGGTGGCAATTGAGAAAATTATCCAAACCTGGGTGAAGTGGTGGTTTGCAAAATCACGGTGCTGTCCCAAGTGGTTTTAGGTCATGTCTTGTGGATAGAATATCTTATCGGGCTATTGGAGTATTTGAAAGTCATGCTTTGAAAAAACATGAGAGTGTGTGTAAGAGTAAAACCTGTTTATGTGTGGGTTACCAGGTTTTTTCCATATGTAAGTAGTGTGATCCAGTAAGGAGTGTCTGGTTGTTAGGATTAAGTGAGAAGTGAGGAGTCTCCACTATATAAGCACTTGTGTTGTTTTGTGAGAGGTGTGCCTCTGATGACTTGAGATATTATGGTTAGGTTTCTTTGTGTTGGAGCCTTTTATGTGTGTGCTTTAGGCTTAGAACTCTGCCATCCTGAGGAATTGGTTGTAAAATATTTATCTTCATGTGAAATGAATATCCAAAGTTTGCCCCAGTGAATTGTGCCATGGATCCCCTATTGTGCTTTTGATTTTCTTGGCTTTCTTATTTGAACTTCTCTTCTCTTGAGTTTTTTTTGTGCCAAAGACATGTAAGAGGTGGAGATGTCTCCTGGACACTACTTGAATGCACTGGACATGAGGTACTCGTAGCCCTAGAAGACTTTCCAACTGTCTACAACCACTCAGCAAATCTCTATGTCCATCGCAAAGACTGCTATGACCACGAAGACAAATGTTACGACCACGTAGCAATCACTACGACCATTGCTCTCAGTAGCTATGATTTTAACAGCACGGTCGCTATGACTTACGATCACACAGGCAGACGTTACGACCATCGACCATGTCCAGGCATAGCTACGACCATTGACCACAGTCAGACAAAGCTACACCATCGACCACGGCTAGATAGAGCTACGACTATCGACCACAGCCAGACAGAGCTACGACTATCGACCACAGCCAGACAGAGCTATGACTATCGACCATGGCTAGCCAAGCTATGACTATCGACCACGGAGTCGTAAAATCAACTGCTGACCACATAGTCGTAAAACTGGCTGCCGACTGCAAAGTCGTAAAACTGGCTATCGATCTCATGGTCGTAAGAATGATTACCGATCTCGGAGTTGTAAGTCCAGCTGCCGACCACAAAGTCGTAAAGCCGGCTGCCGACCACAAAGTTGTAAATGCTATTGTCGACCACAAAGTCGTAAAACCTGCCGGCGACCACAGAAATACACAACAATGATCGAAAAGAGCAAGTCGTAGAGGGAAAATTTCTGCATAAACCTCAAAAACCAAACTCAACCTCTACACAAGCTCTAACACAAAGGTCAATTACTCATCACAACCAAGGGGTGACCTCCACATGGTCTCACAATTTGCTAAGAGAAGTCAAAAGCTAAAAGTCGCTGAAAAGCCAAAAAGAACAAATTCAATGTGTGTGTGCACGAGGGGAGGACATAGAAAAATAGAGAAACTGTGTTTTTCTCTACTCCTTAAAAATATGAGTTGGTGGTTGTCGGTCCGTTCTTCCTCCTCTCTTCTCAGCTGTCCAATCAAAGATCAGCCGTCCAGATCCACATGTAGGTAGTTCTTTTGCTTCTCGTAGAAAAGGTCAGGCCGATGCGTGAGCTGCGCTCCTCCTCTTCTCTTCCCCCGCATCCTTTGCCTCTCGCAACCACTCCACTTCCTGCAACCGCCGCCTCCTTCTCTCCCCTGAACCCTCATGCCGTGCCTCCTCCTCCTCCTTAGCGCCGCCACCAATTCCTTTCCTATGCGACAGCGTCTGGTCGCAGTCCCCTAACTTCCCCTAGCAGCATGGCATCCCCCATCCCCGCCTCATCTGCTCGCCGCCTCCACTCCCCATCTGCCCGTCACCGCCTCCTTCTCTCCCTCGAACCCTTGTGCCACACCTCCTCCTTGGCGCCGCCACTAATTCCTTCCCCATGCGGCAACGTCTGGTCGCAGTCCCCCACTTCCCCCAGCAACGCCACATCTCCCCATCGTCGCCTCCCCAACGCATTCGCCCATGCCTCCTCTCCCCATCTGCCCACCGCCACCTCCCCACCTATACCTCTCGTAACCGTCACCTCCTTCTCTCCCTGAACCCTCATGTCGTGCCTCCTCCTCCTTGGCACCGCCATCAATTCTATCTCCCATCTCCCCTCCAAACAACAGCACGACGCTCGGCGACAGCAGCCGGTGGATCAAAGAGAACGGTGCTCGGCGACAGCGGCCAGTGGATCAGAGAGAAGAGCGCTCGATGATAGCGGCGTTGGCTTCCTCTTCCTACGTCCACCCATGTGGCTCTCCCTCAGCAGCCACCACCTAGCGGTCACTCGCCTGGTGAGCCTCTCTACCTCCTCCTGCTCTTCACTCGGAGCTCGTCGCGCTGTCTGGCGATTTGGTCTCCCAAACCGGTCATCGAAGTCGGTGCTATGGTCGAAGGGAGCCGTGGTCGAGGGGCCGTGGCTAAAGTCGAGGGGCTGTGGTCGAAGTCAAAGCAGTGGTCAAATGGGGCCGTGGCCGAAGGGCCATGGTTGAAGTCGAAGATCAGTGGTCGAAATTGAAGCTATAGTCGAAGGGGCGGTGGTCGAAGTTGAAGGGCCGTGATCGAAGTTAGGCTGTGGTCGAAGTCCAATCCGTGGTCGAAGGGAGCAGTGGTTGAATTCGAAGGGTTATGGACGAAGTCAAAGTCGAAGGTCCGCGGTCAAAGTCGAAGGGCCGTGGTCGAAGTCAGGCCATGGTTGAAGTCGAAGGGCCGTGGTCGAAGTCAGGCCATGGTTGAAGTCGAAGGGTCATGCTCGAAGTCTAAACCGTGGTCAAAGGGGACATTGATCGAAGGGGTAGTGGTCGAAGTCAAAGGGTCATCGTCGAAGTCCAAGCCGTGATCGAAGAGGACAGTGGTTGAAGGGGGTAGTGATCGAAGTCGAAGGGCCGTAGACAAAGTCGGTCTGCAGTCGAAGTCGAAGGGCCGTGGTCGACGTCGGGCCTATGGTCGAAGGGGGTCGTGGTTGAGGGGTCGTGGCCGAAGTCGAAGATCCGTGGTTAAAGTTAAAGCCATGGTCGAAGGGGGTGATGGTCAAAGGGGGAAGTGGTCGACGTCGAAGGGCTGTGGTCGAAGGGGATAATGTTCGAAGGGGACGGTAGTCGACGGGGATGGTGGTCAAAGGAGGAAGTGCTCAACGTCGAAGGGCCATGGTCGTCAAAGGGTCGTGGTCGAAAGGGACAATAGTCAAAGGGGGCAGTGGTCGAAGTTGCAGATCCGTGGTGAAAGTCAAAGATCCATGGTCGAAGTCGAAACTGTGGTCGAAGGGGGCCATGGTCGAAGAGGGAAGTGGTTGACATCGAAGGGTCGTGGTCGAAGAGGACAGTGGTCAAAGGGGGCCATGCCCGAAGTCGAAGATCCGTGGTTGAAGTCGAAGCCATGGTCAAAGGGGAAGTGATCGGCGTCGAAGGGATGTGGTCGTCAAAGGGCTGTGGTCGAAGGGGTGGTCGAAGTCGAAGATCTATGATCGTTGTCAAATCCGTGGAGAAGAGAGAAGTGGTCGACGTCGAAGAGTCGTGGTCAAAGAGGATAGTGGTTGAAGGGGGCAGTGGTTTAAGTCGCGGTCATGGTCGTAGTAGTATCGCCCGTAGACGTGGTCGTAGCGGTCATGGTTGTAGTCGTAGCGCCATCCCGGAGGGCACCTGCTAGTTCGTCCATAATCTCCGTCACTACGAGTTCCTGCTTTAGTTGGAATCCCCGTCACCTACCCCCAAGTCGCCCCTAAGATCGAGCTCCCCGCCCTCGACGGCAAGACCCACAAGGTCTCGTACTCCCCATGGATTATAATATGCTTTTGGCCACGAGGTGTGATCGATGGCTTCCGATTTACGACCACGAGTGATGGTCAATGTGTTCCAACTTACGACAACGAGGTGTGGTCGATGTTTTCGACTTATGACCACGAGTGTTGGTCGTAGTCGAAGATCCATGGTCGAAGTCGAAGCCGTAGTCAAAGGGGGCCGTGGTCGAAGGGGAAAGTGGTCGACGTCGAAGGGTTGTGGTCGAAGGGGACAGTGGTCGAAGTCGGGGGGACGTGGTCGAAGTCGGGGCCGTGGTCGAAGTTGATGTCGTGGTCAAAATCAGGGTTGTGGTCAAAGTCGGGGCCGTGGTTGAAGTAGGCCATGGTCGAAGGGGGCTATGGTTGACGTCGAAGGGCCGTGGTTGAAATTAGGGCTGCGCAGGTCGGGCGGGCCAAGCATGCTGGCATCGGTAGTCGGGCGACATGGCACAAGCGCATCGGAGGCCTACCAACGTACGACCACTAGCGATGGTCGACTGTTCCCGACCTATGATCACGCGCGATGGTCAACGGCTTCTAACTTACAACCACGAGGTGTGATCGACGGCTTCTGATTTATGACCATGAGCACAGGTCGATATGTTCCGACTTACGACCACGACGTGTGGTCGATGTCTTCTGACTTACGACCACGAGCGTTGGTCGATGTGTTCCAAATTACGACCACGAGGTGTCCTCGATGGCTTCCGACGTACGACCACGAGCCATTGTTGAAGACTCCCGATTTAGGACTACGATCGATCGTCGACCGCTGACAACTTACGACCACCAGCAATGGTCGACCACTCCCGACCTACAATCACGCACAATGATTGACGGCTTCCGACTTATGACGACGAGGTGTGCTCGAGGGCTTCCGACATACAACCATAAGGTGTGGTTGATATCTTCCGACTTATGACCATGGGGTGTGATCGACAGCTTCCGACTTACTTGACGGATTTAAAAACTTTTAGAACATGTTTGTATGCATATTCTAAAATTTTTTACCACCCATGAGTTTTAAGCATGTAATATGATAAATTTTAAAAATCCATAGCAACACACGGACATTCAGCTAGTAATATAAAGATGTTTGAGGTAAATGTGCAACAGGTTTAAGAGTATTTGCAAAACGCTCCATTGTCTTAAGCGGAACCATAGAACAGTCCCAGATTTAGGGCTTCTGGTTTGAGGGTGTGAGGTGCCCAACTCATAGATAGCCTTCCCTCCTCCTCCCCACTTCCCCATCTGCAATCCCCTACCATCATTGCCACACTCCCCCAAGCTTCACAAAATGGAACTTCGAGTTGCATAGTGAAGCTTTCAAACAGTAAAATTTTTAAACTTTTGATCAAAGAGATTTCAACAGAAAAATCGAAAAGGTTTCAACATGAAAAAGAAAGCTTTCAATGAGGAAAAGTCAACCAGAAAATTTTGAAAACTTTTAATTAAATAACAATTAATCATTTGATTGAAAACTTTTAATTGAAACCCTATCAAATAGTAAGGGCAATGTACCCAACAGCTCACTGATGCCGCTCCGGCTGATGAGGAGATACCTCCCACTAAGGAGGAGGAGGCACTAGCGCAGGGTGCGAGGGCGACAACAGCGATGGAGGAGGCAACGGCTCCAGCGGAAGGTGTGAGGGCAGCAGGATACATGAGCAAAATGGGGAACGATGGGAGAGAAGTTTGCGGTTAGTGAGTGAGCGAGTGTAGTGGTGTCCAATGGGCCGTCAGGGTTATATTGCAGCTGCGTTTGGCGCATTTATATTCCTTGAGTTTGCGGTTAGTGAGTGAGCGAGTGTAGTGGTGTCCAATGGGTCGTCAGGGTTATATTGCAGCTGCGTTTGGCGCATTTATATTCCTTGCCTTCTTTTGCAGCTTGCAGCATGCTGATGCAGGTGACCTGTCCCACCTGAAGATTTTGCAAATAATTCATTACTACAAATTTTACAAACAGTATACCTCACCAAATTCCCGTCATCATCGGTCTTGACCTTCTTGTCGAAATTGTTCCAGATTCCTGATGTACTAGCTCTTGTTCTTTTTGCACCCGTGCTATGAGTTGTGGATGCACTTGTTAAGCCAGCAGAAGATGGATCGATTGGACCCTGCGCTAACGAGGCCGTCGCTTCTTCTAGCTCTTTAGTTTGTTGTAGATGTGGACCTTTCGCGGATAGATATCCTTTTTGAAAGGATTGCATATCCTCTATCGAGAGGCCGAATTCGGAGAGTTGAAAATCATAGTTTTCCATTGAATCAACTACAAATTAAAATAAAAGAGTAACTAACTTACTATTGAATCAATAAATAATAGCAAAAAATTAAAATAAGACAGTACTATTACCTCTTTTGCAGCTCTCGGAAAATTCTTTCAAGATTTTTGAAATTTCTGAATTTTGCATGAATTTCTCACTAATTTTGCCAAATTTGCGCAAACACTACCAGATTTTTCACAGCTAAACAGAAAGATGAGAGTGAGGTTTGAGGTGTGAAAATGGAGGCCGGATGCCCCCATTTATAGAAAAAATTTCAGATTTTTTTTTTCAAATTTTGAGCCCCCAAGGTCAAAAAACGGCTATATTTAGTCAGGCCGTGCCGGCACGGCCCATTTACGACAGTTGGCAAGTCGGGCCGTGCCATGCCGGCCCGTTTACGACCGTTGGTAGGTCGGGCCGTGCCGTGCCTTAGGCCTAAGCACGGCCCATTAAGAAAACGGGCCAAGCCAACAGTACCAGGCCGCGGGTTGGCATGGTTGGGCCCGGGCCACTGGACAGCTCTAAGCGAGTGGATCCCGTCGCCCCACATGTCGGTAGATCCTAGCGTCCGCATTGAAAGGAAATCCCCACGTGTCACTACATCGGAAGGAACTTTACGGGCGACCTCAAATTAGTGATTTCCCACAAAACCGCCTCTTCGGTACCTTTTGTGAACACAGAGGATATGCTTCTGTTTCAAGCTAATTCGTAAGATTAGTCGATTAAACTGATACTTCTTCCTGCAGACAGATACACCTACTGTTAACTCTTCCAACTATCATTTCTAATCAACCTGCTTTGCATGCTTTCCTTGAGAAAGAGACAGTGGCAAAATCCACATCACCGTCAGCTTCCCTGAATTCAATAAGAGCAATCAACAAGAGCATCTATCTATCCACTCAAACAAACAAAGACAGCGGCACAACTATGATAAACAACCACATAATCGCTAGTGTGCCATCTCCATCACAACATGCTGCAACCAGTTGTCCACCTAATGCGCAGATAAAGGTCCCGCTTGGTTAGGCTAAAAAACCATATTTTATAACTGAAATTGTACTGTAGCGGCTAAAATTTTACTGTAACTGAAGATGATTTATTTAACGTAATTAAGTTTAAAAAAATAAAAATAAAATATATGTTAGCTCACGTGAACGAACATGGGAAAAATCGACAAAAAAACTCAAAATATCAAAAGTAAAAAAAAATAAAATATATGAATAGTAAAAATAAGCAGCGGGACCTTTGGTACAATCGGCTGTGCCGCTGTGGGTTCTTCCAGCCGTCTGTGTCGCTGCTTCAAGTGAACACCATTGAGAGAGAGAGAGAGAGAGAGAGAGAGAGAGAAGAAAGGAGAGAGGCGACTCCCTCCCCAACGGTCACTTCGTCAACGCCAGATTGCATCGCGAAGAGGCGAGCGGAGGAGGAAGGAGGAGGATAAGGAAGCCACCATCGAATCATCGCCATCATTAGCTCCTCGCCCAACCTTCCCTCGAAAGCACCAACGGATCCGACCCCTCCTCGAAGCCCTCTCCGCTTCTCTTTCTCCCCTCCACACGACACCGCCCGCCTTTTCTACTCGCGTGCGTGCCCCCTGCCCCGGGCCATGCCCCGCAGCCGGCGTCGCCATGTCGCGTAGCGGCGTGGAGGTGATCGTCAGCAGGGGGTGCTCCAGGCTCCTCCTCCCCGGGATGCAGCCCTCCTCGGCCTCCGCTGCTTCCTCCTCCGCCTCGCGCGGCGGGGTGTCTGCCGCCGCCCCTTGCCGACCGCCCGACGGCCCCTTCGCCGGCCTAGTCATCTGCGTCACGGGGCTGTCGAAAGGTGCTTGCTTTGCTTCTTGATTTTACCAAGAAAGATTAAGAAAAAAAATTGTGTATTAAGGGTTTATGCGTTCTTGGTGGCCGGGTGGGGATTTGTTTTGTGCAGAGGCGAGGACTCAGGTGAAGGAGGCGACCGAGAGGCTGGGAGGCGAGTACAGCGGGAGCTTGCACCCCAAGTGCACTCATCTTGTGGTGCAGATATCCTTGCACGCCATGGGCCGTCGTGTGCTATTGCTTTTTTTTTGGTTCATATTTGTTTCTCAAATTTAAGATAGCGTGCTTCCTTAACACACAGCACAGCTTCGCCGGCCGCAAGTTTGAGCACGCGCTGAAGCATGGTCCCAGGAATGGCCTCTTTATCGTAACACTGGGCTGGTTTGTCGATTGCGTGCGGAGGAACAGTACGACAAGTTCCATCATTAGTTCTTCCTCTTCTGTTTTTGCTAAATTACTAGGGCATTCTTTAATTTATGGTGTTTCTATTACAGTGAGGTTGGATGAATCCTTATATAGTATCAAGAACATTGGGGAGAACGGTCTGCCACTCGGGGAGTTCAACCGGCTTGTTGGCGTTCCTGTTAGTGAGAAGTCATGCCTTCCACCAATGGTTTTTCAAGACAAGGCATGCTCAGACACAACCCAGAAACATCGGCTTCAGGCACCTACAAAAGAACCTGACCGTGATGTGTTTGTTTTTACGAATGACACCATCTACATTGACCCTGGGATAACTGGTGAGATGAGGAAGAAGGTATGGTCCATCTCAATAGCCGCTTCCTTTTATGATAGTTGGCATTTTACGAGAATCCACCAAACCATAGCTTTCAGACAGCAAAAGAGAACCTCTTCTTGTTCCTCTTATGGAATGTCGTATTACAGCATCATGTGGATTAAAGAATTTGTTAAGATTTTATGTTAAGAGATATGCAAATCAGCTCGAATGATGCAATGCATGTTCTCTGAATTTCTTCAGTCTACAAGGATTGCTGAATTTTCACCCTTTCTCTGGAATCATAATTACAAGAAATCTCTTGTTAAATTGCATGACCTATGTTTACATAAAAGGCATAATATGTGCAGATATCTGATGCTGCTACTAGAGAAGGTGCAAAATTGTTGGACCACTGGTTTATCGGTTGCCATGCCACGTATGTTGTGTGTGAGGATGCTTCTGTCAAGAGATATGTTGGTCATTCAGACAACATTGTAACTGTAAGTAATACTGCATTACTTCAATAATATCCTTTTGTTTGTTGCCTTGGTGCTAACTTACTCAGGACCATTGCTTTGTATTAACATTTTCTGCTTTCAATTCGTCAGCCACTTTGGATCTTGAAAACAGTAAAGGAAAAGAACTTGCAGCGTCTTGTCCATTTGTCTTCAGACCTAGCTAGGCAGGTTGCCATGGTTCTTGAAAATGTCATGATATCTCAAGAGGTATGTTACTATGCTATATGCACTTGTGGACTTATCTGAATCTATTGTTCTCATATCCAAAATTCAAGAGTTTTTTCTCAAGGGGGCTGGGCTTTTTTTTAGTTTTGGCAAAGCTAGGACTAGGATTTCTCCTATCTCTTTTTTTAGGTATTTCCCCTTGTATTTTTTTGCTGAAAGCAAACTAGAAAAAACAAATTGATGTCTGGCATGTTACATGGGCAACTCCTACCAACCTTCATAAAAGAGAGCATAAAAATTCCTAAAATAGATTGCATAGTGTATTCAATAACGAACAGCTACCCTCCTGCAATGTATTCAGTTAAGAAAAGACAAGAATGTGGTCCATGTAGATGCATTAATGGATCTACTGCTTTTTTTCCCAAACTTTTCAATTTATGTATGATGAACAACATTAACATGACTTCCCATTAATTTTTACTTGATTTCTTCAACAGTTTATGTTCTCAAAAAAAACATTGTGCTTGGATTCTTTTATGTTTTTTTGCTGTTCATTTATGTTTATAATAGGTTCACTTTCTGCATTTGATTCCTTATTTGGTGACATCGGATCTTCTGTTCTTTTAGAATAGAAAACTTGGGAGTGTTCCTTCTATGCATTCAAACTCCAGTGGACTGCCATCAACCCGAGGGAAGATAGACGAGAATCATCAAGAAAAGCAAAAATTTGTTGACGAGACTCATCAAGAAAAGCAAAATTTTGTTGAAGTAGCAAAGAAATATGTTCGAGACCGCCGTGTTCGCCGTATGCAGGTAAGGGTTGTTTTACCTATTGCAGTAGGGTTTTTCTTTTCATTTTTAAATGTGAGGCCCAGCAAATTCAATTTTTATGTTATTGTTTTCTTCCAGCATCACTGCATATATGTTCTTCCTAATAAAGCTGGTTCGTGGATTACTTGGACATAATTCCATCATTTGTAGAGCAGTCCCCTTGTGTTATTTAACTTATTTTAGAAAAGGTCATGAAATTCATCTTGGTATGTGTATGGGCAAGGAACTTGAACCCGATTACAACACATTTCAGATGTTCAGTAATTTGCTCTTTAATCTGCTGACATATCTGATGGGTATGAAATAAAGCAATGACAACATTCCATTCCCGGTTTTTGTGTGTGTATCGTTGTTTTAACTGGCAATTAATCTGCATGTGGGGATCTTCTCACCAGCTGGTGTTAGCAAATCGGGCATTCACAGTTAACTATTTTTGTATGACCAGTGTGACTATTAGGGGGATGTTGGTATACCACTATTGGTTTAGAAAAACCTGCTTGCATGAGAATACGTTTTATAAAGATTGTAGGAAACAAAGAATATGCTGTTCTTTTCAGGAAATGCACACCTGATGCAATAATCCTATGAGGCACTTTTGTATGTTTCCATTTCAAGTAGTTAATTTTACTCTGCAATCCCAATTCTGCTACAGCTGTGTATTGTAATGTTAAATAGCTACTTTTTGTATTCATCTTTGGCTCTTCCATTTGAAAAAGTTTTGATGAATGTCTAAATTATTGGTGTAAGCCAGTCATGTGAAGTACCAATCCATCCGATCACACCTGCCACACTTCTGGACTCAATCTGCTGGACAATATCTGAGCCAACTTCATCTGCATGTATTTATACGGATTCTTCGTGGTCTGACGATGCCAATGAGCAGCAAAGCACCACTTATTTTGATGCAAATGTGGATGGGAAGGATCCAGACCAATCAGCTGATAATTTGTCCCGCGCACTAAGAGAAAGGTAAGGTAGTCAATTCTTGGAATTGATCAAATCTCGTTCAAACCGCTTTCCTAATAGCTCCTTTTTTTTCTTTCAGTGAGAGAAGTGAAGTAATTTTTAAGAACCACTTCCTTACCATACTCTTCCCTATTGATCGTTTTGGCGAGCTTGGACCTTCCTCAAGGACATTTTTCAGCAATGGTGGCTTTACACGTATACAAGTGCTGAATCACATCTACAACTTCTACCAGGTACACAATTGATAATTTCCTTTTTGACGTAGTTTGTTGTCTTCAGAATTATCCCACACCCTACTATTGATTTCATAGCGTGTAATTTTGGCCCAACACATAAAATTATCTCTCTTATAAAGTTCTTTTTATCCGCTTCATCAGAGGCAGTAAAAGATATCTTCTTTGTGCAGGAGAACATGTCAACCGACGAGATAGATGTTGCCTTGCATACGGATTCACGACATGCTGATCGACTTCGTTCACTGTACGCAAGTGCTGAATCTGCAGAAAGAGGGTTTGTAGCATTCAAAAGAATTGATTTTTTGGGAAGTCGAAGGAGTTTTGAGGCACTAAAGCGCCTTAACAGAGAGAATAATAGCAATGTATATGAGCTTGTGATTAGGGCATGAACGCACCATACTCGGTGCCATTTAGTCAGATTTGTTTGTTGCTTACAGGTTGAGAACGGTGTACCATGTATGCAGAATAAAATTGTAGAAAACAATATACAGCTTAATGAAAAGTATTATGTTGGATCGTTCAGCCGCAAAATCGCAATGTTATATACTTTCATGCAGATGCGGTTCTGTAGTATTTTTTTCAGAAGGTTGTGGCCCCTAGGTATGATTCCTGGAATCAGATCCCTGTCGTAGGGCTTTCTGCTGTTATCCATAAGGGCGTGTTTGGAATGTTGTTAGAAAACAGAGCAACGGAGGAAAAACACAGAAAATATATAGGATATAGTGGTAAAACAGAGGATTGGAAAACATAGAAAAATATAGAAAGAGATGTTTGGAATGTAGAGAAAACGTATAGAAAGAGATGTTTGGAATATAGGGAAAACGTAGAAGTGAATAACACAGGAATAAGAACAAGTAGGAATGTCATACAAATTTTAGTACATTTTCATTTGAACTCAAATTAGAGGTCCCACCGCTCAGTAACTAACATATATACTTCTTATCCTATTGCTATAATTCTTCTAGACGCTCTTATCCTTTCTCCATAAGACGAGCGGTGGATTCGGGTTGGACGGCGGTGAGCCAGCCAGGAAGGTTGTGCGGCCTAGGGCGGCGATAGTTGTGATGGGACCTTCAGGTGGGACGGCGGTGGGCTGATCAGGAGGGCCGTGTAGATTGGATGGGACAACAGCGGGCGGACCTGGAGGGTTGAGCGCTTAGGGGTGGCGACGGTGGCGGTAGTCCGGCCGGGAGGGCCATGGGGGCGACAATGGCCGCGGTCCGACCCAGGAGGGCCATGCGGGCTAGGGTGGTGATAGTGGCAACATCAAGCATGGCGAATTGGATCATGCATGTTAGACGGATATAGGAGCTGTGGTGACGATGAACCAGGTCGAGCTCCAACGAGGAAGGGTCCTCTCCTTCTCTCCCCTCTTGTTTGCCTCCTAAATCCTATGTAAGTTTACAAAAGAAATTTGGATAGATGTTTATTTTCCCGTGAAATTATGGGTAAACAACAGTATTCCATAGAAATTGGTTTGTTCGATAATCCATTCCAAATGCCAAATTCGTGACTTTCCTCCATTTCACGGTTCCTATACTTCGGAATTCCTCCAATCCTAACGGGCCGTATACCTCGCAAGGTAATACCTGTAAATTCATTGTTTACTGCAAATTTATCCTTTTTGGATCAGATTTCGAATGAACAAAAATGAAAATTTTAATTTGGAGGAATGGCAAAAAAAATGTCCTCTGATGTTCGCAGTGTGATCAGGGAAGGTTAACAATAGGACGATTGTTTCAGTCTGAAATCTTAAGGTTTTGCACAACGAGTTGAATGATACGATCTCCTTTTATTTCACATGGTCTGTTTTTGAATGTTACATCCAAAATGTTGCGCTCACTGCAAGAGATGTAAATTTTCCAGATTATTAAGAGGCTTGGACTCCGATGGCTAAACATACCAAAAGCAGTACATAGATGAGCACGTATCTTATTATATGTATTACACAGCATTGCTGTTGCCTTGCAATTTGGGTTTAGCAATTCCTGAAGTCGATCGACGCAGAGATGTTAACAACACAGTAACACCTTTTCTTCACGCAGGCAGCCTGTTCGTCAGCAGTCCCTCACCACCGAACTAGCCAAAATTTATTCCTTGAGCTAGAGGTAGCTCGCTTCCATAGTTGATTGTACTGAAAATATTTTTGGATCTAGCATTAGTAAATGAAATATGCAGAACCAATACATAAATAAATATCTACACTAAATATTTGTTTATCACACTGAATACACTAGAATTCTCGACCTGATAAACTGTCTTTACGGCTGAAAAATTGCTACCCTTGAGGTAATTATCTTCATGACATTGGGTCACATATTAAAGCACTAGTAGTTGAAGAATTCAATGTATACAGGACAAGACTATTGTAGAAAGGATCTATACATAATAGGGGGTGTTGTTATCCTCTGCTTCAGAGAGATTCGGATTATCACAAATGCCCATCCACAAATATAGGGGGTAAACAATAAATTCTCAGTGATAAATTAATTTACTCGTGCAGTTCTTCTGTTTGTGGTCACTGCTCTACTGATGCTAATAGCCTAAGATGTTTGTAGTCACTCCCTAGTCTTTCCCAGTAAGATGTAAAGTAGTTACCAAAGTGTACAGCCTAAGTTCAAATACTTCATTAATGCCAGACCTCAAACCGATCAGACTGGATACCGTAGACCTGTACTGTGATACTGTGACTACTAGAACTAAATTAGCCTGGTAGCAGATGTGATAGTGTGACAATAGTTGAGGCCATATTATGACAATTAAACGACCAAAAAGCAATGGTACCAATCGGTTTTAGCCTGTTCCTGTCCTAACTTATATAAATTAATATATTTACATTGTAAGACCAATCAGAGGCTAGGCAAAAATGTCACAACTCTGCATCAAGGTAATAGAAAATTGCTGGTGGCAATCGGAGCCCGGTTATGGAGGAATATTTTTCACTGATGACTAGATAGGGACTTTAATTTTACAAGCTTACACAGGTTCCAAAGGAAGAAAACTTTGTTATTATGGTAGATGGTTCTAGCACTTGTTCTTCTCCCAGGCTATAAAAGGACCTCTGAGTAATATTGAGCAATGAAATAGGTATCACCAATGACTTGTTCCCTATGACCACAACAATATACCATTTGGAATTCAACTTCACAGCCAAAATTTGTCTACTTACCAAGTGGCCCTCCTCATGTACTGCTTCCACGAATCACTTCCCGCTTCTCGTCCACCACCAGTTGCTTTTTCTCCACCAAAAGCTCCACCGATTTCAGCACCATTAGTGGGTATATTTACATTCACTATACCACAATCACTACCAAGGGGCCTGCATAGCAAGAAGAAGAAGAGCAATCACAACTACAAACTATAGTCACTTCCTGTCTTGGATGTGGCAGTAAACAAAATCTGGAAAGGGGTACAGAAAAGATAGATGTGACTGTCTTTGCAGGTGGATTCATTGTTTTAATTATTATGAATTTTAATTATTATGAATTATGAAAGACATACTTATGACACAGGAGTATGGTTAGTGATTTACTCATGCCACGTAGGGGAACTCCAGTAGAGTTATTACCTTACAGGTATTATAAAATTCAATATATGATTCTTGAAGTGTCAATAAACAGGAACTTTAGTATTATAAAATTCAATTTATGATTCTTGAAGTGTCAATAAACAGGAATTTTAGTATTATAAAATTCAATTTATGATTCTTGAAGTGTCAATAAGCAGGAAGTTTTGCCCCAAAAAAAAAAGGAAATTAGTGCATAGTGTATATAGTTACTGAAGGGAAAGGTTAAAACTAGTTGAATCATACATTAGTTCGATTTGATGAGCACAAAATATCTAATGCTAGATCTTAAAAAAAATCGAAGTCATAATCCTTCAGCACAGCAAAGTTTACAATAGAATGCTATGGATGTACGATAGCCATTATTCCAAGTATCAACATGGACAATTTGATAATAAAACAAGCAAGCAAGGGTAACACTCTGGGTTGTTGAACCGATACATACCCAATCCACTTGAAAATAACATCTGGTCTCCTTGTAAATATAGAACTGCTCAATCCTTGAGGAACAGAATTGTTGATTTCAATTGCTTCCTTCAGGGTCTGCAGGATAATGAAAACCAGGACAATATATGTATATGATAATGATACGATGCAATGGTGTACAATCAACACCACATAGAACAGGTCAATAACAAGTACTGGATTATTTGCTACCTGAAATTTCATGACATAAAGGGCAGGACCGAACAGTTCTTCTCTCACAACTGGTGCAGAAGGTGAAATTTCCACAATGGTTGGTTGAACGAAGTTTCCCTCTGATTCAATAGCAGATCCTCCAAAAAGGATTTTTCCCCCCTGAATAAATTTGGATGGTAGTCAAATTAGATTATTAGAACATCATTGCTTCCATCAAGTTATCAACCGAATCAAGGCCACATGTAAATGCTAAATGATTTCTTCTAATAGATGTTATACTGCGAGAGATTATAATGGAAGTAGGTATCAATGTATCATTATAGAAACACTTGCTGCATCAATAAACATTACATAAATTTCACCTGAGATTTGATGGTTTGGATGCCTTTCAAAAAGCTCTCTCTTGAAGCAGTAGTGTGCAGCGGTCCCAGCAAGGTGCCCTTCTCCAAAGGATCGCCAATTCGAACTTGTTTATAAACCTCAACAAGTTGATCAAGAACTGTTCGATATATACTTTCATGAAGAAGCTGTATCAACCAAAAAAAGGCACTTAAGACTACTCGGACACCAACCACAGGGACAACTAAAGAAATAATAATGTATCTTACCAGCCTACGGCATGTAGTGCATCGTTGTCCTGCCGTACCAACAGCTGCAAACAACACAGAGCGCACAGCTAGCTGAATGTCTGCATCATCCATAACAATAATTGCGTTGTTCCCACTAAGTTCAAGAAGGCATCTGCCAAATCTTGCATTGACCTGCTGTTGAACCATTAGACCAACCTGCATTGAATAATCACTGTTATATACTTTACAGGAGATCAGCACAGCTCAATAGAGATATAATTAGCAAATGCTCCAAGGGCTTCTCACAAAAAAAAGGACTTCAAACAGCACAGAATACACCAATAGATGAAATTTATGGCGATCATTAGATCAAAATGGGTTTGGATCAGGGCATTCTGATACTACTGTTCATACAAGCAAGGAGATCTAGGCAACAAAGTTCAACTTCATGGTTGCTATAAGATCTACACAATAAGCAGAACACAAGGGCAGCGATCTGCAGAAGTTGAATACCTTCGTACTTCCTGTGAACGAAACCAAAGGTATCCTTGTGTCAAGAGCAATTGCTTGGCCAATTTCAGCACCCCCACAAAATGATGTGAAAATTGCGCCTGGCAAGTTGTTCTTCTCCAATACACTAGCCACTATTTTAGTCATTGCAATAGTGATCAATGGAGTAGTTGGAGCACCTTTCCTACAATAATTAGAACAAAATTACAAAATGAAATTGCACACTTTGCAAGACTGACAAAGCTTGCTAACACTGAAAGAAAACAAAGCAACAAGTGAGATCTACTAAAAAGATAATATTCAATTTAGCATTTTAATGTTCTTGCATTAGCATATGGATAATTTTTCACTATTTGTCTTTAAGTTGCTTTGTCATATTTTCCTCCAGACACGACAAACCTAGAAGCATGCCACAGATTCTCTGAGCAGTTCATCCTGCACGGGATACTTCTTGCATAGTATGTGCAGATGACTAGGACAAGTCGCAACACTGAATACAAGGACACATGCCAGAAGGTACCATGGACCTTCACCAATTTGACAAACATTACAAACTATAGAATTTTGGAACGGTAAGCTAAAGATACTTTTAGAATACAACATCTGCTATCACATAAGACGGTAAGAGCAAACACTATCAATAATTCAAGTAAAATAAGTTATTGTGTTGAGAACATGTAGTAAAACAGTATTAAAAGTTATCAAAAGTAGACTGTTCTTACCAAACAACACAGTTTCCGCAGACCAAAGCAATGCAAGCATTCCAACCTAAAACATGACACAAAAGTGCCTATTGAGTTATTCGTTGCTGTTAAGAATCACATGCATCTGAGTATATGGTAAAGGTTAGCAGCAACATAGCGCTTGAAATGAGCAATGCATACCACATATCATGCATAGTGTATTGGGTGCAGTTACAAGTTGGATCACACAAGTTAACTTTCAATTGTTAAAGTAATGTCATACATTTGCTAAAACAAGAGTATGAAAATGCAAACCACAGGGAGTTGCAGTGCACTGAGTCGATTGTCATTCTAATGATAATCTAAAAGGGTGTAATGCATGAAGTATCTGAATGGAGAGACTTACCCAGCACGGCGCAAGGAAAATTGAATGCTGTGATGACACCAACAACTCCAAGAGGATTCCACACCTATTCGGATAAGCATTAATTATTAGCAATTCAGCACGTTCCATGATGATATTTGAGAATGGGGTATAACACATGAGAAACTAATAATAGCAAGCACTAGTTGTCACCAACCTCCATCATCATATGATTTGGGCCTGCAAAGAATACAAAAGGTGGCATTAGCAAATCTTTCACATACTTATCAAACTGAGCATTGATGCATTGATAGTTGACACCCAAGAAAAATGAAGAATGATTGCTCTACAATTCACAACTCCACCAGGACACAGCCTTCTATAACTAAATCAGAGAAGGCACTGTTGAGAATTTGCAGGACTCTCTAACACCTTGTTGTCTAATGGAGTGAATCAGTGAATATCACGCTCCTTTACCATGAGAATATCATATAGACAGATACATTTTGGTAAGTAATAGTGGTGCAACATGTCAGAGGACATGAGTTTGTACAAATTAGTGACTCGGAAAAGTCATTTAACATGGAAGAAGATATATCGTAATCGTAGATTACGAGGTGTACTAGTAAGGTGGCAATAAATTATAAATTTGCTAATTCCAGCTGAAATAAGTTTGTATAGCAAAAAACCTAGAAAGATAGATTGGAGGTACTCTAGCAGATAGTATAACCTTTTAGTTGCTCTCTAACCAAGTGCAACCAATATGGTCAAAAGTGCACATCTCATCATAGATTATGCTCAGGGTTTAAACTGACCGTCAGAATATAATATAATGAAAGGAGAATGGTCTTACGTTCAGATGGTATGATGGATCCATTTAGCTGGCGACTTAGACCCACAGCATAATCACACATGTCAATAATTTCCTACAATAAAATGGTTATGTTGATGTCATCACGTGCTTGGTGAGAAATCAACAGTACATTGCATTTGAACTTATTTGATCATTCAGTTATCTCCACTAAAAGTCATAAGCTTAGGCAACATAGTTTCTTGGCAGTTTGGCACAAAGTCAATTAAATCTAGAGATAAAGAAAGATAACACCAACAAACCGCTCCTTATTCAGATGCTGCTGCATATCATGGGAATGATGTGTTAACTGGCTAAGCTGCAATTCCAGAAGACAGGGCAATGGTACCATACAGATGATAATGCAGTTGATGATGATTATAACACTGTTGTTATAAAGAGGAACACAAATGGTTGTGCTGAAAAAAGATAAATCCATGATCTGAAGCTCCTAATGAAAGCACTAGCAGCAATTATGCTCCTACCTGAACCTCCCCGATCCCTTCAGGAAGAATTTTCCCCATCTCAAGTGACACAAGCCTGCCAAGGTGATGGAGCTTTGCTCTCAGTGCATCACCAATCTGCCTAACAATTTCTCCTCGCTTCGGAGCCGGAATCTGGACATATTGATATATCGTCATAAGTACAAACGTAAGAACATAATCTTATGATTGAATTACTTGATAGACAAAACAGATTCCTCAGCACTCAGCGGTGCTCCTTGAATATATGGAATTTCACATAACAACAGCACTGCTAACCTTCAGTACATACACAAGCATTTGGATCCAAAATCTGATGAATCCAAACATGTGAATGGCCTCTGACATTGCAGTGTAAAACCAAGTGACGTGCTCTATTGTCTTAGCATTTTAACAACATCACTTGGTTAGATCGCAAATTCACGTATTATACTGGATTCTCTTGTTCGTGAGTCAAAGTGAGGGGCCTATAATACAGCCGCTTCAACATCTCATGAAGAATAATAGTGCAATACAAACTTCCTAAAAACTCGAAACCGTAAGGGACCCAAATGGCCAAATTGCAAACTTTTGAAGATATTAGCAAATCACGCCTACAACTTGCTAGATTGCTAGCACCTCATCACATGAGCAAATCGCCACGAGTCTATGAGCATTTTAACCCGGCAAGTTGGTGAAACTTACAGCCATCCAGATCTTCGCGGCATCGAAGCAGGCACGCATCCCCTCCTCGTAGTCGCGCACAGACGCCTCCACGACCTCAGCAATGACCTAAAACAAACAGACACACACCCCCCACAAAACCCCTCAAAATCCATCGAAAACACACCGAATTGCCAGAATCAAACGAAATCGAGCTCTAAACCGAGCGGATCGGGTCCGACCGAGACGCGCCTGGTTGTTTGTGGGGTTGGTGGAGGCGACGACGGGGCCCGAGCCGCCCCAGGAACCGCGCGCGAAGGAGCCCGGGTTGCGCGGGGCGAGGCCGAGCTCGGCGAGGAACTGGGGCTCCTTCCTCGCGAAGGTCCCCATGGTGGGCGGCGCGGCGGAAGGGTCGCTTCCTTCTAGAAGGTGGCTTCTGCTTTGGAAAATAGCTCTCCAAGCGCAGGCTTTAACAATGAATGGCTTATCCGAAATGAGAAGGTGGTGCTTAGTAACCGAGAACACTAGAATTGACTAACGCATTTTTTCTGTGTTTTTTCTATTATTCTTTTTACTCAAAGAATTGCTCAATAGATTACATGCTATATATAGACAACTAGACCTTATAATCGACCACTCATCCACTCCACACACATGAATCTGATTGACACCGATTACCTATCCATACCGAGCAGTTTGCCAACTGACTGAAGACTTACGTCATTCCACGACCACTCATACTGATGACTGCTATAGTGACTGGCTGCACACGACTGCTGCAGAGACCGTCTATACCTGACTGCCACAACGACCAACAAAACTGCTACAGTAACCAACAATTGTTGCAGTGCTGGCGGATGCTACAGTGACTGCTACCAAGTATGACATCTACAGTACTCCTCCGAGGATAACGTCTACAGTATTCGATGTATGTATGACTGATTTGCCACGACTACGAATATGGCAGCTATGACTGTGACCATGGTTGCTATGACTTCGCACACAGGCGCCATGACCACGGCGTTACAACCACACAGGCACCTCGACCATGGCGCTACGACCATACACACAAGCGCTACGACCACAGCGCTATAACCACAACCACAGGCTACGAGTCCTCCAAGCATGGCACTTTGATCATGCATGTCGTCTGAGCACCGATCAAGGTACTTCGACCACATAGGTCGTCTAAGCACCGAACGCAGCACTTCGACCACACACTGGTCTTCCGAGCACCGACCGTGGCACTTCGACCACACAGGTTGTCTAAGCACTGACCGCATCACTTTGACCACACACTGGTTTTTCGAGCACCGACCACGACATTTCGATCATACAGGTCGTCTGAGTACCGACCACAGCACTTCGACCACACACTGGTCTTTCGAGCACCGACTGTGGCACTTCGACCACACAGGTGTTTCGAGCACCGACCGCTTTAGTAGTCCTCTGACTGCAGCTCTGACCACAGCTTTGACCGTTGTAGCTACGACCATTACGACTTCGACCACGGCCGCTACGACTACGACCGCACGGTCCTCGGAGCTACAGAACTTAGTGTAGCTATAGTACTCAAGCTACAGTGCTTGGTGTAGCTTTAGTACTCGGGAGCTATAGTATTCTGTGTAGCTTTAGTACCAATCATAATGACATCACACAGGCTAGTCGTAACGATCACACATAAATTGATCGTATCGATCACACAAACTGGTCGTAACGATCACACACAGACTGGTCGTATGACACAGACTGGTCATAACGACCACACATTGGAGTACTCAAACACACTCGAGCAAAACACACATGCAACAAGATTAATCCAACAATCACCCCTTTAATCATATTGCATCTTTTTCACATAAGCACCAATTCGTCATCAGCATCCGCCACGACGAGATGCGCCTCCGCCGCCTCTCGTTCACCTCCTCATTCACAATTGCATTCCACATGCCCTGAGCACGCATGAACACCTTCATCTTCACAGCCCAAGTCGTATAGTTGCTCTTCGTAAGCATATGATATGGGAGGGAAAAGCTGCCCTCGTGCGCCAATGCCTTCGGCTCGCTCTCATCACCGATCTTTAGAATGCCCATGTTGTTGGTGGCATTTTTCGGCAAGCTCGAACGCGACATGGAGGAAGGTGTACACGACCAAAAGCACTGGTCCCCCAATGTAGGGATTAGCCCAAGAGAGAATTTAGGCTCTGCTGTGGACGGATCGGGACCGAGAGAACAAAGAGAGCCAAAGCCCTACTTTTCTTCTCGATCTACGTCTGGATAATCACCTAGGCTCTGATACCAGATGTTGGAAAATAGCTCTCCCAAGCGCATGCTTTGGCAGTGGATGGCTTGTCAGAGATGAGACCGATAAGGTGGAGCTTAACAACTGAGCTGAACACTAGAACTGAGGCATGATATTACGGTGTAAACTGACGCACCTTTTCCTGTGTTTTCTCTGTTATTCTCTAGCTCAAAGAACTTCTCAACAAATTACATGCTATATATAGACAACTGGGCCTCACAGCAGGCCACTCACCCACTCCACGCACACGACTCTGACTGACACTGACTACCTACCCATACTGAGCAGTTTGCCAACTGACTGAAGGCTTACGTCATTCCACGACCACTCGTGCTGACGATTACTATAGTGACTGGTTGCTAATCCCTATGATGATTAATGAATAAAGCCGGCCTTCGGCTAAAAAAAATGTAATGGCATGATAAGAGTTACATAGTTGGGCATAAAATAGTTAATACAGAAATAGGAAGGGCCCAAGCGAGTAACATAAGGCTAATTGGAACTTGAAAGGATTTCGTAGTGTAGAGGATGATGAGCTTACATCCCACAGATCTTGTCTCACCTGGACAGATTTGAGGTTGACGGGCTCCCTCTTTGCATCTTATACATATAGAGGATATAACGGATTGAGCTCTATCGAGTGCTGCAACGCACCCGTCACCTAGTTTTATTAAACTTTTAACCACAGTCTCTATCGCGTGAGAAATATTATACTAGCACGTCAGTGAAGAACTTTCCAATCTGGAGAACTTCAGTCGGTTGGTGTTTCTCCGAAAGCGATTTGTTCGTGGTTTTCAAGAGAACCATCCAAGTGTGCAAGCCCCTATTCTATTTTATAATAACTTCAGTCTAGTAGCATTTCTCGCAAAGCGATTTGCTCAAGGTTTCCATGAGAACCATCCAAGTGTGCAAGCCCTATTTTATTCCACCAAATATCATGGGCCAATGCCCTTTGTCCCATGCCATGATGCCAACAGTACCTGAAAGATAAGAATACCTGAAAGGTAAGGAGTAGTACAACAAAAATGAAAATGACAGAGCAGGTCACTGTGAGCACAGCTCACAAAGGCGTGCCGTGTGTGGATGCCTCTCCGGCTCTCCCCTGTCATCGTCCACGAAAAATTGTATTATACCCCGGTGACACAAAGGTATTTGTGTCACAAATCAACCGCCCGTGACATGTGACATGCAAGTAAAAAAATTTTATTTTTTACTGTTTTATACTGTAGCAAATCAATAAAAAATATTTCTAGTGCTTTCTACTGTAGCAAAACAGTAAAAATTTTATTGATTTACTACAGTACAAAATAGTAAAAAAATAATTTTTTATTACTGACATATCAACCGTCGGTTGGCTCATGACATAAAAGGCCTTTGTGCCACAGGGTACGATAGAATCTCTCCATCGTCCACAGGGAGCCGTGCTTAACTTGGGCTCCATGGAAACGTTTGATAGCAACAAGTTTTTTGGGTCAGAGCCGTCGGGGACATCACTCCTTGCAATAGCACCTCCCTTTTTTTCAGCAAAATATTCCTTTTCTATTCGTGAAACGGCAACGGCAAGATAAAAATCGTTTGTTCTTATCGCTCGAGCGCGCGGTGTCCCGTACGACACTTCCTCAGCGCAAGGCGTGCAACATGATAAACTATCTAAAAAGATTGAAGTTTGCACAGAGAGAATCGTGGAAAATATACTGTGCTATCATTGACCATTCTTGGTCAGGATTACATTACAATTTACAATGTACTCTCTGTTTTTCACGTGCACTTTCTCCTCCTCCACTTCTTTCGTGAGGGCGTTGCACTTTGGGTTTTGATGTTGTTGCGAATTCTCCTGAGCTAAAAGATTCTAAAGAAAAATCCTGGCCTAACTAGAGATTTGGCCGGTCAAGAACTGAGCACGTTGGGATCCAATATCCATGTATCGTAAGCTATAAAACTTCACTCAAGCCTGCTTACGTACCTTTCCCTATTCGGCCAGAAAGTCAAATCACAACAAATTTATCCAGACCGTGCCACTCCTAGGCCCGAAGTTTAGGGTCTGTTTGGTTCATGACCAGAAGTTGCCTAGCCACAAGTTAGATGTGCCATAGTTTTTAGGTAACTGTTTGGTTCACTGACGTAACTGTGGCATGCCACACTTTCTTAGCACCAGGCCCCACACGTCATAGACTCAGTTTCTTGCCAAACTTTGCCACAAGTGTGGCTTCGATTTTGTTAGCCATACTTTCTGTGGCAGCCACATATTACCTAAGCTTAGGCATAATAAAGTTAGGTACCAACCAAACAGGCCCTTAGTTGGACACAGTACATTTTCCGGCCCAACCGGTGCGGGAAGTTCAATCTGGTGCGCTGCCTGCTAATGTTTAGATCGATATTAAGCTTCCACATATACATGTTTCGAGTAATTGTTTGGTTTGATCTCTGGTGCTAAATCCGATTGTTTGTCTGGGCACCATCGGCATGCGTTACCCATGATTCGAGATCTAGAATTTGTTTGCTACTTTTTAGTAACCGTATGGTCGGATGAGTTGTGCGCGAGATTTATCTATCATGGAATTGTTGGTTGTGGCTGGAAATGAGACGATCTCAAATTCTTAAGGAACTTGGCACATTTAGCATATTGAGCTCAACTTGATTTGTGTGTAAGCTAGGTTGACAGGGTTTAGCTGACACTATTTTATCGTAAGAGTTGGCAGTTGACACTGTTTTGGCTTCTTACCCTAAGCATATTGGAATGAATATATCTTCCAATCCACCACACCTGAATTCATCGTTTATGAATATGATCCAACACTACTATCAGCAATTTTATCAGTTTGCTGCATCTACCAGTACTTCTTTCTTAACTTTGTTATGAATCAAAACTTTACTGTGTTTGATGTCTCATCGATATGCACAGATGAACAGGTCGATATGGGGGTCACCTTTGGGACAAAAGCACATGGAATCAGAATCAGAACAAAAAGGGAAACATGGTATGTAATTATGTATGCTCCATGCTCTAGCTATTGCAAATGTTTTGAAAATTTAAGCATATATAATTTGGGTTCAGTTTTGTAAGCATCATAACCACTAATCTTTTGTCATCTAGATATAAAATGTAAGGAGTAATTAAATAACTAATCATGCAATCTCTACACTTTTACACTCAAACATGCTTTTCCATCCTTACTTGAATTAGTTGGCCTTTTACTATATAACGGCTAATCTTGTATTGTGCCATAACCACTGCATGCATGATTGGAGGTAAAGATCTACACCTTCTGTAACTCTCAGTTTTTCACTTTTCTATCATGCACATGATTCCTTTCTCATATACAGTTTACTATACCTATATGGCAACGGCTAATGACAGCGGCTCAATATTGTTGATTTAATATGGTTCTTTAGTCCCATAGCAAAATATGAGCAATGAACTATTATACTCCATGTTTGTACTTTCTAGACAGACTATGCGTGCGCAGAGACGGTTCGTTTTACAAACATATTGTGTTTGTGCTAACAAGTTGTGGTTTTCGCAATAGCTGCTCACGCATATTTGACAGTACCTGATAACGTGCTTAAGAACTCATTGTTTGACCCAAAACGGTTGTCCCCGCCCAAAGCCAGTGGCCGCCGAAGCGTAGGTTCCCGTGCAGCTCGCTCGTCACGCGTCAGCTCTTAGTCCTCGGCGAGAACACGCCCAGTCGCGACTCGCGAGCAACAGAGGTAGCGGAGCACGGAACGCTTGCCATTTGCGGACACGCCACTCCTTCCTTCCTCCCTTCCCTACCCGGCGCTCCCAGCACGCACGCAGCCGAACAAAGTCCAAAAATCCCGCCCAACGCACAAGACTTCGGCCCTCTTTGTTTTTATCTTTTAACTTCTCCAAAAATCAAGATAAATAAAGTAATTTCTTAAAATAGATTTTTAAGTTTAAACTAGCATATGCCGTTCATATCAGCGTCTACCGCTGTCGCAAAAAAAACATAAACAGAAACAGTTAGTGGCAAGGAGAAAAGCTAATTTAGCGTAGGCATGAAAGCTCCACTCAACTTTTCTTGAAAGTTGTCAATACCGTACCGGAGGTTATACCAGTTTGATTCTTGGAATGGTACGTTCCATACCGGCGTATTATTTTGGATTTAATATAATAATACGAGTATATATTTATAGGTATATATTTGTTTAATTATATATACATCAAGTATCACTTATAATAGTATTTCAAATTCATAGTAATATAATCATATATAACATATAGTTCAATAGATAATATCATCAATTCAGTCGGTACCAGCCGGTATTTGATCGGTATCAAAACCGGTATAACCAGTATTGAGCCGGTATGATCAATATTAATCAGTATTTGGACCATATAATATTTAGCCTTATTTTATACCGGTTTCGATGACGGTACAGCAAATACCTGTCGGTACCGGTAAGATTACTTTTCTTCGCGGTCCCAGCGGAGCGCGCGCTTGCCGTTGCCGCCCGCGAGTACAACTGCAGTCTGCAGTACAGATCGTGCATCTGTACTGCGCGGCTGCCTGCGCGCACGCCTCGCCGGCTAAATTACTTGGGAGCCCCTGGCGTCGTCTGCAAGGTTGATGCCTAGTCTTGCTCGCCGCCAATTTTATGTTAAGACTCTGTAGGCTGCCTTGTTTTGTCACTTGCCCATGATTCCATTCGCACGTTGTCACGACGTGGGCGTGACTGACCAGCACAGCACAGCACTTGGTCAGGAGTCGGGAGAACCGGGCGGGGAAGATGCGCCACTGGAGGGGAGGGGATTAGGGGAAGGGACGAAAGGCAGGTTTCGCATGCACCTAGTGCCGGCCGGTTTTGGATCTGGCAAATTTGACCCTGCTTCATTCCGGAGGTCATCTCGAAACAAACACCCACGAGACAATTTGACCCTGCTTCCGTGCTTCGTTGCAAAGGTCATCTCGAAACAGACACCCACAAAACAGTTGAAAAGGCTCCGAGGATACATCCAAAGGTAGTAATTTCAAGTAGGGGTAATCCAAGAAAATTCTATCCGATTCTTTCCGATGAAATTGTTAGTGTATGTTCTAAAGACAATCATGAAGATGATTGCATCACTTATATATTTGTGATTTTTGGAATAAATGTTATTATGACTGAAAACAGATTGGATAGCGTTCAAACCATATTTTCATCCATATTTTTCTCGGATTCAAATATGAATCGGGCGAACGCCTGATACAAATATGGATCGGACAAATATCGGATACGAATTTGGATCGGAATGTACTCAAAATCAAATCGGATTCGACTATTTTCGGATTATAGTAATTATTCGTGGCCTCTCCTATTTAAAACATGGTACCAAATTATTTAATATTTTAACTTGATAAATAACTGACTCAGTGACTCTAACATGTAACTATGCGTTAAATATTGACAACAACAAATGAATCGTTCATTTCAAGTATTTGTATAATGCAGCTTTTGAGAACAGCTTCATATCCTACAACACAATGAAGTTTAACAAATCAATACCAGTTTTATAGTAATATTTATGCCTCGTTTCCTCTAGTTTATCATGTAATCATTGATCATTGCTGCCATTTTATCACTAATCCTAACTAACTCTAGATATATTGCAAATGAATCAGTTATAAATATATCAAATTTAGCTAAAAAAAGAATGCAAAAGCTTTATTGGGGAATGTGCCAAAATAAAAAATGAAATGCTAAATTAAAGCTACCATGATGATGGGCTCACGAGATGATCGAAATGCATATATAACATGTCTAATTTGAAAGTCAAATGCAAAAGATACGTATTAGTAAGTTACTCCTATTATATCTGCTAAATCTAGATATCCGACTCTGAATCCAGATCTTATTCAGATATCTAGATCCAAATCGCACCGACCCATACCAGGTTCGCATCTGCATCTGGGTATTTGGTATTCAGATCTGACATATCCGGATTCGGTAGCCAGATATATATCCGAGTAATATCCACATTTGTTTTTACCCCTAAATGTTATTATGTTCCTTGAATGAATTATTATTTATAAATATCAGTAAGTATGTGACTTATTGGTGAAACCCCTTATTTGTTATATGATATTATTCTAAAAGGATCCTTGGTTGGATGCCACTAGTCAGAACACTAGTAATTTATAAGACCGGCACATGTATTGATTAATCATCATGTTTCATCAGTCATAAATATGTAGATATCAAATCAATAATATATACACATGTTAGAAAACGTAATGTCCTTTCTATATAAAAGGAGAGATATCTCTAGGCTCTCAATGTGGTCGGATAAAGAAAGTTCATGGCCATACCACGAGTAGTCGAAGAGTCGACCACATGAACTTATGATCACTAGATCAGAAAAAGATTGAACAGTCCATAGATGACATGTTTCTCATTTATAGTTTGATCGGATATCGTAAGGCAAAAGAAGAATACACAAACAGGTTGATAGGTCTGACCGGATATAAACTGGTCATATAGAGATAATGACTGATCGTGAGTTAGTTGGACATATCATAGACTGGTATGCAAACTGGTCGTATGAAGGTATGAACTAGTCGTGACCATATACCATATGGTCGTAAGGAGTTATGAGCTGATCATGAGTAACTATGACCTGATTACGTATCATATTGCATAAGGTTCATTCAGATTGATCTTTATATATATTTGAAGGTCGATATGTCCTACTAGGGATTGCTACCAACCAGTGATCAGAAAGATATTTCTGAGTTACAACCAAGTACATATGAACCTATAGGATCATACACTTAATAGGTTGTAACAGTAAATGTCCGAATGATAGACTTCGAGTAAGATACGATCTCTACTCGTATTGGATAAGAATCCAGTCAGAGCCTTTTGAGTATGATACGATCTCTACTTGTATTGGATATGGATCCAATCGGAGTCTATATAAAAGGATGCATGGGCTATGGGTTGCATGCGTTAGAGACACACCCATGAAACCTTAGCCACCACCTCTCAGAACCTCTACTGTGCGCATTGGTGCTAACACATCGGAGCACGGTGTTCCATCCCCAAACGTGTGGACTTCAGTAGAGATGTTACTGTGACTACGGTTTTGATTGAGACGATCATGAGAAGGAAACAGTGAGCTCGTGAAGATCGACTACCGCTCGTGGATGATCGAGTACTTATACTACATCGACACACGTTATGTTGAATCGGGCTATTTCAACTCTTCTTTTGCTATAATATATATTTAGTGGTAACGATCCATGATATCTTACTCACATGGATTCCTAGTTTACGTGATAGAAAATTTTAATTTACGTTAGTGTAGCCTATCCATATCCCAACAAAAATAACCTACGTTTCTCTTACGAACCAGTAAACAATTCCTACTAGTATTTCCACAGTCCTACGTATGGTTGGAAAACTGACACAAATCTTTGCTTCTTGTTAACGATAACTGCACTAGTATGCTAAAATAGCTATTCTTAATCCTGTCTGTCAACAATGATGGATCTTATCCAGAAGAATAGCTTCTAAGTTAAAATGTTCAGTGTCCAAGAAGATAATTGAGGTTTAAAAATGACTGGTACGAGAGTTCTTATGCAAACAGATTAACAGAAGAGTACTCTATTCCGTAAGACACAAGGCATTGGTTACTATCCAAGAGCTCTTCTGTTTTCTCCCTAAATCCAAATTGACCCGGACGCGAAGAATGGAGCATGGCCTAGTGTGCCGGGAAACCCAACCTCCACATACCAGTGGCGCGAACGTAAAAAAATCCAAACCCCGTGCCCCAAAACGCACCTCGTTAATGAAGGTCGCCCCTTTAAAATCACACCGGTCTCTTCGCCGGCAATCCTTCTCCTCCTCTCCTCCGCCATCCCCGTCCCTGCTCCCCACCCCGCCGAAATCCCGAAACTGCCGTCGCCGCCTCCACCCCTGCGGCCACCATGATGCACATGACCTTCTACTGGGGCAAGTCCGTCACGATCCTCTTCGACGACTGGCGCACGGCCACGTGGACCGGCTACCTCCTCTCCCTCCTCGCGCTCCTCCTCGCCTCCGCCTTCTACCAGTACCTCGAGGCCTTCCGGGTCCGCCTCAAGCTCCTCGCCGGCGCCAAGACGGAGCCCCTTCCCCCGCCTGCAGGCTCCGACGCGCGGACCCCGCTCCTCGCGTCGGCCTCCGCCTTCGCCGTCGGGCGCTGGCCCGCGCGGTTGGCGACGGCGGCGCTGTTCGGGGTCAACTCGGGCCTGGGCTACCTCCTCATGCTCGCCGTCATGTCGTTCAACGGCGGGGTGTTCGTCGCCGTGGTCGTCGGGCTCGCGGCCGGGTACCTCGCGTTCCGCAGCAGCGATGGGGAGGACCTCGTCGTGGTCGAGGTCGACAACCCCTGCGCCTGCGCGTAGGGGATAGGGGTGGCTTGCCTGCATGCCTGTTGCCTCAGGTGTGGACCGTGTGGTTTCTCTTTCTTCATGTTGTATAACACAAGTAGTAATAAAATTATGTAGAAATTGAGTTGTGTGATGGGGGATCGCAATGTTTGTGTAATCTGGGGGAATTGTAGAATGCAGAATCGGAAAAGTTGCTGTCTTTCTTTCGACAAATTGATGAATCGATTCACTTGTGAACGAACAATGGGACGATCTCTTTGGTGGTTAATGAGATCAAATTAATGAATAATTAACCCCTAGAATGGACAGAATTTTATCCTTTTGTTTTAGTTGCGTTGTCACGAATCCAAGAATGTGCCGTCCCTGCGGGAAGAGAAGCAACACCTCTCCTGGAAGAAATTGAAAGTTAGATATTTGACACAGGAGGAACACCTTTCCTGGAAGAAATTCGATCATTGGAAAGAGGAATACTTGTCCTTTTTTGGCCTCCTTATGAATGGAAGGTGGCTGTCCCTGCGACTGCGAGTACAGGAAAACGAGAAGACATGGGGAACACCGTTGTTTGTGATCGGTGTAAAAGCGCAAATCTTGCCTTCGTTTTTTTTTCCCCAGTTTTGCTCGAGTTCATTGGCAATTCGCCATGCTTGCTTGCTGAGCTGTGGAGCTCTGCTTGTCTGGCGATCGATGTAGAACTTAATGAAAGGCCCGAAAGCATTGTATGTACTCTTGATTCAATCAGAACTTGGAGTAAGCTAAGAAATGTCTGTTCATGCCTTTTCATGTTTGGATTGCATTGTGATGTGATGTGGTTCACCGTCGTCTCAGATTGTGAAACGAGGGGGTTGGTTGGTCCTTGGCAGTTGGCAACCTCCGCTCACATGAACAGCTTGTTGCAGTGAGCGCTAGCCTGCTAGGTGCATTTCCGCATGAGTGGCGTGCGTGAGATATAGAGCGGCTAGGAGGTAGGAGTATGCTACGGTGATATTCCTTGGAAGGCTCGTTAGATCGTGTAGAACGGAAAGGAAGCCTTATTATTACCTTGTCGCTGTTCCCTGTATCTGCTTTGCTTATTGGATAATAGTACCACTTGCCTTTTGCCATCCTTGTTGGAATACATGTAGATTACACTAGCGTAGATTAAAATTTTTACTATATAAACCAAAAAACTATATGAATAAGAAAAAACGCGTGGTGCAATGAAAGTAAAGTTAAAGCGGCAGGTTCAACGAAACTCACGTCGGTATAGTGGAAGTAGTCGATTGTCTTCTGGCCAACTATCTCCTCCTTACGAACGTCCCGATTAGTGCCGTAGTCGCAGTAGCGCCTCTAACAAGGTCCATACGTATAGAATAAAATATCGTGTGTCGGTATGCTAGCACCAGCACGCACAGTAGAGGTTATGGGGTTTCGATGGGTGTCTCGGGATTCCTCCTTTAGCCCTCACATTTCTCTTTATATAGCCTCTAATTGGATCCTTATCCAATACGATTAGATATCATATCCAACTCGGAAAGGCTTAGGCTAGATCTTGATCCAATACGAGTAGAGATTGCATCCCACTCAGAGAACCTCCAACCAAATCCAATATGAGTAGAGATCGTGTCCCACTCGAAGTCTATCATCCGTACCCTTATCGTTCTAACCCGTTAAGCGCGTGACCCTGTAGATTCATATATATTTAGTCATAGGCCGAAAACTCCTTTTTGATCCATAAGTCGGTAGCGGTCCCTATCAAGCCATAACGACTCTCAAATATATATAAAGATAATATCGAACGAATCTATATAGTGCTCGTGTACCGATTTCTTTGTCTCATGATACCAAATCGAACTCAAAACAAGAAGCATGCTATCTGATGATAGCTTGATCCTTCACTCAAACCTATAGTGGATTACTCAGTTGTAATTGACTCCTCAACTATATTCGGCATGTCCATGCATTTTCTTAATCCTACCACATCGAGGGGCCTAGAGATATCTCTCTTGTTATATTGGAGAGGCAAATTTCATCTTTATCATACAGAATCCTCCTCATATTTTATAGCAAACTCGAAAGTTACCTTTATGACCATTCAGTTACGGAGTAATGTTTGGCAACCCCTAAGTAAACTATTATATATGTAGGAAACCATGAAGATTTTAGGTCTAAATATCCTATATACACTATGTATGAGATCAACTGATGATACTTAAGGATATAATAATTCCCTTAGTGTCTCATGGTAGATCAATTCAACACCATATTCTCTAATATATGTCCATATTATTGATTTGATATCTTTATATCCATGATCCGTAAAATATGATCATCAATCAATATACATGCTGATCTGTGAATCATAATTATTGCATAAAATGACATAAGATCAGGGATAACTTAGAACAACACCAAAACATGAATAAAGAGTTCCACGAACAAGTCACATACTTGTTGATTAATATTAAATGTATTTATTCAATGGACAGAATAACATATTATTCAAAAGACCATAAATATAAAAGTAATATAATCATCTCCATGATTGTCTCTAAGGCATATCACTAACAATCCCCCATTAAATGCTCTCCTTGTCTTGCTCGTAGATCTATAATGCTTGAAGGTGATGTAATGTTCGCCTTGGCTAGATTAAGCTTCAGCTTCCCTGACAACAAAGTTATAGACAAAGGCCAAACGGTGGTCTTGTTTCACCGCTTAAGTTTGAAGTATCTTTTAATTTGTAGGATTTTCTCGGTGTGTTTCTTCAGATGTTAGATTAAAATGTGTAAAAAATACTAGCTTTGCTTGTAGGATTTGTCCCATAAGCATGTTTACCAGTGTTGGATGTTTCTGTTTTGTAAAATAAAATGTTCTATATATATTTTGTTTTCATGTTCTAATAGTTCGTCCACAATGTTCCACGCATTAAGTTATAAGGTAGAATATGCCGATATTCTATGTAATTACTTCCAATGTTCCAACAACGCATTGGTGATTTTCCAACAGTCTATCGACGATATTTCAATAGTTTATCGATAATGTTTCACACATTAAGTTCTAAGGGGAATGTATCAATTTTCACACATTTTATTTTAATGTTCCAGTAGGTTGTCGACGATGTTTCAACAATTTAGCAATAATGTTCAAAAGAAATTAATTAGTAGAATAAATGAAAAATATTACCAGTACAAATCAAGACAATTAGTTGCACAAAATAAAAAAATATTAATAATGCAATGGTGGAAGAAATGACATGAGTAGGAGTGGACATTCGGTTTATTCGGTAAAAAAATATTTTGTTTTTTAAAGTTGACAACTAAAATGGAAAACCGAACCTAATTAATCAAATTATTTTGGTTCGATTAATTTGGTTAATCAAAATATGTACAACGCTTTAACGTATAATAATATTCTTAAGTCTAGTATTATCATACCAAATTTATTTTGAGCGAATGATATCTCTAGAAACTACTAATATTCTTTCTTTTAAGATGTTGAAAATACCTACAAAATGAAATAAAAATAGCCTTTATTTACTACAATTTCACATAAGGAAAAAATAATATTTTGATTAATTCAGGTTTTGTAACTTAAAAACCGTACTAAAAACCAACTAGTATAAAAATATAAAGCGCATCGAATACCATACACTGAATAAATCTTAATTTTTAGTTTGGTTCGGTATAAAAATGCTCACCCCCCTAGACATGAGGAGCAAAAAATATCTAGTACATTCATCGGTAGGAATGGCTGCAATTAGATGAAAAAATAAGAAGAAAGAAAGAAAAATAAAAAAAGACAGAAAAGAAAAGGCAACCGGATGAAAAGGAAGAATGACGAAGAAAAAATGAAAAGGAAATAAAAAAAGGATACGTCAGCTGTCTCCAGAGTCTAGACGTGTGCTCACAGCTGAGCTCGTGCAGGTGGGCTACGCTCCGCACCGCCTAAGCTTCTGACCTACGCGTGGGCTGCCGGAGTCGGACAAATGGCCACGCAAGTGCTATTGGGTGGTGGGCCGAGGGCGGGCGGCGCGATGCTAATTGCCGCGCGAGCGGCATATAGCATTTTGCGGCTATTTGCTGATGTAGCCTCTCTAGAACAAATCTCTGATGTTCCCACAAACTTCAGGGCCTGTTTTTTTTTAAGCTAAAGGCTATTACTTTTAACTCTAGTTTGTGATTTTTAATCTGTTCATATGAAAAATTACAGAGTAATAGAAACTCACACGTGATTTTTGTCGATATAAATAAAGTCAGTACAGTATGTACTGTAATTAATTAGTAGATCTTATCTTGAAAAGATACTCCATTTAAAAATTAGTTTCTATTGAAAAGGTCAAAAACAGAAGCTAAAATCTGAAAAATAACAAGGCCGAATTCATTGCAACCTGCGCTGATGTAAAAAAAAAAGAGAAGAGAAACAAATAAAAAGAGCGAGGAAACCTGAGATCATGCGGCCTGCCCTGCTCGGCGTGCGAAGCGTAATGGTCTTGCAGAAAACCAGCGGTGCAGAGGTTGGCCTTCCTGTACTCCCGGCCTTGCGAGAGCTAGGCCTGGGCAAAATACCAGCTACCCGTTATTCGTATCCGAATTATTTGGATCTGAACCCGAAATACCCGAATCCGAGGTACCCGATCCGAAATTCGGATAGCGATTCTGATTACCCGAAATTAGTTTGGGTAGTTCGGGTAATATCCCCCGGTACCCGAACTACCCGAATTACCCGAATTGTCTGTAAATTACCCGAATTGTCGGGAAATTGTCTGTAAATTACCCGAATTATCTGTAAATTACCCGAATTGTCGGGAAATTAGCTGGTTTTCTGTAAATTTGGGTATATCGGGTATACCCGAACCCAAACCCGAATTATCGGGTACCCAAAATTGCGGGTAGTGTTTTTTTGAGGCTAATATCGGGTAGCAGTTTTCATTACCTGAATTTCGAATTACCCGAATTACCCGACCCGAAAAATTCGGGTAACCCGAACGCCCAGGCCTAGCGTGAGCGCAATTTTGGTAAGAAAATTAAATCGAGTCTGGATAAGCCTTGCCTTGCCCGGCCGTTGGCCTTACCGGCTCTGGAGGGTCATCTCTGCTTCGCGCACATTCTTTTCTTCACCAACTCCAGCTCTGCAAGGTCATCTGTACTTGCGCACATTCTTTTCTTCACCTACTCCATGCATTGTTCATGCATTTTGGTTGGTCAGGCTGACCTTTCTCCTACGCCATGCATTGTTCATGCATTTTGGTTGGTCCAGTTGACCTTTCTCGTGGTCCTTCAGTGAGTAATGCCAGTAGAAAATGTGAAAGTAACCGATAAGTAGTGTTTCATTTTCCAAAACAGTGTTTGGTTTATTGTGTGCGCTGATCGATCTCACCGTGTTTTAAAGTTGGTTGGACTGACCACCGTGAAGCTTTCATGCCTAGTACTCAAAAACAGGCAATTACCGTACGAAAATCACACGAACGTCTGTATCCACCGTGAAAAGTTGTACGGAAGAAGTGAGCGCGACATGATAACGAACAATGCATGTTAACAGTTGTACGATGGTAACAGTATCCTTTTGTTGTGGTTCGTATGAACCACACATATAACGATGCTCAAAACTGCATGCAGAAGGAAAAAAAGCATAAAAAGTTCACCAAAAATCAAGGAGAAACTTTCGTGATCGATTTCAACGGTTTGAACGGAAATACTAATTTCATTTCACTAAACATTGATTTCACCACCTTTTGAACGGAAATACGTGGGAGAAATTTTACAAATGCAACAATCATATCCCAAGATACGTGGATATGGCGAAGCAATCTAACGACGCACCTACCAGCCCGGCTGCCGCCTTCTTTCCTCAGCGGATATAGTAGTGAGAGTTGCACCTCAGCACAGTGCGGGCGACCACGGGGGGCACGGCCACCGGCCTCGCCGGCGCCACCTCGCCAGCCGCCTCGACCTTCCTCCGCCCCTTTGTGGACTCCACGGCGGCGGCCTCGGCGATGAGCCCTCTCATCACGTCGGCGTAGCACTCCCTGACCCGCGCGAGCGCGCGCCGAGACCTCAGCAGCAGCGACCTCAGCCGCAACCGCGGGATGAACCTAAGGAGGAGCGGCTTGCGGCGCCGACATGCATCCGCCGCCTCGCCGAGGCGCGCCACCGCCATCCTCCGCCGGCCGGCGGGCGCGACCCGGTCGCGGCCGGACACTCGGAACAGCATACGCGAGGGATATCCCCGTGCGGAAGGAAGAACTGGTCAGAGAGAGGTGATCACTATGCGCCGCGCACGGCTTAACGCAGATAGGATGAGCTTATGTGGGCTTGCGGCTGGGCGAAAACTGTTGGCAGGTGCACCAACCGAACTGGTCGGAGGCGCTGTGGGTAGAGCATCAGCGTCGTGCTGACCGCCGACTGCCACTGTTGCTATTCAAACAGCGGCAACTGGCACTAACAAAAGACACTCAAAAACCTAACCATCCTTCCTAGTTCCTACTATATGGATTGGTAGTTAGCGGTTGGGCAAAATACGCATACGAACTTTTTTTTCCTGAACAAAACATGCTGTGTGAAGCAAACATGTAAATGCTACGAAATTGAGCAGGCGACTAGCTTTCTCCTTTGAAGGAAAGTCTAGAGTTGTCATTTTGGCAATGTTAATCCTCATCTATGGTGTGCTAGCCCATTCACTTGTAATCAAGAAATTATTACATTGTATGTGCCAATTAGTTTATTTAAAAGCTTCAGCCGTTGAGAAAAGTTGACAATATTCTTCAACATAGAAAAGTTGGCTCTATGGACTAGTTATGGAGGTCCTTAACAAGATTCTGCAAAAGGCAAGCATAGAAAATTTGTTGTAGCTGTTAGGCCATAGAGCCATCAAGTATAGAGCTTCCTTCTATGCAGATGATGTGATATTGTTAGTCACACCATCGCCACAAGAATTTGACATGATTAAAAGGATTATGAAATTATTTGGGACTGCTTCTGGATTGCATACAAACCTGGATAAATGTTCGACGACACCAATTTGTTGCTCAGAGAATGACCTGCAGGTGTCAGCTGAGAGTTTGAATTGCCAAATTTCAGATTTTTCTTGCTCTTACTTAGGACTACCTCTCTCAATTAAACGCTTAAAGAGGGCCCATTTACAGTCGATAGTTGACAAGTTTGTGTATTGCCGAAAAAAAGAAGTTTACCTTTTTGCTCGAGTTCGGCTCAATTGGAGCTTGAACTTAGCTCGAATCGAGCCTAGAGCGAGCCAAGCTCAAGCGACTCATGAGGCTCGAGCTTTGTTTAAATCCTACCAACATGTTCTCTCTCAACTCTCAAGGGGTAGAAATTCTCATGTTAATCAGAGAAAAAAGAGAAAGATCAACGCCGTTGATCGTGGTGGGTTCATATTATAATGGTCTAGATTAAAGAAAGAGTTCATATCAAGTAAAACTCAAATAATAACTGAAATTCAGAATAAAAAATAAATAAAATTAGCAATTTGATTTCCATACAAATTCCAAAGTAAAATATATAAATAAAATAATTTAGAATAAAAAATAAACTAAAAACAACAATTAAATTTGTATATGAATTCTAACAAAAAGTACCTAAAATTCGGAATAAAAATAAAATAAAAGTAGTAATTTTATTTCAATATGAATTCCAAAGTAAAATATCTAAATAACTATAAATTAGATAAAAATTGGCAATTGGATTTGCATATGAATTCCAACTAAACAAATTGAAATAGATAAACAAATAAAATTTGTAATTTAATTTTCATACAATTTTTAAGTAAAATCATTAAATTAAAAAAATTTAGAATAAATTAAATAAAACTAACAATTTGGTTTCCATACAACTTACTAAGTAAAATCCCTGAATAAACATGATTTAGAACAAAAATTAAACAAATATTCAAAACAATAATTGACATTTAGAAAAATATAATAAAATTAGCAATTTAATTTTGATACAAAATCCAAATAAAAATCCCTAAATAATTATAATTCCTAATAAAAATAAATAAAAATTAGCAATGGGAGTTGTGTACAAATTCAAACAATAAATAATTTAAATTTAAATTTAGAAAATAAAAGAAATTTTCAATTTGATTTCTATATAATTGCAAAAATATAGTCCCTAAATAACTAAAATTCAAAATAATTTAACTAAAATTAGCAATTTAATTTGTATACGACCTCCAATAAAAAGCAAATAAATGTTAAAAATAAAAGTTATAATAAAGGTAGCATGAGTTGTATCGGAGGAGACCATGAAAGGGTGCAATGGTGCCGATTTATCTAATAAGAAGGCATTGGCCCATCAGGAAGCGAAGAACAAATGCGACGGTGGGGGAGATGAGGACAATGTCGTATTGCCTACTTAGCTGTTTGACAAGGAAAATATCGTGCTACTAGCCGAAGTTGTTGAAGAAAAATACCAAAATCAAAAGAGCTAAGGGCCACGATGATGAGTGATCAGCATCAGCATTATTGAGAGAAGTTAGTGTCTAAATAAGCTAAATAATGGGAAAGCGTCAGTAGAGAGGAGATGCAGCTTTGCATTAAAGATGAGTTATAACGATATGAGGCCATCAGATAGCTAAAAGCGTGCCATGACTGGTGAGGATAGTGATATCATCGAGGATGATAAGAAGATTCTCTATATTGTCAGACATGACTAAAGCAGACATGCACGCACCAGTGAAGATACAAAGTCGCCGTGGTTAGTGAGGAAGCCATAATGTTGAGGTGGCCAATATCTAAGAAGAGATGCGATCAACACAAGAGAAGAGGTACATTAAACACGTATAATATCATGCATGTGTGTATTCATATATGCATATATATAAACAGAAGCATAGATGTATAAAACAGAGATGGTGCAACCATAGGAAATAGGCTTAGGACCACCCGCGACAGCGTGATTGGTGTCCTTGGTAGGGGTCAACGACGGTTTCACATTTATGCATGTTTGATGTTGTAATGATTATCATCAAGTAATAATTAGAAAAAAAGATATAACTATGTGGAGTACTGTGTTGGAATAGATAGCAACGAAAAAATTGTATTGGAATGGGTAACAACTAAGAGGGACAGATCAAAAATTGGACATGCTGTTGGAGGTTGAGGTAGAAAAATTGTAGTGACGAGAAGTAATAGAGGACACATGGTTTGGTAGGGTAGGTAGCGTGTGAGGGATTATAAATTTAAGGTAGATTGCCTATGGTGCATCGGTGTATTCGTGAGCCATATACTCTAATACCATATAAATTAATAAGATAATTTATCGCATATATAATCAACATATTACTTTAAGATTAAATAGATGTACATATGTATGTATACATTTTTTTTTTGAAAAGAGTAACTAAGCAAGGAAGAATAAGGACATGGAACTACATGATCCATGCATAATGGAGAGTGCTTACGTTTTTAAGAATCTCAACAGCACAGTATGCTCAATGATTTTCTTCCATCATGGTTGTAGTTCAATTACATATTTGCATTCTTCAATTTATATTTTCTTTCAAGTTTTTATTATTATTTATAATGTTTATGATGTCTTAAAATTTTAAATAACCTAAGAGATATATAAAAATATTATTAAACATTTAAGCTATATCATTTGATATTAAAACTTTAAAATAAATCTAGTTGTACAAATACGTGGACCATATTGTTAGTTATTATAAAAAAATTAGTTACTATAGAAAAATAATTTTTAGAAGCTCAGAGGAAGAGGCTGATCCCGCGGGGGTAAACTAGGCCGTGACAAGTTAGTCTGCGGCGCCGCGCGCTAGATCAGGCCTCACGAGAAGCGGCTCCGTGGGCCGGTGGGGTAAGAGGGTAGCGGTGTGGGTGGGCCGGGCGTACGCGTACCAGCGTGCACAGGTTGGGCCTCAAACGCGTGGAATCAGGCCCATATTTGGTAGCTTGGCTGCGCTCGGGGCATTAAAGTGTCTTTTTTGGTAATCCATACGAGAAGAGGCTGAAGAACTATTCAAGAATTGAGTGCAGATTGCGTATGCTGCTTCGGCACTGGCCTTGCCCGCCGATTCCATGGAGGCAAAGAGCATGACTTAAATACTAATGTGAGACATCGTCGTGCTCCATGCCCTGCACCAGGTTGGGTTAAATTTGCATCAGTATCTTTGTCTAAAAAAAATTTGCGTCAGTGTCGCCTTTAAAAATATCATCTGTGAAGTCAGTGGAGGTGATGTGCAAACTAAAGATTCTCAGATCCAACTCGCTGTATTGCATTATATATTGCAAACTAAAGATTCTTAGATAGATGCAACTTAAGATTCTCAAATCCATCTCACTACACATGCTGCATACATTTGGAGTATAATACATTTCGTTCACAGTTTCAAATTGTAAGTCTTTATTTTAGCAGACATCTCTGCATGCTGCAACCAGTGTTCTGTTTGCTGCTGAGGGCATTTTGGGAATTTTCTATTTGAATTTTTCGATTAAAAAGGAGAAATGTCATTGAGAGAGAGAAAGAGGATAAGAAGCCTCTCGTTCATTCTGTTCGCTAGATTGAGAGGGAGTTAGGGATTGATCCGCTCCCTACCTCCCCAACTTTAGCGTCCTCGGCACTAGCTATTGGAGGCGCGGCCCTCCTCTCTCCATCTTCTTATACCAGTTTGGGTTTTCCTCCCACAAGTACTTTGAGATCCAATCGAGTTTCTCCATCTCTCATCTTCCTCCTTCACTGAGCGATTGCTCTAGGCCTCTAGGGTTTGAGCCAAATCCAAGCGGCTGTGACGGTGTGTCTTTGGTCTTGGGTTGTGGCTTTGTACTGTCTTTGGGATGTGGCAACGCCGATTTTGCTGGCTTGGAGGTGGTCCCGTGGTGGTGGTGTTCTTGCACGGTTTTGTTCGATCGTGTTGTGTTTGTGTGTTTTGGCAACCTTAGTGCTTTGCTAGTGCTAAGGTTAGATCTTATGCGGCATTCTCCTACCCTCGACCTCACGTCTGTGATGTTAGACAACTTGTGTGGGTGGCTTTGTATCTCCGAGAACCACGCTGTGGTGCAAATAGTAACGATAGGTTTTTTGGAACAACGTTAATTTTGGCGTGCCTAGCCTTGCTGCCTTCCGAATGCATTTGAGTGCCATCACCTCATGAGTTGTCTTCAGTTCTTGTTGTTATTGTGCATTTATAAGCTATTCTAGTGTACTTTAGTATTTAATAATTGAATCACTAGTTCTGAGAGACAATTGCATGATAATCTATAGGATTAACGTTTGCTCGACGATGATTCGTGGTCTATATGAGATTAAGATGATGTTTTAGGATTTCTGCTAGTACTTTGAGAAGTTGGCAGCCACTATTGGTGTTGTTCTGGTTCTTACCATAGCTTTAATCATTAATCTACTTGTGATGCTGCTCGTTGTTGCTTCAGTTAAGCTTCTGCGATACACACACATGTATATATATACATGTATGCATGTGTATACATACATACATATGTGTATATATATGCATACATGTATATATATTATACTCATATACTAATTCTAAGATACTCCAATGCTAGTCACATGAAAAAAAATTACAAAGTAGCACATGGTTTTTGGTATATTTTGCTAATACCTTCATATTCATACATAAAAAGAAGTGTGTTCAAAAAACTGTATACCACCTTAAAAAAGTATACATACTGCTTAGATGGTATTATATACTCAAATACTACACGTACATACTCTCTGTTGTGTTAGATACTTCTTACTTTGTGAGATACGACATAGGAAGTACTACACCTGGGAGTACAAAAAAGGCTTCACGTGCACGCGCGCACACTAACCAGTGCACAAGTGTAAAATAAGCGTGCGCCCCTAATTGACCCAACCAGCTAACCGTTTCACCACCCCACCCCAGGCTTAGTTACTAGTATTTGTTAATTATCGTAAAGTTATTATTGAATGTACATCAAGTTATTGTCTATAATATTTGCCGTTATTTTCGGTTACGTATGAAGTTATCATCCATATGGAATGAAGTTTCCATCCTCATATTGAAGCCCCGCCAACCCACTCTATTCTGGAAAGTTAATTTCGGTTACGCATGAAGTTATCATCCCCATACGAAGTTATCATCCTATGGTGAAGTTACTATCATATGCAATCAAGTTATCATCCATTGTAATCGAAGTGACTATCGGTAGTGAGTGAAGTTATTGTCGAATGCACATAGTACACAACAGGTAATAACTTTTCTCACAACAGACAGTAACTTTACTCACAATAGGCAGTAACTTTCCCCACGGCCGAATCTACTAAATTATCACATGCGTGCAGTAGTACAGTTGACGTGGGGACTTTTTTTTTTATCTTGTCTACAAACTAAAAATACAATAACTCTTTTATGGAAAGTTCGATCTGCGATCTGTTTGCGTCATTGTATTCAAAATTACGAGCTTAATAAAACAATATTCATGTTGAATATGTTTCGACGCTGCGAAATTCATATTTTTTTATACTAGTCACAAGTAAGTAACTTCATATTTGTTTGATAGTAACTTCACGTATAATAGTTACTACTGAATCAACACAGCTTGCACTAGGAAGCCAGGCAGTAGGACCTGCATGTAGCATGCGTGCAGGCACTGAGTAGCGCTACCGTACACACACACATATGTGTGTGTAGGAAGCCTATTTCGTACTTTCGGGAGTACATACTCCCACGTCCAATATACCACATAAACAAATATACAGAGACGGTAAGCTGTCCAAAATCAATTCTGGATGGCGAGCCTGGCAAACAACTTGCATTTATTAGGTGCCCAAACTTTTCAAACTAGGGAGCTCATAGAGGTTACTGTTGCCCCCAAGAATTGCGCCTGGTAGGCTGAGGTCGTATTATAAACTCCATTGGGGTAAGCTTCCATATGACCGTGTCCTTCCATCCTTGCTGTAGGTTCAACGCGGCAATGTGGCTCCCAATCACAATCAACTCTTGAATGTACTGAGTTGTTGGTCCGATTTTCCAATTTAAGGGCCTGTTTGGGAGAGCTCCACCAGCTCCAGATCCACGAAAACAGCTCCACTCCACGAAATTTTACCCAAACGCTCCAACTCCGCGAAATCTGGATCCACCAAAAAGGGTGCTCCACCGTGGAGTTGGGTGGTAATTACCCACCAATACCACTGGTTACACACCCCATCCCACCAAAAGTGGCCATTCCCACCAAAACCACAATTTCGTGGATCTGGAGCTGCTGTACAAGCCAAACACTCCATGGTGGGATCCCAGATCAACGATGGAGCTGCTGCTCCAGATCCACGTTTTCAGTGGTGGAGCTCTCCTAAATAGACCCTAAGTCGTGCATCCAGATGCTCCTTGTGAGAGCCACCTGTAGGGTGCGGTTTTTTCTAGTAGAGGTTCTGGCGCTCGGAATGCATGTTAACTTGTACTCTTAAAGGAAAAGACGAAAGCTACTGCTTTCTAACGCATACTCAGCAAACAAGCCCACCTGCATCACAGCGTTCACTACACAGTTTGATATTGAATACCTGTGTCTCAGTTATTAGCTTGTGGTCCAGCGGTCCAATATTTTGAAGTACTGAAATTATTCCCTTTCGCCTGAAGTTCCGTATTACAACAGTCAGTCTTGAATCTTGATGCTTGTATTCGCAATGGTTCTCACCATGGAATGTGCATATGTTCTTAATCAAATAGCCGGGTTAGGTTACTAATTTTTTTCTTATCGATGTATTTTTTTAGTGAAGTATATGATATTGCTCTTGAAGTTGAAATAGCTGACATGGAGGGCTACATTCTTATAATGAAAGTATATGATATTGCTTTTCAAGTTGACATGTTTGCCCAGCATTGGACTACTACGTAACTTTGTTCATTGTTAGAAGCTAGTTCTTTTACATTTTCTTTTTAAAAAATTCTTTTACAAGTTGCTAATGTCCTCATAAAATACTTTTCAGGGTAAATGAGTTTGTTGGTATAAAACAAGACCCACTAATACCAATGTACGGCCTCTTGGACTTGATGTTCCAATTCCTTTTAAGCATGCACATTGTTTGTATGACATCCATTTTTATTTTCCAGAAAGAAAAGTAGGCATACAGATCCTGCCGTCTTTATTGGTGGATCAGGTTTGTGTTCCCTTATACATTGCTTTCAGGGATTGAGTGGCAAGAGTATATATTCAACTTTTAACAAATCTTCAAAGCGAAAATACACTCTGGTCAGTCAAGCTGACTCTGCGCTGAACAAGAGCTCACATCTTCAGCAAGGGTGCGTAGAACTTTTCCAGCAGATCTTCTGCTAACCAAAACTACGATTTACAGTTGAACAGTGGCATAGTAAATATCAATCGAGACGTGACAACTTGATAAGAGCGTTTACTCAGCTTCCAGCAATCCCTGGGGGATATGATCCTCTGGGGGTAAAAAGTGAATAAGCATACCAGTAGGTTGCAATATTTCTGCTTGAAGAATCCATATTAATATATCCATAATGATATTTTATTTCCACGACCTCTGGTTTCTTTGGAAAATTGATACAACAACATGACAGCGTAGTGTCGTTTTCTAGCAATCCATCTTAGTAAAGCATAATTTGCCATTTTTACTCAGTAATATGTAATTTGTAGCACTTACCACTCCAACAAAATAATTGGTGTTAAATGCCACTTTTTTTAGTACTGCCAGTGACATCAGCTTCCTCCTTTTTATGAGAATACTGAGGCTATTTGTTGCTTCTGCAGTCAAGCGTCATTAAGTGTTTTAGGATGGCTTCCCTTATCGTAAGATGTACTTTACAGAATGTTCTGTGATCAGATGTGAAAATTATTTTAAAATAGCTTCATTGACCCAAACAAAGCCTGACTATACACCCAGGCAGTATGTTTGTCTTATGTCGATAGTTATCTCACAGAATTTTTCAAGAAACATTCCATTGCTGTAGCAAAATGCACTTTGGGAGTTAATTCTTTGTAATTCTAAACGCTTGTTTTCAAATGGCATCGTACTTATCAACCCTGAACTCATCGTCTTCGTTCTAGTAGAGCATGCAAGCATTTTCCAAAAATCAAACACAATTGTCTTTATTTTGTACAGATTCTAAGTGAAAAACTTGGTTTCTTCTTGATAAGGGTGCCATACCCATCTGTACGGCCCAGTTCTGGTAGCAGTGTTGAAAAATTCTATTACCTTGTCTCGTTGAACTTCTGGCAAAACTATCTGTACTATGACAACACTGATCTTACATGGTAAAAATAAATTTTTTGCAGATCGAAATTATGCATCTGCATGTAATGGTTTTGTTGCTCCAGCCAATGCTTAAGTGCAAAAGACCTAGTTGCTTCAATTGTTCTAGCTGTTCATGCTGCGACGAGTCATGCTGCAGGCCGAACTGCAGCTCGTGCTGTGACGAGTCGTGCTGCAAGCCAGCGAGCAGCTCATGCTGTGAAGAGCCGTGCTGTAGGCCAAACTGCAGCTCGTGCTGCGATTTATCATGCTGCAAGCCGAGCTGCTCATGCTGCAAACCAAATTGCTCATGCTGTAGTACAAACTGCAGCTCATGCTGCAAACGAAACTGCAGCTGGTTCAAGATCCCTTCATGCAGGAAACCAAACTGCTCATGCTGTAGTCCAAACTTTAGCTCATGCTGCGATACATCATGTTGCAAACCAAACTGCAGCTGCTTCAAGATCTCTTCATGATGCAAATCCCGGTGCAGCTGCTGCAGCCTTCTGAGCTGCGACTGCAAACCTAGTTCCTGCACAAGCTGCAGCCCTTGCGGTCAATGCAAACCGGAATGCGGCTCGTGTTCTAGCAATTGCCGCGACTGCAAACCAAGCTGCAGTTGCTGCAATGAACAGTGTTGCAGCTGCGCAGATTGCTGCTCCTGCTCATTCCCTCGATGGTCAAACTGCTTCAGCTGCTTCAAGTTATTCAAATGCTCCTGCGCGGGTTGCTCAAACTTGTGTAAGTGCTCCTGCACACAATGCTTCAACTGCCAGTCGTCGTGCTGCAAGGGACAGCCTTCTTGCTGCAAGTGCCAGTTATCTTGCTGCGAGGGGCAGCCTTCTTGCTTCAAAGGAAGCTGCTGCTGCTGTAGATCGTGCTGTCTTCCAAAGCCGTCATGCCCCGAATGTTCTTGTGGTTGTGTTTGGTCATGCAGAAAGTGTACAGAAGGATGACGATGCCCGCGGTGCCGTAATCCGTGCTGTGTCAGTGGATGCTTATGTTAAAATAGACCTTTTGTAGTAGCTGTTTTTTGTGCTTGTTAGCTGCCACGCCTTGGCATCAACAATTTAAGGCCCCACTCATTTCAACTTCAGCTTCTAGCTTATTTTTACTATTCATAAATTTTGTCTTTTTCTGAATTTTTAGCTTTTTGTGCTTTTTTGCTAGTTCTTTTTCCATATTCATTCGCGTTGTCCGTAATGAGCTAACATATTTTTTATTTTTAAAATTTTTAAATTTAATTACTCTAAATAAGTCACCTTCAACTACAATAAAATTTCAGCCGTAAAAATGCAATTTCAGCCATAAGCCACAACTTTTCAGCCCAACCGAGCGGGGCCTCGTCTATTGGTTTATAGAGATCTATGTCAAAAATTATATTCTTTGCTTTTTATCTTTTTTAATCAGCTAATTGGAAAGAGTCAGAATCACGGTACACATAGGGCCCACGCACGGTCTCCTATCCTTTCACATGTTCTCATCCTCTCTCATCTCTCTCCGGTTTGTCTCATTCTCTCTCTCTCCCGATCTAGATGGTGGAGTAGTTGGTGCACACAATCTAGCGGCATGGTGGCTTCTTCATCAACTCCGGCGATGAAATATGCACTGCGGTGGTTGGCGAGTGTTCCGATTAGGCGGCGCGGCGGACCCGGGCAGTGAGGCCGCCATGATTCTTCCTCAACACTAGCTAGCGCAGGACATGTGGCCGTGCTCGGTGATCTGCAGATCCGTTCCGACACGACGTGCACTAGCGTTGCCGAGGTCATCCGACCTTACCGCTGTTGGATCCGCCTCCCAACCTCGCCGCTACCATCTTCCTCCTCCTGCGCCATCGGTGCATGTCGGATCCGGCCTTCCTTGCCATTAATGGCAGTGGATCTGTCCCTCCCTGACCTTACCGTTGTCAGATCTGGCCCTCCCCAACCTCGCTGCTACCATCTTCCTCCTCCCTGCCATCGGTGCATGTAACACCATGTACCTCCTCCGCCTATCGGTGCTCCACCCACCGGTACATCAGATCTGGCCTCTCCGTGCGAGTTGGTGTGGCCCCGATCCAATCTAGGCGGCGACAATGTCCTCGTGGTACGGTGGGGAGGGTGTCCTACTCCAGATCCGTCGAGGAAGCCGGGATATGGCCGTCGTCCCTAGAGTGCTCCAACCATGATGTCGAGGTTCACAACTTGGTCATCATCATCGGCGAGGTGCTCTGCACTGGTGCACCATGCCATGTACTACTCCAATCCGCTCCAGTCTTCAGCTATGGCGTGAACTCACGACTAGGTTCTTCCTCAATGATGTACACCTCCGCGTTGCGTTCCACTTCATCAATGACCTCGAGGTACACCTCCAAATCCACTGAGCATTGAGATACACAATCTAATCCTCCCCTGTATTTGTACTTCTTCCTCAGCTTCGGTGTACATCTATCTACCTTCCTCTGACCCGGAAACGTGCTTCTTCCTTATCTCCGATGCACAATAAACCTTCGACGGTGATGTACATGTACAATAGGAGTAGTATGGTACAATGTTTCTTTTAGTGTACATCTCTCTCCCTCTCTGTGTCATCATTGATGTGCACCGATAGTCGTGTCATCGTCGAGGTCCACCGTCGGCTGGTGCATCTCCTCCGTTGATGTGCCCGAGGTGCTTCATTCTTGCCAGTGCGCGACGGAGTCTGCATCGGTGCAAGTCTTGTCTGCATCAGAAGGTGCAGTCATGGCGAGGCGTCGCAGAGAGAGACCGGAGGCGAAGAAGAACGAGATGGATTGGCGAGGCTAGGATCGGACCTTAACTGATACCATGAAGGCGAATTGGAAGATCGCACTTAAGGTTTCCATTGATCGGCATGAGCATATAAAGTACAAGATGTAGCCGAATTAGTTGAGATACATGCCAAAAAAATAGAACGGCTAAACATGGAAGCCTATCCTTGATTTCCTCCGGGCTAATCTCCTTGCCTTGCTTGCCGCTTGGGCTATCTTCGGCTGGAAGGCATGCATGTTACGTGCAAGGGTAACGTGCCTGCCTAACAAATAGGAGTAGTATGGTACAATGTTTCTTTTAGTGTACATCTCTCCCCTCTGTGTCATCATTGATGTGCACCGATAGTTGTGTCATCGTCGAGGTCCACCGTCAGCTGGTGCATCTCCTCCGTTGATGTGCTCGAGGTGCTCGATTCTTGCAGTGTGCGATGGAGTACCGTTGTACATCTCTCTCTCTCTCTCTCTCCCTCTCTATGTCCAGTGTATAGTGTTGTAGAATTAGGGTGGGAGGTGGACTATAGAATTAAGGTGAGCGGCGGTAGTGCCACTTGCCATGGGCTTAGGAGAGAACAGTGGGTGGGCGACGAGCAGCATGGCACGGCGACCAAAAGAATATCAAGGTAGGTGGAGTCGGTGCCGTGACAACGAGAGCGGCAGTCATGTGCATAGAGCTTGGGCCAACAGTGATGGCTTCAGGATTGACTAGGGCGGCAGAGTGAAAAGGGAGCTAGAGGAGGAAGGGGTCTAGAGGTTGAAGAAGAAAGAAACGCGCAAATGGATCCCCTTCCATAAAGAAACACATCTAAAAATAACGTAAACAGAGACGCTGACCCCTAATGGAAGAAGCACAATAGGCCCCACCACCCACCAACCCGCCCGACGGCAGAAACTTCATAATCTCTCTCTTCGGCTGGACCGGAGCACTGTAGCCGGAAATCTCTTTCCTGCCTGGTGGAGTTCGGGCTCCCGCCCGAAAACCGCCCCAACGGGCTCCAGCCCGAAAAAACTCCCACCTTGCTGTTGCTGCCTGCCTCATAGCATTATTCGTTTATAAGAAGGCGGCGAGGACCTCAACGGAGGCAGTGCTCCACGCTAAAACCTTCGATTATCCCTTTCTCCTTCGCCTTCGCCCTCCCCACCCCGCAACTTCTCGTCGCCTGGTGGAATCCGCAACAATGATGCATCGCAGTGTGGGATTGAACCAGCGCCCTGACGCATCCACCCCAAATCCTCCTCCGCCGCCACCGACCGCCTCCGCATCAAGACTCGCGCGCCCCCATTTCCTCGTCCTGTGCCTCGTCATCGTCGCGTTGCCGTACGCGGAGCAGCTCGCGGCCGCCCCCCGTGAGCTCCATCTCCACCCGGCCATCGTCGCCTGCATCGTCCTCGCCGTCGCCGCGCTCTTCCACTGGGCGATCCTCTCCCTCAGCCTCCTCCTCGCCCGCCGGCCAGCCGAGGAACAACCCAAGCTGCAGCCTCGCCAAGCCTCTACCACAACCGCGCCGACCGCCCCCGCATCACGACTCCCCCTTCTCCCATTCCTCGTCCTCGTGCTCGCCGTAGTAGCTGCAGCGGCCGCTGGGCCCGCCGTGGCGGCAGACGCGATCTATCTCCCCCCGAACGCGGCCGTTTGGGCTTCTCTGGCGTTCGTCTCGTCCTTCCACGTCGCAATTGGCTCGATCTACTGCTTCGTCGTCCATCGAAGGCAGCTCGCCGTGGTCGGCGCGGAGCCATGGTCGCGGTCCGATGCGACCGTCGCTTCCATCGCCTCCGCCGCCGCCGTCGGGGCGATATCTTGCCTTCTCGTCGCCGGTGGAGCTGCATCAGGGGCCAGATCAGCTCGTATTTGAACAGGGTACGTGTGGATAACAACTTGTTCAGCTGCTCTTCTGCCGTTGTTGCTGTTGTTGTATACTGGTATGGTGTTCAAGTGTTGAGCCTTCGAGTTTATTCGTGCATAGTGTAGGTTATTAGAATAAACAACGAAAATAACAGACGGGCTCTTCACTGCAGAGTTTGTAGTTTGTTACGTCGATTTTGCTTCAGTGCATTCTAGGAATTATTACAGGGAGTCACTAGCCCAACGGAAGGGAACATTGGAAGCAAATAGGTGAATGAATGGGGGATACACTTCATTCTAGATTTCTAGGGCTGTTATCCTTCTTTTGTTGTTGTCCAGTAGTTACTTTAGCCAAGTGTATTACTTGCAAACAAACATATTGTGACATAATTAAATAAAGGATCTATTTGCATAATTGTTTCTGAGTCTGGACTGCCCCTTACACACTGCACATGAGGAAGTTTAGATGACATGCTGTCTTGCATTCCATATTCTTGTGATTTGGATTATTTCAGTGATTTGCTTCTTGTTGGTTACTTTTTTAGTTCAGGTCCGTTTGAGGCTTCCAAGCACCACATTATATTGAGCTCCTATGTTAGACATATTCAATATTTATGCTACAGATGTTAAAGGCACTTGAAAAATCAGTAATCAAAACTGCAACGAATTGCAATAATGATAACATTAAGCAAATGGTTCAAATCCAGTAATCAAAACTTGTGATGTCCTTTGATCTTTGCAACAAAGTATATTGGTACAATTAAGTGGTGCAATTGGCAAAAAGAGATACTTGATGTGTACATGCTACTAAAAAACTAACATATCAAGTTAAAGCCTTGTAAAGTAGTACATTTTAAGTTAAATACAGGAGGGTGTCCTGGCTACATTAAAATTTACAGGCTATCCCTTAACCCAGAAAGTAACAAGGTTTATGCTCGATGTCAGGATTCCACTTAAGATTTTTAAATTTCTATCACTCATGTATTTTGTGAAGAATTTGTTGATATGAACATGTTGAACTGCGGTGATTCATACTAGAGAAGTGGAACACTCCAGCTTTAAAGACAAAAGGTGCTAATGCTATTCTGTTTGGTGGGAGTTGTATGAAGGCAAACAGAACCATTCTATGCTGGTTAGATAAATTGGGAATGCTTTGGAGCTCATGTCATGAAAAGCATGCCAATGGTGCGTACCTATAGGTAATTCAACCAGTTATCTTTTTGTAGGACCGAGAACGGCAACTAGGGGGGTTGAATAGGAGCCAACAAAATAAATTTTACGCCTTTTCCAAACCTTTTCTTCGAAAGAGAAGACCATTGTTCTTGCATTCCAATAGCTATAAAGAGCTAAGAAGAACTAAGTTTAACAACTCACAAAGATATCTACAAGAAAAATCAAGCCAAATGGATCAGGACGTGTCTAGGCTGTCCGGTCAAAGTGCAAAGGGTGGTCTGACTGGCCTTGGGTGGTATGACCGCTCTCAGGGGTGGTGTGACCGCTCTCAGGGGTAGTTGGACCGATTTCTCAGGCCAGAGCTGAAAATCAGCATGATTTCAAATACGAAAATCCATGTTACTTTTGATCCACTGGTCTAAATCACTTGAAACTTTGCACACACCTTCCCTAGGATGTCGGTAATTTATTCCAATCAATGAATCAAAGATCAAAAATATTATTGTCAAAGTTCTAGTCCTTTTCCATTTGAAGGAAGGTTGCACCAAAGCCAGACAAAACACAAGAACTTAAATCAAGACTTGCTCGTGGGTAAGAAATAGTCAAAATGATCTTAGATCTACTCCTACATGTTCTAACAAGCCTAATAATAGCAAGAATATAAGCCAAAAGTCCTTAATCCAAAAAAACATCCAAAACCACTCTTTCTTCTTTCTTGAGCCAAAACAGAGCAAGAGCGAGAACTTGAAAAGAAGAGTGCCTAGATGGATGGGATCTGTTCTCGAAAAGATATCACCATCACTTACACATTCTTGGTAGAAAGCAACATCAAGAAAAGAAGAGGAAATACTAAAACCAAGCCAAATCAAGATTTCAACACTTGAACAAAAAAAGAAAGATTTAGATGAGTTTTGGATATATATTAATACTTGGAAATGAATGTTTACAGCCACTCCCTAGCCACTTTGCAAGTCTAAAGATAACAATAAGCTCAAAACCAAGAGCCACAACTCATTTTATAAAAATTCTCTCTAAGAACCCTAACTCCTTTCAAAGACTTAGCACCAGCTCTTCCGAAGCCTTTCCCTCCTTATATAGAGAGGCTCACAAGAAAAATCCTAACCAGCACCTCTAGTTGGATTTTATCCACTTACATGAGCTAGCCTGTTAACTCAACACAATACCGGGCTTTACACTCACACAAGCATGCTTTTCAAAGCACACACAACTATTAACCTGTTAGTGCATAAATACTTGATCCACTTAACATTTTCAGCACATCTTTAACCTAAACCATCTCTCTTGCGCCTCTTCGCATCATGTTTTGATCTAGTCCCAACTTTTCAGTTTGGGGTAAAAAGACCATTTTGCCCCCAAACCACCTTCCATGAAGTTTCACGCTTCTTTTGCTTTAAAGCAGTCTCGTGCTTCATCTTCAACTTCATGTGGCCTCAATGGCTTTCCGTCAAGCCTTTGACACATTCGGATCTCACCGAACTGTCCTCGCTTGTAAATGGGCCCAAATCACTTGCGCGCCACATGCCTTTCCTCACTCCAAAGCATCTCTGCATACTTCCGTAGTACTCAATGATTAGTCATTATGTCTTCACGCATTCGGTCTCCCCTAAACCGTCTTTACGTGCATCGGTCTCGTCATTTAGCGTACTACATACACTTACTCGCCTCTTCATGATCCTTGTCTTCTCTCTGCTTCCGCTTGAGCCATGCAGCCTCACCCGGACTTATATGGTAGCTTCGGACATCACCTCCCTCGCCCAGTCCCGGTCCACTACCATTGACCGCTACGTCCTCCAAGCCACCTGCACATTCAAAGACCAAGCAACCATGTCGAGCATAAGTTTCATGCACTTGACTCACGTTAGTCAAACAATGCATCATGTAATATGCCACACCCAAACAACGGTACCTATGCTGTGTACACACTCAAACATGTCCATATCCATTTTCATCTACACCCCTAACATGTCTGTCCTTGAGACACTAGTTAGACCGCTAGCCACTGGCCGATGTGTCTGCCTGATCGGTGTGACCGCAACTTCAATGCCGATCACATCAGTCCGATCCAACCGCCATCATGGCCGGTCAGACCGCACGTGCCCAACACCAAAACATGCTTTCTGGAAAAAAAAACAACTGTCAACTAAAAATCGTCACACCGCCTCGGCGATTTGACCGCTCCCAAAATCCAATTACACTGAACCCTCTAGTATGACCGCTCACTTCATACCGGTTAGACTACCAGAGACAGACAGCAACTCTAAAAATTGCAAACTCTCCAAAAATCAAACTTTGACAGTTCTTGCACATCAAAGTCAAAGACTCATCACATACTATGAGGTGACCTCCACATAGTCTTACACTTCTCTTCAATGGTAATTGTCATCCAGTGGCATATGACACATGAATTATTCTTGTTCCAACTAGTCTAGCAGACATTCATAGAAAATCACAGGCATCACTTTGTTTGTACATTCTATTTGAAAAGTATCTAGTTGGTTCACTCGGTTGATCCACGTAGTGTCTCACTTAATATTATGTCATGCTTTCCATGAGCAAAGGACAAGATAAGAAATTAAGAATTACATTTAGGCAGCAGGAACTCTTCCTGCACTACTTTAGCTGTTTTGGCTAGGAAGTTCTGACTTCTGAGTTTACCATAGGAAACACAGTAATATGTGATAATCTATTTTTTATTTATTGCAATTTCTGAAAATGGCAATTGCTGCTGCAAGAGCATGTGACCTTAAAATGTAAGTTAAAGTTACTACTTACTACCCTATACTTGAGCCAGTTGTTGAACCCAACTCTCACACTAGCAGGTTTTCTTCTTTTATATATTATATGGCGCTGAGTAGTGAAGGTATGAATTTTAAGGAGGCTAAAGTACTACACGAAATTGATTTTGCCCAACTGCACTTTGCTTGAATGACTACCACACAAGTGCTAGAATTTTCATTTTAACTGAACCAGGTCATGAGAGTATGCTTAAGGCGCTAACTACTAAAATGATAGTGGGACCCAATTCTTATAATGAACTATTGCTGGCAACAAATGAACAAATGTTATCATCTCTTTGGGCAGCATATGGTATTATGTTATCAGAATAAGTTTGTTTTCTTTTTTGTTACACAGTGATACATCTATGTAACTGGATTTCTTTCCTGGGATCATAAATAAAATATTTGTCCGTAATTTCACTCTGCAGTGTTCATTTCAGAGAGGCAGGTTTTTTAGGTGCATATGAATTGGTCTTGGTTGTTGCTGTAGTGGTATTGTTCAGTGGATCACGTAGCTCTTATCAAGGTATCTATTGGTAATGCGGCTAACTCACCATTTGTTGGAAAGCCAACCTAGTGTTTACACGAGTTCTCATATGTTTGTATAAATCATGTTTACCTTAGTTCATCTGTTTTGCTCTCTCTCTTTCTTGTACCTTAGTTTGTTTTCTGAATGCTATTGCGGTCTATAGCCCGTATAGCTTGCAAACTGAGTTACGAGTTACGGATTTTTATGTACAACCGAGAAAAGTTATTTGCTGACTCGCTGTTATTCCTTGTACAGATTAAAACTGCAAGCCCAGCGCTACTGATACCCGCCTTGGCATGTTCGTTGTTCCTTGCTATAATTTACAGTACAAAAGTAGTTTGCTGCATTGATCTGCAGCACACTTTTTTCTTCTTTTTCAGAAGATGGTGTGCAGCACAGTTAACCCCTCAAGTTCAGCAATGCTGCGCTGCTGCTTTTATTGTGGAAGGCAACTAGACCTTTTCTTACTTAGTAGTAGTTGTTTTTATGCTCCTTAGCTGTTGGGCTTTTGGTTTTGTTCAAACTCTGATATACGGTGTTTATCCTGTAAAGAATTAACTTTCTCTTGCCAAATCATAAGACGATATTGAAGCTTCAATTCTCAATAGTCAAGTTATGTGTGGGGGGAAAGCTTTAGCTTTGTCAATCATGGTTTACCTGTTGTGAATTGTGAGCACTTGGTGACTAAGGATTGCTGGAGGCTGAGTAAACGCTCTTATCAAGTTGTCACGTCTCGATTAATATTTACTATGCCACTGTTCAACTGTAAATCGCAGTTTTGGTTAGCAGAAGATCTGCTGGAAAAGTTCTACGCACCCTTGCTGAAGATGTGAGCTCTTGTTCAGCGCAGAGTCAGCTTGACTAAATATTTTCGCTTTGAAGATTTGTTAAAAGTTGAATATATACTCTTGCCACTCAATCCCTGAAAGCAATGTATAAGGGAATATTTAGTCGGATAATGCATATACCAACTACAGTAGTAGTAGGGGATGCTCCTGTGCTTGCACAAATGCTCGCACTTCCACTTACAATAGCCACCTCAAATTCCCAATACCCTACCAATAGCAACAAATCCAACAAATGAGACGAAGATAGAGGTGAGGAGGTCTTTAGGTTCAAAAGAAGAAGAGGAGACTAGAGAAGTAGAGAGTAGAGAGGGATAAATAACTCATAGATCAGAGGTGGACGACAGTGCCAAACTGACATAGGTCTTGGCGGCGAGGGGAGGTCTTATCGGCATCGGCGAGAAAGGTCTTGGAAGTGAGGGAGGCAAGCAGCGGCCATTAGAGGTTGACAATGCCAAGATTAAGTCTTGGTGGCAGTAGCGGTAGGCGAGGCGAGGGAGGGTGGCGGCGAGGGGGTTGACTACGCTGGAGCCCAGAACTAGAGGGGAGGGAGGTTGGCGGTGGGGGGAAGGACGACGGTGTTGGCCATAGGTGAGGAGCGGCGAGGGGACCGCGGCCCTAGAGCCGAAAAGAGAGGAAGGCTTAGCAGCGAAGGAGGAAGGCGGAGATGGAAGAAGGGCAACAAGCTGGCAAGGGAGCTGCGAGGGAGGCGACAGCGAGGGAGAGGGGCGGAGAAGGAGGATGGGCGGCAAGCTAAGGAGGAAGAGAGGCAGTGAAGGAGCCAGGAGAGAGGGCGACGAGGGAGGGAGGGCTATGACCAACGAGGGAGTCAGAGTGGCCACAAGAATGGCTAATAGATGAGGAAGACGTGAGGTTAGGGATAGCCGGATAGGCTTACTTGGTTAGGGGAGTAGTGGAGAAAATTTCTAATTTTGTATTGTCTAGTGTTACCAGATATGTTACCAATTAGCTCCGACTAATTTTATGGATAGCTCTTAATCCAACGGCTACCTTAATCCCAAATTTGTCTCTGTATCCAGCAAAAACTATCAGGATCCAACTCTGAAATTCAAAAAATTCTCAAATCTCTGGTTTCATGCTTTGAATAAGATTTGAATTTATTCGAACAGACGGACGGTCAGAACTATCCCTCAATTTGCACCCTAGCAATCACGATGTGAAAACCAACCAAGAAAACAAAACTTTCGTTCGAAGTTGTTTCACATTTTTCACCCTTTCTAAAGATACATTTTCACAAAATCTAAACTTTCTACAAACAGATGCGTAAAATTGCTCTCTCGTCGAAGTCCAGAAACTAACGCGAGTTTCCGTTAATTTGTTCTTCTTTAAATGCCCTCAAAATTTCACAAGTTTCAATCCAACCTCAATTCCTAATTAATCTTCCACAAACCCCAAATTCTCTAATGGCAACGGCGATGAGAACCTTAGGGCCTGTTTGGCAGAGCTCCACCAGCTCCAGATCCACAGATCCACAGATTCACCGTGGAGCAGCTCCACCGTGAATCTGGGATCCCACCATGGAGCTGGACAAACTGTTTGGCTTCCACAGCAGCTCCAGATCCACGAAACTGAGTTTTTGGTGGGAATGACCTGTTTTGCCCTTGAGGTTGTATGATATATATATATCTTTTTCATATAGCACACATGTTTTGTTCATATTAATTTAACAAAATGGTGTAATTTTTTTTGTGACAACACAAATGCAATATCTCGACACAAATATTCATTTCTCTCATTTGTTTACAAGGCAAACGATCGGAATGAAAGTCAAGACAGAAGATGTCAAGATCAAACTGTGCGTGTTTGTTGCTTTCATTCGTGAATTAATGTGGATCACAACTCTCGCGATCAAATGAACTGAAGGAAAGTACATGAACAATCTGAACATTGGACAGCAGCAACAAAATTTGGTCGAATTTGTTTCAAGCTGAGTCTGATTTTTACTTGCTTTAGCTTAACTTTCCTCGTTTATGGGATGTCAGGTTCAGATCGAAATCATAAAACAACCAAAATAACTCCACATAAGCCGCAAAACTGCACAAGAATATACTCCCAAATGGCAAGAAATATTGTTCAATTCTCCTGTGTGTTGCTCTCTTTGTATATGAATGTGCAATTACAGATGTCAAAAATTCCTAAACCTAACCATCCTGTCTATTTCTTTTATCCACAAATCTAAATCTCAAAACAATCTACACAAAATGGAAAGGAAAATCCATCAAAATGGCCTCTTGAGCCCTTGAAGTCCATCTGTCTCGGTGCACTCGACGCCTCTGGTGCCATTGAGCAACTCGCCGCCCGCTCCTTGGTCACGCCGCCGTAGCCCACTGGAGCAGCAGCAGCAGCTCGGAATGCGCCCACGCCAGCGCCGCGGCGCGCGATGCGGCGGCGGCGCGCGGCGTCGCGGTGCGGCAGAGGCGCCAGAGCGCGAGACGGCGAAATCCGTGGCCATGTCGGACACGCGAACATCTTCTTGACCAAAGACCGACACGGCGCGTAGCGTGCGCGCGCGCCTCGAGGCCGGCGTCGGTGCACGGGACGCCGCCGAGCACGGCGAGCGCTTCTTCGCTCGTGCCCTTGTCGGCGTCCACGAGGAGCTCCACCACGACGCATCGCCCGAAGTTCGCGGCGCGCGGCCGCGGGGTCGGCGGTGGCGACGAGGTAGTAGGCCGTGACTAGCGCGGCCTTGGTGGGTGGTGGCCTGCGGGGAGACGGGCCTCCTGATGAAGCCGACAAGCGCGTCGCACATGCCGTGTGTTCTTGAGATGGCCTCGACCGTGTGGCGGTCGGCGGACGAGGAGAGCTCGCGGAGCACGACGGCGGCCGGGGGAAGGAGGTGGAGGAGGTAGAGGGGGCCCGGATCTACCAGATCCGTCCATCGCCGGAGGTGGCGGCTCGCCGGAGCGCCCGAGGTGGCGGCGTGAGGAGGCGGCGCGAGGAGGAGCCCTCGGTCCCTCGATCGCTCGGTCGATTTGGCCGAATAGGAAAAAAACGGTTGGGATGGGTATGTAACCAGTGGCATTGGTGGGTAATTACCACTTAACTTCATGAGTTCATACGAAACAAGTTTTCGTGGAGCACCCCTTGAGGTGCTCCATGGATTTCACGAATCTGGAGCTAGATCCAGTATTTTGGTGGATCCAGATTTCGTGGAGCTGGAGCGTTTGGGTAAAAATTCGTGGAGTGGAGCTGTTTTTGGTGGATCTGGAGCTGGTGGAGCTCTGCTAAACAGGCCCTAGACGAATCCGAGGAATCTCATCCCACCGCCACCTTAACCCCAATCACAACACCACCACACCTTAACCCCAATCACAACACCACCACACGTCGCCCTAGCATTAGCTGCCGTCGCGCCAACCTCTTTTTGCCTCCCTTGTCTCGCATTCATCATCGATGTTAGTAATATGCCCTAGAGATAATCATGGAGATAATTATTTCACTTCTATATTTATGATTTTTTGAATAATATATTATTTTTATCCATTGAATAAATATCTTTCATATTGATCAACAAGTATGTGACTTGTTCGTAGAACTTTTTATTCATGTTTTAATGATATTCTAAATTATCTCTGATCTTATGTTATTATGTGAAACAATTATCATTTACAAATCCACATATGTATTGATTGAAAATATTTCACAGATCATGAATATAGGGATATCAAATCAATAATGCGGATACATGTTAGAGAATATAGTATTAGATTGACCCATCATAAGATGCTACAAAAATTGTTATATTCTTAAGTATAATCAGTTGGTCTCATACATAGTATATGTAGGATCCTTAGATATAAGATTATCACGGTTTTCTACATGTGTACACATAGTTTACTTATGAGTTGACAAACGCTACTCCGTAACTGGGTGGTCATAAAGTTAGCTTTCGAATTTATTATGAAGTATGCGGAGAATATAAGCGATCAAGATGGAATTTGCCCCTTCAATATAACAGGAGAGATATCTCTGGATCCCTCGATGTAGTTGGATTAAGAAAATGCATGGCCATGCCGAATGTGGTTAAGGAGTCAATCACAATCGAGTAATTCACTACAGGTTTGAGTGAAGGATCGAGCCATCATAAGATGACACACTTCTGCCTTGAGTTCAATCTAGCATCATAAGGCAAAAGAATCGTAAAAAGAACTATATAGATTCATCCGATATGATATTTATGTATATTTGTGAGTCGTTGTGTCCTGCTATGGACCGTTACCAACTTATGGATCAAAAAAGAGTTTTCGACTTATGGCTAAATACACTTGAACCTACAGGGTCACACACTTAACGGGTTGGAACAATAAGGACCCAGATGATAGATTCTGAATGGGATATGATCTCTACTCATATTGGATCCGGTTAGAGATTCTCGAGTGACATACGATCACTACTTGTATTAGATAAAGATCCGATTGAAAGTTATATGAAGGGAGGTGTGGGGTTGAGGAAGGTATCCCGAGACACACATATCAAAACCTTGGCTACCACCTTTCATAACCATTGACGTATGCATTGGTGTTAACATACTAATGTACGACGCTCCATCTCTAGATGTGTGGATCTCAGTAGAGGTGCTGCTGTCACTGCATCGCTGATCGAAACAATCGTGAGGAGACGGTTAGTCAGAGAATTAACTACTTTCATTATATCGATATACGCTTCGTTGAATCGGCCGTTTTATATCTATTTTCATTGCACGTCACGTAATGATCTATGATATTTTATTTACATAGCTTCATACGGTAAAAAAAATTGTAATCCGCACGCTAGTGTAGCCTAACGGTGTCGTCCCGATGTCCGCGCCGTGGTTTGTGGAGCTGTTCGTTGTCGCCGCGGTGTCCCGCCTTCCCTGGGCAGCCGTCGTCGGCACGGTCGTGCTCCTCGCCGCTTTCTTCTGCGCTACGATCCACCTCCTCCACTCCTTCTTCGTGCCCCGCCCGCCATCCGCCGAGGCGCCGCAGCCGGAGGTGGTTCCGGCTATCGCCGTCGCCGCTGTGGGGATCGGGGACGCAGCCTGCCTCGTTGCTGCCTGTGGAGACACCTACGGGTACGCTCTAGCTCGTAGCTGAATTTGGTGGGTGTTGATTAGCTTCGATTTTGTGCTAATTGTTCTTGTTAAGCTTCGATTTTGTGCTAATTGTTCTTGTTATTTACATTTTGTTTTGTGTTGTTTGTGTAGGAGTATACTAGTACAGCTGTGTAGTCTCTACAGGTATAGTCGTACAGAGTATGTTAAGGAAAATACCAAAAGAAACAATAAAAAGCTCTCATTTATAGAGTTCATGATGTAGATTTGCTTGCATCTCGCATGTGCTTTACGACCAGGGGGAATCTGTGTCGGACCCCAAAAACTTTGCAGGGAATGAAGTTTGTCATAATTAGGCAGTGTTTAATGTTGGAATCAGCGAGGAGAAGTGCTTGTCACTTTCTCGGTGTTTGCGGAAAAGGAAATTTGTAATGTTGCTTTCATTTTGGTACAATCATAGATTAGCAAAATGAATTGCTGAAGATTGAGGCACAAAGAATGTGTTTTGGTTTCCAGTTCAGTTATGTTTCAAACATTACAAAAGGCGTCTTCAGTTCAATACACTGATTACTGAGGATACTGAGAGATGACCGAACTTATGTATGCATATCAATTGGTCATTACATCTCCCATAATTGAAATGGATTTTTGTGCAATAGTGAAAAATCATCCAGTGCCTGAAGCTAGAAATCAAGTCATTACACTAGCAATTGGCAATCAGGGTGTATTAGTACAGTTTAAGTGGTCGAACTGGCAAAAAAGAGTTATTTGATAACTAACATGCTAATGAAAATTGAGTATTAAACAGTCTTCTCAAACAAAAGCATGTGGAGTATTATCAAACTATATCAACTCAAAAAACATAAAGGCATTTATTTATTCAGGGCCTTGAATCAATTAATGTGTAAATTCACTTAATAGTTACATCAAGGTCTGTGTCCTCCAGTTGAGGGTTATACTTTTAATTCTCAAAAGCCTAATAACTTGAACTTTCTTGAAGAATTCGCTGACATGAATACGTCAAATTGCGATGAACTGGTGATTCAGAGAGAAACAGTGGGGTGTCCCTGTTTGGAAGAAAAGGAATACGACAAAAATTCTTTTACTTTTTTGGGGGTTGACTGATGGCAACAGAATGCCGCAGAACTTTCCATTTACTGATTGTATATCCACAAGTACTTTCACAGGTGTGTTACTGTCCACAAGTATTTTAAGGCCTAAATCAGAGGTGTCCTGTCATAGTGCTGATTGATTAAGAAAATGTTTAAAAAGCTCATATTGTGTTCTTTGTTCAGAAGAAGTAAGAAAATGCTACAAACAAGAAGGCAATCCAACACTATTTCATCTCATCAGTGGTAAACTGGTAATCATTACATAATGGTATACATGGCACAAGCTATTCCTGTTCCTTAGATCTAGCATAATTGACTAGAGAATGATGAGCATCGGTTTATTGTGGTGTTATACCATTCTGTTTGTAAAGCATCAAATTGGTTGAACTCATGTATCATGTATGGCCTCAGTTGGACAGTTGCAGTTAGATGGCATTCTATTGATGATTAGAAGGACTGGGGGAAAATGGATTTGACAGCAGGAACGAGGGTATTGAAGTTTCTCCATGCTTGTTTTGTTGTATTGGTTAAGAATGTATCAGTTGACCTACTTAGGAAGTAACAAGATCTATGAGACTCCTAATTGCAATTTAGAAATTTCCATGGACTCCTAATTGCAATTTAGAAACTTCCATGACTTTTGAGTATGGAAATTAGTTCAACAGAGCTATAAGCATATAGCAGCTTTTAGAATAATTTGTTGTATTCGAAACTCATATCAGCAGAATGATTTTTTGCATTGAGTGGAAATATTTCTGTTAGTGGTAAAATACTTTGGATTTCAAGGAGAAAAGGTGCTACTACTTGATATTGCTTTTGGGCAAGCAGTTTCGTTTGAACAGGTCAGCAGGAGGCTTCAGGTGCTCACTAGTTGGGAACAATTAATCTTGAGATGAACTGCTGCTAGCACCAACTTTGATCACCTCTTGTGGATACTGCGGTAAGTTACTTTAAAATTGTTTGTTTTTTGTGATGACAATGTTATATCTATATATCTGAGGAAGCCTTAGTTTTCTAGTTAAAAGGCAGATGGCAACCTTTCATTTTCTTAGTTAAAAGGCAGACTGTAAATATAAATGTTTCGATTTTCATAGCATGTATAGGAAGTCTGAATGCGATTGGTTATAACCTTTCATTTTCCCTGCGGCCTAAGTTAAACTTGAAGGACAACACAGAATAATTCTGTTACTCCTTGTACACTGAAAGTATAGCAATATATGCTAGCTCTCAAAACTTTCAGAATTAGAAGTTGCACTGGTAATGCTGCATAGCTTACTTTAGCAATCCAGATACCAGCCTTACAATGTTGCCTCACTAAAATTTAAGGTGCAAAAATAGTTGCTTGAATCCAGCGCACTAAATTGTACAGTATAGTAGTCTCACACTCTCACTAACCTATATTGCACGGCTATATAAACTTCATGTTGTACTATTGCTCTGTCTCAATATTCCAGAAATGTAATACAACTATGAAAGGGCAGCATAACTTAAAAGTGCTGGTGATGTAGAGGATGACTAGTAGAATAATAGTTGTAGTTCGTTCTGGTATGGAAAATAGTTCCTGATGCATTTAATTTTCTGGTTACAATAGAAGTTTTCTCCATGTTGTACAGTTTGATACAGTTCGTATTCTGGATGAAATGTGATACTCTGTGATCCCAACCCCTCGAACATGTTAGTTTGAACAAAATAAATATGTACAGCTGTTTTTGTGCTTCACTATGTATCATATCTACAGTGTTAATAGAAGTTAGTTTGTATGTGTTCAATAGCGAAGCATCTAGTTATAAGCTGTGACTTAGATAAATATCATATATTATTTACGCATGTACTAAAGTTAATGTTTAAAGATTGAACTTCCCCTTCTGTAGCAACAACTATCTGGGTTGAGCTATATTGTCAGATAAGAACAACACGTGTTTTTATTGAACCCTGAAGCAAACTCTAAGTTTGATGCATCAGGACAGCAAATGTGACACATTGCAAATCCTACGTTAGAGTCATGTGAGATACTTGGAATGCATTTCAAATTTACGAGTCCTCTACTTTTGTCGAGCACTGAATAGCCTCATCAGTGTTCTTTTAAGCAAAATCGCTCATGGCTGCTGTGATGACAACTTCTCTTTGGAATCTTCCTTGTGCTATCATTCCTGCTGTTTGATTCCTATTGATTAGTATATCTATCATATTTTTGCTGGATTGGGCATCTGGTGAAGATCATTGTCTCATACTCTCATGATATGGTGTACTCTTCCTAAGTTTAACTTCTTTCTGTTATATGTTATGTTCTACGTGCTATTATTGGGGATTTGGTGAATTTGCATGGAGCTTTATGCATAATGACTGTACACCAGAGATTGTGTGTATGACTCTGGTTGTCGTCCATCCTCAGTGTCCTCGGAAAGTTCCTGATTAGAAGAGAAACAAGAGTTTTGGTATGCTTTGATGTTAGTGCTTCCAAGAAGCTCTTCAATTTTTTATTGGCATGTATATATTTTTTGAAGCACATGATTGATTATAATTGATATACATGCAGAATATTCTCCTAGCAGATATTGGTGGTGATCGGTTCGGCTTAAAAGCTCGTGGCTTATGGCTGAAAACACTGTAGTTGGCTGAAAAAAGCACTGTAGCTGACAGAGGCTTATTTAGCATAATTAAATTTAAAAAAATTTAAAAATATAAAAAAATATGTTAGCCCATTACGTATAATACAAACGAATACGGGAAAAAAGAACCGGCAAAAAAGCTCAACAAAAAGCCAAAGTTCAGAAAAAGACGAAATTTATGAATAGTGAAAAATAAGCCAGAAACGAGAAGTTCAAGCCAAATTGATCGAGGCCATATTAACAGGTCCTGACGTATCATGCACAGTTGCGCGCACATGCATGACAGGCCTTCAATTCTGACGGTCGAACTGGACGTGGAGATTCGCACGAGTAGCTTGCATTCTTATTGGGCTTTCTCATGTCACCGCTGAATGGGTGATGCCTAATTTGTAAACATACATTCATTTCCGTTAATCTCCTGTCCTGTAAGGTTGCTCTACTAGCTTGTCAAACTTTCTTCCGTGAACAGGTTTGCAGTTGATGCTTATTATCTTGAAGCTGTTGATGTAACCTTGATCGTTTTGTGGCAACCTTCGTACTGTCAGGTGACATGCTTGCCCCTGTGCCCCAGCATGCTTGCCCCTATTTACTGATGCAACGTGTGTTCAGTCCAGCTTGCTATTATTAACCGGCGCCATCAACATCAACTCGTGGTAGTGTCAGTTTCATTTTACATCAGTTTCCTTCTTCTCGAGTGCCTATTTTCAGATGCTCGTTTCCCTTGCAAACACTACCTGATGTTAGACCCAAAAATTAAAGGTGCAAAAATAAAAGAAGCATTGGTCACTTCCCATTTGCTTGTACACAACATCTTTAAGCAACAATCCTTGCAAATCCAAACCGGACTTTCCATCACACTATTTTGCATCGCTATCAAGAAGAAACGAAAGAAACCCAATCTTGAATCTAATGACAAACCAATGTGACATTGTTGTCACATCTCTACAGTATGTACATACACACCCTTTTGTCCTACTCACTTCCCTACTCTGCTCCTAAGCCCCCCTCTCCCTGTGGAAGCTCGACGTCCTCCGGTGCCGCCGCAGCGCACCGGTGTAACCACCGACGACCCCGTCGCGGCCGTGGAGCACAACGCCGGCGGCATGGATCGCCGAGTCAGGGTACTTCTGCCGGTGCCTGTCCTGATGGTTCTGGTGATGGTTCCGGTACTTCTCCTCTACCTCCACCTTCATGTCCACCACCTTGTCCTCCTCCACAATGACCGTGAAAATGAACGGGCCCACGGGGAAGAAGTCGTCCATGCCGAGCACGGGCTCCAGGGCCTTGACCACCTCCCTCATGGTGGGCCTGGACTTGGGGTTCTGGCTCAGACACTTGTACGCCACCAGCGCCGCCACCTCCGCACCCTTGCACGAGTACTGGCACTCTAGGGCCGGGTCCATGACCCGATACAGCCTGTCGGGCCGCTTGAGGTAGGGCCTGACCCAGTCCACCAGGCTCTGCTCCCTCGGCCGCCGTGTGCGGTCCACCGACCGTCGGCCCGAGAGGAGCTCCAAGAGCACGACGCCGAAGCTGTATACATCACTCTTGGCGGTGAGGTGGCCTGTCATGATGTACTCGGGGGCGGCGTATCCGTGCGTCCCCATGACACGTGTCGTCACGTGCGTCGCATCGCCCTGGGGGCCATCCTTGGCCAGCCCGAAGTCGGACAGCTTGGTGTTGTAGTCCTGTTATACATGAGTTGAGATTTGGTTAAGTAAAAGATCAGGCATGCGATTAGGGAAGTAGGGTACTGAGATGCACTCATAAGATGAACTTAAGATATTAGTACTGCTGTTCATGCGTTAATAATCTGTGGGCCACTTGTGTGAGCTGGATAATGACTGCTAGATATTTTGATTAGGTGGATGATGTGAGGGTAGTTCAGATATATGATTTCTCGAGTTTGGCATGCATCCAAGAATCTTCCGAGTTCCAGTCAGGTCAGGTCTATATCGTACCAGGCACTTCCAGCTAAGTTCAGAAACGTGTGGCGCAGATGGGCATTGTTACACGGCCACTTCGATGATTCAAATGGCCAAAAAAATAAGTTTAAAATCGCAGTCAACTTTATTGGTAACTACTACAGTTCCCAAATGAGAGGGACATTTCACTGGTTCAGAACCGCGTCTTTTTTAGCAGTGCAGTGTTGGAACTGGAAATTACTAGTCCAGATGAAACCGTTTGTTGGAGCTGAAAGTCTGAAGGGTACGGGCGGCTTACCAAGTCGAGCAAGATGTTGGAGGCCTTGAAGTCGCGGTAGATCACCGGCGGGTCGGCGTCGTGGAGGAAGGCGAGGCCCTTCGCGGCGCCGACGGCGATCTTCATCCTTTTCATCCATGGGAGAGAGCCATTGATACCTGAAGAAGATAGTATGTTTCAGGTCAGTTTCTACTCCACATTGACCAAGAGTTGTAAGCACCAAGCACCAGCAAGTTGGTAGAATAAACTTATTTAAAAAACAAAGTACGATCAATAACCCCAATTTATACGGCCATCTAATAAAAAAGAGAGAACTTTTCCTTTGGAGTTTGGAAGGCACTTAGGCACATAACGTTCAGCTCACCTATCCTCTTGACTTAACAGAGAAGAAACAGACTAAAGGCAGGGGACAAGAACAGCTGGCTCATGGACCAGATGGCACCCGTACGTGCTCAAATTTTTTTCCCCAAATTTCTTAGCTTTTGGTCTCAAGAACCACCAAATTAACCCTCAAAGCGACCAAAATGGCAGAAGAAAACAGAAAAAGAAAAAGAACTCACTTTTGAAGAGGTGGTTCTCCAAGCTCCCGCCGCTCATGAACTCGTACACCACCATCCGGTGCTCGTCTTCGTAGCAGTAGCCGATCAATTTCACGAGGTTGTTGTGCCTCAATTGCCCGAGAAAGAACACCTCGGCCTGCATGGACAACCCAAATAATCCATCAAGTTGGATGCGAATTAATCTCTGAAGCATCTGATCGAGCCGGCGCATGCATTGCCAAGAAGCACTCTGCTTCGCACTCACCAGCCACTCCTTGTGGCCCTGCGTGCCGCAGTCCAGGTCGAGGTACTTGACGGCGACCGTCTGCGCGGCCAGCCCGGGGCGGAGCTTGTCGTCGACGGCGCCCTTGTAGACCGGGCCGAACCCGCCGCATCCGAGGTAGTTGGCGCGCGAGAAGTTCCCCGTGGCCGCCCGGAGCTCGGCGTACGTGAAGGCGTGCAGGTTCGACCCGGACAGCGTCACCGACAGGTCCTCCGGCGACAGCGTCCCCGACGAGCTCAGGCTCGTGAACGACATCCTCGACGACGACCTCGGGCTGTCCTCCCTGCCCTTCCCCCTCCGCGAGATCCGCCGCGCGGACGCGCTGTCGTCGTCGTCCGCCGCGCCACCGCCGCCGACGCAGCACAAGAAAGGGTTCCAAGATCGCGCGGCCATGGCAAGAAGCTCCCAGGAGAATCAACGGCGAAGGAAACCAAGCAAATCAAGAAATGTTCCGGGGAGCTTAGGGAGATCAGGAGATGGATGGAGAAGAAGGCGGAGGGAGACTTGAGGAGAGGCTCGAGTGGCTGGGCCTTTATATAAGAAGTACGAGGTGGTGGCATCGGCGCCAACCCAACGGCCGCCGCACGGACGGTCTTGCTGTCTGCGCCTTGCCTTGACCCTGCTGCCCTGGGGCACACCTACGAATACGATACAACAACAGCGGCAAAACCACGGGTGATGTGATAGCCGCAACGCGAACAGGGTGGAGTCTAGCGAGGGAGAGGGTGGTTGGTGGCGCGCACGGCCTACCAATCTTTCTATCGGTGTCCCGCGTCCAATCAGACGTAGGTTGTGCACGTTTTAATGGAGTTGACAAAACCATGGAAACAGAAATGGAGGTGTTGGTGCCAAGCATGGGAGCGCTTATCCTGTTATCCGCCGTCGAAGGCTTTATTTTACATTGTATGCCTTGTTGTTTTTTTTTATCAGGGATAAATTATTTTTTTTCATTACATCAACGTTTCAACCGATGAAGCATAGATATTTCTAAGCACATATGATGGACAGAAGATTCATCTTGCCGTACCTCTTGTTGGAAAATCTGAGCTTGGGCTGTAGGCCTGGCTTCATTGATGGATCCTCTCCACCTAGTTTATAAATAGATGATCCAAATGATTAAATCTTGTACTAGTGGAAGAAAAAGTAATAAAGAAAAAAGTTCCTTTATCTCTCTGTGTTCAATCTTTTATTATTTTGCATTACTTGTGTTTGATCCATCTATCTTACATAGGAGGAATTGCTTGGACTGGACTCGCCAGCGACGGTTCCTCAACAAGTTATCAACACGATTCGCTCTGGTGTATTGAAGATAATTATTGAAGCACTTGTAGATTGAACTATCAATCTATATCGCTTTAAAATTTCATAAAGTTTGCTTTCTAGATTATTTTCTCAGTGCAAATCTGTTTTAATATACCACAAGTAGAATTGAAGTCACCGGCACAATGTTGATTGATAGATTATATGAAAAAGTAGATATTGATTGCACTGTAGATTGAAAAAAGAGAAAAAATCTCCAGGCCGCTGCCTGCATGCAGTTGCATCACCTGCACGCGCCTGAACGCGACCGCGTCGCCGTGCACCGACGCCGGACTAGGGCGAGGCCGCTGTCGCTCCAGCTCCAACCGTCGGCCCGCAGCTGCGCTGCCCAAACATCTGTCGTGCACCCGCATGCGACGCCTGAGCTGCCGCATCTTGTCGCGCGTAGCCCGTTGCGCCGACCTGCAGCACGCGCCGGACCACCGCTATGCCGACTCACGGCCACACCGGATCGCTGCCGCATAGCCCTGAGGTAGAGTCACTATGCGCTGATGCCGGCCCAAACTTGCATAGGCCACCACACTCGCCTAGCACGGTGCGGCGCCGCCGCCGACCCCGCATGGCCGCACCGTGTTGGGCACCTCCGCATGGCCACTCCATATGAACGCCGCTGCTCGGCCCTGTATGGCCGCCGTCGTTGCCCCGCATGGCGGCGTGCCACGCACGGGCCGCTGCCACCTCGACCATCGGCTCCTAGGCTGCGCACCCCCGCACGGGCTGTCGATGCCTCAACCACCAGCTCTTGTATGGACTTAAACCATCAGACAGGATGTGGTATAATTGCTTAAATGACTTTCTATATAAGAAAGGCTATACGAACAATGAAGATTGTCCCTGTGTATTTATACGACGATCCCAAAATGGGTTATATATAATCTCAATGTATGTAGATAATCTGAATATCATTGGAACCCTAGAAGATACAAAGGAAGCAAGCTCTTATCTGGTGTCGAAATGAAAGATTTGGGTAAAACCAAATATTGCCAAAGCTTGCAGTTTGAGCATGTCCTGAAAGAAATATTAGTAGATCAATCCGCATATACTAAGAAGGTGTTAGAAAGGTTCAGTTTTAAAAAGGAGTACCCTCAAAAGTATCGATGATCGGGTGATCTTTACAGCAAGACAAGGATCCGTATTGACCTAGAGAAGAGGGGAAGGAAGTTCTGGGACCAGAATTCCCATAATTAAGTGCAATAAGAGCACTTATGTATTTAGTAAGCTACACTAGACTGGATATCACATTTGTTGTAGGTATAGTGCAGAACCTACCAAAAGACATTAGCAAGGGATGAAGGATATCTTCTGATACCTTTAAGGAAGCAAAAACCTTAGACTATTCTATAGAAAGAACCAAGATCTAAATATGACTAACTATGTATATGCCGGGTACCTGTCAGACCTGCATACAGTCATGTCACAAACATGTTATGTATTTCTGTGTGGTGGAACTGCAATTTAATGGAAATCATCTAAGCAAAATCTTGTATCGACTTATTGAATCACTCGAAAATCATAGCACTGTTTGAAGCTGCACGAGAATGTGTTTGGCTTCGACGAATGATTGACCACATCCATGGATTGAATATCATGCAAGCTCCCACAATTATCAATGAAGATAATGCAGCTTGTGTTGCACAAGCACAAATAGGTTACGTGAAAAGTCATCTTACAAATGATATCAATCCTAAATTTTTCTATGTTCTTGATTTGCAAAAGATTGACTAAATTAAGATATTGTATACTAAGTTATGTGAAAATCTTGCAGATTTATTCATTAAGTCACTTTCAGTATCTAACTTTGAAAGGTGTGTACGTGGAATTGGAATGATGAGACTTAGAAAAGTGCAGAACATAAGGGGAGATTCTTCTTGAGCTCACTATTAAAGCTTGATCATGAAGATCGAGTACCCAAAGAATAAATCATGTAGATGAAATAAAATTGGTTAGATTGTACTCTTTTTTCTTTGATGAGTTTTTCGGTTAAGGTTTTTAATGAGGCAATTTGTGCAACATAGCATAACATGTATCATGTACACTTTCTCTAAATTTTTCCACTGGATTTTTATGGAGTTTTGATGACACATGAATGTGTCAGATGAGTGCCCAAGAGGAGCGTTGAGAAACCTGGGACTAGACCTACAGGCTTGGCTCATTAGTGGGCACCCTCCACCTAGGCTATAAATAGAAGGTTCCAATGATTAAATCTTGTACTGGTGGAAGAGAAACCAATAAAGAAAAGAAGTTTCTATATATCTCTTTGTGTTTATTTTTTTATTATTTATGTTTAATCTATCTTTTTTATATAGAAGGATTCGAACGTTTCGTCAACACTTCTAAAATACTAGGCGCCTGGTAGATAATCAGCAGAACCGCTCATCGGTTCTTGGTATGTCACCAGCGGTTTTGTACTGTTTCAACTGTGGACTTGCTCGCTTGTACAATAGGACTAGTTTTATGGTTAAAAATTGTTAGTGAGCTCTTTTGGCTCTAGTCTAAATGGTTTCTGCTTTTAACTTTTGAAGCGTCAGTTTTTTAATTTTAGTTTTTTTACTTTTTGGATTTTTAGTTTTTTTCTCTTATTCATTTGTATTATTTGTGAAAATATAACAATATTTTTCTTTTTCTTAGTTTCTTGCTAAACAACTGCTACGATATGTTTTAACTCAGAAACCAATAGTTAGAAGTTAGTTGGAGCACTATCTTTATGTGATGGACCGATGACAGTTGCGGATGAATGCTACCTATGATTAAAATAGCAAGGTTGCTTTTGGTTTGCTATTGGTGGTTTTTGTGCGATATAAGCCGTGGATTTGACCAGTTCTATGGACCATGGTAGAGGTGCCTTTAGCCTTTAAGGTTAATCATTCGTCTTACGAGGCTTTCAAGTTGGTGCGCGCATCACGTGGCATGCATTATCGCATATGATGCTGTGCAAGTTGTGTTAGTACGGGGGATTAACCGGGCCAGCTTATAATAATATGACGTTAGCTATTTGTAAGTCTCACTGTATAGAATACAAGATGATATAGAGGAGAGAGTAAGAGCATAGAGAATTAGATCGTCTCTCATGTAACAGTTGACTATAACACGAGAAACAAGACGCATTGTGACGTATAGAACCTGCCTTTAGAGATATGTAAAAGATAACTTATTATAGAAGCTCTATTTAGTGCCGTTTATAAATGACGCCAAAGGTATTATAGATAGCAATTGTCTATGTTATTGTACATGCCCTTATAATGATATAGGGAGACCCTATTTAGCTAGATTTTAGTGGAATAATGCCGTTTTGTGATAAACAGGAGAGTGTTAACATCAGAACAGTTTTAGGGCACTTTCACTAGGTTTAGGTTCCGTTCATACTAGTTTCTAAAAACTGTTTTTATAGTAAATAGCTTTTCTACAATATCTAGCTTTTAAACGGAGTGTCTTTTAAGACGGAGTCTACTAGTCGACTGTAGTACATATTGCAACGACTTTATTTATATCGGCCAAAATCGCACGTGAGTATATCTTTTTGCAAGCTGTTACTATTAGTAAGCCAAAGCCAAAAGCTTATATAAATGGACCCTATGTCAACAGTGTTCATAGCCCAACTAGGATCAGTGCTGAGATGAATGGAGAATTAAAGAAGAGATAGGGAAGCGGTGTCTCATGCAAAACATTTTTTGAGCACACAATCCAACATAGTTCATGGCCCCCACAGCCTACCTGCTCCACTCTAGCCTGCCACTTACCGTTCCACGCCAGCCTCGGAGAAGAACAAATCGTGCCCTTGCCAACCTCGATGCAGTCGGATTCAGCCCTCACTGATCGCTAGAGGAGAGGAAGACAAGAGGTCCTGCAACCTAGTCCTCCGCGCTACCGGATTTAGTGGCATCGCCACCTCCTTGGTCGATGACACGCAAGCCCACCGCCACCTCCTTCACTTGTGCATGCTGTGGCCTCGCTTGCTCGCTGGGACTCTCTCACTGTTGTTGCCTCCCATAACTACTTTGTGTGGCGTGGTTCAGGAAGGCCGCCGACGGGGAGGGGATGTCAGATCCGACCATTGGAGGGAGAAGGAACTGGAGCCGGGGTAGATGGGAGGCGTTGGTAGGTAGACGGGGCGGCTGTCGCCTATAAGTTGACAGGGAGAGAAAGCGTGGGAGGAGGAAGAGAGAACGAGAGAAGCATGGGTGTAGCAGATATTTATGGTTTGATTTTAGACATTATGTACTTAAGAGATTGTTTCTAGTGTTATTTATAGATAATGTGGAAGCTATAGATATTATTGTGTGATGTCTGCCCTTAGAAATGCTCTATGGGTAAATCATTCTCGTTATCCGGTTATGGAGTGGTCCAGGGGCTAAAAGCCTAAAGCCTAGGTGGTTTTAGGGGCTATATATTTAGCTGATTAAGCCAGTTTGCTGCCTAATCCTAGTTGCAGGGCAAAGGAATTCGATTCCTGCAGATATTTAGCTCGTTCCCTGTGGGCTTGAGCCCAAAGAATTGCTAGTAAAATTGTTAGTACAACGTTCACGTGCTTTATATCTGTGTTGTGTGGTAGTTGTTAGAACATTGTTGTGTCCTTCTCCAAACATTCCCTTAAATAACTGTTGTTCATTTGTTCCACAAAGACATTGCAGCTGCATGCCCATACCATATCTGAACCACCCTAGACACAAAATCTTTGCTCAATTATAGGACAAGGAGAGAACATATTGTCCATTGCTACAAAGACAATTGAATTATGAGGCCACCCAAACAGTTAAACAAACCTGAAGAACTCCTTGTTTAGGTGTTTTAGTTGTCATGTCAGTCTACGAGTTGAATTCAATTAATTTTCCAAGATCTTTATACGATTATGTGCAGGCACAGCCTTACACGTTTGCAAATGAAGTGTGCCCATGGGGCTAGATTATTCTAATATGTGCTATCTTCTTCTTTCTCCAGGGGATTAATTAGTTTATTCCTGAATCTTCTTCCGGGAAAATGGCAGGAAAAGGAACGGAAGCCACAAGGCTTTTTCTTGCCCAGGTGACGAAAGAAACGTTCCGGTGCGCAATTCAGTCTCTTCATTGCAAAACTCATCTGTTTTGTAATTAAACAGAAATGATTAGTACCTTGAGGCTGAGATGCTCCGAGGGGATGAATAATGTTTTTCTTTCTTATCGTTTATCTTCCTCTAATTCTAGATTCTTCTTTTACGTCTTCGCTGCGAGAAGAGGTTATACTGGTCGCGTTATGGCAATGGCAATCTGAGGCTTGGATGACGTGCAGCAATAGTAAAAACTTGCACCACTTGCACCAATTTCTTGCATCGACAGTGCTTATTTGACATTTCACGTGACCTCTTCTCAATAATGGCACATCACCAGACCAGGCACCTGACAACGATCCAAACACATCACCTCATGTCCTCGCCTTTCTACCCAGGATCCAACCAGGCCATCTTAAAAGCCAATAATACAGAGCAGGGATTCGACTCTTCCAAAAGAAGCAAGATCACAGCTAGTCTTACGACGTTTTTCCTCAGCCGGCCTGGGCCCGGCCGCCACGTCTTCACGCGCCTCCGGACGCAACCACCGAGCGAACGGGCCGCGGAGCCGCGGCCTCGGCACGGGGCGGAGCAGCGCAGCCGCGCGGCGGAGTCCACCCTCGACGCCCTTTCGTCGTGGGTGGCGGCCTACGGGACGTGGTGCGCGCGCGCGCACGCGGTCGTCGCTTTGCCCGTCGCTGCCACGCCGAGACGTGGCCGGACGTGCCGGGTCCGCGCGGCGAACCCCGATCGCTTTTGTGGCGGACGGGCGCTCCACGTGTTGGGCCGCGGGGTTTCGTGCCGTCCCACCCCAGCAGCGCGACGCAACGGCGTAGAAAGGAAAATGCTGCCCCGCGCGCGCGCGCGCGCCACGGCCGACTGATGGATGGCGATCGGACTCCGCGCCGACGTGTGGGAGATCCTGACGCGTTTGGGTATCATTGATTAGTGGTGGAGCTAAGGATTTATATTTACTAAGATAATACTATCTTTAACTCTATCGGTTGTAGAGAAGTTTCACTACAACCTAAGATAATATTTTTTAGAGCCTAAGACGGTCAGACGATGGCTCCGCCACTGCCATTGATCGCATGGAACGGATTTGCCTCACGTGGAGTGAACGTTTTAGAGCATGTACAGATGGTGCGCCGTCAGTTATCTATAAATCTTATCATATAAGATACAACATGATATAGATAAGAGAGGGAGCATAGAGAATTGAGTTATCTCTCATGCAACAGTTGACTGTAACATGTGAAAAGACACGTTATGTTACGGATGAACTGTCTATAAAGACATGTAAGAAGATAATCTATTATAAAAGCTATCTTTAATAGTGTCTATAGATTATATGAATAATATTATAGATAATAGTTGCTTATATGAGTGTACATGACCTTAGAGCCCTCTTGTTTGTCCGTTCGTGCGCGTGCGCGACGGGGCCCAAGACCAGGAGCGCAGCTGCTGTCCGCGGCCGCGGCCGCTTTCCACGCCGCCCAAGCGATAGCACACGTCCAGCTTCTGCTGCAGAGCTTACGGTATACGATTCGATTCGGTGATCTCGTCGCTGTCGGACAGGAAGGCACCCCAAAAGCGCAGGTTTTGTGCGTGGGTCTAGTTCTACGCCAGGTGGATGATACAGGACAGTGCACCTGGACTGCGGCCTGGGAGGAGGATGGGTGCGTGCAGCCCTTTGGCGCCGCCGCGGCCGGCGAGAGATGTTCCAGATGGTTGCTGCGAGGTGGCAACACGGTTGTCTTGTGCTCTTCATTTCCATGATGATGGTAGGATTAGCTTTTGGGGTGTATTTGTTGTCTTGCCTTCTAAGTTTAGATGGAAATTACTGAGAGTTCATCTAAAAATTTAAGCCGAGGAAGAAATATATACTCGGAAATGATTGACCCCTAAGTTTGTCGGTTGATCCTTCTACTCAGTGTCTTTTATGCACACGTAGTCAGCAAATATCTTAAGGTTTGTGAATTTTGACTATTTAGCCAAATAATATCTTCAAATTTAGGGCGCTTTGCGGTGTTCATAATTTACATTGCAGCTTTGCTTTGAGGTGTTCGTAAAAGTAGAAATTGTTCACATCATATGCCATATCAGGGGGGAAAAAAGGAGGTCCCCCATTTTTTCGCCATGGTCGATTGACAGGGTACATTGGCTGATCAAACAATATGCGCATACTTATCGCGATCAATCTCTTCCGATCTTCAACGTGGTCGTAAAGTTACCGTAGCAACTTACGACCACTCTGCGATATTGATCGTAAATACCGTGATCGTAAATCTTACGAACACGCAGCGATGTCTTGGCGATCACCGTTCACCGTAGTCGAACACCCTTTCGACTATGTTCACTTCCTTCAACGTGATCAAGTCGCCTGCTCACGCATCGATCTTCTCGGTGTAGTCGCCGCCTCACGACCACCTTCACCGTGGTCGAGCCTTCCTCGCAGAGTCGAAACTCGCTCGCGATGTCGTGGTCGAACTCCTCCCGATCACGCTATGTGATCGTGAGTCCTTCCGACCACGCCTTGCATTAATCACACCACAAAACAATGCTTTGTGTGTTTCCTCTTTTGTATTTTCTCAATGGCTTGGTACATCGAATACATGGCTCTAAGCCTCTTTTATACCCGGCTGTTCTAATTCAACGCGGTTCGACTACGATTATACCTCGATTCGACTCGATTCTAATACGACTTCTACTCCGTTTCCAACTAAGACTTTGAATTGCGGCTGCAATTCGACTTCGATTACACCCAAATCTTGCACATGACTCTAAAACAAGATTATTTACAACAATTGACAGGGTACATTGGCTGATCAAACAATGCGCGCATACTTGTGGTTATACCGATTCTATGGTAGTTCAGCTCTTCACACTTCATCCTGCACATCACGCTTACCAACCTAACCGCGATCATCCGATCATCCTTACGTCGGTCTCCTCAAAATCTCTTAAATCCACAAATCTCAACTGAAATATCTTGGCTAATTTTCAATCTCGTTTGACGGCCATACCTCGCGTTAGGTAGTCGACTCCTTCACGAATCATCATCGATTAATTTTCGCACTGGATACAAGCATGTTCCCAGTCTTATTCATTACGTGCGTCAAGAAAACTTCCCGGAGTGGCAGTGCAGTGCACTGAAATCTAACTTCAGAACTCAGAACAGGCCGATGCTTCTCTCATCTGCAGATCAATCTCACGTATTATTAACCGGCCGGCCGGGCAACGTCTTTATCGCGTCCAATTGAATGCCGAAACAAAATGTTTTGGGCCATGGAAATCTCTTTCATGGAGTGAAACTTTGGTCTTTTGGGGAATAAAAAATGGAGGTCAGTTGTTGGAGCTAGCTAAACCAAAGTTTGTGAAACGATGGCATCATCGGTTCATCACCTTGAAAAGGAGTATGCGAGTGTGGAGGAGGAAACGCACAAGAAATGGTACGGAGTCTTTACATCATGCATTCGTGGCATGCTTGTCACAGACTTAACCCTTCGCCTTCTGAGGAGAGGACGAAATGAAATAAGACTATTTTCTGTTTTGAGACCAAGAGATAGTACCATTTGATATACACCGAACCCCAAGAATCAAATCAAAAGGAACCCTAAAAAAAATCAAATCAAAAGATGCCCATACCAAGTCGCTGGAATGTACAAAAATACACATTCAGCAGTAGAAGATTCTTTCCCTCGCTTTTTTTATGTAGTATTTCTTCTTGTTACCAACTGAATGCATCATGTATGCATGTTAAACGGACTAAAACCTTCTCTCTATTTTGAGGGAGAGTTGACTAGAACCTTTCTTAAGCATAATACATTGAACCCATAAAAATCAATCTGAATTACTCTAATCGGTATCGGAATGAGCTATTATTTCTCGCGATGTGGATAAAGGAACAATATTCTTGTCGCCCACTCGCCTCTGTTCCGAATCGGATGAGGCCGGTTTTCTGATTATTCGTATACACATTGTTCAATAGGTAGTTTAGCGCCATATGTATCACTGTCGACCGACCAGCTAAGATACCTTGACTACACTGTGGACTAGATATTTTCCTACCAGCTCCGGTGACATGTACATGCTGACTTTGACCCCAAGCTGATGAAGCAGAAATTCCATATCAGTTTACAGTATTCTTGCATTTGTTCTCCTGAAATCAGGAACGCGTATGAATGCATATGATATATCTTCTTCCCTTTTGAGACTTCACTTTGTGATGAACACTGCAGCAGCAGTCTTCTAGCTCAAAACGAAACAAGCTGCGTTGCTGTCTCGTAATTTCGCACGTTTGGCACGGTTATGACTCTCGTGAGGAGGCCCGGAATAAAACAGCCAAATTGGGAGACCTGCATGATGCATGTACATATCATTCTTTCATAAACTCATCTGTCACTCTTCAGTACGAGAGAGCTACTAGAATTCAGAATGGTTTCTTCAGATGAGGGAGACTTGAAACTTGTAGTGCTAGCATTTTTTGGTGGGGGCAGAAATGTGAAACCAATGCACAAAACAAACGGAAAATTTTGCAATGCAAGGTCCCTCTTTATCGCACCTTTTAATTAAAGACCAACGAGTGATGATTCCCGATCAATTTATCACATGCTCCTGACGCAATCGTACCGATGATTAGTTCTGAAGCAATCTTAGGACACGATCTTATCGTGCGTGCAATTGCGCGACCGGATCTAATACAAATCACAAGAACAGGAGATGACACAAATCAACAAACGACACCAAGAGATCGCCGCTTTGTAACCTGCCAACTTGCCGGGAGATAAGTCAGGCCAAATTGCCAAATGAAAAACTGCAAAATCGTTTCTCTTTTCAGCAGTTTTCCCAGGGGTGGAGCCAAGCATGCTCGCGCGGTGTCCCAGGACACCGGGTCCAGAAATCTTTTTAGCAGGAATTAGCATCTCCAATCTATGTATGAACACCTAGCCTAAACTCGATGCACCCGGTCCCTTTCTTGAAGCCAAGCGAAGGGAGCACTAGCAGCATTAATTCTCAGTAGCTAGCAACAGTCAATGAGGAGCCTTCACTGTCTCTCATCATATAAGGCAACTGTAGTAGGGCGAGTCAACCCTTGAGCTAGTTCAAGAGGGAGGACCGCAATAGGCTATGGCGTCCGTTTAATCGATCTTGAAGCATATCATCTCGTAGCAGCCCTCTAGGCCTAGGGATGCAAACGGATGGAATACGGACGGATAATGTCTTTACCATATTTGTTTTCATATTTTTTTTCTCAGATGCGGATCCGAATACGTATACCTTATATACAAATACGAATAATATCGAATACAGATACGGAGCGAATATGAATCGAAACGAATACGGTCACGAATATTTATCGGAACATGAAAACCCCTTAAACTATACATCCAAAATCAATAAAAACACATAAATAGTATACCTTGTCAAAACATTAATAAAATCTAAACAAGCATAAGTATTTTTATACACAATAGTCATACCATTGTATAGATTTTAAATCTTCAAATGGCAGCTAATTTTTTCTAAAGTCCTAAATAATTCTTAATGGATTTCTAACAAATAATTCTTAATGGATTTCTACCATTTACATGTGATTAATAAATTAATCAAGAATTTAAATTTGCATCAGAATGATTTAAATGGCAGTACATCAATTTAATCAGTACAAATTTTAATCTACCAACAATACTAAATTTATTTTTAATAAACATAAATATTTGCTAGTGGTGTTTGTAATTTAATATGACTAGGGAACCTAATGCCTAATGGTAATGGAGGCTTATGTCTTGGTTGGGCTAGTGGGCTGGTGGCAAGGGAGATGAGAGAGGAAGACTTGGGCTGGGCAATATTGGGCTAAAATCCCAGATATCCGATTCCGTATTATCCGAATAATCTGTATTCGCCAGATATCAGGCCAACTGTATTCGTATTCGTTTTCGACCAAGAAAATCCGTATTTGTATTCGATCCGAGAATTATCCGAAGAAAATCCGATCCGACACAATCCGTATTCGTTTTCGTCCGGATCGGTCGGAAACTATCCGATCCGTTTTCACCCCTATCTAGGCCTGTTCCTTTTGCATGGTTGGCCAAGAGATGTGTGCCATGTCCGCCACACCCAGCTAGGCAGCAAACGTTCGTCGGAGAACGAGAAAAATTAGCACCATTGGCCACCCTCGCTTGCTCCCTTGCCACGGTGCCACCTGGTCTTTGTTGCCTCGCGCCCTCGTTGACCGAAGTAAGTTTAGGTTCACCCGATCAATATTTAATTTGCTCTAAATTCCACTCAATTTTTCCGATTTATGTTCAAGAGCATGGACTAAATTTGTAAATTAGGGTTTCAATGTGTTAATTAATAATTGATTTTTATCGTATTGTAGGGTTAAGACTTAGAGTTTCGATTTTGGTTTTGGAATACCAACTTAGTATAGTATTTGACCACAATGTCAAGTAAGTAAGCAACTGGATGTATTTTTCTATTACATTGTTCTTCAATTGTTGAATAAACAAATACCTAATTGACCTTTTCAATTAATTGGCGATAATTTCATAAATGATAGACTTATTTGTTATGTGAAGAAACAAGAATTGAAGAAATTTACCAATGATATTGTGGTTTGTCGCTCTATAAATTTGAAAGAACGTAAATACTAAAAAATAATACTTTTACTTAAATTTGATCTTCTGCTATTTTTTACTTGAAAATTTTTAGCAGTTTTGTTATCTTTTAGAGGTTATTAAGGTCGGGTGATGTATTTTACCAATACCAGCTAACTTTTCTATTTGATTTTGCTCTTAGTTTCTTCAGTTTGCTACAACTAACCAATATTATTATCGAGCTTCTTTATTTTAATAAGCATTTTAATCACTACTCTCTTATCATCGCACACTGCTATTGGTTATGTTGAAGTACTAGTGCTAAAAATTATATGACATATTATTATTTAGCATAACATTAATTAAAAATTATATATTTTGTTGTATGTAAGATAAAATGGTAAACACCGATTATTTTCTTTCTAGTTCGGTCCGTGATTTTCTTCTGCTCGATTTGCACGCGCCGCTGGTTGTGTGAGTGAGGCGTGCACTGCTGGGGCTGTGGCACCATCCTGAGGGGGTGATCGGTATGGCTGAAAAGCTCATGGCTTATGGCTGAAAACACTGTAGCTGGCTGAAAAAAGCACTGTAGCTGACAGAGGCTTATTTAGCATAATTAAATTTAAAAAAATTTAAAAATATAAAAAATATGTTAGCCTATTACGTATAATACAAACAAATACGGGAAAAAAAGAACCGGCAAAAAAGCTCAACAAAAAACCAAAAATTCAGAAAAAGACGAAACTTATGAATAGTGCCAAATAAGCCATGAGCACTGTTCATAAGCCACACTGATCGCAGCCTGAGTTTATCCTAAAGTCATCGTACTATGTACTATGTTAACTAACGCCACAAACCGTTGCTTGTTGTGTTTTGTTTTAGGGATTTTGCAATGGAGTAGCGGTTTCTTCTAGGGAGCTGGAGGCAGAGACCAACTAGGCGAATTGAACGTGCAAGTCAAGAGCTAATTAAGGCTCTATTTCTTGACAAATTTGATAAACGAAAATTTCAAATTTGCATGCAGTTTCTGTGGCTGATGAATCATATCTGATCGGTAGGAAGTAATACTTGCCAACGTGTCAATTGGGGAAACCAATTTAAATTTACTGAAACATTACGTGATTTCTGAAGATAGAATGACGTCAATCTCACAGGCACGCGGAGAACGAAACTGGCACGGCACAATCTAAAATTTTAGCTTCCATGGACTGGACTTGCACGGCCAGTGTTGTCCTATCCTGAATAGACTAATCAGGAGCGGTATTGCGTGGGTGGGACGAAAACGATGGAAACCTCTGCACACCTTATTTAAAAAAAAAAAGATGGATAGCGGTTCGCGAAAGGGATGCTGATTAGGCCCGCTCATTTTAGTTTCAGTTTCTGACTTCTGATTTATTTTTCATTATTTATAAATTTTATCTCGGTTCTTTTTTTTCTATATTCGTTTGCGTTGTCCGTGATGAGCTAGCACATTTTTTCTATTTTTAATTTTTTAAATTTAATTATGCCAAATAAGCCACCTTCAGCTACAGTGAACTTTCAGCCGCTACAGTGCAATTTCAGCCATAAGTCATAACTTTCAGCCCAACCGAGCGAGGCCTAAGCTGGCACAAAAGATTTTGGGTATAACTCTCTCTTTTTTTTTTTTTTGCCTTTGTTCGACTATATGGAGATCATGAATATAGTGATGATATATAATTGATTTCTAGATTGCATTGAAATTTACGTTTATGAAAATTTCATCGACCACAGCAGATCGATCACGGTTGAACGACCATGACAAAATCGACTACGACATGTCGACCACGTCTGAACGACCATAGCTGAACGACCACGACAGAACAACCACAGCATGTCGACCATGCCAGGCTTCAACCACAGCATTTTGATCACGACAGAACGACCATATGAGTAATCGGTAGGCTTCGACCTCGAATAGTGAACTAGTCGTAAGCTACTATGAACCGGTCAGACCTACAGTGTACCAATCGTATGCTACAGAGAACTGGTCGTATACTACAGGGAACCGATTTGTATGAAACGGTGAACCGGTCGTAAGCGAGAATGAACTAGTCGGTGGTTGGAGCCACAAGGCCTGGTCAATACTTTGTGGTCGGAGCTACAATATCTGGTCGGTACTCGATGGTCATAGCTACAGTACCTGGTCGGTACTCGATGGTCATAGCTATAGTACCGGGTCGGTACTCAGTAGTCGTACACCTTACAGGTTGATCAGCAGACCACGACGTGATTGATAGAGTAAGCTATAGTAACTGGTATGTGGTCCTAGCTACAATGCTTTGCCGATAGTCGTAGAACAATAACAGTCGATACTTGAAAGCTACAGTATCTGGTCAACCATGGTATGTCGACCACGTCTGAACGACCTCGGCTAAACGACCATGGCAGGCTTCGACCACGACATTTTAATCACGGCCGAACGACCACAGGAGTAATCGGTAGGCTTCGACCTCGAACAGTGAATTGGTCGTAACCTACTATGAACCGGTGGGAGCTACGGTGTACCGGTTGTATGCTATAGGGAGCCGATCGTATGAAATGATGAACCAGTCGTAAGCAAGAATGAATTAGTCGGTGGTTGGAGCTACAGGGCCTGGTCGATACTTGGTGGTCGAAGCTACAGTACCTGGTCGGTACTCGATGGCCGTAGCTACAGTACCAGGTCGGTACTTAGTAGTCATAGACTTTACAGGTCGATTAGTAGACTACAACCACGGTCGGTATTCGGAGGCGTCGACCGCGATCGATGATTGATAGAGTGAGCTACAGTAACTGTTCTGTGGTCCTAGCTACAGTGCTTTGCTGATGGTTGTAGAACAGTAACCGGTCGATACTCGAAAGCTATAGTACCTGGTTAGTACTCAGTATTCGGTGTTAGTACTCAGTATTCGGTGCTACAGTACCTGGTCGATGATCGGTAGATGTAGACTTTGGGATTGGTAGTCGTAGACTTTGCGATCTGTTGTCATTTTCATCGACTTTGCGATCAGTAGTTGAAGGCTTTACGATCGGTAGCCATAGGCTTCATGGTCGGTACTCGTAGGTTTTGAGTACTTTAATTCTTGTAATCTTCGAGTACCTTGAGTACTCGTGTCTGATGGGCCAGCAGTCTGCCCGACCTGGGCATGGCAGTCAGACCGGTCTGTATGAGTGGTCTGAGGTTGAGTTATGGAAAGCGTTGGTTATTGTGGTCGTGGATATGATTAATCTAAAAATTGACATCCAATCTAGTACATGGGATAGACCCCTTGACTATATAGCATCATAAGACATCTAACAAGACTTGAACTCGAATACAAACACAGAATGAAAAGATAAAATTTTGGCCACCACTTTGTTTTAGAGATAGTAGTTGATCTATGACATTTCTGAAGCTGAGGCCTTATCCATTGTGTAGGCCTCGGAATAAACTTTCCAACAAGTATGAGGGCACTCAAATTAGACTCTGTTTGTGAAAGTTATAGGCTTTTATTGTAGGCCTACCAAGTGTTTTGAACTTAATCCGAAGTGATTTTAGACTTGATTCCAAATTTGAAGTTGGATGGATTTCAATTGAACCTGAATTGGGCTTGAAAATCCTATCAAAAACATGATTTTTGAATTCTTGAGCCTCTCGTCTGTTCCTTCCTCTTTTCCTTCTTTCCTTTCTCTTTTTTCCATGGATGCACTTGCTTGACTCATTCACTCTCTCCTGCATGAACGCATGAACCAGCGTCGCGTGGTCTTCTTCACCGCATAAGTGCCTCCTTGCATTGCATGCCGTTCATGCATGTCTTTGTGGTGCCCTTCCTCACCTCCCGTTGGATGTCACCATTGATCCTACAATCACAATCATCACTTTTAGATAGCAATCTATCCATATTCAAACTAGAGCTAGTTAATAACAAGTTCACTTTATCAAGAGTAACCTCGAGTGTATAATTGAGCGTAGTTGTAGAGAATGTATTAATACTAAGAATATCTGCATCGTCCACCCCTTCTTCAAGAAAAGTCATCCTCGGCTTGACAGCCTTCAAATGTACTAAACAAAGAGAACAACGTATACACATGGTATATATTTTTATCATCCACACTCCTTCCATTTAGTGCATTATGATTTTCTGAAAGTGTACCAAACAAAGAGAATAACACATGTGCATGATATATATATAAATCAATTATAGTGTCATCCTCGTTGTTTGTGGGTACGATAGCAGCCATAACATATATTTGGTGTATAAATTACAACACTCCTTTCATCCGCATTAGTTGTGCTATTAAGCATATGGTTATTTTGTTGAACAGAAAAGTAAGTTCTTGCTCAAGGAAAACAATTTTACAGGTTGGAATTAACTCCGTGTTGTCGTTGAAGATTGATATTCACTACAGACACCAATTCACCAATTCAAGAACAACTACTTATGGCATGATTTTGGAATCACCTATGAACACAACTTCTTTAACTGGAAGCATGACATATCGACACTCTAATGGCTCTGCAGAGTTTGCCTTGCATTACCCATAAGATAACTGCAACTTGTACAGAGTTGTGATAACAAGGTAATATTTCTGCCATGCTTTGCTTCTGACTGCTCAGTAGTTTTGCCATCCTTAGCAACAATCGGGGACCCACATTTGTGAATCTTGCTGTCCAATATTGCAAGGGAACTATTGTTCTGATGCCTAGCATGCCTGGTGATAAAACCCAATTCATACAGACATTCGCTCGGCAAGAGCATCATACCAATCAAGTCCAATGGCTCAGTCCTATGAATGAGAGGTAACTATGTTTTTCTCCTAGCACAAGGTTATAGGTCTTATATGCTTCGGACGAGGTCCACACCGTCGTCCTCAGCTCCACTTTACCAAAATCTCTACCATTCGGCTGGGCAGTGACAATTGCCAAGTTTCACCAGTAAAGTATGAATAGAGTGTTAACCTACCGCTACAATGTGTGTAGTATCCTGGTAACCAATCATCTAACCTAAGTTCTGTTATGTGGCATTCGCGTAACAATCAAAGTGGGTTTCTACACAGTAGTATTGGGGTGTTAACTATACCGGTTCATTGCAAATTAACGATATCCGAAATAATCATGCATCACTATTATCTATGAACATAGCATACGTATAACATATATATTCAATACGATCAAGAATTATGGCTTGCCCTCTTGTTCTGAGTCGTCGTACCAATCCACTGGTTCTGGGTTCCCACCTTTTTCTCCTGCTCTTGCTCCGAGATTGTCTGACACGTCGTATTCTAAGGTGAAAACAAAATGACTGAATGAGCACAAAAACCAAAATCCAATGAAACAACATTTGATGATGCTAGGCAAGTGGTTTTTCGAAATGATTTTTATTAATGGAAATAATTTAAGTTATCTAAAATAAGGGAAAGCAATTTCGAAAATATATGAGATTGCTATGTTGGAAGGGTTTGGGCTGGGCCGGATTAGTCTAGACCAAAATGGGTTGGATTAAAAATCAAGCCCAAATTAGTTGTTGTACTAGACTCTCTCTCTCTCTCTCTCCCTTTCTTCTTTCCCGCCTCTGTTTCTCTTCCTCTCTCGATCCCTTTCTATTCTCTCGGCTTCTCTCTCTGGCTCAAGGCCGCTGGCCACGGCGAGGCATGGCTCAGCCAAGAAGTGGTGCAGGATGGTTCGATGGGTCAGGGAGAAGGTGCGGCGCAGCAGCTTGGCTGGATGCAAATCCCGCGTAGATGACAGAGGTTAGGGGCATGATTGGGGTCGTATAGAGGTCGAGGAAGATGGTGGTAACATCAATTTTTGGAGGTGTGCAAAGGGAATGACGAATTTTGGGATTTGGGGTAGATGGCCAGGGATGGCTTACCAGAAACGGGGAAGAGAAATAGAGACGCGGCGACGGACTGGGTTCCGAGCTGAAGGAGGAGGTGAACGCGAGCTGCTGTGTTGTTACCATGCTTGGTGATGACGAGGGAGATGAGACTGCAGTGGTGCGACCGGCTGTGTCGACTCCCTCCTCTCTGCTGGTTTGAGAAGAAGGCGGTGCGAGATGGTCTGTGCTATACAGAGGAGAGGAAGTGAGGTTGCAGCGACGCGAATGGCGTGGGATGCGGGTGGTGTGGTTATTGCATATGGTGCATGCGTTGTGTAAGTGCGTGGACATGGCGACGGCAAGGTGCTGCGTGGCTTCGAGTCTACGGGCGAGGAACTGTTTGCACGTTTGGCACAGTAGAGTATATTTATTTTCAAATTTGGTCTAGATGCTCTTATTGTAATTTTAGTTCCGTTCCCAAGCTTGGTAGACGCGCCAGACGATATATGTCTCTTGCCACGCTACCATATCTCGGCAAAAGGGCTAGAGCACAGGAGGCTAAGAGGGAGCAGGTAGCCAGCCAGGCCCACAGTCCTAGTGAGCTACTTTTGCGCAGCACGACCTATCGAGCTGTCATGGCCCCTAGACTATGAACTAGTCCTTAGACCTAATTATAAGATATTTCTTCCGTGCGATGGATGGAACATGTGCTTTATCCACTTCAAACAGCACGATATTTCAGCCTTAAGTCTCTGACAACAACTCCGTGTGGTTGTTGCCCACGTTTGTCTCCGGCTAATAACAACTAACGATTAGGTGTTCTCTCTTTGACAATAACTAGCTTCCCAACCAGAAGCGCCGGTTCCACAAGGCGTCTTTCCTAGCAAATAATTGGCATCTTTTCGTTGGTATTTAAGATTGAATGATGAAGACATGAATTCAAATCTCATTCAATTCAGTGTAATTAGAGCCCGTCTCACACCTTGTTAAAGGTATTCTGTTACTAGTTCATAGCAATAAAGGGCATCTCTGTTGTCTCCCAAGGATTTTAGCTATTTTTTCTCATATTATTTCATAAGATCAACGACTCGATCGTCAACAGTTGGCGCCATCCATGATGAAGAAGGCGTTGAATCCTTGAAATTCTTCTCTGTTCAGCAATCCTCATCTTTCTCTGTTCTCTTTTATCATTACTCATGCAATCATGGCAAGGACTTGAGATGAGGAGAATTGGTTCGAGATAGCGGGCTATGCCGACATCGACATGGATGCATGCATCCGCACCATGGAACTTGATGCGTCGTCATCATCCTCTTCCATCCTAGGCTCACCGCTCGCTAAAACCAGTGAGATTGATTAGATGAAAGAAGATTCGTCATCCCCATTAGCGGCACTTCTAGAGTAATCAGTTGTTCCAACTAGATCAGAATGCCCAAGTGCCTCAGAAATCCCAATGCGTTTGATTGACAAAAACGGCGACAAAAGCTCAACGCCGCAATCCGAGGGTCAATGTACTCTCGATACGGTCATGGGTGACTGCTATCTGCTGATGGCTCATATGTATTCCAGGAGCTGACCGACACCTGCTCGTGGTGTCGGTGAAGTTACCAGCAGCAAAAAAGCCAGGTGAAAATGATAACGCTTAGCATCTGATCGGTAATCCACCGGATCAGATTGAGTCCACCATAAAACCTACCAGATGTGGTAATTTCCAGCTGTTCCCCATTATAGAGGCTCCTTGCCGAAGTAGTGGAAGGCTCTCCCTTAGTTTTGATGGGAGCTCATCGGGAGATTCATGCTAGAGGCACGAAGTTAACGCAATCGGAGATGCCGCTCGAGATGTCATGCATGATTCTTCACGACCGAACCCACCAGGACCCGTTGGTCCAAATGGTGCAAACGCTTATGCATAACTCCGAGATGATGGAGGCAGTGGAACTGGTGGACATCAATTGGCTAATCCACCTACTTCTACCCCACAATGTGTGACGGGTCGACTTGGACTAGCGAGAGTCTCGGAGGGAAATTCAAGTCATCGTACATCTTCCACCAACAGGAATCCTTTATGACCCACGATAACAATCCAGAACTTGCAACGAGTCCATGATATTTTAAATAACCTGGATCTTGCTCTGACAGAAACTTCGGGATATGCTTAGGTTGTAGGTCAAGTGTCGGAAATCCTTCAGCAAACCATGTGGCACATGAAGATGTACAGAGAACAAAGGAACTCACAAAATCATACTCTAACTTCGTCTGGGCATTCCTCCCTAAGCAAAAGCCAGCGTGATTGGACTGGAAATAATTTAACATCTGGAGCTAGACATACTTAAATATTCTGACAAGGGAGTCACAAGAGAAGAAAGAAGATGGCTCTTCCATGAAGCCACTCCTGCCCCTCGTCGTGATTAATGAACACTCAGATCACGTGATTTGCGGCATCACCTTAACCAAGAAGCCAATCAGAGACACTATGTAAGTGTTCATGACTGGGTCGGAGCACCAGTTCCTCAGTACGACTATTGGTGGAGCAAGTCTCCAACCGACTATAATCTGGCTCCTTTCTAAAGAAGGCGCCATGACTCAATCACAGGTTGTCAGGCATTCTCGACAGGCCTTCAAGCTACACGCTGGCTAGACAAATTCCAAACAGCAAATCTAGCAAAATTCAATGAAACTCAAAACCCATTAGAATTTATATAGATTTATACTACCGCCATTCGCGCTGCAGGTGGTGATGATAATGTGATGGCAAATTACTTGCCCACAGTTCTCGATAGGTCTACCCGGCCTTGGTTGCTTAACCAACTGGTCGCATTAATTTATAATTGGGAGCATCTCTATGACCTGCTGATCACAAACTTCCAGGGGACATACGACCGTCCCAGGAAAGAAGACGATCTCCACCGAATATGACAAATACAAAGTGAAACTCTCTGACAGTATGTGAAGAGGTGTATCTAGGTTCGTAATTCCATTCCTGAAGTTGCAGATTCCTCTGTTATTCAGACTTTCAAAATGGGGTTGAGAAACTGACAGTTTACAAAGGACATCGCAATGAACCCTACAAGAACTATCATCAAACTGTTTGACATTGCTGATGATATGCAACCGCTAGTGAGGCAGTTGAATGGAACAAGGCCATCGACTGGATAGAGAAAATTTCACAACCTGACCTGCATAAGAAAGAGAAGAAGCCTAAGAAGTCTTCCAAAGGTAAGAAGAATCACAAACCTAACGCTAAAGAGAATCTTGCGGTTCTAGATAAGTTCACTAAGGGCAAGAATGACTATCCAGTTAGAACAAGGCAAAAGCTCTGACCGTTGAGTCCAAAAAGGCTTACCATTTTACCTTAACTGTTATAATCCTTTCTTCTAGATAGGTAGCGGCTAAGATAAAGGGTACCTCTGCCTTCTGGCTAGGCTCCCTCGCACAGATCATTTTGATCCACTCTCTCGCCTCAGTAGAGGATAGGGCTATAAAATCAGGGGAGACTTTAAGGCTAAAAATATTCAACCAAATAAAAACAAAACTCAACTGGTCAGAATTTTTTGAGACTTATATTCCAGAGAATCCACGATCAAGTCATTCCTGCCCACGTACCAAAGCATGGTATGGTCACGTGATTTTAGTGGACTTATCCGACACATGGAGAAATCCTTCACCACGTGCCATGAAGTAAGACCTCCCACCATGAGATGGTGGATGGCATCGATCCATCACCCCACCTTTCCCTCCTTCAAGGAGGATCTCCATCTTGGGTACTCAGTGGCCCCCGGACTGGTGAAAGAAAGGTTGTCATCCTTGCTAAGCGTCATGTAGAACTATAGCTTCTTCCATGACAACCACGAAGATTTATAATACATTGGAATGTATTCTTTAGCCTTCCCATCGTCAAGGCGCAAAGCACAATCTTCGGGTGACACCACTTATTTCCCCGACTTTGTCATCCTATAGAAGAATCTGAGGAGCGCGAAGCTTGGTAGTATCCCCAAATATGCTTCATAGAGATAAACGAAGATGCTCCGATTAGCAATTGAATTGGGGGCGTGGTTTACTACCTTGATTTTGTTGTACTCCAAGATTGGAAGAGGAACAGGTGTGCAAGCAATAGAAACCCGCACTCGATGTGCGCCCAGAAGATTGAAATCTCGCCTTCATTCTCGCTCAGAAATTCTTCCCTAATCGCTAAACTCCACAGGACTAGAACCATGTTGGGAAGCATCCCTTCTTTCTCTATGGCCTCGAATTTCTTTGATCCAAGCTCCGACACTGGCCAGTTGGTGAGATTCGACATTTTGGCTAGGTGGTAGAAGAACGAATAGGGGATCGCAGGGATTCAAGGCTACAGGCAAAGAGCGCAAGGGCGGAGAAGAAGATGAAAGGTTTTTCTAAAAGTGTAAAACCCTAAGGCGATGCGCTAAAGGTTTTATAAGGGTTTCTCTCCAACTGCAAAAAAGGGTTACCCGATCTGAAACCCAACAGACACCAAAACCTTTCAATTTCACGGTTAGTTTCTCAACTTTAAAGTAAATACAAACCGCTCCTTTACTCTTACAGTTTAAAGGAGTAGTTTTCCAACTGAAAATTCAATTGAAAGATTATAAATTCACTTAAAGGTCAAAGGCTAGCTGACGAAGATTGAATAAATCTCTTAATATATAATTAAGGCCAAGGGACCCCCGTGATCATAAATAAGGTTGTAAAAAAGCTCCAAGCTCGCGAGCTACTCGAGTTCAGCTCGTTCTAAGCTAGATTCGAACTCGGTTCGAACTTTAAACGAGCCGAATTCAAGCTTGACCAAGCCGATCTCGAATAGTTCGCGAGCCTTGATTCAAACTTAAATAGTGATACATATTAACTCTTACCGAGCTTACTCGAGTCAAACTTGAGCTCGAGCTTTTCTTATTGTTAAAAATTAATGTATGTTTGAATTATTTGATTGTTATCGAGTTTACTAGAACAGAGCTTGACCTTAAAATGTTCTTATTATTGAAAAATAGAGCATAATAAATTATTTTAATAGTTATTGAGCTTCAACGAGCCGAGTTCAAGCCCAGGTCCAGGCTCGGACCCCAACTCGAGCTCGAGCCTAAAAGGCTAAGCTCGCTCGAGCTCGGCTCGTTTACAACCCTAGTTGTAAACCTCCAGACGTTGCTCCCCGAGTACCATGGTTGGAGAAACACTGTGTGTGTTGCCCGACTAGCTGAATGCTTGGAGGGACTATGAACTAGTCCCTGGACCCGATTTCAGTATATTCCTTCCATGTGATATATGAAACATATGCTTTATCCACTCCAAATAGTACAATGCTTTAGTCTTAAGTTTCTGGCAACAACTGTCATGCGGTTGTTGCCCACGTTCATCTCCCGCTGACAACAAGCAACGATCAGTCGTTCTCTCTCTGACAATAACTAGCCTCCCGACCGGAAGCGCTGGTTCCGTAAGACGTCTTCATATGCAAATAATTATCATCTCTTCATTGGTTTTTAAGACTAGACGATGAAGACAGTTAATATCTCATTCAATTCAGTATAATTAGGACTAGTCTCACGCCTTGTTATAGGCATTCTGTAATTAGTTTATAGCAATAAAGAGCATCCATATTGTCTCCTAAGAATTTTAGTCATTTTTCTCATATTATTTCGTAAGATTGATGACTCGATCGTCGATAAATAGGGCGCCTACTAGCTTGCCATATCCGAGAAAGGGTCGAGAAGAGAAATATAGAGTGAGAAGAGTGGGGAAAGAATGCATGAACTTCGATTTGGAGCGACACCTTAGGCTAGATGGATAAGATAGGTGGATTGTGTAGACAAGAGAGAGACACGTGGGAGCATTCGATATCGTCCGATGCATTATATCTACTATAAAAGCTATCCCATCGTTTTTCGCTCAGAGGATACATCGTCGGTTAGTTTTTTCCAACGGTTTCGGCATCAAACCAAACGGTAATTTCTTTCACCACGTCGCTAATGCGTGTATTTTTTTTTCCCACAATGATTGTCGCTATAGAATGCAAATCTCATGTCGTGCGTAAGCAGAAAACGTTATCCCGTGGCCGGCCTTTGAGTTCTAGGTGTTTTTCCTTCTCACGAAAAAGCATTGACGTTGAGTTTCTCTGTAAAAAAATTCGTCGATGGCTCGTTTTGCTGACTCACTCCGATAGCAACCTTGCCGTGTCGTCTCCGTCTGTTCCTGCAGCCATCGTCACCAAGTGTCGCACACTAGCACCGTTGCCGTTCGACAAATATCCCTCCCTGAGCTCCAGGGGCGAAGCCAGCATGTGAGTATTGGGGTCCAGTGACCCCAATGAAATTTAGCAATCCATATGAAAATTCATTTATTCATCGTTCATCAGTGGAGGGGACACCATCGTGCAATGAAGGTGACCCCAATGCTCTTATCGTCTGGCTTCGCCCCTGCTGAGCTCTGGAATACCAGCAGCTAAGTGGACTTTCTGATCACCGTCCACGCGTCCCTTGAAGCCGCATCGCACGGCCCAAAGTCTCTCAAGTGCCACTGTAGAATATTCACCGAAAGAATCTCTCTTCCCGTCCTCTCAAGAAAGATACTGGCTTGTGGTATCTTATCTCTCAGATCCGGTACAGTACAATTCACACCGAAAGATCTCTAATAATGCACGTCTGTTGTTCTCCCGGCTACCCAGGAGGCCAGGATTAAACAAATCTCGTGGAGCTTATGCGAACACGTACGTACGTAATAGTTTACGAGTGATGGCTGTGGCCCACACATTTGTACAACCCCATCCTATTTATTAAAGAATCCAGATATCACTCTAGACATCATTGCCCCGCTTGTTTTCGGTTCAGTTTTTAGCTTCTAACTTATTTTTTACTATTCATAAATTTTATCTTTTTCTAAACTTTTGACTTTTTAAAGCTTTTTTGTCGGTTCTTTTTTCCCGTATTTGTTTGCATTATACGTGATGGGCTAATATGTTTTTCCTATTTTTAAATTTTTTTAAATTTAATTATGCTAAATAAGCATCTGTCAGCTACAGTGTTTTTTCAGTCACCTACAGTGCTTTTCAGCCATAAGCCACTAAAAAAATCCATATTGAGCACAGCCTGAAAAGGATCAGATGGCTAGGTTTCTTAGGCTTCATACTTATAACTTTTGCTATACTATAGTAACTAATTTTTAAATAATATATTTTTTTATTATAGAGTCTACAAAGTTGTTATACCGACTTCAGTTATACCGATCAAAATCGTATTCAATTATCTCTCTTTATATTCTCTTTCATGAATAACCAAAATTTGAAGGACAAAAGCCATATCCTAGAGAACCCACCTAAGATATGCAAGCTATGACTAGTGTATAAAAATACACTAGCTGGTTCTTTTCTAATTTGTTTTGAAGAGTATCAACGCCTTTACATCCTGTTAAAAAATCATAGGAAATATATTATTTCCTGTAAAATTCCTATGCATATAATGAATTAGATCTAACCGTTGTATACATATACACCTTCAGGGACACTTGTAGGGCATGTTTATATTGACTGCAACTGATGTTTTTGGTTATGACTGATGATTTTTGGATAAAAATAAATAGTAGTAACTAAAAAAATGATTTTAGGATGGTGCAAATGGTGGAAAAAAAAATAAAAAAAGAGATGTATGTGCAAAATATGAACGAAAGAAATAAAATATATGATGTGCTCATGATCATATTTTATCTTCAAAATAATACAAAAATAAAAAAATAAAAACTTATTCAAGAAGTCAGGTTAGTAGCACGCCCGTAAGAGTGTCCGAGACGGAGCTCTCTTGTGATGTCGATTGTCGTTGGCTCGTTGCTGCTGTGTCCACTCTGACGGCATTTACCCGATCAATCACACAACGGATCTCACCTCCCAACAAAAATATCACCTCGTGTCTCGGAATGGAATACTGTTGCGGCATGTTGTCTTTGCTTCCACTGGCCAATCAGCACAGCTTCCCAAGCTCACTCATCCATCTGGGCGTCATCCATGGCGTCATGGTTAACTGGAATACTGTTGCGCCATTTTGTCGATGATTCCACTGGCCAATCAGCACGGCTTCCCGAGCTCACTCATTCATCTGGGCGTCATCCATGGCGTCACGGTTAGCTTTTTTTTGTCTACGGCAGAACTTGGGAGTCGAGTCTTTGCCACACATGGTAAATTTTGAAACGTGATTTGTAAAAATGATACCCCATAGCTACAGTTGTAAAAATAACATCGACCGTATAGCCAACACACGGTATTAACCTCGAGCCAATACATGACGGACTGCCGCAAAGTGACCATACGGCAATAACCTCAAAACAAGTACCATTTTTGCTAATCCCACGTTGAATATGGCTATTTCGGCCAAAAACTCCTTGGGAGTCCACTTGTACACGCGTAGAAAATTACTTAGAACCTTACTGCAATACGAATTTTGTTGAAGAGAATGAGAATTAGATTGAAAAAAGATTAGTCCTATAAGTGTAGTAGTAGATTTTATATTAGGTGGAGCTTGATGTCTCGGTACGATAATTACTGATAGGTAATGTCACTTTTAAATCATAACTAGCTGAGTGCACATACGTTGTTATGGAATATTATACAAACAAATTTTATTATGTTGCGTAGTGTTTTGCAGAAACACAACAAATAAAAGACTCAAGTCAATACAGATTGTATCTAATAAATGTGCCAATCTGACCATAATAGAGAACAATTGAAGAACTAAGCAAAACTTACCTTTGCCAAATGATGATTTAACACATTAGAAAATTTAAGCTAAACACAATAAAGGAGTGTGAGAGTAATTATGGTTCTTTTCGAACTTTCCCTGCTTTATTAGATAAAAAATATAGATGTAAATAAGAGTATGCACAATAGATTGTAATTTGTAAGGTTTTTAATAGTCTCAACTGGCCCCAAAAAAACACATTGGAATAGCATGATGTGCAGTGCAAGTGTTAAATGGCAATTACAATGCACATGCACATAGCTTATAGCTTTGCCTAGGAAAGAAATGTGCTAATTAATTTGGCCAAACAAGGAGAGATCAAGGAGGCCTAATTAAGGAGATAGGATTAGCACGTAGCAATTAATACTAAAGTTATTTATTGTAGAATGAAAAATTATGGATGAGTGATTTAGCTAGGGCCACATCTGAACTACCTGATGCTTGTTGTTGTAGCAATCTATGCAAGCATTTGCATCAGCGACAAATTTATTACATAGACGAGCAGCTAATTGTGGTGGGAAAAAAGGGAACTGGGCAATCCCCAAGGTTATTGCATGTTCATCAAAGCTATCATCTCCCTACGCGCTAATTAGAATAACGTGGTGGGGTTGGAATCCAGCTGAGACCGCGTCACCAGCCTTGGCTTGGCGGAGTGAGCTGCAGTCTAGATCATCCAATTAGCTAGGAGTAATTACCAAAATGCGGGGTTAGGTTAGGTTAAGCACTCACACGCACGTGAGGATGCGTAAATAACGGCGAATGAATCGATCAGTAATAGACGGAGGAAGGGATCGATACGTACGTCGGTGGCAGTGGTGGCCAGTTTCTGCCTTGGCAAGGAGATAAGGGGGCTACAGGCTCGATGCACCTCTGTTTGGGTCCTGGACTCCTCGGTGCCACCTCATAATCAGAGCGACGCGCAGCGGGAATGGGTGAGTGCAGCGAGTCAGTGACATGGTGAGGCTATGGGATTGAGCAAGAATGATATGAATGGGATATAGGTTGAGTTTGTTAGGAGTTATTTGAGAGTTTGTTACCGTGTGTGCGAGTGAAAGGGAGTGATGCTTATCCACAAGGAGAATAGGAGCGCGAGTTTAAGATATCGCACAATGGGGGAGGCCCACATGGCGGCGCGAATTGTTTGGGACGAGTGGAAAGAACGTACCACTCACCAACTCATTCTTTTAAGTAGTACTAGTTTAATGACCGTGCTTTGTTACGAATAAAAAATATCATTGGAATCGGTATGTTTGGCCCACACCCTCAGCTCTACATCCGCGTTTGGCCACGTTGCATCTACGTACCCTTGGCTCCACCACACACTCCATAGAGCTTCCCTATTTTTTTTTCTGTTTTTTGTTGTCACAAATTTTTTTGACAAAACCTTGCCATTATCCCAATGTTATAGTAATGCCATTCCTATGTCAAGTAGACAACTTGATTCTAATTGTTAATGATCAATCATGAATATTGAAAAATGGCGGCCTATTCTAATATATGAGCTAAATTATTTAGAAGGAATGCTATACAAGTGGTGAAACACCAAGACACTCACCTATCCCAATGCTGTAGTAATGCTATTGCTATGTCAAGTAGACAACATCACTCTAATTGCTAATGATAAATCATGAATATTGAAAAATAGCAGCTTATTCCAATATATGAGCTAAATTATTTAGAAGTAATGATATACAAGAACACAAAGACACTCACCTATGGGAACGACTGCTCAGAATCGCATGAGATTGATGGCCTCCTAACGGCGAGTGTTGTTTCTTCTTCATGAACAGGACGCTGAACGAACTTAGCACTCATCAACTCCTTTTTTTAAGCAGTAGAGGTAGAGATGCATCCATACAATTATAGCCATACTTACCATTATCATTGATTTACATGCAGTATACTATAATTTCAAAACAACCAAGACATAGTTATACACAACCAACTATTTTTTTCTCTTTTCTCTTGAGCTGACCAAGGCCTACATCTGCTAGCAAATTGGGTTCTTTCATTTAAAAAAACTGTATAAAACAGGAAAACAATATAAACTTTGAAAGAAAAGCTTCATTGCTTGAGTACAGGCCTCTGGTGGACCAATTTATTCTGTCCTCAAACCAAACAAAATGATGAGGAAGATGAGTATGACCCTTAGTGGACACATTTCTTCCTTCCTTCCTGAATTAATCAATGGAATTGGTATCAAAAAATAGGTGGAAGATGAAAGGAAGTCAGGAGCCTTACCTATGGGGATCAAGATTTCTCCTTGTCCTTGATGGGCTCTAGTGGTGTTGTATTGGTAACTGGGGAGAGGAGAAGGGAAGGGGGATTAGGGAGGAGAGTGGTTGGGTATGCTCAACCAGTGATTTCATCAATTTGATAGGTCACATGATCGTCATTGGGATATTCTAAATTTAACATGCACAACCACATACATGATTTTAAACAAACAGCACCTCTATACTCTCTACACACAACATTAACATAACCAAACCTAATTGCACTAACATATTCAAGTTACAAACAGAGATATTTACCTTGACATAAGCGGCATGCCTCGAGCAATCCACATGAGCATAATGCCTCTTAGCGGTCTCATCGAAAGCAACCGCTTTGGCTTTCCCACATGGGCCTACAGAAATAATCACACAAGATCACTAGTTAATCTGCAACAGAATATAAAGCCTCAAAAAAACATCCGTCTCAAAACAACAAAATAATCGCTAAGACCCAACCATTGCAATGATGATTCCTCTTACTTTCTCCTCCAAAGCCTTGTCGATCTCATCGAAAGCAACCGCTTTGCTTTCCCTGCCTCAGCTAGCACCTGCGTTAAAAAAGCAAAATGCACTCGAATCATCCAAATAGTTTGGAAGCCAAGCGAGATTTAACCAGAATTATATTGAGCAAATCTAACCTTGGTAATCATAGCAGTGAGGGTGATTTTGCCATGAATGACGTGCTCAATGGTGCCGACGTTCACATGAGGCTTCCTATCACATATTCACCCTAATTTCAAAACACAAATCACTTGAATAGATAGATAAAACATGGAGCACATGGATCAAAAGGGAAAAACAAGCAGAGACGAACGGATCTGGGCTAAGGAGAACTCATGTGCGGGTGAAGGTCGCCATGGACCTCGCCCAGAGGCTTCCAGCCAACGGTGGCAGCGCCTGAGGCAACAATGGCACATCTAGAACCACTACGGGGCCAGAGATCGCGACGACGTGGAGCGTAGGGTAGGAGAAGAGGTGGCAGGAATTTGGATTCTGGAGCACTACAGTGGTGCTCATTGCGGCGCGCAAGGATAGAGGGAGGAGACGAGATGGGTTTAGTTAGGGCTTTAGGAAGAAGTCGGCATCTGAGTGGGTTGAATGGGAGGGTAGAGCGGCTCGCTGTAGTCACTTTACTATCATGGGTTTAGTTAGGGCTTTCTCGCGCCGCGCGCCTGCGCCGAGGAAGAAGTCGTTGTGGCACTCTTATACCCATCTATCATGCGAGTGGGTTGAATGGGACCAGCGCGCGCCGGTAGAGCCGGCCTCTGCGGTCGGGATGACGCCGTATCGGGGCGGCCGACCTCTCAAGACCGGCGGATGGTCACTTTACTATCACTTCGTAGGAACTCGCCAAGAGCTAGAGCACGAGGCAAAGCCACGACCGACGCGTGCTCGCGCCCACGGCGGTGTCAAACTCTCAAAGCACACGAACTCTCTCTCGCATCACACCACCTAGGCCAAGGCGGCGTCCGTCCGTGTGAGCCATCGGAAGTCCGCGGAAGCGTCGAGAGGTCAAGCTTGAAGGCGGCGGGATCGCGAGATGGAGCGCAAGGATGTCGGGATCCTCGCCATGGACATCTACTTCCTCCCACTGCGTCCAGCAGTCAAGTTCTCGCCGAGCTGTTGTTTTCCCCATCTTCGATTTGTTGTTGTTGTTTTTTCCTGCTATGATGCCATCCGTGTGTTGCGGTTCTTTGCAAACGCGGTGATCCGAGGCTCTGGGCGCCCTAGCGTGGAGATCACTGGATGATTTGTTTCTTTTTAATCGAAGTTTTACCTTTTGGGTTAGTTTTTGGGAACTACGCGGGTGTTTATGCTAGATGGGTGAAATTTTGGGTTTAGGAGGTAGTTGAGATCGCCGCGAGTGTGCTGTTGCAAAAATTCATACCTTGATTGGTGGTGCTATCATTGTGTAGATTTGTGGATCATTAGCGGTGAATTCTTTTCTAGAATATTTCAATCGGTTCAGCTCCAATATAATGTGAGATGTTGCATGTGTCGATATTTCGTCCTCCCGAGGCGAATAGAGGATGACGTTTGATGTGGCATTGGATGGGTTGTGTCTATCGAGAATGCGAGAGATAATGTCTTTGTATTGGTTCAAGATTGTTTCAGCTAATTGCTCTTTTAAAATAAAGGGTCGTTAGACTTGGAGTTGGATGTTGATGCATTGAGCAAATGGTGCTGCAGGAAGCGTTGGAGGCTCATGATGGAGCCGCAAGGGCAAGCCTCTTGGGCAAGATTGACCCATATATCGACATCAAACCCTTTTCATGAAGACGTAATTGTTTTTCATGCAATGAGAGGAAGCTCAAAAAAACGTCACATTACTCATCAACGTCTTCTTTTTACATAGTAAATAGTAGAGACAAAGATGAAAGCATTTTACTAGAGTTGGTAAAGCGGGAAGGACACAATCAATGCTGGTTACGGACAAAGATGTAAGTTTACTTTATGCAAGTAAATACAATTTTTATGCCTTTTATCCGAGCCATTGTTACTAATGGATAACCTTTGGCGGAAAACAACCTCCATACGTACAATCTCGGCAACCCGCACTCAATGAATAGTTTCGGGATGCGGCGAACTTGGTATGATCTGAGCAGGGGTTTCTCGGGTGACCCAATGACTAATACGGGCATGCGTGACTTGTATTATATGTGATCCAAAAGTGACACTTGAGCGAAAGATTAGTGATTGTTGTGTGTCATCAAACAAGCTGGAGTGAATCGAGAATATATGATGTCCGCATACTTTGGAGGCCGTGAAAGAAAATTGCTTAACGTCGGGAGGATCTGCTGAAATATTCTCGTGAATCGCTACTAGTAGTAAATAGTAGAGACAAAGATGAAAGCATTTTACTAGAGTTGGTAAATATTCTCTCGCTAATTACAACTAGATTCCACCGCGCAGCTAATTGTAATCAAACAAGTCGTTAAGCGTGGCCCAAAGCTCTACATAAAATCCCAAGGCACAGGGACGTGCTCGTGCCCATCTCGCCTCACCCCCTATCAAACCCAGTAAAATATTGTTGCCCCTATCGCCAGCGAGATGGCCCGCCTCCTCCTCCTCGTGGCGCTCGCCGCCGTCCTCTTCACCGCCGCCGACTCCTTCTCCGACTCCAACCCGATCCGCCCCGTCACCGACCGCGCCGCCTCCGCGCTCGAGTCCACCGTCCTCGCCGCCCTCGGCCGCACCCGCGACGCCCTCCGCTTCGCGCGCTTCGCCGTCAGGTCAGCACCCCCGGTCCCCCACTCCACGCAAACCGCCCCGCCCCGCCGCCGTTCGCCCTGACCGCCAGGTTCGATCCGCCCGCGCAGGTACGGCAAGAGCTACGAGGGCGCGGCGGAGGTCGAGAGGCGGTTCCGGGTCTTCTCCGAGAACCTCGAGCTCGTCCGCTCCACCAACCGGAGGGGCCTCCCCTACCGCCTTGGCATCAACCGTAGGATGACGAGCATCTTCTAATCTGCACCGTCCGTTCCGGGTCCCGGGGTCTCACACGTTCGTCGGGTGGCTGTGTGGTGCAGGCTTCTCCGACATGAGCTGGGAGGAGTTCCAGACGAAACGGCTCGGCGCGGCGCAGAACTGCTCGGCGACGCTCGCCGGCAACCACCGGATGCGGGACGCCGCCGCGCTCCCGGAGACCGTAAGTGCCAAGCTTTCCTCTCGTCACAGAAGATCCCGTGAAGTATGAACTGTTCGTGGCAACGTTAGTAACGGTTGCTCTCGCACGGGCGGGGTGAGTAGGACGCTCGTAGCCACGTTGGTGGTATGATTTGTTGCATCGGTTCGGCCCCATGGGAGACAGGCATGCGTGGCTTGGTTGGGTTCAGAGAGTTTCTGATATCAAAGTTTACGAGAGTTTCTGCAGGATTTATTTGCTTATCGCTGTAGTAATTTGATCAGTCAGCCCCACCATGTGTTAGCCGTCCTCGGGATTTTTACAACCACTGACAAGCAAGGCTTCTTCCATGGTCTCGGCACATGATGTAGTTATGCTAGTTACTGTATACGAGGCTGCTATGCCGTTCCTACCAATGAAACTTCTTGCTGCGAATCTGTCTCTTCTCTTGACGGAATTGCGAAGATTTTCATTGGCTAGCACCTCGACCCACCGCACCCGGGATGGAAATGTGTAACCCACGCAGATCACCTGTTAGCAGATGTTTGTAAGGATTGTAGTACTGCAATTTCTGGCTGTACATGTATGTACGGCTGTGACTGTATATAGCATACATGTACGGTCGTGGTCCTTGCGGTTTTGCGAGGTATCGTGCCGCTGGATCTGAGCCATGCTGTGGTTGTTAGTTGTTACGTACTACTCGATTCCATTAATGCTGGGCTCTGTATTTTTGGACATTTCGGTATGAAATGAAGTGATGTTTCCTGTGGTTCTTCCTGGCTGCTGCAGAAAGACTGGAGGGAGGATGGGATCGTGAGCCCCGTGAAAGACCAGGGCCACTGTGGCTCCTGCTGGACCTTCAGGTTACTACTGAAAAATCAGCACCTTCTTTCTGGTTATTTGTTTTGTATTGTTCTAACGCAAACAGTAAGTATTTTATTTATAAGTGGAAATTATATTAGTAATTTTGCTATGTCAATAATCAAAGTGTCAAGTGTTCAACCTAAAGAGGAAGTTATGGTGAAGCTTGCTAATATCTGGGGTTTACGTTGGTGATAGCTGAGTCGGGCATGCTTTCCAATTTACTGGTAAAAACTGCCTATGTTGTCCGACAGGAAGTAGCGGCTGGAGTCTGCACCCAAAATGCTTGTCTGGGCCACGGTCCACAGGGCCTTTAATCCAATCATGGTTTTGAAAGTCGAAAGTAATCAGGGTGGAGGCACCTTCAAATAGTGTTGCTTTTAGTAAAAAAATTTTAAAATATTTTGGGTGTGACCCAGGATGAGGACCGAGAGGTCAATCTGAAGTTGAAAATTGCTACTAGCTCTCAAGAGTAGTTGAGAACTTAGATTTTTCATCACAGATCAATCACGAAATTATTTGAAAATGTTCAGCATGGGAGTTAAAACTATTGCACCCATGTGACATCACATGCAAGCAAATTAAATAACTGAGTGTTGTGGTACTGAGGACCGAGGGTAGGCCACTCGCCTTTGATCGGTCGGCCATGCCGCCGCCAAAGCTCTGAGACTTGTTAAAGAAGAGAGAGACTAGAGAACTTTTGTTTATTTCTTTACTTAATGATAACGATACAATGTTGTTCATTTTATAAGGATAGCTAAACTTGATCTCAAAGAAACATATCTCTTATTAAGAAAACTAATCCTATATCCTAATAATAGGAAACTTATCTCTAATACATGAAAATAATCTAAAAAGAAACAAACCCAAATAATAAGGAAACTACTGTTCACGCGACGTATGACGCTACAGTACCGTGCGGTTACTATTTATGGTGCTACAGTACCACATGGGTACTGTTCATCCGACGCTGTAGTACCCCACGGTATTGTTCGCAAGGCTGCTGCGTGCATCGACAGGATCCTAAGCCATAATATTACACCCCTCGCGGGAGGACGAGCTGTCAGGTGGCGGCCATGGTTGAAGTACTTCGTAATCCCATATTGACGAGAAAGCACGATGATGACCTTGTGTCGCATGGAAGAAAATCAGTGAAGCTCCAATGGATAGCAATCCCTGGGTGTGGTTTGATGACGTAGGAGACGTTGAGGGCATGGACACCCAGTGCGGGGTAGCAACATCATCCTTCTTGCATCGGAATGCAACAGTTGCGGAAGAAATGCGACGACATCGCTGACCCCCACATGGCAACCGTTGTGCTCTACACTTGCGGAGACACGATGTCCGTCGGCTGCATGGAGATGACCGCCGTTGGACAACTACAATCTTCCTTCTTGGTAAAGGCACCAAAGGTGAGGCCTGAAGAGGAGTCATCGTTGGTGACGTAGCCAGTGCTAACACCGGTGCCGGAGAATGTGGTGGTAGCACAACCATTGCAATGGCACGCGACACCTCTTCCTGCTCTTTCAGTTTGTTCACCAACTCCATAGTCTTCTTCAAATTGACCATCATATTGTCGAGTAAGGACTTTATCTTCTTGTTGCTAGCTATCAATATATCTAAGGGAGATAATTCAGTATCGAAAGTCATGGTGAGTAGCTCTGATACCAAATGTTGTGGTATGGGCTCGAGGACCGAGAGTAGAGCACTCACCCTTGATCGGCCGGCCATACCACCGCCAAGACTCTGAGGCCTATTAAAGAAGAGAGGAAAACTTAAGAACTTTTATTTATTCCTTTACTTAATGATAATGATACAATACTGTCTATTTTCTAGGGATGACTAAACTTGATCCCTAAAAAATCTATCTCTTATTAAGGAAACTAATCTTAATAATAAAAAACTTATCTCTAATACATGAAAATAATTTAAAAGGAAACAAATCCAAATAATAAGGAAAATATTGTTCACACGACGTACGACGCTACAATAGCATGTGGTTACTGTTCATGGTGCTACAGTACCGCACGAGTACTATTCATCCGGCGTTGCATTACCCTACGGTATTATTCACGAGCCTGCTACGTGCATCGACGGAATCCTAAGCCATAACATTGAGCAACTAGCATAATCGTCTATCTACTGTTGCTTCCATGATCTGTTTTGAGTTGGTGGTTGGTGGCTAATAATACCTTGTGGAGCCTTTCTGTCGATTAACTTTGCATCCAAACAGAAGTAATTTTTCTTCAAATATTGTCAAAATCAGCATGCATTTTTTATATGCACATATGCTACAGTATAATATATGAAGCCAGTAAAGTAGGCCTTAGTGGAAGACTTTGTTTCGTGGCATGTGCAAAATTCAACGGTTAACATCAGAGGAAAGTTAACTGTAGCAAAATTGTTGTGCAAAATGCAGCAAGACTATAAAACCCAATGCCCAATTAAACAGGATACTTTGGTCAAGTGACATATCGATAAGACCTGTGATATGGATCAGAATCTTCAGTAAAGTTGCTACCCTGATCGCGTGAACAAATTCATGTTCATGGCTAACATTTTTTAATCATCAAAGCATGATGTAACTCTGTAGGTACTTCATTAGTTTCCCCTCATTCATGCCAATTCATGTGCACAACAATTTCAGTCTTGAGGTCTAGATAAACAACAGAAAGTTGGATTCAGAAACTAAATCGTGATCTGATTTTTTTTTGATTGGGTGTGATTTATATACCTGCTTCTGCTATTGTTGAATGCATTTCATAAATTTACTCTGTTACATTTTTGTCTATTTGCCATACGAAAGTATTGTAACTTAGCTTCTGTTAACCAATTCTGATGTAGCCTACAAGCATATCACAGATATGCTTCAGAAACCAAGTGGCAAACCTATATCGAAAACTAGTTCATGCCATGTTTAGGCACTACATTATCAAAAAATGTTCCCCTGGAATATTGCTTTCCATCATTGTACTCATTTATGCGACTGTCAATTGAAATGATAGCTCACTTCGATTATAGAATGTTTTCTGAAAAAAGAAAGAAAGAAAGAAATGGGTGTCCTACAAAGAAAATAATTGAATTCCTTGGATGCTTATTCTGGCAGCACTACTGGTGCACTTGAGGCAGCATATACTCAGGCCACTGGAAAGGGCATCTCTCTTTCTGAGCAACAGCTGGTTGACTGTGCCGGTCCATACAACAATTTTGGATGCAATGGAGGCCTTCCGTCCCAGGCATTTCAGTATATCAAATACAATGGTGGCCTTGACACTGAGGAGTCTTACCCTTACCGAGGTGTCAATGGCATATGCCATTACAAGCCTGAAAATGTTGGAGTTAAGGTTTTGGACTCAGTTAACATCACCCTGGTAAGGAGCCCCGTTCTAAATTTCAATTGATGTTATCTAGAATCAACTAATCTGAGTTTTAGGTTATGCTGATTTTTGTTGTTGTGGACCTTGTGGTAAGGGTGCTGAGGATGAACTGAAGAATGCTGTCGGACTGGTTCGCCCAGTTAGTGTTGCCTTCCAGGTGATCAACGGTTTCAGGCAGTACAAGAGCGGAGTTTTCACTAGTGACCACTGTGGAACTAGTCCCATGGTGAGTGTACAAGACCGTTCGTCATCAAACTACAATATATTGTTTGTGTTGTTTATGTTGCGTTTTCTATTGATATGCTTCCTATGCGTTGAAAAAAGATCATACACCTATGCCGTTACATTGTAGGACTTCTTTGTCGCCCTGTTATTTTTGTTCTAAAATTGTAAGTTCTTATGACATTACTAGGACGTGAACCACGCTGTTCTGGCTGTTGGCTACGGTGTGGAAAATGGTGTTCCCTATTGGCTCATCAAGAACTCATGGGGCGAGGACTGGGGTGATCATGGTTACTTCAAGATGGAGATGGGCAAGAACATGTGCGGTGGGTATTCCACATACACTTTCCATACCCACAGAAAATGATCTTGCACTTGTTCTTCAGGATATAGTGCGCTCGCAATACAAATATTGACTTGCCTAAAAATGATGCAGGCGTTTCTACTTGTGCATCCTACCCTGTTGTGGCGGCATGAGGCGCCTACGGATAAGCTCCATCTGCTGTTAATTTGCTTGTCATCAATAATATATATTTTCAGCCCGAGCATGAAGATGGGTATACAGAAACCGAAACTCTGTTGTGAATAAGATCAGATAATAAGGACAGGAATTAGCCCCGTGCCTGTACTCTTCTCCTGTATTGTTGTGTAGGATCCGGGAACTGGGGTTTCAGACGTCTTTGACATTTTATTTATGGGACAAAATAGCCTATTCATAGTGCAGTCTCGGACATTTTATCAGAAAATCATGTGCTATGTGTATATTTTTTTCCTATATGTATTGGGTTCTTTTGTGCTTCATACTTATGGTTTTTATATAATAACTAGTTTTTAAATAGTATGTTTTTTCAAAGCAGGGTCTACAAGTTAACTGTAGTAAACATTATATCAACTTCAGTTATACCAATCAAAATCGTATATGATTATCTTTTTTTTGTACTCTTTCTCTTAAATAATCAGCATGTAAAAGGTATAAACCGTAGACCAAAAGAATTCACCAATTAATGTTTCCAAAACTAGAAAACCATCAAACAAACAGGAAAGAGAACAAGAGTGAGCAATATGGAAAAAAAATAAGGGGTAACTTTGCCTATTCAGACGGTAGTACCCAACTCGTACGGTCTATTTTTGTAGTATCTACTTAACGATCATATGTAACGAGTGACCAAAGTTCGCAGCCCATTAGGATGCGAACGCGCGGTAGGCGCTGTTGCCTCTTGATCTCCGACTGTTCCTCACGCAGAGGCGCCCTTTCGTGCGAACCAACGCGTCTTTTTCACCGTGAGTCGCAACTATATCACGGCCGGTTTCCCCTCTACATATATCATCTCCCTCCCTCCCTCCCTCCCTCCCTGCGGTTTCGTTTCTGCCTCCTGCCGCGCGCGCCATCCCCTCCGGTTCCAGGATCGACGAGGGAACACGGACTGACTCACCGCCATTGGTGAGTTCCTTGGCTTCTTCTCTTCAGATTCCCCCTTCTTTTCCACATGAAATCCTCTCTTGTTTTTTCTACGCTGTTTGAACTTCACCGGTGCAGTTTAATTGAATAAACGATTTTCTTTTTCTTTGTACTCAATTTCATTCGTTTGGTTGCTCTTTAGAATCTCGAGATGTCAGTCGTTTACGGTCGTTAAGTAGGGCGCACAATCCCAGTGTTCATGTGGGTCAGACTGACATGAGCCCATAGGATAGGAGAAAAGGACTTTGCCTGACTCCCTGACATGGTGGCCCCCAGCCCGTTGGACTTGCCGCCTATGAATCTTACGGTATAAGCCAGTAGAGCAACCAGCTTACATTAGCACCGACTTGATGGCCATTAACTGATTAACAAAGCTTCCTTGCTGGGAACGAAACGTGCAAACGGCGAGAGATGTCTGTGCTCCCTGATCGATTTGGCATCCCAGTAGCGTTCCACGAGTAAGGGACAACTAGCACATTCCAGAAGAACCAGGCAGAAACCTCCATTACGCTTGATATCTTTCGGTCATTCGTATTGATTTTTACTAAGAGTCTTTACTACAAATAAATAGTGGTATATAAAAAAATAGTTTTATAAAGAGTTGAGCGGTATAAAAAGTAAGAAAGAGATATATGTACGTAACGAAACTATACACTTATGATCCTCAATCTTATTCTTATAAAAATTGCTTTGAGAATGCAGATATTTATATTAGTTTTTGGCTTAAAGCCTATATGAATACAGCCCTAGCTCAGTGTATGTGTATGTCTCTTTCGCCTGCGGTGTCAAAAAGTCCAAATTTGATCTCTGTTTTTTTGGAATTATTTGATCCCATCTTCCCCTTGCATGTGATGTGACGGCCTCCTCTGGATCTCCTCTGCCTTGCCGGCTAAGAAACACGGAGCACTACTTAACCAGGAACCCCTTCACACCGCAGTGCACAAAAGTTTGCGACAGCTTGTGTCATGTTTCTTTGGGAGATTTAAGCTTGTTTGATACTGCCCTTTCCTGTATGATCTTGCTGCAACGATTCACCTTAGGTTGTGGCTGGCTTGGATTTTTACTGCTTTTAGTACTCTGAATAATTGACAGCAATAAGAACTTGTAAGCTTTTGCTGATTTAATAGTTACTTTTGGTGATCCATTTGGGTCTTTTAATTCAGAGTAATACGAACGTAACAATCTGTATCCGGTCAATAGGTTTTAATGCCTCCCTTCATGTTCCTTCCTGGCAGGAACTGCAATTAACCTGTGATTAATCTTACCAAGATCACCTCTTGCCGGTGCCGAATTTACTAGTTTTGCGCGCGCCATGAGAAGGAGCGCAGCGCTTGTGCTGCTGATTTTGGCCTGTCTATGGAGAAGTGGCTTCTCGTGGAGCCTTTTCTACTCTTCATCTTCCGCCTCGTCGTCGGCGACGGCCAATGAGCGCGCCCCTATGATGGAGCTCGACGGCGCGGTGGCCGACTTCTCCATGGACGGCTCCAACAACCCGAGAGGGGTGAAGCTGCTGGAGAACGCGAGAAGCAAGCTCGCCGGGCCCAAGAACTGCTGGCAGGACGCGTACCGGAGGCTCTTCGCCAGCTGCGGCGACATCATGGCCGACAAGGAGAAGCAGTCGCGGCTTGCGTGGCACCTGAGCAGCTGCTTCCAGGAGGACTCCGGCCGGCCTCCGTTCCCTTCCTGCGGCGAGCAATCCAAGATGGTGCATTGCCGCAAGAGGCTGGGCGACTCCGAGGGCAAGGTCTTCCTCGAGTTCTTCCTCGAGACCAACACCTTGTGCCACCAATTGCAGTAAGTAATCGCTCCATTTCAATTGCAAATTCAATGCGTGATGCTTCCAATCTTACGCTTGATTTTTTAAAAAAATGTTGATTTGTTCAGAGCTGAAGCCTTCAAGCATAGCACCGAGAGGCTTGTCAATGATCTGTCAAGGTCATCCAAGTCTGCAGAGGAGAAGCTCGAGGTGATCGAGGAGAGGTCAGATCAGATTATAAAAGAGTCTGGCAAAGTTCAGGACACGCTGTCGTCGATGGAAACGCAAGCCGATCGTCTGGCGGAGACGTCGAGGAATGTCGAAGTCCAGATCAACGACGTGCTGGCTCACTCGAAGGCTATCTTTGAGCAGTCCAAGGAGATTGAAACATCTCAGGCAGAGCTGAGGGAAGGGCAAACCGAGATGAGGGAGAAGGTCGACGCCGGCATGGCGCGCATCCAGGAGTCGTATGAGAGCCTGGGGAATGGGATGGATAAGCTGAAGGAGGAGGCTGTGGACATTCAGAGGGAAATTATAACTGTTGGTGATTCCATGTCTTCAAAGATGCAAGATTTGCAGAGCACCGCCAATGACATTGGAAGTGTGGCCGGCAAATCGTTGGAGAATCAGATGAAACTTTTGGATGGACAGAGTAAGGCGATGCAAGGGCTGAATGATCTCTACAGCTTTCAGGCACAAGCTCTTGACGAAAGCAGGTACCGCATCTGTATCAACTGCTCACTTAACATTTTTTTTTTTACAAATTCTCACTTTACATTTGACTTGCGCGAAAAATTGCAGGGAAACAATACAAAAACTTGCACAGTTTGGCCAGCGTCAGCAGGAAGAGTTACTGTCCAAGCAAGAACAAATTCGGCAAGCTCATGAGCATCTCATTCAAAATTCGCACTCAATACTGGAAGCTCAGGTTCTTCTTTAATTCTTTTGTTCAATGCTAATCAACTTTTTTACATGAGTTCAGATTTGAATTTTCTGTCTTGTATATACTTAAGTTTTTGCCTGCAGGAAGAGTTCAGAGAGAAGCAAGCCAACATTTTTGCTGCTCTGGATAAACTGTACATCCTCCACAACGCCATTCTAGCCGAGTCCCGTTTCATCAAGGCCTTCTTCTTCTACTGTTGCATCGTGTTTCTCATCTACATGCTCACAAGCGCGAAGCAAACGTTCAGCATTAGGGGGCAGCTTTACTTCGGTAAAGTTTCAGAACTGTACCAATTTACGTTGCATTATGCAAATGTTCAGCTATTAACGTTCATTCTGGCAGGATTGTGTATCACGCTTCTGCTGGAAATTGGGCTGATCAAGATCGGAGCCGACGACATCGACAAGCAATTCTGGGTGATATCCAAGGTGTTCCTGGTCAGATCAGTGTTTCTTGGTGTTGCCACTGTTCAGATGTTGCATTCCATATTCACGTACAGGTGGGTAAGAAATGAAATGCCATGTTATCATATACTTTCAGTTTATGATTTATTGTTGTCAACCTTTTGATAAGATCCTATACATGTTGGATTCGTTCAGGGATTACGAACTACTGAACCACCGGCTGCTCCAAACACTCGTGGAGAAAGTTCGAGCACTAGAGGAAAACGCAGGCGACAAGATGCTGCCGTACAGCACAGAGAGCGAGAAGAGCCTGATGGACTACTCATGGATTTTCGACGAACTGCCGGATGACGTAGACAGCAAAGCGGATCCGAACTACACCTTGCCGGGGCAAGCCTGCGGTAAGTACAACGTCTTGCCAGAAGAGGTCGGCGAAAACTCCATCACGACGTCGATTAGCCGGAGATACAACCTGAGGTCACGGAAATGATCGGCGACGAAGAACGCTCTCTCCCCGCATCAATGCCCGGTGTGTGATAATACGATCTGCGCACGAATCCGTCCGGTATGACAAGAGTTTGGCTTCGCCCATCTTAGCGGATGTCGACGAAATTTACACGATATTGATTACTGAACTTAACTGTTATCTAATAAAACTTTATTCAATGGAATTCCGTGCGATGTTGTTAAACTTGTGCACGCCCGTTTCGCGTTTTTTCCGAGTTAGTCTAGCCTGATCACTTTTGTCATGCAGTCTATTGACAGTGTCAAGATTCAAGAGAGTACACGCGCTGACACACCCCTTCACAAAACAGCATTAGGAAATCTAAAACGCCCGAGAAAAGCTTAGCGGAAACAATAACCGGTGTCCCCTGACAGCCCAGCCCGCGTAGCCCAAATACTCCTTTCCGGCAGCCCACTATCAGCAATCTTTTGCCCCAGAATTTCGTTGTGGTATGTACCCTGCCACGAGAGAGACTACAGTCTAGAGGCATGGGTGGTAAAAACCACCATAACCCTTGCCCGCTATTGGTCATGCGCAAGCGGTGGCTCTGTCCAATCCATCAGAGAAGCACGGACTGTAGATATTAATTTATTCTATCGGCAGGCTTATGTTGTACTGTCAGTGTACGATGACATCAGTATTAGTTTCTTACTTTACTTTTTTATTTAAACTAATATCTTTTCAATCGGGCGTTATTTTGTATTCATTTGAATCGTTATGATTTATATAATGAGCTTGATAAAATAAAATCTATTTTGAATATATTTTAGGAACATATAGATAAATTATTTATCAACTAACAACTCTATAGTCCAATACTAGTAACTTTTATCTTAGCTGATAGCAATTCTATATAGTAACTCTGCTACTAGTAATTCTAGGTAGAGCTCTTTTGGAGGCTCTATAAAGTTTCTAACAAATCTAGATAGCAAATCAAGTAATGGAAAGATGCTGGCGAGTAACATATAGAGTTGCTAGCAATAAATATAGCAAGTAACATGTAAAGTTACTTGCTATGTACATGATAGTTGCTATCCAATAAGCAATACTATCAGTATGTCTCCAAAACATATTTAATGTGGATTTTGTTTTGTTAATCTCATCATGTGGAACATACTGGTTCACATAGAAATGCTAAAGGAATACTTTAGTCAATATAAATAAAGTCAGGGCAATATCTACTAAAATTAATTTATAGAGAGCCATAAGAATACAATATTTTTGTATGTTTTAATTATTTATTCTTATCTCTCTGATAAAGGGAACAAGTGCTCAACTTCTCTAGCATACAAAAATATCTTCGATCAAATAAGAATTGTGAGATATAGCAGTGACGGTTGGTGATGCATTGCAGGAAGGAGAGAGGAAACGGGTTATGCTACAATTTGTATCAACTAGTAGTAGTGAATCTAAATCCCATTGATCTCACCAAAAAAAAAGTAGTAGGCTCCGTTAACCTAGTCAACAAAGTTGACCTCCGAGACGGACACGCATTCAGAACTACGGTCTACGGATACGGGCAAGAGCTGAGCTATCACAAGGAGTAGTATACCAACCAAAGCGATTACCGTAGCGAACTCGTACTACCTCATACATTTCCCACACGTTTTCCCCGTATACCTCACCGCGACGTACGTATACGTCCGACTTACCGGCACGGAAAGGCATGCACACGTGCCCCGGGCCCCGCGCCGCGCCGGTGGATCGCCAGTGTGAACCCGCCACCTCGCGGCTCGCGTCGGCCAGACACGTGCGCGCGGTGGGCGCGGCTGCTTCCGGAGCGCGCGCGATGCGTGTCCCGTCGGATCACGCCCGAGAAGGCAACGGGCCGTCGCCTGCACGTCCACGTTCACCGTGCTCCTGTGAACTCCGGGCTCCTTTCTTTATTTCTCCGCTCCTTCCTCTGGAAAATAGTATCTTTCGTAAAGCTTCAGGCCCTTGTTTTTGTTGTTACTTAATGATTTTTAACTATAACTGATAGTTTATAATTACGTTTTACAATAGTAATAGATGGTAGAGATGCTGATACGAACAGTGTGTATACTGAATGACTCAAGAAATCATTTAGAGAAACGATCTTATTAATTTCAGTTTATGGGGAAACCAAAATTAAAAACCAAAGAGAGTATTCCTCTACTGGCGTGTTCTCTTTTATTTTTAAAAAACTTACTATGCATTAACCTCTGACCAGGCGGAGGGCCCGATAGGGCTAGCTATGGCCCAAGCTATACCTCAAATTTTTTTTGCAATGGACCCCTATATACCCCTCTATACAATAGCCCAATAACATAAACCCAAACCCTAATCTCTCTCCTCAGTCCTCAAAATTTTTCCCCGAGACTACGAGGCGCGGCGGGCATGACGGAGGAGCTGGGGCTGGGAGCGGGCGCGCGTGGCGGCGGCGGGAGGCGGCCGGCCGGCGCGGCGGGACTCGGCCGAGCCGCTCGGGTCTCGGGAGGTGGCGGCGGGCGGCGTGGCGGCGGGACTCGGAGGCCGGGCGGGCGGGCGCGGGGCGGGGACCAGCCACGCGGCAGTGGCGGGACTCGGCGCCACTCAGCGATCGGGAGGGGCGCGGCGCCGCCGTGGCGGGCGGGCGGGACTCGGCGAAGCCACTGGGAGCGAAGCGGCCGTGGCGGCGGGGGAGGGCCTGCCGCGATCAGCGAGAGCCGCAGAGGCGCAGGCGCGAGGGCCCGAGGCGAGGCGAATATTTGTGAAATGTGAATGGATTTGTGATTTGTGAATTTTGGTATTAGGCTAAAATAAATTTCGATTTGTGAATTTTGATTTGAGGCTTGAGCAATGGATAGAAGGGAAAAAGGAAAATCACAGAGAGGTGAGGCATATATTAGGAGTGTCATTGATATTTGATAATTGATATGCAGTTTCCATTTGTCAATTTACATATTGCAAATTCATAGGTCAATTTATTTGTCTATTTGTTTTTACGTGTTTAGATTTGAAGAGCTATTTTAATCGGGGTTCAAGTGCCACAAACCCGAGCCACTCGGGAGCCGGACAAAGCGAGGAGAGGAAGGCGCACCACCGGCTGAGCGTGGCCGGCGGCGGCGGCGACCACCGGCGGCCGGTGCGCAGGTATAGATCCGCCCCACCTCATTTTTTTCCCGTCCTCGCCACTGCCTCTGACCACTATAGAATCAGTGGTCACCAAGCCTGAAACACAGTTTAAAATTTGGTCCGACCGAAACATATGGCACCTTGTACTATACTAGCACCATACCTTGCAAGTTCATGCGCTACCTTATTACAAGCCCTAGGGGCAATACAAAATACAGAATTCCAAAAAAAGCGACACAAGCATGAATTTTGCTTCCGGAAAAAGAAGTCCGTCTGTTGACACATCAAAGTCCAAACCTTCTACATCATACTTGTTACAGTGTGAAACTGTAGCATCGCGAGTATTGTAGCATGAACAGTACCGTACGGTATTGTAGCACGGTCCTATAGCAGCTGTTTAGGATATAAGCTTAGTATATCTTTATATTGGAAAGAGTTATATGCATATCTTTATATTTAGATAGTAAAGATATGATATTATGTTTAGTTGATTGGTTGCATTAAATTGTGTTAGCTTCCATATTGGTAGTGCTACACCTCATCTATATAAAGAGAGCAGTCGCACCATTCATAATCAAGCAATAAAGCAATCAAGTTATAAACTGGTTGGTCTTCGATCAAAACCTCCGCAAGGAGGGTGATCCTAAGCCATCATGGTCTATCCTCTACCATAACAATTTCGGTATCATAGCCACTCACCGTAATATTTAGTATCAGAGTCACTCAACATGGCTTCCGGTGCCGCACTATTTATCTTAGATAGCTTGTAGAGTTTGAAGACTAGCAACAAGGAGCTGATGACCCTACTCGAGAAGGCTATAGAGTGGGTGGATAAGCTAAAGGAGTAAGAAGAGGCATCGCATGCCATTGCAATGGCTACACTGCCAGCACCTTCACCAGCGTCGGCATTGGTACTAGCCACGTTGCCACCAGAACCAACATCGCCACTGATGCCACGCCTGCCTTCGCCACCAACACTTCAACCGGCGGAGCTAACCTTGACTGCACCTTTGGTGCCTTCGTCAAGAAGGAATGTTGCCACGGTCCAGCAGCGGTCTTCTCCTCGTGGCCGACCGACACATGCCTTTGAAGATGCGGAGCGCAATGGTTGTTATGTGGGAGTTAGCGACGTTGTCGTATTTTTCCACAACCGTTGCATCTCAGGCCAAAAAGAATACTGTTGCGCTACACCGTTTGCCTTTACCGCCGATGACTCCTGCGATGCAAGCCAAAACTAGAGGGTTGTTGTCCTTGCTATTGTGCATCAGGGTTTGACTGATCATCTTCCACGCAGTGCGGTGGCATTATGCCATTTCGTCGACATGGAGATACGAAGGTCTTAGTCCATGGCTGCTAACTAACAGCTCAAGGACGAGCTGTCTCGCTGCGAGGGATAGTGTTATGGTGCAGAATTGTAGCATCTCGAGTACTGTAGCACGGTCCTGCAGCAGTTGTTTAGGATATAAGCTTAGTATATCTTTATATTGGAAAGTGTTGTATGCATATATTTATATTTAGATAGTAAGGATATGATATTATGTTTAGTTGATTGGTTGCATTAGATTGTGTTGGTTTCCATATTGGTAAGGCTAACCTCATTTATATAAAGAAAGGAGTTGCACCATTCATAATCAAGTAATAAATCAATTAAGTTCTAAGCCTGTTGGTCTCCAGATAAGAGCCTCCGCAAGTAGGGTGATCCTAAGCCATCCTAGCCTATCCCCTACCATAACAATTTTGGTATTAGAGTCACTCCTCATGGGTTTCGGTGCCGCACTATCTATCTTGGACAGCTTGAAGAGTTTGAATGCTAACCCAAGGAGTTGATGGCCCTACTCGAGAAGGCTATGGAGTTGGTGGATAAGCTAAAGGAGCAAGAAGTGGCATCGCATGCCATTGCAATGGCTGTGTTACCATCACCTTCACTAGCGTCGGCATTGGCACTGGCCACGTTACCGCCAGAACCGACATCGCCACTGATACCACGCCTGCCTTCATCACCAACGCTTCAGCCAATAGAGTTGTCCTTGGCTACATCTTTGGTGCCTTCGTCAAGGAGGAATGTTGCGATGGTCCAGCGGCGGTCTTCTTCCCATGGCCGGTCGATACCGTGCCTTCGAAGATGCAGAGTGTAACGGTTGTCATGTGGGGGTCGCGACGTCGTTGCATTTTTCCACAACCGTTGCATCTCGGGCCAAGAAGAATGCTGCTACCCTACACCGTTTGCCCTTACCGCCGATGACTCCTGAGACGCCAGCCAAAGCTAGAGGGTTGTTATCTTTGCTATTGTGCTTCGGGGCTTCACTGGTCATCCTCCATGCCACATGGTAGCATTATGCCATTTCATCAACATGGGGACACGAAGGTCTTAGTTTGTGGCCGCCACCTGACAGCTCGAGGACAAGTTGTCTCGCTGTGAGGGATAAAACATTACGGTGCGAATTGTAGCATCACAAGTACTGTAGCATGAACAGTACCGTGTGGGTACTATAGCATGATCCTGTAGCGACTGTTTAGGATATAAGCTTAGTATATCTTTATATTCTGAAGAGTTAGATGCATATCTTTATATTTAGATAGTATAGATATGATATTATCTTTAGTTGGTTGGTTGCATTAGATTGTGTTAGTTTCCATATTGGTAGGGGCTAAACTCATCTATATAAAGAGAGGAGCTGCACCATTCATTATCAAGCAATAAAGCAATCAAGGTTTAAACCGATTAGTCTTCAGATCAGAGCCTCCGCAAGGAGGGCGATCCTAAGCCATCCTGGCCTATCCCCTACCATAAAAATTTTGGTATCAGAGTTACTCACCATGGTTTTTGGTGCCACACTATCTATTTGGATAGCTTGAAGAGCTTGAAGGCTAGCAACAAGGAGCTGATGACCCTACTTAGAAGGCTATGGAGTTGGCACTGACCACGTTGTCGCCAAAACCAACATCACCACTGATACCACGCCTACCTTCGTCACCAACGCTTCAACCGGCGGAGCTATCCTTGGCTGCACCTTTGACGCCTTCGTCAGAGAAATGTTGCCATAGTCCAGCAGCGGTCTTCTCCCTGTGGTCGGCTGACACCGTGCCTTTGAAGATGCAGAGCGCAATGGTTGTCATGTGGGAGTCAACGACGTCGTCGTATTTTTCCACAACCGTTGCATCTCGGGCCAAGAAGGATGCTGCTACCCTACACCTTTGCCCTTGTCACCGCCGACTCCTGCGATGCCAGCCAAAATTAGAGGGTTGTTATCCTTGCTATTATGCATCAGAGTTTCGATGATCATCTTTCACGCCGCGCGGTGGCATTATGCCATTTCGTCAACATGGGGATACGAAGGTTTTAGTTCGTGACCACCACTTGACAGCTCGAGGACGAGCTGTCTCGCCGTGAGGGATGAAGTGTTACGGTGCGGAACTGTATCATTGCGAGCATTGTAGCACGAACAGTACCATGCGGTATTGTAGCACAGTCCTGTAGCGACTGTTTAGGATATAAACTTAGTATATCTTTTTATTAGGAAGAGTTATATGCATGTCTTTATATTTAGATAGTAAGGATATGATATTATATTTAGTTGATTGGTTGCATTAAATTGTGTTAGTTTGTATATTGATAGGGGCTAACATCATTTATATAAAAAGAGTCGCACCATTCATAATCAAGTTCTAAACTGGTTGGTCTTTAAATCAGAACCTACGTAAGTAAGGTGATCTTAAACCATCCTGGCCTATCCCTACCATAACAATTTTAGAAGCAGCGCCACTCATCACAACAATACTTCAAATTCGGAGCATCCATTTCCAATCATAGTCCTTGTTATCTTCATTTCATCCCTTCCCAAAAATCCTTGAACTCCTAAAAGTATTTGCGGTAAATCAAAGCCACTGCCATAGCTTCCTTCTTTCGCTCCCCTGCATTAACTGCATTTCTTTCCGACCAAATTTGCTACAAGTGTGTGACGATTAGAAGTTGTTTCTGCTCCTCCAAACGCCATAGTTCGTCAGCCACTTAAATCACCAAAGAGCACGAAGCAAAATAAATCCGGTTGGCCTCCAACGTCAAATCTCTCCACACATGCCGAGCAAACTGACATGTTCTTTTTTAGCTGTGCTGGAATGTATTATTGTCACTACAGTAGCGTACTTAATGGTACCCTGATTAATTTACATGTAGTACTCCGCTGCCCTTTCACAGAAAACTGCACATATCTGAAATCCTGCATTGTATTGCATGATTTGGAACAATGCCTCCTGATGATTGGTTTCAGTAGGTGCCAAACTGTTTCACCATTCATTAATGCTTGGATTTCGATATGGCGCAGTTACAGTCATAACATCTATCTCATGTGCACTCAGTTATAAAACAGGGGAGGCTGCATGGCTGGGTGTAGAGATGTATCAGTATTACTACTACTAGGATGGATAATTTTGTCATACCAAGCTCCAAAGCTTTTGCAAGTGGCGTTCTCGAATGCTAAAAGAAAGGTGCTTCTGAGTGTAGGAATACTGGATGCATGGATTAGAAAATGATCACCACTGCTGGTGAGCTAGTGGAGCAGTACTTTCTAGATAATCCTTTGTGATATTTGCATTGCCTTGTTTTATCAGTTGGGCAATGGCATCACATCAGCTGCTCATTAGCTGTTTCCAGTGGAACATTAATTTTTGGATAGGTTGAACTTTAACAAAGACGTATCTATACATCTCGATTTGCCCAAGGACTTTAGGCATAAAGCAGTTACGGTGACACCACTCGATAGACTTAGCATTACCCAACTAGGCGACAACCCAACTTTGCAATTGCATAGTATGCAAGATTTTCTACCTCTGCCCTCCACCAAATTCGAATACAGCTAGCCCTCCACAAAATTCGAACACAGCTTTCCTATTTCCTTCTTGCTGTCCCTCTGTTCCTATCGACATGGTAAAGTACAGAGCATTTTTTATATCCTCCTGGTGCTCTGGATCTTCGTCGCGTCGACGGAAACACGAGAGAGACAGGAAGAAGGAACAGAGAGGCCGCGTTCCCAAATTCTAGTGCAAGCAACACTTCTTTCTACCCCAAACCAGAAGATCTACCTACAAAAGGTCAAAAACCAAAACCAGATGATTTGTAAAATAGCACGACTGGAGCTATAATTTATCTAGTAACATGAAATGCTAATTTACGAACATTTAACAGCTAGGGAATTTAGCAAATAGCTGGAGGTTGATGCGTAATTCAATTAAACATTGTTATATGACTATCATTAGTTGTTCGAACAACATATACATGTTAAATTAATGAGTGAACTATTAAGAGCTCCCAGAGGCCTGAAAAGAGCATTTAGGACAATCATATTTGAGAATTCGAGCAGTATATACTAGAGAAATAAAACTTATACAACCATTCTCAATTTAAATAAGTAACACATATATCACCAAAAATTAGTATCTTTGGTAAACCCTTGTTTGAAATACATGATTTTCATAGAAAATCTGTAACAAAACTCAGGGCTTGTTCATATTGGTTTCTGCTTCTGACTTCTACTTCCAAAAGCTGAAGTCAATACAAATGCCCTAACTTCTATAAACCGTTTCTATAGCTACTACTATTCATCAGCCACTATTTTTCGCTTTCAATTGTAACATATTTTGTATTTTTATTATATCATAATTTCGTAAGTCGAATGGTGATCAAAATATAATAGTTCATTTCGTCGCACCGTCTTTCTTATATAATGCACTACTATTAATCAGTGACAGCCAAAAGTTATTAACAAAAGCTAATATGAACAGCCCGAATAGACCCTCGTACTTAAGGCTATTTTCCTTACCTATGAAATCTCCCTAGAATTCGTACGTTTCAAACGGGCCTAAATTCAAAGTAAGTAAAACGATGAGGTAAAACATGGGGTAAATAGCCAGAATTCCAGCAACATGGTGGAAGATTCCTCTCCGAGTGGTAGTTGCGACATTTCAGAAGCCTGCCGCCTTCCTATAATTAGCGAGGACGGCCTCAGATTCTCCCCTCTTCACGCACTAAAATCCACACACCGCGAACGCAGTAGAAGCAACCCAAAATACACACGCGAAGAAAAAAAAAATAGATATTTCCCCCCATCCTTGCTTCCTGCTTGTTCGTCAAAAAGATAGGCCCCTCTCCAATTTAGCCGACTTAAATCACGCCAAGATCAAAATTTGGCGTCCAAATCGTACTCTGCAGCCTCGATTTCCCCCAAATTTGAGCCGTTTCCACCTTTTGAGTTATTGTAGTTTTTTCATTCGATTTAGCGTTGTAGGAACCCCAAATGCGTCGACTCCATCTCGCCAAGATCAAATTTTGACATCAAATTCTTTGTTCTACTGCTGCTTCGACCCCCAATCCGATTTGTTTCCAGCTCGAAGTCGCCGTTCAGAAATTTGTGGCAGCTAAGAGGCTGTGAGTTAGGGCGTTTCAAGCTCGTCGGAGGCATCTCGGATTCCGGCGGCCATGTCTTTGTCGGCGATTTCCCTGTACATCAGCCAGCCGGGTTCGGTCTACTCTCCCGAGTTTGATCCAAGCTCCCGTGGCTCGTCGCCGTGCACCACCGCTGCGCCCCCGCCGCCGTCCACCTCCCACCGCCCGTCCGCCGTCGCCGGCGGCCTCTCCTGCCTCTTCTCCTCCCCGGCCGCAGCGGCTGCGCGGCCGCGCGCCCCGGCGCACGACGAGCTCGGCGCGCTGTGGCACGACAGATCCGACGACCTGAGCTTCGCCAGCGGCGGTTACTCCTACTCCCACTCCCACTCGCCCTCGCCGCTCAAGAGGCGCGACCTGCACCACCACCACCACCACAGCCCCGTATCGGTGTTCCAAGGGCCGTCGTCCTCTCCGGCGTCCCGGAGCCCCCCGGCTTCTTGGCTCGCCGGCCGCGAGCGCGACCGCCTTTTCTCTGGCTTCGTGCGCAACGCGCTGGGCTCCTGCATCGACTACGTCCCGGCTACCAGCCCGCGGCCGGAGGTCGGCGGCGGCGAGCTCGCGTTCGAGCTCGACGAAAACCTCTCGGAGGCGAGCCCCGCCTGCGAGCCCTACGCCCGAAAGCTCCTCGCCGGTGCCCAGGCTCGCCACCGCATCTTCCATGAGGAGCTCGTCGTGAAGGCCTTCTTCGAGGCCGAGGAGGCTCACCGCGGCCAGGTCAAACCCCAAGCTCCAAATTTTAGTTATTAAAAGTTCTTGAATGGTCTCTGCATTAGTTATTAAATCTTGTTTGGTCTTGTGATGATTAGACGCGGGCGAGCGGTGATCCATACTTGCAACATTGTGTGGAGACGGCCGTGCTACTGGCCAAGATCGGAGCAAATGCCACGGTCGTCTCGGCTGGGCTCCTGCATGATACCATTGATGATTCATTCGTGGACTATGATCGCATCTTCCACATGTTCGGGGCCGGGGTTGCTGATCTCGTGGAAGGGGTAGGTGTTCCTGTTTCCTTGGATTTTGATCATTGTTTTATATTATTGGAGCAATCAGTTTGGTAATCTGAATATTGATATTCTTATGTATTATCAAGCTGTTGGCCAGATCGACTGCAATTATTTTATATGAATTATGATGGACTACTCCCTATATTTTTGAGTCAATTCTCTTGTGATCTTTCCGCACAACGTGCATAGTCTTACCACTAACTAATAAAAAATGTTCCATTTGGATAGAGCCCACTGTATGACTTTTGTGATGTGATTTATGTTGCTTAGATACCAAGTCTAGCGCATTGTTTTAGTCTCTTAATAGCATTGTGTTGTTTATGATGACAACTGGCAATATATATTCAAATACTTCAAAGCAATGTGTACAACAAACTTTGTCCACTGTCGTAACCATTTATTTGGCATGTGTTTTTGCAACCTTCGCATTCATCTGGTGTCATAGATTGTTTTTTTCAATCTTCTGTTTCAGCTTTCTGATAGATCCACTGTCATCTGCTATCTTGCAAGCTGAATATTCTCTATCTAATTTGTTCAGGTTTCAAAGTTGAGCCACTTGAGCAAACTTGCTCGTGATAACAACACAGCAAGCAGGACTGTTGAAGCAGACCGCTTGCATACTATGCTTCTTGCAATGGCTGATGCAAGGGCAGTTCTAATAAAGCTAGCAGATCGTGTGCATAACATGAAGACTTTAGAAGCTTTGCCTTTGGTCAAACAACAAAGATTTGCTAAGGAGACCATGGAGATCTTTGTGCCTTTGGCTAATCGATTAGGGATTGCTAGCTGGAAAGACCAGCTGGAAAATCTTTGCTTCAAGCATTTAAATCCAAAAGAGCACAAGGAGCTGTCATCCAAACTTACAGAATCCTTTGATGAAGCGCTAATTACCTCTGCTGTGGATAAACTAGATAAAGGTCTGAGGGATGTAGGCGTCTCATATCACAATCTTTCTGGGAGGCACAAAAGTCTGTACAGTATCTACTCCAAGATGCTGAAGTATGTTAAATTTTTTTGTTTGCATTATGCATAGTTTAAAATTTTGATAATGAACCATTGTTTTCTGTATATTTGCTAATTGGTTTTGGCACATCATCAGGAAGAATTTAACAATGGATGAGATCCATGATATCCATGGCCTGCGCCTCGTGGTTGAGGAGGAAGATTGCTACCGAGCACTTGATGTTGTTCATAAACTCTGGCCCCAAGTTACTGGAAGATTTAAGGACTACATATCGCGTCCAAAATTAAATGGGTATGCAGAGTTAAACTTCAATATGTCCGTTCAATCTTTCGCTCTTCGCCAGACTTTGCACTGATTTGCTTGCTATAGGTATCGATCATTGCACACTGTTGTCTTGAGTGATGGCGTCCACCCATTTGAAGTCCAGATCCGCACAAAGGAGATGCATCTACAGGCTGAGTATGGATTTGCTGCACACTGGAGGTACAAGGAAGGTACCTGCAGGCACTCCTTTGTATTCCAGATGGTGGAATGGGCAAGATGGGTGCTTACGTGGCAATGCGAAGCAATGAACAAAGAACGTTCCGCGTCTCTAGGAAACAGTGATGCCATTAGGCCACCTTGCCCATTTCCCTTGCATTCGGAGGACTGTCCTTACTCATATACCCGCCAATGCAACCACGATGGACCCATATTTGTCATCCTGCTGGAACACGACAAGGTCAGCGCAGTCTTTGGTTAAGCTCATAGCAAATGTTCTATCTTTAATTCCAGTTATCTAACAAAGTTCATCTTTGTGACTTACAGATGTCTGTCCAAGAATTCCCAGCGAACTCAACTGTAATGGATCTCATGGACCGTGTCGGGGCCAACAGTCCAAGGAGGAGCCCTTTCAGCATCCCCATGAAGGAAGATCTGCGGCCGAAGGTCAACCACGAACCCATTGGCGATCCAAACAGGGCGCTCAGCATGGGGGACGTGGTGGAGCTGACCCCGGCCCTCCCTCACAAGTCGCTCACCGAGCTCCGGGAAGAAATCCAGCGCATGTATGACCGGGGCGGCTTCGCCCTCGCCACCCGGGGTGGCAGCTCTAGACGCTGACAGTAGCACCACAATGTTGGCCTGTTGCGCCATTGTACAATATTCCAACCCACTCGATTCATTGTAAATATGGACTAATTCATCGCGGCCATGAAAAGCTGGACGAACCGCCGCGTTCTGAAAGCAGTGGGCGGGGGTGTCCGTCCTGACCCGAGAGGCTGCAACATGTACAATCAAAATGATGTATAAGCTGTTTCAAGTTTGATTCAGCTAGCTTCACCCAAGATTCGTGGAGAGGAAATTGTAGCAGAATCAATCTACACTGTCTGCCCCTGTTAGATCTTGTAATTGTTAGACCATGTGAATGGTCGTGATTAAAGTGATGGTGAATGATTGACGTTTAGTTTATTTTGGAATTTGTGTTTGCGAAAGTTTCGATTGATCGTAGTCAAAGGTTTTGATCTGCTCTGGATGGTTTTAGTTGCTCCAAGTGGTTTTGGTTTGCTACGAGTGGTTTCGGTCACATATAAGTAGTTTTCAATTGCTTCGAGTGATTTTGGTCTGTTTTGAGCAGTTTTGAACTAGTTCGATTGGATCTGACTTGCATCAAACGATTTTTGAAGTGTCACGCCAATTGCAGAGTTTCAGAACCTAGTCATGTGGGAGGAGCAATGACATCAGCTTGGCTGGCGGGAGTTTTTTGCTATTATGGTACCCTCTAAGTTGGGTTTCGACGAAACGGTATCTACGTCGTGGGTTTCTCTAAAATACTACTTTTGTACTTAAAACTTCTCTCAAATAGTATTCTCAGGGATTTTAACTCAAATAATTTGATTTTCGAATTTGTACTCCCCCAATTGACTGAACTGCCTCTGCTCATTTTGTAAAATTGATCCTACCGCGTACGTGGATCAAACATGACAAAGATTGATTTTGTAAAATAGTATTCTCTAAAATAATTTGATTTTAACTCAAACATGACATGAAAAAACATGGCAAAGATTGATCCTGCCGCGTACGTGGATCATCCTTAATGCTCAATACCTGCCGCGTACAAAGATGCCGATCACACCTGCCGCGTACGTGGTCCAGTTGCCCCTGTCGATGTGCGACCATCCCTGGCTGGCGTGCGATCGTCCGTGGCCTCGGGTGCGCGCACTCCCGTGCGATCCTTGCCGCGCTCGCTGGTGTTGTGGCGCCGCGCCGAGTATTCGATCGGCGTCGCGCGCGCCGTCGCCAATGAAACCCAAACGATGTGAAAAGAAGAAAATAAAAGTGATTAGGTTAAACAAAATGAGCGAGGCGATTCGATCAATTGGGGAGTACAAATTCAAAAATCAAATTATTTGAGTTAAAATCCTGAAGAATACTATTTGAGAGAAGTCTTAAGTACAAGAGTACTATTTTAGAGAAGCCCACGACGTAGATACCGTTTCATCGAAATCCAACTTAAAGGATACCATAATAGCAAAAAAAACTCGGCTGGGGGTCACGCCGGTGTCTACTCCCCTTGGCTTCCAAGCTGCGCTGTGGACCAGAATCTTGTGGCGGCCGTTTCCTGCCGAGGTGCATGTCCCGGTGGAATCTTCTCGGGGTAGGCCGGCAGGACGCTGGAAGGAGGCCCCGTGTCAGTGGATCTTGTGTGTGGTGGCCGCCGCACGAATCTTCGGCCCGTGGGTCCCACCACCGTGCACGCGGTTTGTAACGTTGCCGCCGGGGGCTTCTCCCCGACGCGCCGGATCATCTGCCGCGCGCGAACGGCGTTGAACATCGCCTGCCGGTTTCATTGGCGCTCCTGCTTACGGCTCTGCCCAAGACTTGTCGCATGTTTGACGTTTTCCCCCTGAAATTCTATAGACAGTTATGTCCGTTCGGTGCTGTTAATTAGTACACTGATAATCACTCTCACTTAGAAGGGCCATACTACTACATCCAGTCCATTGCATGCACCATCATAGCCTTGTTGTTTTCAGTTTTTTTTTACGATAATTAACTTTTAAACGAAATATCTTTTTAAAATATATCTATAAATTATTATAGTATAAACTATAGTAATTTTATTTATATCGACTAAAATCACACGTGAGTTTCTCTCAGGGGCGTAGCCACCAGTGAGGCTTCGTAGGTTTTTAGTTTGTTATGTTTGTCTCAATTTATCTTAGTCATTCTCGATTTTTAGTTAAAAAATAGCTTTGTTCTTTGAGCCTCCCCTCTAATTTCATCCTGGCTTTGCCACTGGTTTTTCTTACTCTGTACTTTCTCACAAAACAGCCAAAATCTCTATACCACAGCTATAAGCCATAAACCGTAGCATAAAAGAACAGACCCTTTCTGTTTGTCACTTCTCATTAGCCGAGATTGAAGATAATTTAACCTCTTCTGAGTGGATCCTTCGGCGTAGGACGATGGATGAGTAATAGTCAGCAGACAAGAACAGGTCGGCACCGTAGCCAACTACAGTTGAAAACGTGAACGTGTAGATAGCAGCTAGCTTCTCTACACTTGGCTACGTCCTCTCTACGTCGAGATGGACAGGTCGAGGCGGGCGCAGAGAACGCGAGCACAGCAACGACGGCGCCCACCTGCGTTGCGTGGCGTTGCACGGCAGCAAGTTGCTGTATACATCTCGACTATTCAAGCTGGCAGCCGTCTTCGTATCTACGGCTCTACGATTCGTCGACCATGTTAGGCCAGGTCGGTGTAGGAGCTTAGACATGGGGTGCATTGACGAATAGCGTGTAGGCTAAAATAGTTTCTTTTTTTGGGTTGCATTTTAGTATGTCAGTATATGTGAAATTGCAGCGTTCACACACTTCTACACATGGTGCAAAATTGCGAACGCAGATTAGTTAGGTCAACGAAGACATACGATTTGTATACTGGCTGATATATAATTCTTGTATTCTACAATTGTACCGTACAATTTAGGAAAAGTGTAGTATAGGCGTCTAGCTGCCATTGTGGGTCTGTTCTTTTTAGCTAAAGATTGTGCCTTTTAGCTGTGACTTGTGGCTTTTGGGTTGTTCGTACGAAAGATTATAGAGTAACAAAAACTCATGTGAGGTTTTTGCCGATATAAATCAAATCGGTATAGTATGTATTACAATTAACTAATAGACTTCATCTTAAAAAAAATACTCCGTTTAAAAGTTAGTTACTATAGAAAATCCAAAAGCAAAAGACAAAAGCTGAAAAAAAAACAGGGTCTGTTGCTAGCAAAACTATTTTAGTATTAAAAAAACGGGAATTGAAAAAAAACTGTACCCAGTACTCTTCACTGGATAGGATGCATGAGGAGCTGTGGGCTGAAAGGTTTAAGGCCCTGATCAACTCGGCTTCGGCTTCTGGTTTCTGGTTTATTTTTCACTATTCATAAGTTTCGTCTTTTTCTGAACTTTTGGTTTTTTGTTGACCTTTTTTACCGGTTCTTTTTTCCTGTATTTGTTTGTATTATACGTAATGGGCTAATATATTTTTTATTTTTAAATTTTTTTTAATTTAATTATGCTAAATAAGTCTCTGTCAGCTACAGTGCTTTTTTCAGCCAACTACAGTGTTTTCAGCCATAAGCCACGAGCTTTTCAGCCGAACCGATCACCACCTTAATCGGCCTCCGATAAATAGGATATTTACGTGGGCATATAAATGGGCCAAAAAGTCTAGTTCGTTTTATGTCTTTTAATAATTTGATCCAATAGACAACAATTCAACTTCAATGTATTGTCTTTTTTTTGAAAGAGAGGTTCCTCAAGATTCAGAATGTTCCTCTCAAATAAATAAATAATAAAATCTGAGGTTTTAACGATATCATATACAATACGATCGATCCCTATACATACTTTTGGTCACGTACGCCTAAATGAAACTGTTGTAGGGGTGGCCCCCACCTAAGCCCAGCCGGCATGTTAGAAGGTTGTAAGGCCCAGAATGGGGTATGTATAATAACATAAGTGCCCCTGAGAGGGATACTCAAATGTAAGGGTACTGTTGTAAAAACACTCCCCATGTGGATATATATACAATACAGACCATGGGGAAAACCCTAAGCACTTGCTCACCTAACTCTCCACTACCATACTCTCTCTCTGTTTGGTCTGTAGCCACAACAGTTGGCGCCGTCCGTGGAGAGGACAAGAGCAAGCCTCAAGATCCGAAGGAGGATGGCACCAAAGTTGGAAAACGTCCCGTCTTTCCGCTTTTTCGGCTGGCACCGCGCGTCGTGGAGAAACGCAAACATCGACGCGCTGGGCCAGCAAGCCTCCGTACGCAGGGCCCAGCTGTACACAGCAAGGCGAGCCAGCGCATTCGGAGTCAGCTACGCCAGCTCCAGTCCGCAGGTCCGCAGGACGTCGCCGACGATCATGGCGGCCGGGATACAGAGCCCGGCTTCAAAGTAGGCGACGAAGACGACCGCTTTTGACTTCTCTGGACGCGGCTCGGTCTCGTCATTGGTAGGCAGTCGTACCTCCCGGCGGTCCGACAGCTTTCCCTCGCGCAGCAGCGTGCGGATTGTCTCCTCCGTCACAAGTGTGGGGCCCAGGACGCGGGAGCACGGACGCTCCACTTATCCGTCGCCACCCACCATTTGTCTACCGCCGTTGAACCACGCTTCTCGAGCGTGTACTCCACCTCGAGTGGCGACGGCCGCCGGGAGACGGCGTAGTCACCAACCGCCTGAGCGAGTTCTTTGTTGCGCGCCATCGGCATCCGGGACCTAGTTAACGACGGGGGCAGCGCAGCAGCAAAGAAGGCAAGAAGAGCAGGAGACGGGAAGAAGGACCAGGAAGCATGCGGAGGAGGCGCAGGCGCGGTGCCATAGGGGGTATTTAAAGCCCCTTCAACTCCAACACCGCTGGTAAGCGTAACTGACGGGACGCAAACCGCCCGCCTCCCCACGATCGAAGCCGAAGCGTCGTGGTTGCTCCACGACCGCAGTCGCGCAAGGGCCTGACACCGCACGACGCGCCGATAGCGTCCCGCCACATGTCCGCTCCCTCACAAGATAAATACAGGTCGCACGGCGTGGCGAATTTTCTGGCACGTGTCAGCGCGGTTCTCGGAGCCATCAAGGCAACAACAGCTAGCCAACCGCAACAGCAACTACGACGGAGTCTCCGCTTTAGCAGAGAGACCCCGGCTTCCGCTCCGGCCTCGCCCCGCGAAGGGGGCACCTCGCTACGTCGCCATCGGCTTGTGCGGTAAGCCCGCAGACCACCTCGACCTCGACGGCTCGAGATCTCCTTTGCATATATATCGGGGGTTCAGCCGGACCTCCGACCTGGCCCCATGATGAGAGGCGAGCCGAATGCGGAGACAAGCAGCACTAGTCTAACCTACAGCGCCACCCAAGCATCGTCTTCGAGTCGCGGGATACCACCTGGCCCCCTGGCCCCGGGTACGCAACTTCGAAGTCTACACAATGGCCCGACAACCTCGACCGGTGGGGGTTCAACCGCCGGCACGGCTTTGGATCTGCAACAAGTTCGGACTTGTTCCCATAAACATGCCTCCTTCAGTGCATCAACATTCTCTGATCTTAGCGCCAATCGGTGCGATCAAAGAACGCAGATGCACCAAAGTAGGCCTACTCGTGAGAAGAAGATCGTCACATGCAGGAACGCGGTGCGCCCCCGCAGGGAACAGTAAGGCGAACAGCCATAGATTTGGAAGGGCGATGCCGCTGTAGCATATATATACCCGAGCTGACGAAAGTTCAACCAAGCGAAGATCAACTGGCGGGAGGCGAGGCGTTACAGTCGAGTGTGCGCATGGCACACCTGTCCTGCCAGGCCGCGCGTCTCGTGCTCCTCGGGAGACGTGAGTCGCACCGGTCCCGTGGACGCCACGCAAATCTCGGCGTTATCAGAACACCGTCGTCAACACGCGGGCCATCGGATCTCCGCCAATTGTGCAACCGGCGGGTGCCTGGCGGTTTGACCCCGCGCGTCCAAGGAGTGCAACCACCGACAAGCGAACAAGCGCAGATGCAAGCCGCCTAACGGCGCACGGCGCACCAATCGCGCACCGCCACGCGTCCCGCCTTCCTCGGCATGGTGCGCACGACAGCGATCGCACGACTGCTAGCAGCCCAAGAGGCGCCAATCGCGTCTCGCCGCGTGTGCCTTCCCATCAGGGCAGCGCATACGGCTACAACAGCCTCCTCCTGACAATTCAGGGGTCGCCGCGATTCTCGCCGTCATTAAGACGAAACCTCCGGACCACAAAACTATCGGGCCGCGTCGACGTAGGCCGGGCGGAGCCCCCTCTCTTCGTTGGACTCCTCAACGCCACCTCGCAGCGAGAGCCTCGCCTGCCTCGCGCCCAGGGATGTCCGCACCACGAGCCTATCTCCGTCCTAACTTCGACTCCGCCAGCATCTTCGACTCCACCGGCATCTTCGACTCGGCTGGCATATTCAGCTCCGTCACCCAGGGGTCTTACGGTTAAAGATGCCTCCGGCACCCCTTCTTCGTCAGGTCCTCGGTGTGGGCCGGAGGATATGTGAGACAATCAAGTTCCATCCAAAAACAAAGAAGGTCACAGGCCGCAGGGACGGAGGGGGCCAAGTGACTCGGCAACATGGCTTCGGCCCATGAAGCCCTTCACCATGAGAGGCTCCTGTTATAGGGGTGGCCCCCACCGAAGCCCAGCCGGCCTATTAGAAGGCTATAAGGCCCAGAATGGGGCATGTATAATGACATAAGTGCCCCTGAGAGGGATACTCAAATGTAAGGGTACTGTTGTAAAAACACTCCCCATGTGGATCTATATACACACACAATACTGACCATGGGGAAAACCCTAAGCACTTACTCATCTAACTCTCCACTACCATACTCTCTCTGTTTGATCTGTAGCCACAACAGAAACACTTTTACAAGCCTAGACGTTACTTCTAGCAAATCAAATTTATGCATGCATCTAACTAGGGAGCTCATATAAATTTAAAGGACTGTGCTACAATGTACTCCAAGCACAATTATATGGTGATCTCCGTAATTTAGAGAAAAGAATATACGTTGACCTCTTTTTTTCTCTCTTTAGATATGCAAACTTTACATGTGGTCTTCAAAGTTCAAAGCTCCGGGCTGTTATTCACGGGAGAGAATACGGAAGGTAATATCTGCCAGGGGCGAATTCATAAGGTATATCGGGTGGACTACGGCATACCCTGAGGTCCAGCCGCAGAGTCGCCCGTAGATGCATGCCGCGTGCAGTTGGGCCTCCGGCATGAGTTTCCTCAAAGGCTAAACTACACATTTCAGTGGACCTCAGCGTCACACTGCTCACCAAAATCCGGCCTTCTGGGCATGCACCTGGATTGCGTTGTCGTGGCCGTCCTTGGCAAGAGACACGATGGCCATGTCTACCAGCCCAGCTAATTAACTCCAATAAAGGTTAGCCCACGAGATACCATTATACTAGTTCTCAGTTTTGGTTTAGATTGTTTCAGTAACTAGCGTATAAATGATGTATTTTTTAAAAAATAAGATTTAAAGAAATATTATAATAGACACTATATTAATTTAATTATATCGATCAAAATCACATATGATTATTTCTCTCTACGCACTATCTCTTGTATGTCGGCCTTCAATCCTTCCAACTCATTTGCTTCTTTCGATGCACAGAAGGTACGTAGACTAGCTGAGTTCTACCCTAAAGAGTTCTCGAGCAATTATTTGCTAAAACTTGAATTGCAACTTGGTAATTATATTGATGACATGAGACAAGCTGATAGCTTCAAAGATCTAGACAATCTTGTTGATTTCTCAGTTAAGCTTGTTGAAACAAAGAGACATAAAGTGTATGATATGGTTTACATATTTTTCAAATTAGTTTTGCTTTTACCAGTGGTAACAGCAAGTGTTGAAAGGGTATTTTCTGCAATGGTTTTAGTGAAAACAAAGTTAAGAAATAAGATGGATGATAGTCTTTTAGATGATTGTCTAGTCACATTCATTGAGCGAGATATTTTCTTTGAAGTGGATGAAGATGATATAATCGAGACTTTCATGTCCTTTAGAAAGCGTAGACCAAAAAAGTTAGACAAGTAGTATTGTAAATCTCTTTTATGTATATTTGAGACTATTAGTATAGTGTTTGAACTATTTATATTGTAATTTGTGCAAGTTTCCAACTTAATCCTTAAATTTAAGACTTATCATATTATTTAGTGCCTGTATACCAATTACGGTGCAAATTTTACAATTATTTACCGAATTGGCAAATGGTTTTACCGAATTGCATATGAAAATTTTGGTGCGGCATACCCTTTGGTAAAATCCTGGGTCTGCCACTGATATCTGTGTGCGATTTTAATCAATATAACTGAAATCAGTATATTGTCTACTACAACTGACTTATAAATTTCGTTTTAAAAAGATATTTTATTTAAAACTAGTTAATGTAACAAAACATAGGCCATAAAAATGAAGCAGAAAAGAACGCCCCTTTATATCCACCCCGAGCTCCGTAGCCCCGTTAGCTTGAGGGTTAAGTTAACCCGCGTTATTGCCGTAATTAACCAACGTTCACAATACACATGGACCTAATCCAAATCGCCTTTTTAAAAAACTAAACATGCAGGAACGAAACTTTCTTCTAGGCTGTAAACAGATAAACACTCGTACGAAATAAAAATGTCGATACGATGTGTTGATAAGCCGATAAGGCACTGCTCCTCAAGCTCACACTCCCGTAATCCAAAACCTCGTCATCCTCTCGCTCATCTCACCCATCACTAATTAATCCATTTATTTATTAATTACGAGCTGATCTGCACATTACGTGTCATAGGAATTGCTCCGATTTTGCTCCTCTTAGGTGCGGCTCATTACGGCTTATTTTTTACTATTTGGTGTTATTTGAGATTTATTTTACACGGTATCTATTAGTAGCTTTTTTTAGCGTAACTAAATTTAAAAATTTAAAATAGAAAACATAAGATCCCCATCACGGACAATGAAAAGAATATGAAAAAAGAAAAGATAAAAAAACCCCCAAAAAAGCAAAAAACTAAAAAAAATGATAAACTTAAGAAACTGTAAGTCAGAAGATAAATTCTGAAACCTAAATGAGCAGAGCCTTAATTGCTCCGGCACGAATCAATTTCCTTCTAAACCATCGCTTAAATGTCCTACGCGCCTATGAAAATATTTAAAATTTAATTATAAAATATTAAAGAGTAAATTTTTAAAAATCCAGGTATTATAATCTTATAGTTTTACAAAATCCCATCTCTATTAAATCTGATGTATTCTTACATCTAAGAGATTAGCATTTAACCGATAACTTGCAGATGGTATGCTTTAGAGTAATTAACCGGATGACTTGCATTTAACATAGTCCCGATCGATCATGGAATGCTCTGTATATTCGGAAACTGCTGACGGGGCCGGCTCGCACCAGTCGGCCACCACAGCATCGACTCGATCCTTTCGTACAAAGCAAAGCAATAAGTGATGAGCAATATACTGCAAACTATGGCTCCGCTCATTTTAGTTTGAGCTTCTGACTTCTGGTTTATTTTATACTATTTATAAATTTCGTCCTTTTCTATACTTTTAGCTTTTTTGAGCTTTTTGCTGATTCTTTTTTTTTCTTATATTTGTTTGCATTATACGTGATGGGTTTTTAAATTTTAATTATGCTAAATAAGCCTCTGTCAGCTACAATACTTTTTCAGCCAGCTACAGTGCTTTTCAGCTATAAGCCACTTAAAAAAGTTCTTTTGAGCAGGAAATATGTGCATGGATGCGGCGGTCCTATAGCTAGCTCGAGCCAGTGCGGGGGCGGTCACACAGTACATGTGTACGTCGCCCAGCGCATGCTGGTGGCCGTGGCGTGCGGGCGGGAGTAGGCGAAGGTGAAGCAGCTGTACTCCTGCGCGGCGACCATGGCCACGACCAACTACGGTATTGGCCGGCTACTCAGGGGGGACACCATGGATGGGGAGAATTTCCCAGACACCGCCCACAATTCCAAGAAGATTGAGAACCTACGTACGGGCCATGGTGACCTATCGAAATGACCGACGGGTGATGATGGCTGCACGCGTGTCTCATGGTCACTAGGACCCAATTCCCCTACGTGGGTGAGGCCACCGAGAATTTCCCCATGGGGGCGGAGGGTGCTCTCACCCCACGGGAAGGGGCCTGCTAGGTTGGTGGGGTGGGAACATAACTCCCCGCGAGGTTTATAGGAATCTAGTAAAAAATAAAATATATTTTAAATAATATATTGTAGTTTTAAATATGGAAGATTATATTATTTTTTATATATTTAAACTAAAACTTGAACATATATGTTAGAATATATATTTGAAAACTATATTTTGTAAAAAGTATTCTAAATAATTATAAATTAATGAATAAAATTATATTATTATTTTTAAAATATTTTAACCTATTTTTTAATCCTTCGGGATCTGTAGGTTAGGGGCTAACGGGCAGGCCATGGTCAAGAAGAGGGTGGGCGGTGGCGAGATAGGGGTAAGGATGGAGGGGTCTCCTGGGATCTCCCCGACCTCATTGCCACCCTAAATGGTCACCAAGTTGGAGACTAGTGAACATAAGAGTAGATCAAATTGCTAGGGTGTGGATTTTTATGAAACTATAAGACTATAATACTTAGTATTATGCGTCATATACTAAAAAATTATGATTTTATGCAATTTAGACCATTAAATCTGGGATTTTATGAAATTTACTCCATATTAAACTTAATAATGCAGGTGGTAAATCGTTTCTAAGGGTGGTAAATAATTAAATTTTCCCTTTACTTTATCTTTACCTGACGACGAGGGGCCGTTTCGTTGACACTCGCACAGGCCACGCCTCAATCTAACTGGACTGTCTCCGGCGAGGTGGCGACGCGGTGATCCTGCCGGCGGCCGGAGGATCAGCGCTGCCGGTTACAGGTCGGGCGGACACCGCTGGCCTTCAGCCGCGTCGCCGTCTTCGAGACGGGGATGCCGGCGCCGGCGTGCAGCTCGTCGTCTCTGGGGAATGACAGCGACGAGGGCTCGCCGGGGAAAGAGGCGGAGGCCGGGGACGGGGAGGTGCAGAGCACGTACAGCGGAGCGGGGCTCGCTGCTGGGCTGGGCGCATTGGAGGAGTCGCTTCCCATCCGGTCAGCAGAGTTCTTGCATTTTGTTTTGTTTTGTTAATTCTTAGTTCGTTTCCTTGCTGGGCTATAGCATGTGAGTTCATGGAAGAAAGAATTTGTTCTCGAGGCGGTTTAGGGGGTCTTGATGAGCAAAATTTGCGAATTCGAGTGATCATTGAGCGATTTTTGATGGAAGGCGGGCGTTTGGGATTGGGGAAATGGGCGTTTCCGATATCTTACTTTGTGTGAACTGTGTGTGTATTTTTTAGCTGCTGTTGTGCATATTTGCATGCTTTTATCTTTGCAACTTTAAATGGGAGAGCAGGATGGCGAACATGTTTATAGATTGTGTTAGAGAATTAGACATTTATGTTTTTCACGGTGCCTGGAATTACCAGCAAGTAACCTGTGGGCTATACACTGTGTGCTCAAAATGGAGGGTGTGAATCCAACAAACAGGCCATTGTTTGCTACAATACGCTGCAGTTATACACAATAATACATGTTCTTGATTAGGATACGGGGAGATCATTATTCAATCATGTGAGGGTAAGATTTCTCCAAATAGTTTGGTTGATGGTGCGAGGGGGGCTGCACGAATGTGCTTGCCTCTGTGGATAATCTTGAGATACTAGGTTAGTGTGGTAATAAGTAGCTCCACTGTGTCGTTTTCATGTCCCGTCCCGGGTTAGTAATGTTTGTCTTTGTGAGGTTGGGGAGGTGTACCTATCATCACATGAATGATTGCACATCTTTCTACCAGCACATTGCTTGTGAAGGAAGGAAATTATGGGAACGGATTATTTGATGGAACTTCTACAGTAGAACTCTTAACAACACGTTAAATGAGAAATCGAGATGAGCAATTTGTTGTGAGGAAAATTTAAATTTTCTGTTTCACCTTAGTCTAAAGTAGTCATTCTCAATCTAAGGGCTGTGCTCAAAACAACGCAAAAGGCTGTTTAACCTACATAGCTGAGGATATGAACCCAAGCGGAAGTTTGATGATAGTATAAAGAAGGCTTTTTTGTAGCAATTTAGTGGTCATCTCATCAAATTTAGTCATTTGCAGAAAGATGGAAATGAAGACAGTTATTGGAATCTCTGGTGTGGGCAAAATCATGGCGCTTTTAACTATTAGTTGAGAAGGACTGAATGATCAACTTGTCATGCTTACCAACCAGTTTTCCAGAAGAGATGAGAAGGATTTGTCCTTCAGAACTGAAAATGAGGGTCTGATAATATGATCCCTTGTAAAAAGGCTTGTTGACATGCTCTCTATTATGAGAATTGGTTCGGTCCACGTAGAGGTGTTGGAGGTGTTAACACCTCCACTGCATCTAGCCGTTAATTAACGAGGGGTATAACTGCACCTAGTACCACTCTTGCACACCACTCAGAGACACCGGAGGTGTTAAGATCATAAGAACCGTTGGATAAGCTATATTGAACGGCTGAGAATAAGTGAATGTATCGAACCAAAACTCCTCTATTATACCCATATCCTACCAACTACGACTTTGTTTGATTAAGAAAAAAAATCCTTCCTGTTTTTTCAAACAGTTACAGCCCTTCTATCATATATTCAAGTTAAATATCTTCCTTTTCCTATAATGAGAACTAGCATAATAATATTTCTTTGCAGTATGGTTGTGCTAATGTTCCTTCTGTTTTTTGACAAAAGATTCCTTCTGACTCGAAACGATTCCTTCGCTATTGTATCCCTTTGGTTTTGCATGCTTGCCATAAGTAGTGCACCACACAGAATGGCAATGCTTGTCACTTCATGTAGGATCGTCGACGGCAATCAGAGGGGGGTGAATGATTGCAGTGCGCAGTGAAATTTTTTTTTCAAAATCTATTGTGCTCTGTTTTTATTCAACCTGCTAATCATTTGAAGCACACAAGAAAAAGACGGCAATATATATAATATATGTTTGTTTTTTAAGTTGCTGGAGCATCTAATTAAAAAAACAAAACCAATGATAAATTATACTTAGCTAGCCGTAGGAACCAACTAATACCTAATCATGAGAGAGAGAATTAAAAACTACTAAACTTACTGCATGCATTAAAAAGCCATGAGTTATTCACGTGAAGCCATGCACAAATTAACTTGCATTTTTCACCCAATTACCTTTCTCTTCTCAGATCACAAAACGTCACATGAGTTATTCAAGTGAAGCCTACCTAAAAGTAAAACAATCTATGATCAAACTATATTACAATCACACTATATCTCTCGCTCGATATAACACATTATCAAGTTATTAAGCCAATCATCGACATCTTATTACGCAAATCGTTTGTTTTCGGTTGCATGCAAAACTTACTACTGCGTGAATGGAGCATGGCAACATGAGGTTGCTTCATGCGTGCGTTGTGGGACTACATGCACACATGGCTTGAATGGTGGAGACTTAGCTAAGCACGAACAGTGAGCCATTAAGTAGAGTCAGTTCCACCTTAAATTAAAAAAAAAGAGGAGTAGAGCCAGTTCCTCTCGAAAGAGCTCGCCGGCGTGGCGGCCTTCGAACACGGTGACGAACTCAACGCCCTTCGCGATCTCGCCTCCTTGTGCGCAGCGTGAGCGTCGCGGCTCGGCGGTGATGAGCCATGTACACCATGACCTCCGTCCAAGGTCGGCCAGAGCTCCCAGGCAACCAAAGCCCAACAACCGGAGGAGGACTTAGCGTCGAGGAATTGGGAGGGGTGGACGAGTTTGGATAGAGGTGGAGCGTGGAGTTGGGTGGTGAGTGGTGAGGTTCTGCGGTGCGGGGACACGCGCAGATCTTCTATTGTGGGCTAGCCTTCAAAGAAGATGTACACTACCAAGTAATTGATCCAAATGCTGAACCGATCCGTCAGAAATTTTTTGATTTTTTTGTGTGCCGGCATCCGCCTCGCCTGGCGGCGATGGATGTCGTCTTAACATCCTACGACTACGGCACACAGCGCTAACGTCCCTTGCAAGGCGAGAAGAAACACAGTGCTTGTTGAATCATTGCCGCGCAACTGCGCGCCGATGGGATAGCGAGCAAGCTAGCCAACTCGGGGCGCCGGGGTATCGGCCGGCCGGCGAGGAGCTCGAGCGGCGCCGGGCTCGCCCGGCGGGCAGTCCGCCCCAGTCACGGGCACAATGATGCACTGCGCCGCGATGCCTTCTAGTCACATGCGGCTTTGATGCATGCACAGAACAGCGATCGCCATGCGCGTGAAACGAAGTCTTCTAGCAGCAAGACGCGACGAGAGCGAAGAACAAGACGTCGCCGAATTGTCTTCAGGATAAAATATGGAACGCGCTGTCGCACCTTTTCTCTGAAAACCAGCAGGCGTTCGGTTCCCAAAAAGCCGTGCCGATGTCTCGGTCAACCCCCGCCTTTTATTACGAGATACAACTCGTTTCTTTTACAACTCGGTTTCACCATCTATTCCAAAACGGCAAGACCTCCGAAACTAAAAACAAATATCAGCTTTTAATCCTAATACTACTCATCCAACTGGACCTAAATTTTTTATCTCAACTAGACTTTTAGCCCACTAATATTCAAGGGACCCGAAACCCTTCCTAACACGGGTTTTCACACTCTGACTTTTCAACTCGTCACGTGTCGAAGCCTCCAGGACCGCACCTCATGTATCTTCTCCACGCACCATCCACCTATGATCTCCATGTGCTCTAGCGTGAGCCCGACCACCTCGTGACATCCTCGACCGTCCGGACCTCAGATTTCCCCCTCCTAGTCCCGGTCTTCCTCGTCACCGACCATGATCGTCTCCACGCCCAACCTGCACATGCAAAGACCAAAGAACGTTTTTCCCTGCACAAGTTCTCACCAACTTGACCGATATTAGTCCACGCACACACGCACACGCCTCGAATAACAATACTAAGCTATGTTGTCAATTATTCATCATCATAAAAATTCTAGACCTAGCCACATGGTCTAACACTTCAGCTGTCATGTTGTTACTTTTTTATGCACTATATTGGTAATGGATGTTCAAAGCATGATTAATGATGTTTGTCTGTATGTTATCTCTGATGTCCTCATCCTTTTTGTGGGGCAGGCGTGGCATCTCTAAATTCTACAATGGCAAGTCCAAATCTTTCACATTCATCAGGGAAGCTCTTACGCCATCTGGCTCTTCAAGGGTCATCGCCAAAGCAGACAATGCTTACACCAGGAAACGGAAAAATCTTCTCGCGTACAGCATCACCTATGGTAAGTCACAGAGTACTGCACCGGAGACCTATGAGGGTGGCACTCCTAAGAGGCTCGCCAGTTTAAGCAGGCTGAGGCCCGTGGACAGTATCAGCTCCAGGAGCAGCAGCAGCAGCCTCAGCAGTGAGGAAAACGAGCTGCCTCAGCAGCTCATTCTGGCTCAATCACCTGATAACACGGACAATTTCGCCCCTCCAAAGATCCCCGTGCCTTGGCTTGTATTATCTTGCGCACCGAAGACGTTACCCGTGCCGATGAGGTCGTTCTCGATGATGGATCTGCACTGTCTGCGCAGGTCCTGCTCATCTGTTCGTCACAAAGAAGAGCAAAAGGCTGATTAGCAACTCAGAGGTTTTCCCCTTTTCTTTTTCTTACCTTCTTGTGTTTGTTCTGGGTTCTAATACCTTTTTTTGTAAGCTAAGGTTGCTCGAAGGTCTTTGGATAAATAAGAGGGGTGTAAAATAGCTGTCTTACGCTGTGTAAATTAACAAAATCTGCTAATATCAACGGCGTTGGTTGGTTTCTATCCCCGGAATCATTTTCGAGAATGCTAGCTTCCACTGTTCTGCTAGTCAAGTGAATTCTTAGGATAGAATCTCTACAGCGTGTATGCACTGCTATTCTAGCATAAGGTGTCATCTACAAGAGTACAAGTTCATTCTTATATGAGAAATGATTCGCGTGCTGGATGCATCTAAAATGTTCATTCTTACATGAAAAATGAACAACAGAATATGCAAGTTAATTAGAACTGCGCCATCTATTGGTTGGTAATGAGAGTAGCGATTCCATGATACGAAATTCACACTCATAACCGAAACCCGATCCATATTCTGAAGTCCCTTGTAACATTTCCAAAATTGTCGTATGATTACAAGAGGCTGGCATTCTGCGTAGCAGTTGCCTCCTAGAATAAACGGCAAGTTTAGGAGACTATAGTGCAATTTTCTCTTATTTAATATAATAGAGAATATAGAATATCATATATTATAGTATAGAATATAGATTATATTATTGAGGAAATAGTTGTAGATAATTTATAGCCAAATCTTGTTAATAGTCAAAGCCACCTTATTAAAATGTGTTCATTTCCCAATACATATGACTTATTCTTTATAATTTTTTAATCAGCAACTTCAATAATAAAGATAATAGTTTTATGCACCATCCACAACCAATCTAATAGTAAAGACAATATTTAACACGCGTCATACCCACACTCCATATTACGATATTTCTTGTGCCAAGATTATTTCTTGTATGAGAGATGGTTTGGGTTGCCTCTTGTATTCTCTCCCCTCCATGTCACAAAAAAATCTTATGTAGCAAGGCTTTTAAACACAACTAATTTCACACAATTGGACACACCCTTAAAATCGTATCTATATTTATCTACTTTCTTTTCAAATAATGTGCACTATATTTAAGACGGGCACATAAAAACCCAAAATATCCGCATGACACCTTCCTCATCTATCAATGATTAACACATTATTTTTCCTTTTATTTCTGTTCGATGACAATTGCAACACTGGTGATTAGTCCTACTGGTGCGATACCCGTAATTTGATCCTTGGTATCCATCAAGTTTTTTTTAGAGGTGATATCTAACAAGTCCAGGAGTAAAAGTGGTATAATAAGTTTCCTCGCACAAACCTGCTTAAAATAAAAGAATGTTTGGAGCTAAACCCAATTTGATGATGCAATCCAGGTGCAACATAATGAAATCATATGTTGGTCGCATGATAGGCCAAAGCAATAATTCAACACATTCCATGTCACAAAAATTTCGTTTGCATAAGCATGCAATTTATAACACGTATATATTGTAGTTGTATATGTTATCATGTTTTTACATATTTTAGACTTGCAATTGTATAATATAAAAAATGCTAGTTTATTCAATGTACACGTAATCCAATCTAATTTTAATAACTACATCCGGCTAATCCTTCTTGTAATTTCGCCAATTTACCTTAGTCCCGTTTGGGACGCATAATTTTTTTTTTCTAAATCATGCGTGAATTGAACCGTATCTTATGAAATTCTTGTGTTCCAGACAGACCCTTAAGTTAGACGAATCAAAGGGCTTAAGGCTTGAGTTTGTTGGAAAAGCACACTGCAATACAATGGTGCCCAGAGGACAGGATCGGATGTATGTAATTTGGTCGAGCTCAAGCACAAATAGAATAGTAGCTGCTTTCTTTATGTTTCTCTTGTTCTTTTGCTGGGATTTATCACTTGTTTTTTTTAATCCTTGTGAGTGCCTTTTTTTCCATTTCCTTTTTACTTTTTTTTTTGCCGTTTTTTTTTTTTCTGTGGCGTGCAGGTGGGTTTTTCCCTCTTGTGCTTGGTTATTAGTGGGCCATCATGGATTTCTTTTTTCCTATCATCTAGAATTTTAAAATAAGCATATTTGTCTTATACGACTCTCTATTTTTATCAATGGTTCTAGTTTGTTAATTATAATAAGGGTTAATGAAATTAAGAGCTAGATATTTTTCTTTTTATAAGAATTTGTGGCATTTCATTTTTTAGTAACTCTAAAATATCTATTATCGTCTATAATCGATTTTTAGTATATAATAATAATAGATAGATAGCCGGCAAAGAAAAGATGAAAATGATTGTTTTGTTAGCAATTACCCTACAATATTTGTTCACCGGTTGCCTAGGGCAAAACAATCATAAGAACTACAACGGCAAATGCAATTAAGCAAATGATGACGATTTAAACGAAATGTAAAAAACGTTTAGCATTCTGAAGCTTTCCAAACAAGGGCTCGAGGCAGCAGAGTTGATTGCATATGTGACACTATAGTATTTTTCTAATCTAATCTTGACGTACGAATATTTAATTGTGGCTTTCTCTACGACTACAGAAGCAGTGGTAAATGATATATGTCATTTATCAAGCTCCCATAACGCGATTGGTTTAGGACCATCTGCCGAGCTAGTTGAGCTCGGCAGCACTGCCTGCTGAGTTACACGAGTTTGGTAGCCACCTACACGCCAATTAGTACTTAACATAAGCATACAATTAGTGTTAACATAAGCATACAATTAGTGTTTAACTAAACATGCATTACCTCCTGCCACCGTCGCTTAGTGCGATAGGTGCTCGCCCAATATGCCATATCATAGGAGTTCGGCAGATGACACATATTATTTTTCGTTACTTCTGCGGTCATATAGAGACCAAAATTAAAAATGCTCGGAGTGCCAGATTTTAAAATTTTACTAGTTTGCCATATATGGGCTGTTAACTCGAGGCTGCGAGAGCAACAGGCCAGCTATCCACGGACGTGCCACCTCACCGTATGGATATTTTTTTAAAAAAAAGTTGCTACTTTGCCACATGCAATCTGTAGCCGCGGCATGACCCGGCGCGAAGCATGGCGTCGTCGTCTCCGCCGTCGCCCCCCACCGCCTGGCTTCGGCTGCTTCCGGCCGGCGTGCGGCCCAACCCCAGCATATCCTCCCCCTCCCCCTCCCCCTCCCCCTCCTTTTCTACTGGCAACCCGCGCGGCCTCCTCTGGCTTCGCAGCGCCTCTAGGGTTTCCTCCGTCTCCGTCCGGCAACCGCCAGCATCGCCTCTCACCGGAAGGTCGCGCCTGTTGAGTCCTATCCGGTGCTCCCAAGACTCCGGTGAGGTAGTGAATTCTCCTCTTGCTCGATTTTAATTAAATGGTAATGCGTGGGTTTCATTTCGGTTGACTAGATTGGGGAATGGGGACAATGCTCGCTAACTCTATCAACTGTTCCGGGATGAACTATAGAAAAGTGAAATGTTAATCCTTGTTAACTATGTTTGACATAAGATTGATTGGATGTGGAGAGTTCATTCTAGGTTCAGGTTGTTGGTGTGGATGCGACAACTTTAGAGCATATGGTAGACTCATTCGTGGAAATACGAGTGTTTGTTGGACAGGATGGCTTCTACCCTGTTTGTCGGTTCAGGAATTACTTGTTTGCATGAAGAAGAATTCTTGTACGTTTGGACAATGTGTGCGATGTAGGCATCATTCGGTTATTCTGCTTTCATAGCGTAGACTCCAGTTGGTAATCATGGAAATTTTTTATTTCGCCTTTCAAGAAATATGTTAGCAGAATGCCCCATAAGTTAAAATTTTGTTCATTAGATGTGAAAATGAGGACATTAACTAGGCTGTGGCACACCGCCACCAAATGAGTAGCAACTATAAACAAAGAGGCATTAGTTGTTTTTCCTGATACCAGAAGATAATAATTCTGACATGCATGCACTGAAGTTAAAAGGGGATTTGTAGTGTGATAAGAGTAGAGGCAATCATGGTGCTTCTTTGATTGCAAAAAGCCCCAAAATTACTTACACTTTTGTTGTGTGTAGAGAAAAGAACATCTGCAATGCATGCTTCTATAGTTCTGCTTATTGATATTGCATTATCAGGAAATGGAAGATTGATGCAAAGCATTAGTTCTTGTAAATCTTCATAGCTGGTTAAGGTTAAGCAAACCACTCCTTGGGAGTATAAGAGCTTAATGAAATATTCTTTAAAAGAAACTCTGATGGGAAGATATTTTAGATTTCAGTACATTTTATTGATGTGTACACTGATCTGCATTTCCTTTTTAGGCCGATGCAGTTAATATTAAAGAAGCCAAGCAGCCACAAGGAAGCTCCACAGGTATGATGTTTGTGGCGTGTACTAGCTTCGCTTCATCAATTTGCGTTTCTTCATAGGGCTGAATTGATTTTTTTTCATACAGGTCCAAGAAATTATGGCAAAGAGTCATCAAAAAGTTTCTCACCTAAAAAGTATTCAAAACTAACTGTAAATCTAAAAATCAATAATAGTACACCTGTTGTTTGCTATATAGTTCTCATGGCAAAGTCTTTAGGAGTTTATGCACATGCATTTGATGAGCTGTAGTATTCCAACAGAAAATTTGTTGAGTAGCAATTGAGCTTGCATATTGCTCTAAAATGTACTCAAAGTTGGTGCTCTTTTATTTATCTGGCTTCTCATGAATATAAGCAATGGTGAGTAGTTAGTCTTTTACTCTTTTATGCAAGTAACTGTTGACAGAGAGAACTATTACTCAGACGGGAGCAGGGTTCCAAATACTGGAACTGGGCACAATCCCGGCCAGGGGCCGATACTGGTTACCGGCTAGTAGCCGGGGAAAACCGGTTGAATTTCAGTTTTCAAAATTTGAATTTGAAATCGGTAACCGAAAAAATAGACTGGTTACCACCCAAAAAACTGGAGAAAAACCGTTAAAAACCGGTTTTCGAACTTTGAAATTGGAAATTCCTAATACATTCATGGCAAAAAACATGAAATCAAGTACGGGAGGTGTATGCATATTCCTAATACGTTCCATTAGCATTAAACAATGTAAATATCATTAGGGAAACTAACTTCAACATTCAAAATTTTAAATTTGATAAATAAAAAACCGCCAGACTAATACATTTATGGCAAAATGCAAGAAGTCAAGCACAGGAGGTGTATACATCTTCCTAATACATTCTATTAGTGTTAAATAATGTAAACATCATTAGGAAAATCAATTTTAACATTCAAAATTTCAATTTTGAATTAAATAAAAAACCGCCGGACTAATGCATTCATTGTAAAAAGTATGAAGTCAAACACGGGAGGTGAATGCATCTTCCTAATACATTGTATTAGTGTTAAATAATGTAAACATCATTAGGAAAATCAACTTTAACATTCAAAATTTTAAATTTAAATAAAAACCGTCGGTATTTCAAATCCCGGACCCCACCAGTATAACCGGTTACTGCGGGTAACCGGCCGGTTACCGGCGGTTTTTGGAACCTTGGACGGGAGGCTAGGCCAAGATATAGCTTGGAATGGCAGGGGGGAACTGGGAATATTACGTTACATGTTAAGTGATTATAGAAGAACCTTGCATGTTACTCTTTTATGCAAGTAACTGTTGACAGAGAGAACTATTACTCAGACAGGAGGCTAGGGCCAAGATATAGCTTGAAATGGCAGTGGGAATATTACCTTACGTGTTAAGTGATTACAGAAGAACCTTGCATATATCCATCTTGTTGAGACTAGTGAATTTCAGATTCAAGCTTTCAGCTTTTCTCATGAATCATGATACCAATACTTGGAATGGCATATTCAATGTACTCTTGTAATCTTATATTATAATGACAGTTCATCATTCCTCATGTATTCCTGCTGGTGTTGTCAGGTTGCTAGAGAAATTAAAGAGATATGGTGCTGCTGGTGTTTTGTCTTATGGACTACTTAATACCATCTATTATGTCACGACCTTTTTATTAGTTTGGTAAGTCAATGCATGGTTCTGTGATGCTATGCTGATTTTTAGACTTAGTGTACTGTTCTGGAGCATTTACTTTCAAAAGAAACATTTCTTTCTGTAACTTCAAAGTGTAAACTTGTCAATTCCTTGGTCATGAGAAAGAGGCCACTGATTCACTTAAATACGTGTTCCAATTGGTGCATTTCCACAAGGCAAAACAATTGCACAAGCAATAGCAGCATTGGATGGAAGGGAATTACTGAATGATATACTTTTCAGGTTCTATTTTTCTCCTGCTCCTGGTAGGATGGGTTATGCTGCAGCAGTGGAGAGGTAACAGTTACAAAATCCTTTTTCCCCCTTACTTGAGCAGTTCTCACTATAATGTGTTTTATACCAACTAAAACAGATTCCTTAAATTAATGGCAATGGTGTGGGCTGGCAGTCAAGTTACAAAAATTCTTCGAGTAGGAGGGTGAGTCAATATCCGACTTAGTAAATTTAATCATTGTATAACTCATTTCCCAAATAAGTGTAGTGAAGTCTAGCTGGGTACTACTTTTCAATGGTAACTTGAGGAACATCCTCAAGCATGAACCTTTTCAAAATTTAAAGAATGCATATTACCTGTTGAAATCCATTGCCCTCTATTATCAAAGATGACTTGTTTGGTTTACTCCAGAGCCCTTGCACTGGCTCCTTTTGTTGATAGAGGGTTGAGATGGTTCACAGTCAAGTTCAACTTCCAGTCAGAAGGAAAGGTAAAAATATGAAACCTTTCCTTCATTTTTCTGATGAGGAACAGTTCATCTTCGAGCCAAAAGGGAAGGTAAATGTTAGCTTTAACCATTTTGCAGGCGATTGCGACAATCGCAGGGTTATGTTTTGCACTTGCTGCCCTCCTTTTCTTTGGATTAACAATACTTTGGGCGTAGCACATCTGTTGTTGATGGCTGATGAGATCATGGCAACATGCTGCGGAAGTTCAGGGATTCCGTTCCTTCTCATAATGGAATACAACCTGGATTCATGCAGTATTGCTGCACTCATACTTCACTAATGGGCTTACACTATCAAAACTATGGTCCTTTTCTTCTTATCTTGTATGAATTATTCTTGTTTCCGTGTATATTGCTGTCAACCTGGTACTTGGTTCTTCCATAAAACAAACATCTTCAGCATAAATATTCCTGTAACAAGATCCGTTTGGGCAAGTGTTAAGACCTTTTAATGCATCCAAAGTATGTGGTGGAATTTCTTCCATAAAACAAACATCTTCAGCATAAATATTCCCGTAACAAGATCCGTTTGGGCAAGTGTTAAGACCTTTTAATGCATCCAAAGTATGTGGTGGAATCTATTATGATGTCAGAAAACCTATGTATTCAAACATCTTGATGCTCTTCTGGCAGGCTTCTCTTAACTGCTGTAATTTCTGAAGTTCAATAAACTGTTATACTGTTGGCATGTTCTTCCTAGAGATCTTCCTTAGATGCTCGATAGCCTCGATCTACTGTTGTTGCTCGTCTAGCATCAGCTGCTGTCTCGTTGATGCATCTTTCAACGAGCTGATGGTGTCCACTGCCGCGAAGGGATTCATACCACTCGGCGCATTTGCCTCGTTCGCCATGGCTGCCTGGAACGTCGTAGGCTGAGGCATCGCCTCTCCTGGCCATGAAATCGTCTTCATGTCCATCTGGTAGCAATCTTGCAGGAGCGGGTTGCAATACTCTCGATGGCCTTCCTTCGCTTTGCTGATGTTTCTGTTCCTCTGATGATCTGCAATTGTATTGATATAATCATCAACCAAAAATGCTGTAATTGTACGTCTGATCGGAGTTGCTTCCTTCCATAAACATGCCGGCCACCCTCAACAACCGTTGACGGGAATGGTTTTGAGTCAGTCAAGCTCCTGCTTGCTGCTGCCATGACTCGACATGATCTTCGCAGACTCGACCAGGGGTCGCTTCCATTCTGTTGAACCGACTTGCTGGCCCAGGGAAAATTTCGGACTGAAAATTTTATCGGATGTCAGTGATACGATTGGTAACAGGTGGTTACTGGAAATTTCAGAATTTTTCAGTTGAAAATTTTGAATTGAAATTTGAAATTTTGTTTTTTTAATTTTTTAGATGAATTTTATTGAATCCGCCAATCGATGGTGTTGCCCACTACATCGTAGCTCCAGATGGTGTTGTAGGCTAGAGTGGTTCCACCGCCTGTGGCGTCATAGGCATATTCATCGTTGTCGAAGACGTAATGCGATCGATGTCCACCAAAGTGTCACCCGTGACATCGTACTCGACAGTGAACGTATCAAGTTCGTTGACGCTAGTCGATGAAGATGACGTTGTCCAGTCCCATTCCTTCTCTTCTTCGAACACAACATCATGTGTCACATGGAGTTTCTTTGTGACCGGATCATAGACATAATAAGACTTTGAGCTCTCCTCGTATCTGATAAACACCATTGGCGTGGAGTCATCAGAGAGCTTGGTGATGCCAGGGCCAACCTTCGTGGCATGTGCGACACATCTGAATATTTAGAAATAGTGGACTTTAGGCCTTCTCTTGTACCACCCCTCATATGGTGTTACACCGTCCAAGCTTTGAGTCGGTGCACGATTCAGGACGTGCACCGCCGTCTTTACTACCTCGCCCCAAAACATGGTAGGTATTGCCATGCTCTTCATCATACTGCGAGCCATCTCCACAACTGTTTGGTTCTGGCGCTCCATGATACCGTTTTGTTGTAGTGAGTATGTGAAAGCATCTAGACTCCTAAAAATATTGGTTTTGGTAATTAATGAAATTATGTGAATATGGGACTAATGTGTGCATTAAGTGTTTGGAAGGATAAGTTTAAATGGCAAAGAAAGAGGCTCACAAAATATCCCATGAAGATTCAAAGATCTCTAGGGTGACAAGGTAAATAGTTTAGGTATCTATTTTATTTTACCGGTCTTGGAGATAGGTTGGAAGACCGGATTATAGGATAGACGCCGTACTATTAAGAGGGATCATGGTGATTGCTTGATCATGTTCAAATGTGCCCTATGGATCAATTTAGGATCATGCATGCACTTAGAAATTAAAATCAAATCAAATCGTGCATTGTCGTAAAATCCGTAGTTCCGGTGTTAATTGGCGGAACTACCGCAGGCCGTAGTACCGGCGCCGGCGAACGTTTTTCAGAGCGCCGGACTCGGACTTAGTCTCTCGGAAACGGAAGTACGCGGGTTGACTGCGGAACTACGGATTGCCGGTAGTACCGCAACCGAGCGGAACTTTATTTCGAGAGCGCCGGAGTTTTAACTTAGCCTCTCGGAAAACGGAACTACCGCGGATTGACCTGCGGAACTACCGCATGTGCGGAAGTTCCGGATACCCGTGCGGAACTTTATTTCCAGAGAGCGCTGGGAATAAAACTTAAACTCGCTGAAATCGGAAGTACGGGTCATGGAGCGGAACTTCCGGACTCCCGGAAGTACCGCGATTTCAACGGCGGTAGTACCGCACTCATTGACCAACGGTCGCCGACTCTCTGACATAGCCGTTCTGACCGGTCAGCGACAATCCGGAAGTACCGCGGTTATATCTGCGGTAGTTCCGGATTTCCTGATTTTTCAGGATTGTTTATTATAACGGCTATTTGAGGTTGGTGGGGGTATAAATACATCCCCACCAGAACTTGTATGTGTTGTTGAACCTACATTGAATACATTTGAGCTTAGTGCAACCTCTCACACCTCATTCACTCACTTGTGCATTCAAATTGAGGTAGTTGACCCAAAAATTCAAGTGCATTGCAATCTAGTTGATCCATTAGGCACTTGAGTTGATCAAGCCACTGTGATCTGTTCTCTTGGTGCTTGCCGGCACCTAGACGGCTTGGCGGAGATCCGGTGATCTTCTCAAGAAGATTGTGAGAAGGCCCGGAAGATTGTGAAGGCTCGGAGCTCGCCTACCCGGAGAGGGAAAGGGCTATTGCTAGTGACCGAGGTGATTAGGCTCATTCGTGGAGCCGGTCCGATTTGTTCGGGCTTACCTCAACGTGGACTAGGGGAGACCGGCACGTCTCCGATCACCACGGTAAAAAGTAATCGTGTCATTTGTGGTTTGCTCTCTTGTGATCATTTCCATTCAAGCAACACTCTTCATTCATATTACTTGATTGCTTGCTTAGTTAGAGTAGCAATTGTTGATCTCTACTATTTGATATTGCTCTTAGTCGATTACTTGTGCTGGTGATTGTTTGAGCCTTACTAGGTTGATTAGTGGTGTTTGTGTTATCTTGCTCTAGTACATCCATCTAGTTTAAAATTTCTAATTAGAATTAGACGAAAATTTTAAAAACCGCCTATTCACCCCCCCTCTAGTCGGCCTCCTCGATCTTACAAGTGGTATCAGAGTTTGGTCTCTCATTTTTAGACTTAACCGTCTAGAGAGAAAAGGATGGCTAGTGAGGGTATAGCAATAGGAAATGCACCTTTCTTTGATGGCTCAAATTATGCTTATTGGAAAATTATGATGTCTATTTATTTGAAGGCCATGAGTCCTCAAGTTTGGAAAGTCGTAAATGAGGGTTATGTTATGGCTCTTGATCCGGATCACCCAACGGAACAAGACGGGCGTAACGCTCATTTAGACGTCCAAGCCATGAATGCCTTATTTGGAGCTTTGAACGCGGATGAGTTCAATAGAGTGAGCAATCTTGAGACGGCTCATGCTATTTGGACTACCCTCTCGGAAATACATGAAGGGACATCCACGGTCAAAGAGGCCAAATTGCATCGGCTTAGGATCAAATATGAGACATTCACAATGTTGCCCCATGAAGACATCAATGAGATGTACTCAAGGCTCAACAACATTGTAAATGAGCTCAAAGGCCTTGGAACTAACCTTTCCGATCTTGATATTGTTCGAAAGATGCTTAGGGCCTTGCCGGAGAAATATGAAGTGTTGGTGACTCTCTTCCTCAACTCACCGGAGTTGACAAGAATGACACCAACGCAATTGTTGGGCAACCTCATCACCAACAAGCTCTACAAGAAAGACAAGGAAGAGCTCTTGGAGCAATCTTCTTCCAAGAATAAGAAGATCACCGCCTTCAAGCCTAAAGCGGTATGAGTGAAGAATCCGAAGAAGATGATGAGGAGAACTCCGAAGAAGAATTTGCGCTTCTAGTGAGGAGAATGAAGAAGTTCATGAGAAGGCGCCCATATCGAAGCACAAGCCATGAGAAGACCAAGAAAGGGCAATCTTCCTCCTACAAGAAGTATAGCAACATTCGTTGCTATGAATGTGATGAAAAGGGGCACATTGCCTCTCAATGTCCAACAAAGAAGGATGACAAGGAGAAGTCATCAAAGAAGAAGAACTACAACGGCAAGAAGAAGCTCTTCAAGAAGCTTCACAAGGATGGCAAGAATGAAGCCCATATTGGTGAGTGGAACTCCGAGGAGGAATATTCGGACTCCGACTCAAGTGAGGACGAATCTCCCAAGAAGAAGGGGCTTGTGGGCATCGCCATAAAGGAGGCTCCATCGCTATTCTCCACTCCTACATGCCTTATGGCTAAAGGAGAAAAGGTAAAATTGCTTGATGATGATGAGCCTTCTTATGATGACTTGATGGATATGTTAGTTGACTTGAATGAATTTCTTGAAAAAGAAAAATCAAAGTTTAAGGTCTTAAAGAGAGAACACATCTCTCTCAAAGACTCTTATGAGGAGTTAAAGGAAGCTCATGATTTGCTTCTCCAAGAAAATCACAAATCTAGTACTAGCATAGGGGTTACGTGCAATATCTTGAATGAAATGTCTAGTATAGAAATTTCAAAGTCTAGCATATCTACTTGTTGTGATGATTTACTAGCCATACCTTGTTCATCTAGTATAGATTCTAGAAATGCTTTAAATCTTGTTCATGATTAGGGATGGCAATCGGGCGCGGCGGGTCCGGGTAGTGCTTGCCCATACCCGTACCCGCGACCCCATTTTTTGCCCACGGGCATACCCGTACCCGCCCACGGGTAAAAAACCCCGCCCATACCCGTCGCCCGCGGGTACCCATCACCCGCGGGCATACCCGTTTACCCGCGAACTGAGTACATCACATATTCACATTCAAACATAACCAAGTAACAAAGTTCCCAGCTAAAACTTGCACATTTCTGACATATGTAAAGGCTTCGGTACATCTCATGACACAAATTAAAAAGGCATACATTACATCCATCGCATAAATTTTGCGCATGCAACCTCACTATGCTAGAACTACAATCACCATCTAGTGCAATCTCACTGCATCATCTAGCTGCTTCTTGCAAACAAATTATTTGGCCATTGACACAGACATACATACGAACGGCTAAAACTTGCAAACAGAACTACAATCACCATCTAGAAAGAGCATTTCTCATCACCTAAGCGTAGAAAAGAAAACCGGAGGAGGCTCACCGAGGAAAGAAGGAGGACCGGAGGACTCGCGCCGCGCGGGAGAGGGGCGGTGCGGATCTGGTCGGTGGAGTCGCGGCGGAGAGGGGCGCGCGGATCTGTTCGGTGGAGTCACGGCGAGAGTGGCGGCGCGGATCTGGTCGGTGGAGTCGCGGCGAGAGTGGCGGCGCGGATCTGGTCGGTGGAGTCGCGGCGGAGAGGGGCGGCGCCGGATCTGGTCGGTGGAGTCGCGGTGGAGAGGGGCGGCGCCGGATCTGGTCGGTGGAGGAGCGGCGGAACGAGGGGCGGCGCGGATCTGGTCGGTGGAGTCGCGGCAGAACGAGGGGCGGCGCCGGATCTGGTCGGTGGAGGAGCGGCGGAACGAGGGGCACCGAGGAGCGGCGAGGGGCGGCGGAACGAGGGGGCGGCGAGGAGCGGCGGAACGAGGGGCGGAACGAGGGACGACGAGGGGCGGTGGAACGAGGGGGCGCGGAGCGACAAGAAGCGCGGCGGCGAACGAGGCGCGAGGCGCGCGTGGCGGCGAACGAGGCGCGCGCGGCGGCGGGGCGGCGAGGGCGGAGATTTGGTGTGTCGGCGAGGTCGCGAGGAGGAGAGGCGGCGCGTGGGAGGTTTCGGTGGAATGGTCGCGTGGGAGGATTGAGGAGCTCCCGAGATTTGGTCGTTTGGACCTTGGAGGCGTGGTGGGATGTTAGGGTTTACTGGATTAGGAGGGCCCACTTGTCAGTCCATTTCACGGGTAAACGGGCGAGACGGGTACGGGTAGAGTTAACCCGTACCCGTTTACCCGATGGGCAGAGATATCCTCCCATTTTCCTACCCGTGGGTAAAAAATCCATCCCATACCCGACTCCATTAGGGTATTTACCCATGGGTACACGGGTAATCGGGCACAATTGCCATCCCTATTCATGATGATGTTATTGCTAATGAAAACAAAAATTTAAAGGAACAAGTGCTAAAATTAAACAAAAGTTTAAAGAGTGCTTACAAGGGAAAGGAAACCCTTGATAAGTTGCTAAGTGATCAAAGATGCTCCTTTAATAAAGAGGGACTTGGATATGTTCCCCAAAATGGTAAGAAGCCGGTATACAAGCCTCCAAGGTTTGTAAAGGAAAATGGTAAGTATTGCACAAAATGCCGGTGTGTTGTACATATTCAAAATGATTGCTCTAAGAATAACATGCATTCCATTGGTTTATATGATTCTTGCTATATGCTCAAAAAGTCTAAGAATGGAAATGTAATTGCTTATTTCATTGGCACCTCGATTTTGGGTGCTAAAAAGAAGTCCATTTGGGTACCCAAGACCTTGGTCACTAACCTCCAAGGACCCAAATAAATTTGGGTACCTAAAAGAACTTGATTTTCTTTTGTAGGTGAACTACAAAACCGGTGGAAGGCATTGGGTGTTGGATAGCGGTTGCACTCAACACATGACCGGAGACCGGAAGATGTTCACCACCTTTGAGAGTGGAAGCAATGACAAGATCACCTTTGGAGATAATAGCAAAGGAAAGGTATTAGGATTGGGTAAAATCGCTATCTCAAACGACCTTTCAATTTCTAATGTATCACTAGTTGAAACATTAAATTTCAATTTGCTATCCGTTGCTCAATTATGTGATCTAGGCTTAACATGCTCATTCTCAAAAGAAGATGTTGTAATCTCAAAAGATAATAATAATGAACTAGTCTTCAAAGGCTTTATATTTGGGAATCTCTATTTGGTAGATTTTTCTTCAAATGAGTCTTGTTTAAAAACTTGTTTAATTGCAAAAACCTCTTTGGGTTGGTTGTGGCATAGAAGGCTAGGTCATGTGGGAATGATTCAACTCAAAAAGCTTTTTAAGTATGACTTAGTAGTTGGCTTGAAGGATGTGAAGTTTGAGAAGAATCGACTTTGTAGTGCTTGTCAAGCCGGAAAACAAGTCGCTAATTCTCATCCTTCCAAAAGTATCATGTCAACTTCTAGACCATTAGAGCTCTTACATATGGATTTGTTCGGGCCAACAACCTATAAGAGCATTGGAGGTAATAGCTATTGTTTAGTCATTGTGGATGATTACTCTAGATATACATGGGTCTTCTTCCTAAATGACAAAAGTGAAACCTCCAGGATTTTCAAAAGTTTTTCAAAAAGGGCCCAAATGAATTTGATTTTAAAATAAAGAAAATTAGAAGTGATAATGGTTCCGAGTTCAAAAATACAAAAGTTGAAGACTTTTGTGATGAACTTGGAATAAAGCACGAGCTTTCCACAACCTACACTCCGGAGCAAAATGGAGTTGTAGAAAGGAAAAATCGAACATTAATTGAAATGGCTAGGACAATGCTTGATGAATATAATACTTCCGACAAGTTTTGGGCGGAAGCTATCAACACCGCATGCCATGCCATAAATCGCCTCTATTTACATCGACTCTTGAAAAAGACTTCCTATGAGTTTCTTGTTGGAAGGAGACCGAACATCTCTTACTTTAGAGTATTTGGTTGTAAATGCTATATTCTAAGAAAAGGTGTTCGGCTCTCAAAATTTCAAAGTCGATGTGATGAAGGCTTCCTTTTAGGGTATTCCTCAAATAGTAAAGCCTATAGGGTCTTTAATAAAAATTCGAGTTTAGTAGAAGAATCATGTGATGTTCAATTTGATGAAACTAACGGCTCTCAAGAAGAGCATGAGAACTTGGATGATGTAGGAGATGAAAGTCTTCGCAAGGCAATGGAGAACATGCAAATCGGAGACATCAAGCCAAAGGAGGATCCAACGTCACCAAGCTCATCAAGACAAGTAGAACCACCCTCCTCTTCCACAACAAACGATGTTCAAGTTGTAGAAGATGAAGAAAAGGATCAACCGCAAAATATCTTCAAGATTCACAATGCAATAGCCAAGGATCATCCAATTGACCAAATATTGGGTGACGTGAGTAAGGGTGTTCAAACTCGCTCTAGAGTAGCTTCATTTTGTGAACACTATTCCTTTGTATCTTCACTTGAACCTAAGCGTGTAGAAGAAGCATTAGATGACCCGGATTGGATAAATGCTATGCATGAAGAGTTGAATAATTTTGCTCAAAACGATGTTTGGACTTTGGTGGAGAGACCCAAGGAGCACAATGTCATTGGCACAAAAATGGGTCTTCCGGAACAAACAAGATGAGAATGGAATTGTGGTAAGAAATAAAGCAAGGTTAGTAGCTCAAGGTTATACTCAAGTCGAGGGCTTAGATTATGATGAGACATTTGCACCCGTTGCTAGACTTGAATCAATTAGAATCTTGCTTGCTTTTGCATCATGCTTTGACATTAAATTGTTTCAAATGGATGTCAAAAGTGCATTTCTTAATGGTACAATTTCCGAATTAGTATATGTGGAACAACCCCCGGGATTTGAAGATGCTAAATACTCTAATCATGTGTATAGATTATCAAAGGTGCTATATGGTTTAAAGCAAGCTCCTAGAGCTTGGTATGAGCGCCTTCGTAACTTTCTTGTATCAAAAGGCTTTAAAATTGGTAAAGTAGATACAACTCTATTCACAAAAATTATTGGAGATGATTTCTTTGTATGTCAAATCTATGTTGATGATATTATATTTGATTCTACTAATCAAGACTTTTGCAAAGAATTTGGTGAGATGATGTCTAGGGAATTCGAGATGTCGATGATTGGTGAGCTAAGCTACTTCCTTGGACTTCAAATCAAACAACTTAAAGATGGGACGTTTATAAGCCAAACAAAGTATGTGAAGGATCTACTCAAGAGATTCGGAATGGAAGAAGCCAAACCCATCAAAACACCCATGGCAATAAACGGGCATCTAGACCTCAACGAAGAAGGTAAGTCGGTAGATTTAAAGCTTTATAGATCCATGATTGGTAGTTTGCTTTATCTTACCGCATCTAGGCCCGACATTATGTTTAGTGTATGCATGTGTGCACGTTTTCAAGCTTCTCCAAAAGAGTGCCATTTAGTGGCCGTGAAGAGAATTCTAAGATATTTAAAGCATTCCTCAAGCATAGGGCATTGGTATCCCAAAGGTGCAAAATTTGAATTAATTGGATATTCGGATTCCGATTATGCGGGATGCAAAGTGGATAGAAAAAGCACCTCGGGTAGTTGCCAATTTCTAGGAAGGTCACTAGTGTGTTGGTCATCCAAGAAACAAAATTCCGTAGCACTTTCAACTGCCGAAGCCGAATATATTTCCGCGGGAAGTTGTTGTGCTCAATTGCTTTGGATGAGGCAAACATTGTTGGATTATGGGATTAAATTCGGAAAAATGCCTCTTTTGTGTGATAATGATAGTGCTATCAAAATATCCAACAATCCCGTGCAACACTCAAGAACCAAGCATATAGATATACATCACCATTTCTTGAGAGATCATGTGAGCAAGGGAGATATTGAAATTAGCCACATCGGAACCGAAAATCAACTAGCGGACATTTTCACCAAACCATTAGATGAAAGCCGCTTTTGCAAATTGAGGAATGAATTAAATGTCATAGACTACTCAAATGTAGCTTGAAATCTCATTTCATGCATTTCTGCTCATTTGTTGTGCTTATATGGAATTTCATTGAGTTTTTCCTCTTTTGGTCAAAAATTCGATTAATTTCATAAAAACTAGTTTCAAAGTATAGCAATAGCTCAATTGATGCACAATGATCCTGAATGACTTTATTTGGATGCAAAACTAGGGATCATTTGCATAATTTCAAGTTCTAAAAGTCAAATCCTGAAAAGTTCCAGAAAATCCGGAACTACCGCAGTTCATTGTGCGGTACTTCCGCTCCTGACAGAAAATCCGGAACTACCGCAATGCAATCTGCGGAACTTCCGAAATTTCTGTGAAAACGGTACTACCGGCGTGTTACGCGCGGTACTACCGCTTTTTGCGGGATTTAATGCGGTTTCCAAAACCGCCAAATCCTCCGGCCGTTACTCCTTTTCCTTATCTCTTTTCTCTCTGTCTCTCTCTCCCACTCCCAAACTGCAGACGCCTTCTTCTCCTCCTCCTCTCCTCTCTTCAAACCTTCTCTCTCCCAAAACTCCTCCTCCTCTCCCGATCTTCGAATCCGAGGGGAGCCTTTCGTTTTTGGGCGATTCCTTACACTCCTAGGGTTCCTCTCCTTCGACTCCACAAGGTAAAACGGATCAAATCCCTCTTTATCTTGTTCTAAGGACCCTAAGGTTGAAATTAGGTCAAATTTGAAATGTAGTGATTTTTGCTTTAGTTTCTTTGGGCAAAGTAGTTTGTTTGGGGTATTAGGATGTTTGTTCATACATGCATTGGATTCAATCAAAGAAATACCCCAAAAGATTGAATTTTTAACATGCCCTAAAAATACCTAGAAAAACCGGAACTACCGGTCGAGCGGCCGGAACTACCGGGGTCCCGGAAGTTCCGCATGTTTAATGCCGGAACTACCGGATTTCCCGGAAGTTCCGCAGTTTTGCCGCCGGTACTTCCGTTTTTCCTGGAACAGTAGAAACTCATTACCTTCAATTTCAAACCTATTTTTCGCTTATCCTACCTCACACCTTGATTATCCTAATATGTTTGAAGATGCCGAGGATGAAGAATGTCTCTCACAAGACTTATGGAGGAGCTCCGGGACAATCCTCCTCGACTCGCTGTTCGACAATGAACATGAGGATAGGGGCAAGGGCCCGCCGGACTCGAGAGTGAGTCCGAAGGCTCCCATGAGACCGGATCCGAGGCCTCGCATGAGAGCAAGGAGTATGAGGCTTCAGACGAGGAGATGCCTGAGGTAACTGCAGATGAAGAGATAGACCTTTCAAAAATCTCCAATGAGGACTATGTCATTCTTCGTCGTCGCAGTCAGTATGTCCGCCCTCGCAACTCTAAGAACCCCGAGTTTCATTCCAAGTTTCAAGAGAAGGTGTACCAAGAGATGTATGGTCCTGCTCGCAAGTTTGCTACACACAAGTATGTGGATTGGGATCACTTGTCACAGATTGACAAGTTTAACCGGCGCTTATCGCCTTTTTCAGCAGCCGAGATCCATCATATTGTTGCATTCAAGTGCAACTACATGGACAATATGATTCGCGCTTTATGCTACCTTGTACATCTCTCCCAATTTCGAGCACTTGTGTTGGATGACTGGAACACAGCTTATTGAGTGCACCAGGCACGAGTTTGAGTTGGCACTTGGGACGGAAACCAGTGCCTATGAGAAGGTGTACAGCAAGCGTGCTCTTCCTATTGCTGCATATTCAGAGTATTATGACCAAGCAGCTGAAAAGACGCTGAGGACGACAATTGGACTACTCCCTATTCCCAGCCTTGTCAACAGGATCATCAACCACACTATTTTTCCCAAAAGTGGAAATTATGATGCTATCGTGGCCATGCTTGGAATGTGATTGATTACATTATGCGCGGCCAGAAGTTTGATGTGGTGAACCTCATCATTAGGGGGATTGATGCTAACAAGAATGACAAGCAAAAGAGGATTAACTTTGCACCATTCATTATGGCTTTGATCATTCGCAAGACCGGATACCGAGGAGCACTCTGTACCCCGCACAAGCCATACAAGCCTCGTGCAGAGCCTCCTGTTCCTACTCCTGCTCGTCCTCGTGGCCAGCCCCAGCCTCAGCCTCACCTCAGCAACACGATCCTCCTCCCGTGGCGAGGGTGATGTCTCTCTGTCCCAGATCTACTCCGCCATTCTCAGGCTTGAGGAGCGCCAGATTGAGACTACGGGTCAGGTTGCCACGTTGATCACTTCTGTGTCTTCTCTTGGTGATCGCGTCTCATCCCTTGAGAGTGCTGTGGATCCAATTCGCTATTCTCATCGCACTCGTCGCGCGGTGCAGCTCAGGACTAGCTCCTCTTTTTGGTACTTCGATGCCAAAGGGGGAGAATGAAGCAAGGAGAAGTTTAAGACTTTTATCTATCTATTGGCTATGTAATAAATTATGGTGCAATGAACCATGTAATGCTTAAATGTGTTGCTTAAACTCTGTGGATGTTTAGTATTTTAATTTCTGATGCATTGTAATGAACTATGTTATGCCCTTAATGCAATGCTTATTTACTTGTCTATTGCGTATCTTTGAATTTTGGTGAATGTGCTGTAATGCTATGATGTGATTCATGCCTGATTTTTTTTAGAATTCATATAAATTCTTATATAATTTGATGCACATGTATAGGGGGAGCTCTTTCTTATCAGTTTCAAATTTACAAAAATTCCCCATGTTCTAAACTGCTAAAAATTCAAAGACCTTGTGATATACAACTTGCAAACTAGGAGTATATCCAAATCTTAAATTCTTCTCAAAATTTGCTCTTGTTGTCATCAATTACCAAAAAGGGGGAGATTGAAAGCATCTAGGCTCCTAAAAATATTGGTTTTGGTAATTAATGAAATTATGTGAATATGGGACTAATGTGTGCATTAAGTGTTTGGAAGGATAAGTTTAAATGGCAAAGAAAGAGGCTCACAAAATATCCCATGAAGATTCAAAGATCTCTAGGGTGACAAGGTAAATAGTTTAGGTATCTATTTTATTTTACCGGTCTTGGAGATAGGTTGAAAGACCGGATTATAGGATAGACGCCGTACTATTAATAGGGATCATGGTGATTGCTTGATCATGTTCAAATGTGCCCTATGGATCAATTTAGGATCATGCATGCACTTAGAAATTAAAATCAAATCAAATCTGTGCATTGTCAGAAAATCCGGTAGTTCCGGTGTTAATTGGGCGGAACTACCGCAGGCCGTAGTAACTGGGCGCCAGCGAACGCTTTTTCCAGAGCGCCGGACTCGGACTTAGTCTCTCGAAACGGAAGTACCGCGGGTTGACCTGCGGAACTACCGGATTGCCGGTAGTACCGGGAAACCGAGCGGAACTTTATTTCCAAAGAGCGCCTGGAGTTTTAACTTAGCCTCTCGGAAAACGGAACTACCGCATGTGCGGAAGTTCCGGATACCCGTGCGGAACTTTATTTTCAGAGAGCGCTGGGAATAAAACTTAAACTCGCTGAAATCGGAAGTACCGGGTCATGGAGCGGAACTTCCGACTCTGAAGTACCGCGATTTCAACGGCGGTAGTACCGCACTCATTGACCAACGGTCACTTCTGACTCTCTGACATAGCCGTTCTGACCGGTCAGCGACAATCCGGAAGTACCGCGGTTATACCTGCGGTAGTTCCAGATTTCCTGATTTTTCAGGATTGTTTATTATAACGGCTATTTGAGGTTGGTGGGGGTATAAATACATCCCCACCAGAACTTGTATGTGTTGTTGAACCTACATTGAATACATTTGAGCTTAGTGCAACCTCTCACACCTCATTCACTCACTTGTGCATTCAAATTGAGGTAGTTGACACAAAAATTCAAGTGCATTGCAATCTAGTTGATCCATTAGGCACTTGAGTTGATCAAGCCGCTGTGATCTGTTCTCTTGGTGCTTGTCGGCACCTAGACGGCTTGGCGGAGGTCCGGTGATCTTCTCAAGAAGATTGTGAGAAGGCCCGGAAGATTGTGAAGGCTCGGAGCTCGCCTACCCGGAGAGGGAAAGGGCTATCGCTAGTGACCGAGGTGATTAGGCTCATTCGTGGAGCCGGTCTGATTTGTTCGGGCTTACCTCAACGTGGCCTAGGGGAGACCGGCAAGTCTCCGATCACCACGGTAAAAAGTAATCGTGTCATTTGTGGTTTGCTCTCTTGTGATCATTTCCATTCAAGCAACACTCTTCATTCATATTATTTGATTGCTTGCTTAGTTAGAGTAGCAATTGTTGATCTCTACTATTTGATATTGCTCTTAGTCGATTACTTGTGCTGGTGATTGTTTGAGCCTTACTAGGTTGATTAGTGGTGTTTGTGTTATCTTGCTCTAGTACATCCATCTAGTTTAAAATTGCTAATTAGAATTAGACAAAAATTTTAAAAACTGCCTATTCACCCCCCTCTAGTCGGCCTCCTCTATCTTACAGTATGGTGCAGTCGTATACTGCTTGATGCCCATTTCGTCACAGTAGTTGTTGAAGTCGATGGAGTTGAACTCTCCTCTACAATTAGTTCAAAATGCCTTCAGCTTAAAGTCGATCTCATTCTCGTTGATGGCCTTGATCTTCTTGAAAAATTTGAATGCTTTATCCTTCGTTTTGATCATCTCAAGCCACATGAAACGGCTATGATTGTCCACAATCAGTAGGAAGTAGCGGCCGTCTTCTGGTGTGGTTGGTGTAATTGGGCCACATAAGTCGCTGTGAGCCAGCTCAAGGCCATGCTCGGCACGGTACGTCGAGGTGTATGGGAATGGCGATCAGTGCTGCTTGCGAGTACGCTCCTGTCACAGAATTGTTCCAGTCGTTCAATGAAGGGCACCCCCTCGACCATCTTCTTGGCACTCAGGTTATGTAGGGCACAAAAGCTGAGATGACCATAGAGCGTGTTCCAGCGCCACGCCACCTCGTTCACCTTCGACATCAGGCATATGGGTGCGGTCAGATTCAGGCCAAGAGTGTACAGTCTGTTTCTTGACCGACGTACCCATGCCAGCAGCACTCGTTCCTGATCAAAGATGCTCAGCTCGCTGTCTTCGATAACAATTTTGCATCCACCCTCCTCGAGTTGGCCAAGACTAATGATGTTAGATCGTAGTCTAGGGATGTAGTATACCTCCGTGAGTGCTTGATGCTCCTGGTTTTTGCATTGAAATATCACAGAGCTTTTTCCGCAAATATCCACCATTGAGTTGTCACCGAATTTCATCTTGCCTTTCCTCCTTGAGTTGGCCAAGACTAATGATGTTAGACCGTAATTGAGGGATGTAGTATACCTCCGTGAGCGCTTGATGCTCCTGGTTTTTGCATTTCCGCAGATATCTACCATTGAGTTATCACCGAATTTCATCTTGCCTTTCACATGATCATCCAGCGAGGTGAACATGTTCCTGTCGTCAGTCATGTGGTTACTCGCATCCATGTCGAGGCACCACTCATTGTCACCTGAATCGACCGACACCACCTTCTCTTCATTGAGGTACACAGCTTGCGTTGTGTCGATAGCTATCTGAGCAAGCTCATAATGCTCTGCCATCAGTGGTGCTAGTGCATCGTCCTGCACCTGCTCCAGGTTCGCTATTTCCTTGTGCTCACGATGCAGCTTATGGCGGTCCTTCGAGAAATGCTCGTAGTTGTTACAATTGTAACACTTGACCTTTATCATGTCATGACCGCCAGTAGATGGCACTACTTCCTTGCTGTCGCGGCTACCATTGCCACGCCCTCAACCACGTTGTCTGTCGCGGCGTCTATCACCACCGCCACCTCAGTTCTTCTCGCCACTAGAAGAGCCTTCGTCGTGCTCCTTCTTCTAGAGCGCGAGTCCCTCCTCCTCCATGAGGAGTAGCCGCTCTCCTTGAACGCCGGCTTCACCCTCTGTAACATCCCAAATTTTTGCTAAAATAAAAATAATTAAATAAATAATAAAAATTGAATAAAATAAAACTTTGAATTAAAATAAGTATTTTTGTGCCTAAAGTTTAAATTTGGATTTGCCTTGAATTTCTGTTTTTGAAAAAGCTGGATTTGAAAAGCATTTTCAGGAAAACCTAAAAATTACTAAATAAAATTGTATTTTGATTTTCTATAAAAATTCTATGTCAATTAAATATTTGGAGTTATTTGGCTTTTATTTGGTTTTCTGGGTTTATCTGGAGTTTAAAAATGTATTTTTGAAATTAAAAAGTATTTTAAGTATGAAAATTAAATACCAACATTAGTTGAAAATATTTTTATTAAGTTTCAAATGTCTCCAGGATGTTCTAGGAATTTTTCTGGAATTTTTGGAGGTCATTTGGTATTTTTCTGAGGCTTAATGGAATTTCTAGGCTTTTCTGAAAATCCAAAATCAATTTCCAAAATTAATTCCCTCCTCCTCTCTCCAGCCGCCACGTGGACGGCCGATTGCCGCCCACGTCGCCCCATCCGGCCATCCGCGCATCCCGCCTACCTCCTCCGCCGGGCGCCACTTGGACGGCCGGGATCCACCCGCCGATCCCGCCTTCCCCCTCCACCCGGCTGCCACGTGGGTGGGCTGGATCGCGCCCACGTTGCCCCCTCGGCTCATCTCCACCGCTCTCGGGCCAACGGCCCAGATCTGCCGCCTCCCTTCACGCCCGCTCATCCGCCGTCCGCCCCACTTAAACCCCCCTAGCCGCCCGATCTCCCCCCGCCACGCGGCGCCATCCCAGCCGCCCGCGCCTCCCGCTCATCTCCCTCTCTCTGCCCGCGGGCCCCGCCCGTCAGTCGTCCCGCCTCCCTCTCTCGCTGACCGCTCGGGCCCACACGTCGGACCCGTCTTCCCCGCAGCCTCCTCCTTCCTCTCGCACCGCCGCCGCCCGCAACGGCCTCCCGCCTAGCCGCCACGCCCACTCCCGTGTGCGCAGCCACCTCTCCGGCGTCTTCCGCACGCCCGCGCCCAACTCCCTAATCCCGCGCGGCACCGCCCTAACCACCCGAAACCGCCGCCACTTCCGCTCTCCCGGCGAGGAATTCCCGCCTCCTCCTCCCGCCCTATAAATACCCCACCCCGAGCCCGCCTCACTCCGCCCCACACCGCTCCGCCCTCCGCTTCTCCTCTCCGTGAGTCGACCGCCTCGGCAACGTGCGCCATCGCCTCCGCTGCCTTCTCCGACTCGCGGCATCATCGCGCTGCCTCGGAGCTCCCGAGCCCCGCCGCCTCTTACGAAGCCGTGCGCGCGCACCTCGGGGACTCTCGCCGCCTCCCGCCGCGGAACCTCCTCGCCGCCGTTAGCCCGAGTGCGCGCCGCCTCTCTTTGCCGCCGACCACCTCCCGGCGCCTCGGAACCACCGCCCCTACCCCGCGTTCCTCGGCCTCCTCTCTCTTTTCCGACCATCGCCGCCGCGCTGCCCACCGGAGCTCGGCGAGGCTCGCCTCCGCGCTTCTCCGCCGGCCGCCACGCGGCGCCACGTTCCCGCCACCTCGGCGCCACTCACCCCGCCCGTGCCCGATCGGCGCCACACCGCCACCGTGCCACCTCGGCGCCTCCCCTCTCGGTGGACTGGTCCATGGACCATGGGCCCACTTATCGCTGTCGACCCACTCCAAGCGACGCCGGTGACGCCATTAATCTCATTTTTCCATTGAAAAATAATTCCAGCCGAAATTAAATTCCTTGCTGACGCAATAATCCCAGATTTTCCTTTAGAAAAATAATTCCATAAATTCAGATTTTTCTTTTCTCTGAATTTAATCTTCCGAGCAGTTCTCCTCGCTTTAACTCCGATTTGGCCCATTCAAATTTCTAAATTCATCAAAATCCCCTCTATCCATTTCTGGCCTCAATTCAAATATTTGAAGTCAATTTGAATTTAATTTGAATTTATTTGAATTTGGTGGGTTATTTTGACGTGTAGACTTGACGATTCGGAAATTTCTTGACGAAGATTCAAGCCAAGTTGAAGAGAAAGGCAAGTCACCCTCCTTGATCATGTTGATCCCAGAATTGCAAATAAAATTATGTTGATTTAAATTATATTGCATGCATATTTTTATTCAAATGTATTTCAATCTGTTTTAAATATAGTTATGCCTACTTGTTAATTCCTCCGTTGAATTTGAATTCCTCAATACCTTGTCACCCTAGATTCAAACTCTAGTTAATACATTAGTGTTGGCTAGAGGAATTTATATCAAATGCTTAGACTGCATAGATATAATGTTTGGGATATCTTTCACATAAAATGACGAACCCTTTTACATAAAATGGTATGAACTCTTGACTTTGGTGAGTCAATGAGGTTTATGAAACTATTTTGAAAATAAATGTGAAACTGGTTTAGACTTAGGCAATTGGTTAGAGTGGTGGGTGCAGGCATGCCCTGTTGGTTGGAGCCGCATGGTTGGTATCGTGCACGGGGTATGTGGTTGGGCACGAGTCAATTAAGGACCGGTCTGTGAGCTATTGTTGCAAAGCCCTTATCGTACTACCACATGGTGGTATGGGACAGCCACGGTGAATAATTTGCAAAGTCCCAACCTGAGCTGAGTTGTAGGTTGAAAGTGAGCGTGGTTGGTGCCATGTGAAGTCTCACTTGGGCGAGCGTGGTTAAGCCATGAGAAGTCTCGTCTAGGCTCAAGAGGGGGTGCCGGTCTGGTGGATTCCTTACTGGGGTGAAACCTTAGAGTTGGCTCGACCAGGTTGAAAGCTTTGCATTGTAAAGGCCTTGTCACGACTCCTCGCCGCACACCTAAGGAAGTGTGTAAACCGGTGGCAATATGGGATGATCGTATCTTGTGGGTAAAGCTGTACAACATCTGCAGAGTGTATAATCTATCCTGGATAGCCGTGCCCACGGTCATGGGCATGCTGAGTAAAAGTTTTTCATGGATTAGACTTTGCTTTTCAAAAATGTTTTTGAAAAACCTTGTGGGTAGATGGAACCCATGAGAGGATGGTAACTTGTGGATGGATGGAATCCACGAGTGTTTGAAGCGTGTGGATGGATGGAATCCATACGTGATCTTTGGAAAAGATGGTCCGGTGTGATGCCCGTGGATAGGTTGGTGTATGGTCGAACTGCTGCGACGGTATTAATTTCTAACTCAAATCTTGTTTTTACTTATCAGTATTAAATTCAGCAATTTCAATCTACTTATTGTATTTCTTAAATGCTGTTTTATGCAAACTAACCCTATGAGCCTTCCTTTGAAGCCTTTATCATTATGTTGCATTTTCCCGGGTGATTTGCGGAGTACAAGTTTGTACTCACCTTGCTTTTTCCACACAGAGAAGGAAGACGTCAACCACAGTGAAGATCTGGACGAGTAGGCCGCGTCTTACTATCGTTTGCCTGTGGGCAGGCTTGGGCTTCGCTATTTATCAGTTTGCTTCCGCAGTTAATTCCTTTATTTACTTTGCCAATGAGCATTGATGTAAGACTTGGCCATAAGGTCGTACTCATTTGCTTAATATATTTGGTCGTTTGCTTCGATATGTATCTTTGTTTGGCTGTGTGCACTAGCTGTTCCTGGACTAGTGCAATTTACACAGAGGGTTTCGGAGTCGTTACTCCGGGATCCGACACCCTCGAGGTCGTAGCTTTCCTCCATGACCCTGAGCTGTCCTGTTAGCTCTTCAATGAAGATTGTCTTGTGGTCAACAAGCGTCTCGATGGAAATTACGACCTATGAGTACCGTGAGGAAACAATATGAAGAAATTTCCTCACCACCCTTTCATCATTGATCTTGTCATCGAGCAGATTAAGATTGTTGATGAGCCCAGTAAGCCGCATCGTGAAGTTGTTGACAATCTCTCCATCCTTGAACTTCATGGACTCGAACTCCGAGCGCAACGTTTGCGCTTTGGCTTCATGCACATGCTTAGCGCCCATGCGTATTACCTTCACGGTGTCCCATGCCTGTTTCGCCATGTTCTTGATGGCAAGAGTCACCAACATCTCGGTCGGCACGGCACGTAAGATTGCCGACAATGCCAAGTGATTGTCACGATAGTCGACGGCGTCTCCAGGCTCAATCACCTCCCAGAGTCCTTGTGCCTACAAATTGACCCTCATCAGGAGAGACCAATCGCCGTAGTTTGTGCGTGTCAGCATGGGGTATACCACCGTACCACTTGTCTCCTTCACTACACGCTGCACCACGATCTCGTGGCCTCCATTGCTGCTCCCATCTCCTATCTCATGTCCTACATTGCCGCTGCCATCGTCATCTTCGTGGACGCAGGCTCTCGGTGGTGGTGGTGGTGTCCATGATGGAGATCTTGATTCACGCTCCAACATCGTGCAGGATCAACCACCACGCTCGCTTTGATACCACTTGTTGTGGCAAGTCAGAGCACACAACATGGTCGGAAGAGCACATAACATGGTCAGAAGACTTCGACCGTGAGTACTCGAATGAACTGCTCAGATGAACAATACTCTGCTACAGTGCTCGTAGAATAAAACTCTGCTACAATACTTGTAGAACAGTAAAAGTGCTACAGTACTCAGTAAACAGTATTCTTACAACCACGAAGTAACTCGTACTCGAAGTGAGTTACAACCACGAAGGAACGTACTTGAAATGAATTATGATCTCAAAGGAATGAGTTATGACCATGAAAGAATGTACTCGAAACGACTACGACCACAAAGGAACGTACTCGAGGTGAGCTACGACCACAAAGGAACATTCTTAAAGCGAGCTATGACCATGAAGGAATGTACTCGAAGTGAGTTACGACCACGAAGGAACGTACTTGAAGCGAGTGACGATCATGAAGACTTGACACACGCGGATGGTTGGAACACACGTGCATATCTGGACTCCCTGGAGAATAGTTAACTCAAGCGACAACTAGTTTTTGTGCCGCCCCTCTGAATTGGTTTGCAACGTTTTCTTCGTTGATCTTTTATACTGTGAAAAAGAAATAACTGACCCAAATACCCGCCACATCTAGCTCTTCATGACGCGCTATCCCACGTTCGAGCTATACATGACATTCATGAACACTACTACAGAAAGCCTAATATTAGACGTCCAATCACAGACGGTTTTGTGAAACCGTCTGTGATGTATACTACCACAGACGGTTTTAATTTGGAGGCCATCTGTGGTGTTTGTGGCAGGAAAAATGAGTATCACAGACGGTTCTTACCGCTGAACCGTTGTGATACTAGAATATCACAGACGATTTTTATTATAAAACCGTTTGTGATAATCTGGAATATCACAGACGGTTTTATAATAAAACCGTCTGTGATATGTTTCCCGCCTTGCATTCTCTCAAAATTTTATATTTTCCCACTTGAGTCCGAATATGGTTCAATTTTGACACACCTTCAGTAAAACGGGCATAACTTTTGCATACGGTGTCCGTTCTCGACGTTCTTGTACTCGTTGGAAAGCTAACGACGAGCCTATCCAAAAAAAATGACCAGCTTGCGCCCGTCGACCTCCAAGACCCTGAAAATCGGCTATCTTTGGACCTAAATCTGCGTCGTAAGTTTTTTATTTCTGTTTTTGCCCTTTTTCTTGGTATTCCTTTTGGAATTTGAATTTTGCTTCAACTGAAAAGTTGTAGATCTCGTCGAAACCTTTCAAATGAGTATATATAAGTCATATAGAACTTTGCTATTTTATCTTTTCAGACTAGTTGTTTATATTGCATCGGTATATAAAATTGTGTGCTCTAATTCACAGACGGTTCTATATGTAGAACTGTCTGTGATATTCATTCATCACAGACGGTTCTATATGTAGAACCATCTATAATAATCTGACAGCTGGGCCAGTCGATCCTGCTCAACCCAATCCTTGCCAATAGAAATCCACCAAGCCTCACCCCACGGATCCCCGCGCCAAAAAATTTCGAACTCCCGCCTCTCCCTCCCCTATAAATATAACCAAAACCCAGCCTCCTTGCTGTTCTCCTCCTCCTCCTTGTCGTCCTCCTCCTTGCTGTATATTCTTTTCCTCCTTGCTGTCCTCCTCCTTGCTGTCCTCCTCCTTACTGTATGTTCTTCTTGCTGTATGTTCTTCTCCTCCTTGCTGTCCTCCTCTTCCTTGCAGACGACGCACAAGTCTACGGGAGGCAAGACACCGCAGAAGCAACTAAGTTGTGCCAACCGTGCAGACATTGAATCAATGCCGACGATGGTGGGCGTCAAAGACATCCAGCTCATGCGTTGCATCAGGGGCGAGAAGGCAAAGATATTTGCTCTTTTTCTCTGTTCTTGTTGTGTAACCTGCTCGTTGTTTGGGATATTGTAATGGTAGACTCTAATCTTAATAAAAATAGACGTTTTATGTTTGTGAAATGAATTGAGATGTGAATTGGATGTATACATGTACATGTTGATCTGCTTGTTTCAGAGGGCATGGCTAGCATTTCCTGAAGCTAGCCAATAAACAGAAATAGGTTTAGGGAATATCACACCGTCTGTGATATTTGCAACACAGACGGTTCGAAAACCGTCTGTGATGACCTTATATTATCACTGACCCATAAATTCAGACGGTTCACAAAACCGTCTGTGATGACGTTTTTGAACCGTCTGTGATGACCTTTTCTGTAGTAGTGGAAGTTACAAAACGCATGTACTAATACTCTTAACACATGCAATAACTAACTTAACATACACACTAATACAGTACGGCTAAGACTACTATAACACCAGTAGATGCGACGTGGTTAAGTCAACATGAGCGATCGTAGAAGTCGGGATTTCCCAATCTGTAGCGTAGAATATATCCATATTCCCACTATATATATATATATATATATATATATATATATATATATATGCATATATATATATATATATATATATATATATATATATATATATATATATATATATATATATATATATATATATATATATATATATATATATATATATATATATATATATATATATATATATATATATATATATATATATATATATATATATAAGTTTCAACCATTTGCAAATATAACCCTCATACTACAAAGAATGGAAATATGGGCTTCAAACACTTGCAAAATATATTCGCAATGTATAGTCCCATGTTACAATGATTCAACACATGAGTTTTAACTATTTACAAAATACATTCGTAAATACAAACCTCGTGCCAAATAGAGCTAGAGCAAGTAAGGTTGAGCTATTAACATATGATGAGACTCAAACTACTAGACATAACCTCTCTTAATAGTATGACAATTTATACCAGCAACTCGATCTTCCAATCAAACACCAAGACTGGTAAAAGACTTGAAATACATTCTTAACCCTAACTAATCATACCTTTGACTTGAGTCATAGTCTTGACATACATCAACTCATGATGCATCCTTTACTTGATCTTAATCAATACATGATGGGTTTTTACTTGACTTGATGATCAACATATGATTATCTCCTCTTAGATATGCATCAACTCATGATGCATTCTTCACTTAACTTGATGATCTTCAACATATGATGTCATGCTAAATCTTTCTTATTTGTCGAACCTAACATATTCATCCAACTCATAAAAAATGCTAGTCTACAAAATAATTGTCATCAATTACCAAACTTCACCATTAACACATAATGGAGGGACTAGATTCTACAATCTTCTCTTTTTGGTAATTCATGATAATCTCAACAAATAATGAGATAGAATTTGAATTGCGAGTATACAACATGTACACAACACTTGTATACTCTAAGATAAGATTTAAAAGCAAAAATTATTTATCCGATTGTCATTAGTTATCCAACTATCAACACATAATAGAGGAACTAGATGACAACCTGATTATGAGTATATATGAACTATACAAGCTATATATACTCAAGGGATATGTTTCAAAATAAAGATTCTTAATATATAGAAATGAAACATGGATCAATACTAATGAAACCATAAAACATAGAGTGAACTCCTCTAAATGTGTTTATACAAGAATGTATTGTGAAAACATATGCACATATTTAAATTTGACTTATTTGTTGAAATTCATGTATATTTCGGATCCAAAGAATGCAATAATATAGTAATGTAATATTGAATGCATACCTCTTATGTTTTTCATCTTTTTATCCAAATAAGATGAAACAATATCATATTCAATAAATATATTAGTCTCACAATTGTATTAGTCATTATCACCAAAACTAACTAAATGGAGCTTGAACGTACACCTACCTCCCACTACAACCGCAGGCGTTGCTGTCAGCCGCTTTCGCCACCAGCGGCCAGTGGCGCCCTCGTCGCTGTGTCGCCATCTCTTCCCCGTCGTCATCTCCCCCACCCTGTCCACCCTAACTCATCTCATGACGTCGTTGTACCGCCTACCACCACTGCCCATCGCCCTCCTCCATGCCAGCGATCGACAACGCCATCACCACTTTGCCGCTCCGCCGCCTCCGCCACCCACTGACGTGCCTCCACCAGCCCTCCCCCTTTATAGCTAGGCCTGGTGAATCCAAACACTAACCTGGTGAAATTTTACCCTAAATCATCACAGTCGGGGCCGAAGAAGATAAAGAACCACCGACGAGAGCATGAATCTTAATTGGTTTCATAAAAAATTTTAGTCAACTGATGAATATCAATTGCAAAAAAAATGAGCAATAATTAGCCTCAAAAGTAGAAGTAACATTCTTGATCGGCTACAGATCGTGAGCTTGGATCTAAGAGCAAGAACAAAAAAAGAAAAACCAGGCATATCTATGTGAATCGCACTAAAAACAGTAGTTTTATTTGCACGTCAACCAGTAGAAATCTTTAAAGTGAACGCCGCTGCGTACGTCCCATGCAGTGTATCACGTGTTACGCGACGACTCCAGCTCTGCCCTGTTACGTTTCAAAACCGTAAGCTCGGACTTTTGCGCCGTTTGGACAGGCGGTTGGTTCCGGTTACTGCCTTTCCAACCATGACAAGATAAAAGTCCGCGCAAACGACTAATCACGAAACCGCACACCGGCGCCGGCGCGCGACGCCTCGACGAGTAGAGGATGGAGTAGAAACCGAGTTGACTTAGCGTGGAATATCGATGTGTAACCAGCCTTTATACGGCCATGCAGAATCACGTAACAAAGTATGAAGAGTTGCAAGAAAAAAGGGAGAAATAAAAGAGAAAAAGAGAGAGCAATGCAGTGGCTTGTGCTTTTTCTTCACGTGAGTACTTGTGTGCATGCACGTCGTCGAGCTCCGTCAAGATCTAGGGGGCCAACACACATGCCAGCTCGGACTCTGCTTAACGCGGTAAGCACATGACGTCGAACGTGCACACCCACACGCGTAACGATTTCTGTACGTACGTGTAGCCCAATTGCCGGTGCATTCTCATTTCTTTTGAGAGAGAGTACAACAGTACCTCTCTTCAAATTAAAAACAAGTGTCTTAACCACAATCGATTAAATTTTTTTTATCAAAATTACTCAAATTGTGCATGCATCCGATCAAATACCACCGCCGTCAACTTGCAACACGTGCTCCTTGAAAACCCTACAACCCAACTACCTCTTGAGTATCAACCCCTCCACTCACGCACACTGCCACAACTGTGTCGTGATTTCCACCTATGCACGCCACCTTCTTTCCCCGTACTTTTTCTACTTTGTCTTCTTCCTTCAAATCTTGATGAGCTCGCCGATCACCATCTCCACCTTTCTCTCCAGCTAGCTCTATGCCTACACCATCGGCCCCCCGACCTACCTCCCATTGCAACCACAGGTGTTGCTGTCAGCCGCTTCCACCACTAGCGGTTGGCCTGTCGGCCTCATTGCGCCGCCATCTCTTCGCCGCCACCATTGCCCCACCCCGCCCACCCTAACTTATCTTACGACATCGTTGTATCGCCTGTTACCACCCTTCTCCATGCCAGCGATCGGTGACGCCATCGCCACCTCGCCGCCTCCGCCACCCACTGCCATGCCTCCACCGCCCTCCTCCTCTATAACTAGGCCCCGGTGAATACAACCTCTAACCCAATGAAACTCCACCCTAAATCACCGTGGCCTACGCCAGAGAAGGTAAAAAACCGCTAGCGGGAGCATGAATCTTAAGGAGATTGGAAGTTTAGAAATTTGACTGTTTTCATAAAAAAAAATTAGTCAACTGATGAATAGCAATTTTGAAAAAAATATTTTTGAGCAATAATTGGAACGCCGCATAGCTGTACAGGCCAGCCCTGACTTTGCTTAACGCAGTAAGCACATGACGCCTAGAATGTGTACGCCCACACACCTAACGATTTCTATACGTGTAGCCCAATTGCTGGTACATTCTCATTTCTTTGAGAGAGAGTACAATAGTACCTTCTCTTTAAATTAAAAAAGGAGTGTCTATACCACAATGGAATAATTTTCAGTCGAATTCTGATGCATTTGATCAAGGTCCACCTCCATCAAATTACGACACATATCCCTAGAAAACCGTACAACCCAACTACCTCCTGAGTCCCGGCCCCTCCACTCATGCATGCCACCACAAATGCGTCGCAATTTCCATCCATGCACGCCGCCCTATCTCCCCCTACTTCTTCTACTTCGTCTTCTTCCTTCAAATCTGGATGAGCTTATCGGTCATTGTCTCCACCTTCCTCTCCGGCTAGCTCTATGCCTCCACCACCGTGCTCCTCCATGCCAGTGATCGGCGGCGCCATCGCCACTTTGCTGCCCTGTCCCCTCTGCCACCCACAGCCCCTCCCCCTTTATAGCTAGGACTCGGTGAATCCAAACTCAGTGAAATCCCACCCTAAATCGCCGTGGCCGGCGCCAAAGAAGATAAAGAACCGCTGGCAGGAGCACGAATCTTAAGGAGATTGGAGGTTTAGGCTGCGATCAAATTGGCTTATGAACAGTGCTCATGGCTTATTTGGCACTATTCATAAGTTTCGTCTTTTTCTGAAATTTTGGTTTTTTTAGCTTTTTTGCCGGTTCTTTTTTTTCCCGTATTCGTTTGTATTATACGTAATGGGCTAACATATCTTTTTTATTTGTAAATTTTTTTAAATTTAATTATGCAAAATAAACCTCTGTCAGCTACAGTGCTTTTTTCAGCCAGCTACAGTGTTTTCAGCCATAAGCCACATGCTTTTAAGCCAAAACGATCACCACCTTAGAAATTTGACTGGTTTCATAAAAGTTTTTAGTCAACTGATGAGTAGCAATTCCCAAAAAACAATATTTTTGAGCAATAATTGGCCTCAAAAGTAGAAGTAACATTCTTGATGGGCTACAGTTCGTGAGCTTGGATCTAAGAGCAAGAACAAAAATAAAAAAACCATGCATATGGCATATCCATGTGAAACGCACTAAATACAGTAGTTTTATTGGCACGTCAGCCAGTAGAAATCTCCAAAAGTAAACGCCGCTGCGTACCAGCGTACGTCCCATGCAGTCTACCACGCGTTGCGTGACGATTTCAGCTCCGCCCTTTTACGTTTCAAAAGCGTATGCTCGGACTTTCCAGCCTTTCCATGACTGGATCACGAAACCGCGCGCACGCCGGCGCGCGACGCCGCGACCAGCCGAAATCTCCAAGAGATCTCCATGGAAGGCAAGTGCGACGCAGACGCGTCCAAATGGCAGGGCCCGTAATTGCCTGCTCCCGTCTGCCCGTTTCCGTTCGTCTCCCTCTCCCACTACGCGCCTCACGTCGTCCCGTCTCCTTCACGCCTCCTCCTCAGCTGGACTCGACTCGACTCACCTCGCCTCCTTGCTCCCCCTCACTTCCCAACCGAGCTCCATTAATGGCGCCTCCCCTAATCTAGCAACCGTACTATCGAGACCACCTGGATACTGGGAAGCAAGCGCCAGCTAAGGTCGAGGGAGTTTGGGGGCTCCCCACACCACATGGGATACCAACCCATGCACGGCGGCGGCGCGGCCGGGACCTCGGGCAGCGGCGGTGGCGGCGACCACCTCCACCACCACCCGCGCCTGCACAGTCCTCGCATCGCCGGCGGCGGCTCGATGACCCGCCGCGCTAACTCGTTCAAGCGCGGCTCCGTCGGCGAGATCGAGCTCCAGATCAGCTCCCCGCGGAGCGACAGCATCGGGAGTCCACGCGCCGAGTCTCCGGAGGCGTCCAGTGCCCACGCCTCCGACTCGGGCGCCGGTGGCGGCGGCCTCCACCACCATCAGAACCAGCAGCACCTCCGGTTCCGCCTCTTCAAGCGGCCGGGCTCCGGCGCCGGCGCCGGCGAGGTCGTGCTGGGGCTGGGGATCCGGGAGAGGAGGAAGCTCGGCAACCTGATGTTCCTCGCGTTCTGCGCCGTTTGCCTGCTTCTCGGCGTCGGCAAGATCTGGGCGAGCGGGTGGTTCGGCCTCCCTGGCGACGACGAAAACGCAGATTTGCAGGTATGGAAGGTAGAAATTTCTTTCTAGTTTTGGACTTTTGGCTGCCATTTTGGTAAATTTTCTTCTTTAGGATCAACAGCACGTGGTGTTTTAGGATCAACTGCTATATTTTTATCCGCACTTCTTATCACGAATATATGATGTTCTCACTTCTCAGCCTACTAGTTCTGCTGTTACTTACGAATCCAGAGGCCTCGAAGACTAGATTAATGGAAAGCATGCTAACTTTCTGAATTCACTTGTCATTCTTGGCATTCTGGAATTGTAACCTTACAATTTCTACTGTAATTTAACGTTCTGGACAAGACAACAAGAGTTGAAAGGGATCTGATGGAACCTTCTTTCTGTCTTGATTCTCATCGTTTGGGTATTGAAAAATCAGCAAAAAACTGGACAGGTTTTAAGAAAGTTATTCTAATGTGATGCTGAAGCCAGTCGACTAGAGAGAATGGTCTGGTTGAAGAACTGTTAAGTTGGAATTGATGTATTGTAGGCTTTGTAGCCTTTTATGGAACTCAAATAGGGATCTTTTAGAAGACATTTAGCATTTTTAGGACGGTTCCTCACTTGTTGGAGTCCTGTACCGGTTGCTTACTATGAAAATACTTATTGTTTTGGTGCTTGTGGCTGTTGGTATTGTTGTAGAATGTAGAGTTTATGATCTTGTAGTCTATTCAAGTTGGGCAGAGTATTTTCTTTGTCATACAAGTACTCTTAACTATATTTACCTTGGAGTAGATTGTAGTACTTAGTATGCTTAGTTGGGCTTATTCAGATCGAACAGTCAGCTAGTTCGAGAATTCCTGCCATACTTAATTCTGTGCCGAGCCGGATTGTAGGGGTATCAAGTCGTGAGGTGGAGATGGGAGATTCAGACTGCCGCAAGCTTGAGCTAACTAACCAGTGTAGTCTTTATCTATGGGTACTCAAAACATCTGGCATCCACCACAACAATCAGCGTATCAGAGCTGAATTATTTGGAGCTCAGAACTTCATTGATAAATTTTTCTCCCCGTTCCAATTTTTCCTTCTAATAAATAGCTGGGCAATTCAAATTTTTAGAAAAATAAGTAGATATGGTGCCTTTTGGTATCTTGGCTTTACTACAGCTCAAAATCTGTATCATAGCCTGGGCATAACTATAGTTATTCTTTTCGCAGTCATATTATGTATATGATGAGCTTTTTTGATTGCTTTAGCATTTCATGAAGTTTATATTACCTTGGGCATAACTATTGCTAATCGCAAGTTATTGAATTGGTCTAGATTGTAACATTTATTAAAGAAGAGTGTATTACAATGTAAATTGGCTGCGTTTTGTACATGTTTCTAGGATCTCTCTGTCTCCTTCTCCAGTGATAAAGGGCATCAAGTTGATAGTCACTTTGGATACATTGGAGGGAAAGAGAGTGACAGGATGTTGATGACAGTGGAATCTAGCATTGGTGGAAGAGAAGACAGTGTGGCTGAGGTTAGTAATATATGTCTGCCTAGACCTGTTCTTTGGTTGACACATTAATTAGTGAAGTAACATTTGTTTCTTGTTTGTGCTTCATGTAGGCCTCTGGTGTCTGGTCCCAGCCAAGCAGTGAAAATTTCAGACAGTGCATTGTTTCGAACTCTCATAAAAGTAAGTTTGTTTATATCACATTAATGTGTTTTTGTTTTTCATTCTACACCTTTGTTAACATGATATGGTCTCGTTCTTAATTTTGTAGAGCAAGATTCTCACACGAATGGCTACATTCTCATAAATGCAAATGGAGGTTTGAATCAAATGAGATTTGGGGTGTGATTACTATCCTATATATTGATTTTCGGTTGCCATTAGTATTCTATGGCCTGCTATCTGATGGCACCCTTTTCATGTTGCAGATATGCGACATGGTTGCTGTTGCTAAGATCTTGAAGGCAACGCTCGTTCTACCTTCACTTGATCATACATCCTACTGGGCAGATGACAGGTTGGGCCTTTTTAGCCTCAACCTCTTCATTCCTAATCCCTATAGCTTGTCAATCAACACGGTCATAATACCTTATTGTTTCCTTAATTCGCAGTGAATTTAAGGACCTTTTCAATTGGAAGCACTTCATTGAGTCGCTGAAAGAAGACATTGATATTGTTGAAATGCTACCTCCTGCATACAAGCATATTGAGCCTTTGGCTAAAGCTCCAATATCTTGGTCGAAGGTTGAAACTAGACTTTTATCTATAGTTTACATTGATATATGATGGAAACACTCACTCAGTATTTATCGTGGACAGGTGAATTATTACAGAGATGAAATCCTCCCTCTTTTAAAGAAACACAAAGTCATTTACTTCACTCATACAGATTCTCGCTTAGCAAATAACGGCCTACCTAGTTATATTCAGAAATTAAGATGCCGAGTTAACTACAAATCTTTGAAGTATTCTCATACAATCGAAGATCTTGGTGCTACCTTAGTTTCGAGGATGCATCAGGATGGAAGGCCATATCTTGCTCTCCATCTAAGGCAAGTTCTATGCTCGTACATTCATCTCAGGATATGCGTGTCATTTTGTTATATCAATGCTAGCACACATGAAATTATTAGGGTCTTTCTCTTCAGTGAAAAGATAAGTGAGCTTGTGAACCTGGAACTGCAGTGGGTCACATTGTAATGATGTTTTATTGATAGGATAGATTGCCTATGTAAATCAATGGTGAATGATCTTAAATTGGTGCGCCACTTGACAGACATTTCATGGAACAATTTTGTGAAGCAAGTTCTAGATTGCTTCATCATTATCAGGTTTTCTTGTGAAGTTCTAGTCTTTAGTTTTTGGAACTACGGAAGCAAATAATGCCACGGAACTGTGGAGCTAAATTTTGCTGAGATTTTTCAGCTATGCTGTTGCTCTAGTGAAGTAGACTCTAAACTTAAAATCCTTTACAAGTATAATAAACAACATTACTGAACTCTTTGTAGCTGCACCAGCTAGCACACTTAGAAGCGAGAAATCATGTAGTGCATATTGTAGTATTTACATGCACAACAATAAGATGGGCTAACATTTGCTTTGTTAATTAGCTAGCCCTTTTTTTTACTGGAAACAGGAGGGGATTTGCTGATTTTTTATATTTTGCAGGTATGAGAAGGATATGCTAGCTTTTACTGGTTGCAGCCATAGCTTGACATCGGATGAAGAGGAGGAGTTACGTAAGATGCGTTACGAGGTTAGTCATTGGAAAGAGAAAGAAATCAACGGAACTGAGAGAAGAATTATGGGTGGCTGTCCTTTGACTCCAAGGGAAACTTCGCTTTTATTGAAAGGACTGGGTTTCCCACCAAGCACCAGAATTTACTTGGTTGCAGGTGAAGCTTTTGGCAATGGAAGCATGCAGGCACTGGTGGAGGATTTTCCCAATATTTATTCTCATTCTACTCTTGCAACAGAAGAGGAACTTGAGCCCTTCAAAAATCATCAGAATATGCTCGCTGGCCTCGACTATATTGTAGCTCTCCAGAGTGATGTCTTTATTTACACCTACGATGGAAATATGGCAAAAGCTGTACAAGGCCATAGATGTTTCGAGAACTTCAGGAAGACAATTAACCTCGATAGGTGATGTAACACCTTTTCTATGTTAGAAGTGCTATATGTTATGATATTTTCCTTCTACACCCAGTGACCCAATAGCCTAGTTGTATGTGCTGCAGAGAAGTAGCCATGCAAGCAGGGTTCCAAAAACTGACGGTTACCAGTGGGTATCGGGTTTTCAAAACCTAGTCAGTTTTTTAAAATGTACATTTAAGTTTATGACTGCATAATGTACTTTCTAGGTTGCTTTAGACTTTTTTATACTAGAGTACCTATTGTATGAGGTTAAATATGAGCTAAATATACTTCAAAACATCTCAAATTCAAAATTTTAATGTTTTTTTTGTTTTTAGCGGTTTCTCCAGTTTTTAGGCAGTAACCGTTCCGGTTACCGGTTCCGAAACATCCCAAATTCAAAATTTTAGATTCAAAATTTAACCGGTTTTGGCCGAGTTTTCCGGTAACTGGTACCGAGATTTCATACAAGTCTTGCCAAATAGCTGTTCTTTCTTCTGAGGTCATTATTTTTCTAAAATGTCTAATTCTTTCTTGCAGAATGAGTTTTGTGAGCCTGGTAGATGAATTTGATGAAGGAAGGATGCTTTTGGAGGAATTCAGTTCAGAAGTGAAAAGGTTACACAACGATCGAATAGGAGCGCCATATTTTAGGGAGCCTGGAGAATTCCCAAAGCTGGAAGAGTCTTTCTTTGCAAACCCCTTGCCTGGTTGTATATGTGAGAAACATAGTAAGGAATGAATATGTAATCCAGTTGATGATTCTTTGACCAGCTGCACCTCTTAGGTCAGAAAATATAGGGCCCTCTGCTTCCTGCCAGCTGCGGCATGTACCATTGTTCAGTCGTGATCATTGAATCTGTGCTGATGACAGTTGAGCCACAGGGCACATGCACATCTATTTTCAGGTTCATCCTTACAGTTTACTGCATGAAAAAAACAGCAGATGTTCAAAACATGTGAAGCACTTGGCAGTTGTTAATCAATATTCATACAACCAGAGGATGTGAGAAATCTAGCATATCACAGGGACTGCAATTGGTATATAGAAGAGAAGGTAAATACGCTGGAGGACATTGTATTGCTTAAGGCTTTCTGGTATAATCTCATAATTGTTCTTTTACTTATAACGTCTCCCATTCTTGCTGCTGCTGCTGCTGCTAGGTTGAATTTTGTATAGACCATTGGAAGCAGGAATTGCCTTACGCCCTTATGTGTACAACTGGAAATTTTGACACTTGTATTTCATTCAGATATACACAGAAGTAAATGATAGAGATCTCACTGAAGGCCTACTGTACTTGTCCCAGTGTCTTACTATACCGTTGTGGAAGAAACTTCTGCTTTTTACGGCCCCACTTGGAATGTAGGAAATTCACAGATTTTTTACAAGAATTTCACAGGAACTGGTACAAATCCTATGAAATTCCTTTAGAATTCCTCCATTCCAAATGGGGCCTATGAATAGTGTTACATGTCTCTTTGTCCTGGACACTAGAATCAAGGCATGTTCTTTTCCTCCGAAGCTGTCGGTTTTTGGCTTTTGCTACAGTACCTAACTTTCAAACGGAGTATTTTTTCAAGACGGAGTCTACAAGTTAAACGATCTACACGTTAAAAGCCCAATATCTGTACCAGCTAAAATCGCAAGTGGGTATATGTCTCTGTAATATGTACCGTAAATAGTCAAAATTCAAAAATTTCAGCCAAAAGCCATAAGCTGCAGCTATTGCCAAACAGGCCCTCACATGCCTATGCAAATGCCTTTTCTGCACTTTTGTAATTCACACTCCACATATTGTTTTCAAGAGAAATGGAGGAAAACCTTACCAAGGAAAAAATGGGCAAGTAACAAAACACGGTACTTGCATATAACCTGAACGCTTCCAAACTGGTCCTGCAGGTATTTTCGCGGGGAGCATACAACATGTTCAGAATTATGTGTTGCAAGAACTGCATGCCTGGTCGGCAGCGGCGTAGTGCCGATAGGCAGGCGGGTGGGTGACGTGCTGGCTGTGATTGGTGGGGAGCAAGGTTGTCCGGATAGTGATACAAGATAGAATTGTTTTTTATTTGATGGGATCAGATCGTAGGAACGGATGGTAGAATTACAATTCTATCAGAATTTTAAAAGTGTATATATTATATATAAAAATTATATTATATTTCTAAATATGCAAGTCTATAATAGATTTTTTTAAATTTAATTTTGTAATTTGAGTACACTTATTCATGTTATATTGAATTAAGACTGATTTTTGAAACTTATTTAATTGTTTTTAATAAACTAATAATCTAAAAATGCAATATGTCAAAGATAATACTTTTTTACCTTAGAACAATATGTAAACAATAAAACAAAACAAATTAAACTATTGTAACATAAACTAGCAATATGTAATATCAAATTTTATATCCTAATATAATTTGTTGTTAGGATCACGATCCCACTGCGATCCTATCTGATCCTAATGATTCTACGCACCATCGGGCGGTAGAAGATGATGGAGGTCTTGTTGGCCCAGAAAACAACTCACGCAATCACAAAACACACACGGCAAAGAAACTCAGAAATTCACTTAAAATACAAGCGCTGCTACTTTCAACAAACACATAAAGCAACACTATATCTACTCAATACCAACACAGTGCTAACACAAGTGAGGGAGCGAACTGCCACTTATTGCTTCCTTCCATCGCTCATTTATAGCACTGGAGAAACATGCAGACTAACAAACAATGACCATTTCCTTGATGCTCGACGCTAACTACATGCGACTAACAACCTGCATAAGGCGTGGACATGGCGACTTCTTCCTATGCACAAGACGTGGCCCATTTTTTCTCGGCTAACAACCACGTCCAACGTGCGGACTTCTAATGCAAATACTAAGTCATGATTAATTCCCAACAATCTTCCCGCTAATCATGACTTTGCTATGCCAAATCTTTCACTCCTATTACATGTAACTCATGATGATGACCCGCCATCACGGCTACTTGCCATCGGTAATTATTTTCTCGCACTGTTATCTAGGATCAATCCGCGAGTTCAAGTGGCTCCCGCTACTCGGACTCTCCGGTTCTCCTGCACCTAGAATAACTCCGTGCGATACTACTTGGTACAATCTTAGGCACACCACCTGTTGCACCATACACACATGCATCATGCATTGAACCTCACCTACATGCATGACCATGACACAAATATATGCACATATGTAACACACCTCCTACGTGCACAAAAGAAATAAATGACACATGAAATATACTGTGCCATCTCCGTTTGTCAACCTCATGCCGACTCTCCTCGTGGCGACTCCGCACCACTGTTAGTCGCCCTTTACTGCGCCAAGCGCCCAAAGCCGCCGCTCGCCCCGCTGGCCGCCGTACTCCGCCGTAGGAGCCTGTTTTTTTTCTTTTTTTTATGCAATCTTTCCAAAGCAAATCCAAATTGGAGTTTGAGGAATTACACCGATCGGTAAGCAATGGAGCTGTAACATTCATATACATGCACGTACGTACGTGTGCATATATACCGTATGTTCAGCCTTTCTTGCGAACATCCGCGATCCGCGAAGTTGAACCCGCCGCGCGCCGTGCCTATCACCCGGCCGCACCCACGCCCGCTGCGCATTGCGCTCGCTGCGCGCCACGCGACGCCGCACATGCTGCGCACCGCGCCGCACTCCTAGCCATGCGGTGTGCGCGCGCCGCAATACCGCCTTGGCGCCCGAGTTCCGCGGTGCACGCCAGCATCTTGCGGTAGTTGGTGGGAGCACCTCCTTGTCTGCTCTCCCATGACGCTGGATTTCCATGGCGTGAGCCGGTCGACGCCGCCCCATCGCGATGACGCTCTTCCACGGCTCCGGCGCCAAGCGTGCGGCGTATTGCGGCTCTGATACCAATTGTTGGCCCAGAAAACAACTCACGCAATCACAAAACACACACGGCAAAGAAACTCAGAAATTCACTTAAAATACAAGCGCTGCTACTTTCAACAAACACATAAAAGCAACACTATATCTACTCAATACCAACACAGTGCTAACACAAGTGAGGGAGCGAACTGCCACTTATTGCTTCCTTCCATCGCTCATTTATAGCACTGGAGAAACATGCAGACTAACAAACAATGACCATTTCCTTCGGTGCCTGACGCTAACTACATGCAGCTAACAACCTGCATAAGACGCGGACATGGCGACTTCTTCCTATGCACAAGACGTGGCCCATTTTTTTCTCAGCTAACAACCACGTCCAACGTGCAGACTTCTAATGCAAATACTAAGTCATGATTAATTCCCAACAGGTCTTCCAGCGGCCGTCCTTGGCGCCGCCGAGGAACTCCGTGCAGCCACACGCCTCCGCCAGGATCTGGCTGTCGAGCGTCTCGCCGGGGTTCGGGTGCCAGTGCATCAGCCTGCGCCGCGGAAATGCAGAGACGGGGTGAGCTCGCGGCGCGGCGGGGAGGAACAGAGGGAAAAGGGAGAGGGGAGTGTAGAGTACCACTTGACGGCGGGCATGGCGGCGAGTCGGCGGGACGGCGACGGGCGACGGCTGTGCACGGTACGAGTGGGTGCCGGTTGCGGGGCGTCAAGTGGTTGCACGTTACGGGTGTTTAATTACTATGGGCCGAAAGTCTAGAACTAGGCCCATTGAGTTGGGCTTCAAACGAGAAGACCAACACTGGGGTCCATGAGTTCGGCCCGATACTCATCTTGTTGGGCTTTCAGTTTCTCACCATCAAAAAATGGCGGATGATAATTTCCTCTCCACCTGAGGACCGAACTTTGCGCAGTTGGCATGCTTCGCCGTCGTGCAAGCTATCCACCTAGGTTTCATCACTGGAGCGATCCTAAGGCCCTATTTGTTTTAGATTCTAGGCAAGCTAGCTACTTCTAGTAGCCAAAAGCTCTCCCAAACGGTCCAGCTTTTGGGCCAGCTACTGAGAATCTGAAAATCTGGGAAGGCACAATTGTACTGGGACCGAGAAGCTACAAAACCCAGCTTCTCACAGATTCTGCGGACTAGTGTCATTAAAGTTCAAGTTATTTACCCGTAAAATGCCACTCGATAAAAATAACCCCCGCGCCCCCTCCCCGATTCCTCCGCGCCCCCTCCTCCCCCACGCCACTCTCCTCCCCCCTCCCCGCCGCCACCCACCCGGCCCCCCCCCGCCGCCGCCGCCCCGTCGCCGTCGCCGCCTCCCGAGATCCGCGCCGCCCGCCCGCCCCGCCGCCCGGACATGACGTGCCACGACAGCCTCCTCTCCCTCATCCTCGCTGTCGTTGCCGTCGCGGCCGCGGAGTTCGACAAGTGGGTCGAGAGGGGGGAGGCACCAGCGATCCCCTCCAGCTTGAGGCTGTACAAGGAGGTTCGCGAGCTGGGATTCAAGACCTTCTTGCTCACGGGGCGAAGCGAGGGGCACGAGGGCGTCACGGTGGAGAATCTCAAGAAACAAGGGTTCCATGAGTGGGACAAGCTCATACTTGGTATAAATTCACCATCTTCTATTGCTGGCATTGCACATTGCACTCGTTAGCCACCATGTCCAAATGCACGCTTCAAGGGGTAATCTTGGGTATTGGTAACGATTGTCTTCGTAACCTGACTAGCCATGATTATTTCTAAGGAAACTAGAGATTTATCCCTCGATGCATCATTTGTTTGGGATTTCATTCGTCACCTGTGATTTATTCCAACTCTTTCGGTCGTTTCTAGGCGCTCTTTATAATCTGTGGATCAGACATCTATTAGAATGCCTAAATTGCCAAATTTAGTGCCGCAGCAATGCCCTTGCATCATCATGTAGTCAGTTTTTCAGTTCATGATGTTGTACTGAATAGGCGCTTCGGATCTGAATGTTCTTATGTCAATATCACTGCCAGAGAACAGTCGCCCTTAGTTAAGGCCGTAAGGGTCAAAATCCTCTTGTTGAATGCTGAATTTGGCGTCTGCTAATCTTGGTTTACCACCTCAATTCTGTCAAGCACCTAGCATCAAATTTGTTTTCTGATTACCAACTATTCTTCATTGCTGCATGCTGGGAGTCTGACACATGCCCTTCGCAATGTCCAGGGCAGCAGCTGATCGCAAGAAAACAGCGACTACCTACAAATCGGAGAAGAGGAAGGAGATGGAAGCAGAGGGTGCAGGATCCTAGGAAATTCCGCGATCGGTGGAGCGATCTGTTGGGCTACTCTATGAGTGCTCGCTCCTTCAAGCTTCCATCCAATGTATTATATTCCATAATGAGCGTAAAGCAAGGCGGATGGAAAATGCAGTGTTTATTTGGTTCATCTTTCATGCCGGGCCCAATTGAACTGAGTACTGACTGGCGCAAAGAAATTTGACAATAATACAGCAATGGTATTTAAACTGTACAAAAGCTTCACTAACATTATGTAGTAGTATTCATTATACTTGTAAGTTCAAATGTAATGAATGAAATGAGAGATGTCATTTAATGAATAAAATGGCGAGCTCACAGATATGTCAATGGTGTCTTGGCATCTATGCTCTACCGGAGGAATGTGTTTCTGATGGCGCTCTTCCTTTCAGCCCTCTTAAGGCTCGAATTAGCTAATTTGATCTTCCAAGTTGCGTCAGATGCTAGCATTTTTCTCCCTTGTGAGGATTCAAATAAGCTAGTGAGCTCCTTCTTAGGACTGAAGCTTGTAGGTTGCTCACAAGCTGGGCTGCAACGATGTGATCGATCCCTGCATCAAAGAAGAGGAAAATATTGTTAAGATGTAAATTAAGATGAAGCTACAGATGCACCACGAACTAGAAGGATGATTTCTTCCATTCAGAGAAAAATGTACAAAAAAATTTTCATGATGCAAATAACTTGAGATTTCAGGATAATAATTTCTTACATTGAAACAAAAGTGCGAGAAAAATTTATATGGAAACCTGGATGTTTGAACTAATTTTTTCTGTTCAGAGACTAAAAGTGCAGAAAAAATTTATATGGAAAACTTTTAGAGACAAAATCCATATAAAAATTATGATTTGGCGTCAAATTTATTGTCATGAAATTTTAATATTAGTTTCTCAATGTTTGAACTAAGTAATATCAATACATAATCAGGACATCAACTCACCTAAGGGTATTTCAGTCAATACATCTATCAGGATACCAGCTGCACAGCTAGAATCCAGGATGCCAAACATGCTAGCTACTCAGACCAGCTGCTACTCAGACTAGCCAACTATTCAGAATCTCCAGCTAGCTACTCAGAATCTACAGCTGAAACAAACAGGCCCTAAATGTCTCACCTCATATATATACATGTGCATTTAGTAGAAAAATGCATGCCTGTGCTCCATGTCGTGCTGAAAATCTAAGATTTATCTAGTATGTGAGTGCGGTGTATAGCATGAGTATGATGTTCATGAATGTGCGATGTCCGTTGTAATTTTAAAAAAAAGATAGCATATCTATTTTTTTATGCGGTTTGTGACTTTTAGACTATTTGTACAAGAGATTATAGAGTAACAGAAACTCACGTGCGATTTTTGCCGATATAAATGAAGTCAGTAAATTATGTACTATAATTAACTAGTAGATCTTATCTTAAAAAATACTCTGTTTAAAAGTTAGTTACTGTAGAAAAGCCAAAAATAATTTTAAAAACTGAAAAGAATAGCCAATTTCCTCTGCACTTGGCTCGTTTTGGCAGTCTAGTGTCGAGCTGAGGGCGCAAAATAATTCGGTGCTAGGTAAATAGGTAATCGAGACGATGACAAGAGCTAGTGCTGGCACCGTGCACGACGGCGGCGTCGCGCATCTCCAATAGTTCAGCCGTCTCTTACGGGGCTGTTTTGTTGCCTGCATGTGCTCATGCAGCTGCATGAGCGTGGCCAGGCTGAGGAGGGAAGCTCCTCAGCCACGTTTCTCCTCAGCCTGGCTCTAGTTGATTTTTTGCATCCACTCGTGCAGACTCTCTCCTCCATGCAGGCAACCAAACACCATCTCCCTACATGCGCGAGTGCGAGCCACCCGCATGCAGGCAACCAAACAGCCCGTACATAGACACTACCTCGGGAGACATGCTATCGTACAACATGCCCTAAGGGCGTCTCCAACAGCTGGCTATTTAGTTAGCTAGATCTGATGTGGCAAGGAAAAAGTAGGAGAGAGAGTAGTCACTAGCGACGAGCAAATAGCTGATCTATTTCACGTAGTCCAAGAACATGAGAGAGGAGCATGTGGGTCCAACAGTATAAAATAGTCTTTGCTTTTGTCTCTCACCTCCACGTCAGCTGACTATATAGTTAGTACTAGCTATTACCATTGCGGACGCCCTAACAAGGTGAATCGGGCAAATGGACACGATCTGCGGTGAGCAGCACGCGAGTGGCACACAGGCCGATCTACATAGCTCGGGAATCTAGGACTTGTGCGTATCGTATCTTCATCTAAATGGGAGCTCGTGTACTCCTGCTCCTGCGCAGGAATCGATGGTTATTTAAGGCTACTAGCCTCATAGGCGCGGCGACACGCCACGCTAGCCACCGTGTGTACCGAAGTAAAAGATGCGATAATTCGTGAGGAGTTTTAAAAAAAAATCGAGGACAAATACGTATTTTCGAGAAAGCTAAAGGGTTTTTTCGTAAAAATTGAGGACTTGTAAGGACCTTTACGTAAGTAAATAAGGACCTATACGTAATTTCGGGAACCTGCGGGCCGCTATCCAAATTTTTTTAAAAAAAACTTACAGGGACCTTTTCGCGAGGAAAAAGGACTTTTACGTAATTTCCGGAAAACTGGAGGAAATGGCCTCTCCGCCGATGAAGATTCTCCGCCACGCGGCGCCGAGCGGCGCGGGCGGGAGCCGCGACGTGGGCCACTGGGGCCGGAACCCCCGCGAAATGTAGTTGTTAGTATTACCCGTCCAAGTTTACATACCAAGAAGATGTTAAAAAAGATTAATTATTCTTAATAATTATTTTTTAAGCGTTGTATTTAATGTATAATTATAGAAAATATAATGTAAAGCTAGATAGTTATTAGAGATATAGAGAACACCACATTAATTTTATATTAAAATATATTTATAAACAAAACTATTAAAAAAACTAGCAAATGGTATATCGTCAAATCCACTTCTAACGGCATACGTCATTTATCGTCTGATCCCATCTAACCATCACCAAATCTGACCTCTCACCCATAACTTTTCCCTTTTTCTGTCGACGCTTTGTGATTCCTCTTGACGAACATTCTCTCCTTCCCCAAATCTCTCTCTTACTCGATTGGAGGCCATGAGGCTACGGTGAGCAGGTGCAATAGCTTGCATGGGTGAATGGCCACAAATAGGTGCAGCAGGCGAGCGATGGTGAGCAAACGTAGCTGCAGAGGTAACAGGAGGCACAGTTGCCATTGGAGGAGGATGTGGCGCGGCTTCGCAGCGAGGTGGCTCGTTGCCAGCGGTGGAAGCAATGCGGCTCATGGCCAGAGGCAGAGGCAACACGGCCAGAGGAGTAGCCGTAGCTGGTAGGGCGGCAATTAGTCGGGGTAGACATGCTTGTGGACATATTTGAATTTTGTTTGATTTTTAAAACTTTTGGTGACTTTGCTGAAACCTTTCTGAAATGAAACTTTTCTAAAACTTCTTTAAATACATTAAACTTGAATTTAACTTTTCACAAAAACACCGAAACATCTTTGGATCTTCTTTCACGAAACATGAAACCTGAAGCCTCATGAAACCTAGGACCTAAGACCTCATGAAACTTGAAACCTCACGAAACTTGAGACTTAAAACCTCGTGAAACCTGAAACTTGAAACCTCACAAAAATTCATGAAATCCCATAAAACTTGTCTTGGTTAGTGGCCTTGACGATATGTACGTCAAGCTCACATGAGATGTTGGTGACCTTGGCGAGACCGATGCTGGCCTGGTCCTTTACTGCCCCAGAAATTCATTGGTGTTGATGATTTTTACTAAGACTTGTGTGATTTCTTGTGAAACTTGAAAAGAACTCTTATGAAACTTGTCCGAATCTTTGAAAATTGTAGTGAACCTATTGATACTCATTGAAATTTCTTGATACTTTAGATTGAAACTTGATGAAACCTATGAAACTGCTCGAAAATTTTACGTTAAAACTCTATAAAATCTGGTGAAGTTGCTTGAAATTTTTGGTTAAAACTTGACAAAATCTGGTGAAACTTGCTGAAACTTCTATAAATTCTGGGTTGAAACCTGTTAGAATTGGTTGAAACTTTTAGATTGAAACTTGATAAAACCTGTTAAAACTTAGCATGGTGTTAGGATTCGACGGTTGGATTCTATATCGTTGAAGGGCATCTGAACGGTCTAGCATGGTGTAGCCGTGTCCATTAAAAAATATATGCCGTATATTCTTAAACATATGGAGTAATTTGGCACTCTTATAGTTAACAGCTCGGTCAAAATTGTCGTGAGAATAGACGATTTTCAGCACGCAAAAGCACCTCCCTGGTCTCTACATCTACAAACGAAGCAAAGAAAACAAAGGTTTCCATGCGCTTATCTTTCATCTTGCCTGTGCCGATGCATTCGAGAGTCCGAGGCATGCAGATTCGTGGATTGATTTGGACCCGGCCGGTCGGGACTCGAGACTCTGGCCTCTGGTCCAAATCAATGAAGACCCCCACTAGATTAAAGCGTGGAATTTTTTTGACTGATTGTTTATAGTTTATATATTTAAATTCTAGTTGTTCGTAAGGGACAGTACGTAAAGGATAATAGTCGTATGCAATTTTATCCGGTACAACTGAATTCAACATAATTTTTAATACAATTTTTCTATTAACTCTATCTTAAAAATATATTATTTAAAAACTAATTACTGTAAATAGCACAAACATAAACCAATTCTAAGTAAAACAAAAAAAACTCGGCCTCGCTGATCCAGCCCCAACAATTATCCACCCAGTCACCCAACCACCCGGCGAAATCAAAATATTACGCATGATCGATGGAACTTGCCTCGAGTGGCACGACAAATGATGCTGCGTGTCAGCGTTCGTGCATGCCTCGGCACGATCGGCGCGGGATAACCCCAACACGAGCTACCCGTGGACACCATCATTGCCCGTCTTTTCGACGAGCTCCCGGCGTGTTGGCATGAGTAGTGGATTGTCATACCAACACACGGCTCCGAGATACTACTGCTACCAACCATCATGTCATGCTGTTGCGCTTGCAGGTAGCGCAACTAGCTAGGCAGTGTCAGTCCAGCGCAAAATGGCCGGCCGGCCGGTGCTCGCAGGCCTCGTAACCTTGTTAATCGTTATTAGCACACCGTATGGGCTTTTTTTCTTATAACTTAAAAACACTATAACTGATTGAAAAAAATACTGTAGCTGATAGAGACTTATTTAGCATAATTAAATTTAAAAAAATTAAAAAAATGTGTTAGCCCATTACGTATAACACAAACAAATACGGGAAAAAAAGAACCGGTAAAAAAGCTAAAAAAACCAAAAGTTCAGAAAAAGATGAAATTTATAAATAATGAAAAATAAACTAGAAGGCAAAAGCTGAAATCGAAACAATCACAGCCGTGCACGGGGCAGTTGATCGGTGCAAGACTGACTGACTACAATAGGTGGAGGTGGAACAAGATACATCCACTCAGGCACTAGCTAGTGAGTGATCAGCCGTATGCTTCGTCGGCATAACTGCACTGTACTAGTACTGTCTCTTTTGTTGGAAGCGTTGGCAATATTGTAATTCTAATCTTTATTAGAAAACAAATAAAATAAAAAACTAATGAAACAATTAACAGAAATAACAATAGGCAACTGATTGTACTTTAGAAAATACACAAGAAAAATATTATAATAGAGTCGATCGATCGCGCGAATGACTTACAGTGAGGTTAACAAAGAAAAGAGAAACAACGCAGAAATGAGCAGTCCTAGAGGTAATCGGCATCTAGGAAGAAGTCAAGCGACCGCGGAGGTCACGTTGCCCAGAAATCTTATTGCCGCCCTGTGTAGATTCTCTCTATGACAATGGTTCTGAGATACCACTCGCCGTCCTTCACGGTGCACGCCGAGAAAAAGAGGCGATAAGATTCAGGCAGTGCAACACTACAATATAGGTTTGCAGGAGAAAAAAGAAAAAGAAAGGAAGGGGCAATGATGTAGCTCATACTATTCTGGACGTCTCTAGGTATATATACACAGAGATGTAGACTAGTAACTGACGTGATTAACTAACCATTACCCACTAATAAATGACGCAATTAACCAACCATTTACCCATGAGTAACTGTCAGTCATCAATACCGAATAAAGTCTCAAATTCAAACTTTCGAATCTCTTTCAAACAGAGAGATGTACGGTTTAACAAAAAAATAATATAGAGTTGGTCACAAGTTAAGCGATTTACCAAGCCAATACGTGTGCGTGTGTGTTTAGCCCAATCCATCTCTGCCATGTGTCTTATGCCCTGATCAACTCGGCTTCGGCTTCTGATTTCTGGCTTATTTTTCACTATTCATAAGTTTCATCTTTTTCTGAACTTTTGGCTTTTTGTTGAGCTTTTTTGCCGGTTCTTTTTTTCCCGTATTTGTTTGTATTATATGTAATGGGCTAACATATTTTTTATATTTTTAAATTTTTTAAATTTAATTATGCTAAATAAGCCTCTGTACCATTCTGATGCTTTTTTCATCAACTACAAGATGTTTCAAACCATGAGCCATGAGCTTTTCAGCCGAACCGATCACCACCTTAAGCTTTTAAAAAATAGCAAAAATCCCATCTTATGTATTAATCTTTTTATTTTATCTTAATAATACGGGCGTGACAAAGACCTTAGCAATTAGACCTAATTTGTAATGTCACGCCACTAGTACCGGTACACCGGCCACCACCACCATCCAAGTTAGATAATGCCGCCGGCGGGTCCTGCACTTGTGCCATCTCCAAAGTGCGCCATAAAACAAATTGCAGTAGTAAATCATACTGCACGCCATGTGTACTACCACTGCGCAGTCCGTGGAGTACGGGATAGTGGCACACTGGCACGCCCGGCCCAACGCTGTACTGCGAATCGCCAGATCTGGGTGAAAAACGAAGGCGATTCGCCGGGGCGAGAAGTGCGCGCGCGCCCGCGCGCCGTCCGTGGGAGGTTCCAAGAAGATCACGCGCGGCTGCGTGCGAAGGAGCCCGTTTGACCGTTTCGGGGGGCGGGGGGATGGTCGCGCGCGTGGGTGGTGGACGCTCCACGACGAGGAGTTGGGAGGGGAGTACGTATGCGCGCGCGTATGCTGCTCGACTGACGCCGCGCGCATTGCCGCCTGCGCTTGGTTTGCCTCGTAGTGCTCCGCGTGCGGGGCAGCATGAGATGGAGAAAATCTAAAACGGTATACCGTTCCATCCTGCTCTATTTCTCATGCTCCTCACTTTCAGCTATCGCTCTCTTTCTCTCTCTCATCCGCCGCTCTCTCCCTCCTCATCACCACTATGGGTACATGTTTTCTCCTAGGCAAAGAAGGATGTCCGGAGAGGTGGCGGCCTAGCGGTAGACGGCAGCGGGGGCGATGAGCGGGATAGAGGGCAGTGGATAGAGCCGGCGGACATGACAATGGCGGCTGTAGCAATTAGGTTGGGTAAAGTGGCACAGCGGGGAGAGGTCGGGGGCTGCGCGGCAAAGCGATGATGGCGCCGCCGGCCGCGGGTGGTGGTGGTGGAGGGAGCGGGGCGATGGAGGAGACGTGCGGAGCTGCGGCCGGCACTGGAGAAGAAAACGAGGAGAGTGGCGGGCGTGGAGAAGACAGAGGGAGAGGAGGGCAATGGTTGACGCCGAAGCAGGAGAAGAGAGGAAGAGGGGAGCGGCGGCGCTTTGAGAGAAGAAAAGATGAAGGGGAGGGGTGACGCAAGGGGGTATGCCATCAGAATGTTACCATGTCGTAGTCGCTCTCGTGAGTTGCTGGGGGGCACTAAAGGCTCGGTTAAGGATGATGGCTCATTGAGTCTAAAATATATTAGTCTCTCACACATATGTATGAGTCATGCATCATGGCCATATTGTTTACGAGATCAATTACAATCTGATCATGTGGGTCAACAGGCTGTAGAGCCGATCCTGCAAAACAAATCCAGCTATTCCGCCCTGTGCTGTACCCGGGTTGAACATATACATGCATATTAAATTTTAATAGACTCAATCTCAATAAATATGTCCACCATATTTCAGCACAACCGTCATTGACACCTCAAGCATTAACTCCTCGAGTTAAATTCCGCATCAAATTATTCCCGATCACTTATATTAATAATAAGGATAGTTTCACATTGAGTTAAATTGACAATAAGCACAATAAATATTGAAAGCCACATAAAAAATCCCAATAAATACTACACCAGGGCTGGGCAAATAGGCCATCTGACACGATATAGCACGTGTCTGGAAAGGGTACGACCCGATTAGGCCTGGTATGACTAGTTCAAATAAGTTATCGTGTCATATTGCACCGTACCAGCTCATATGCCTATCCTTCAACCTAGGCACGGCATAGAGAGGAATCAGACCATGCCACACTGCCTAGGTGCGCTTAGTCAAACAGACCACCATGTCCGTTAATTTTACTACCAAACACAATTACTTTTGCTACCATCGTTGAGTCGTAAGTACTTTTACTGCTAATTACAAGTAATTTTGCTACCAATCGTAAATAATTTTACTTTCAAGTCACCCGTTTCGCTAAGAAGAGTATGATAACCCTAGAATAAATAATTTTGCTGCACTACCATACGAGAGTTACTATATATATCGTGCGGACTAACCCGCCAAATTGAGATGTTAGTCCAAACACAGTACATCTAGTCAGATCGAGCCGCATGGCCCATTTATTATTTGTAACTAGCTAACAGTACCGTGACTCGAACCAACACTATTGCCGGCCAGTTTAGCCAGGTGTATACTGCACTACGGTTGGCGTTAGTCGTAGGAGTACATAGTTGCTACTCCATGAAACACGGACATGGTTTTGATGTTCTAGTCACGTTTGTGACCTAGGAGTCGTATACTACTAGAGGTACAAAAACTAGTACCTGATCCTATCAATCTACAGAGGATGTGCTTTCCTGTAGTTGTCTGCACAAACTACTGTACCCTCTCCATTTCATATAGACGCGTGCCATGCATGTATGATGCGCTGTTTTTTTTTTTTGCTGAGGCTTATAGTTTTTAACTGCGGTTTGTGATTTTTAGGCTGTTCGTATGAGAGATTATAGAGTAACTAAATATCACATATAGTTTTTACCGATATAAATAAAGTTGATACAATATATACTAACAATTAATTAGTAGACTTTATCTTAAAAAATACTTTATTTAAAAACTAGTTACTGTAAAAAAACTAAAAGCCGAAAAACAACGTGCCCTTCTTCCTTCACAAGCGCAATGCCCACTGGAAAGCTCGCTACCCCCCATATAAGATCGCCACCTTCTGGAGTCGCACACCATGCATCCACATTACTAGCCACCTTTCCTACTTCCTAGCTGCTACTTTTTGTCTCGATCGACTTCCGGGCAGGCTGCCAGCTCGATCTTGCCGCTACGACACTCGACAGGACAACAATGGTAGGGGCCGTGCCGGAGGCTCTGGTTCGCGAGGTGAACGGCTTCGCCGCCGACGTGAACGGCGCTAAGCAACACCTGCAGGCGCCGCCGAAGCAGCGGGCCGAGGCCGAGAGCAAGTGGTACGAGGAGGCGATCGACGACGACCTCAAGCTCTGCTACGCCCTCAATAGGTAAGGGGAAAACAAGCATTTCTTTGCCGCGGAAGGAGAATGAAAGCAACTTGATCGATGGAACAGTCCTTGATGCCTGGTCGATCGTTGCACTGACTTGTGTGATTGCCATAGCGTGCTGTACCGAGGAGCGAGCAAGTATCAGGAGATAGCTCTCATTGACACGAAGCATTTCGGGAAGGTAGTAGATTTCGCATCAGCTCGACCAGTCTCATGTTTATCGATTCTTTTTTAATCTTGTTTCTGTTATACATTTGCGTTTCATTTGATTCTAACTTTGCTAACACCTTATATAACTTAGGCTCTGATAATCGACGGGAAGATGCAGAGCACGGAGATGGATGAATTCATCTACCACGAGTCCCTGATACACCCGCCTCTTCTTTTCCATCCAAAGTAAGCACTTTTGTTGAGTAATTCTTTCTGGGTTCCACACATACATACTCGTGCATCACATCACGGCATCCTTTAATTTTTCTGCTGTGACTACAGCCCGAAGACAGTGTTCATCATGGGAGGTGGTGAGGGCTCTGCAGCCAGAGAAGTCCTGAGGCACAAGGCCATTCAAAGGATGGTCATGTGCGACATTGACCAGGTATCATACATGCATGCCATAACTCTCAAGTCTCAACCGAATTACATGTTCCATCAACATTTGTAATACTGCACTAACTAACTTGTAATTCTAGCGAACTTAGCTTAATCTCTGGCATACTGCTTTCCTGGAAGGCAAGCTGTAGCTTTCAGTGTAGCACAACAACAACAAGAATAGGCAAGCCGTTCATGTGATGTGCCTGATCTTTCTGTTACCTCGTAGAGTATGTCCAATGCAGACGCTTAGAGAGATGTTTAGTAATAAAAAATTAATTTTTTTTATCACATAGGATAGATAAGCTGCTTATTTTGAAGCATCGATGTTTAAATAAGCACCGTTGCTTAGTAGGTGCTTATGTGTATAACTATATTTATTAATAGATAATATATCATCTAAGCACCTATGGAAGAGATGCTTGCATTAGAGGAAATAACTTTTGTATAGATACTTGATGATGTAACTATATTTTCTCTTTAAACACTTATATATAAGCATCTTGAATTGTACATGTTTTTATTGCGTGGCAAACATATGCATACGCGTATGCACATGATCAGGAGGTTGTGGACTTTTGCCGAACGTACTTGACCGCGAACCGCGAAGCGTTCAGCAGCGACAAGCTCTGCCTGATCATCAATGACGCCAGGTGTACATCTCGCTTGCTGTTTTGGATTATAGTTACTAATTGCTTATCTGCAAACGTCTTGTCTGTCACTAGGATTTCCATGCTAATTATTCTTTATAAGGGTACTTTACAAAGGCAATGGTCAGACTCAGAAATGAAAAAAAAGGGGGAAGTACGTAACTCTGCAAAATTCCCTTTAAAAAACGCTGCACAATGTTTTTTTCCTCAAGTACTAGCATATAGAGTCATAGAGTCGAGAGCATATGGTGGTGATGGATTGGGCTTAAAAGCTTATGACTTATGGCTGAAAACACTGTAGCTGGTTGAAAAAAGTACTGTAGCTGACAGAGGCTTATTTAGCATAATTAAATTTAAAAAATTTTAAAAATATAAAAAATATGTTAGCCCATTACGTATAATACAAACAAATACGGAAAAAAAGAACCAACAAAAAAGCTCAACAAAAAGCCAAAAGTTCAGAAAAAGACGAAATTTATGAATAGTGAAAAATAAGCTGGAAGCCAGAAACTTAAGCCCAACCGATCAGGGTTTATATGTTGTTTTCAGCTTATGACTTATGACTTTTCTCGAACAAACAAACGGAATAGTTTCTTCGTTGCTGTTTCGAAGTAACTTATCAAGATAGTTTTTTAAAGTGTCTTATCTACACTAAGATCAAAAGTTATAAACCGGAGCATAAAAAAAACATACCATTTTACAGATATGAGTGCAACTGTGTAAGTGTCTGATGATATGGGCCCGCCGAAATCCCACTTAGCGGACACTGGGCCCTCACTTTATCCACTATGCAGATGCATGCTGATCTTGAACAAGTCAGAGAACTCTTTTGGTCACTCATTAGAGCAGGTACAATAAGGCTTAGTCAGCAGACTATAACAAATATAATATCAACCAAATCTTACGTGGCAGAGAGAGAAAGGAAGAGAGAGAAGGAAGCTGACTACTAAATTACAGCTAGCTATAACACGTAAAAATATGCATTTCACTCTCTTACACGTGGGGCCAAATAGTTATTGTAATAGTTACCTTATTGTATGAACTATTTTTTTGAAGATTATAGATGAAATAGACAAGTGTTATAGCCACTAGTTGATTATACTATTGTACTTGCTCTTAGGAGCACACCAGTGGCATACAGCCAGCAAATCTCTTTTCAGGCAAAAGGCAATAGCACGAAACATTCTTTATACTTTATAGGATTCTTTACGAACAGAGTCCGGGAGTTTTTTCGATTACAAGTGGGCCCCTTTTGAAGCATGACATCCTCATGCTGCTATGCTAGTGAACTCGAATTGGGGAAAACGTTCAGAACCATATGTTGAGCAAGCATATCTTGTATGATCAGTGCTGCTACTATCCTAAAGACTTTGTATTCTGCACTTATTTATGCATGCATGTAGGGCTGAGTTGGAGAAGAGTCGGGAGAAGTTTGACGTGATCGTAGGAGACCTGGCAGACCCAGTGGAAGGAGGCCCCTGCTACCAGCTCTACACCAAATCATTCTATGAGCACATCCTCAAACCCAGGCTTAATGACCATGGCATCTTCATCACCCAGGTATGGTAAAAACACACGCACTTCCTCTCTTTCAGAGATGGCATTGTTAAAGTATAATTGAATTGTTCACCTTTTTTTATAAGTTTAATATTTTGGATGAACTGGTTGGTGCATGCAACTCAATATGATATCAAAATTAAGAGGTCTTAAGTTCAAGACCCGGTTGATGTAATTAAAAAAATATTTATAACATAATTCTATTTCACGTTTTAGACCTAATGAGTCTACACGTGAGGGAGAGTGTTGAAGTATAAGTGAATTGTCCACATTTTCTCAACTGCTTAAGCTTTTGGGTGAACTGGTTGGTATATACAATTCAATAGACATTGGTTTGATCGTTTAAACAGATTAATCTGATGCAATATTGTTGCGAATTGTATCATTGATCATTGTGCGTGCTCGATAGGCTGGGCCTGCTGGTGTTCTTACTCACAAGGAGGTCTTCTCATCCATTTACAACACCCTTAGGCATGTCTTCAAGTGTGAGTATTGTTTGCTGGCTAGCTTGTCTAGTTTTTTCTTTTATTTTTCCCTGTCTAAGCCTGTAACCGTTTGCCGATTACGTTATTTGTCGCAGATGTGCAAGCTTACACTGCTCATGTTCCATCCTTTGCTGACACCTGGGGTTGGGTGATGGTAGGTGCAATGTTCTGAATGTATCATACATGAATGTATAGAGTGCTTCGTTTCATTCAGTATGACAACCTGATGTGTTGCTTGCTATTCCCATTTCAGGCCTCGGATCATCCCTTTGATCTCACTGCTCAGCACATCAATGAAAGAATCAAAGAAAGGATAGAGGGAGAGCTTGTCTACTTGAGTGGGGAGTCCCTCATTTCTTCTACCACACTCAACAAAAGTGTCTATCAGTCGTAAGTAGCATACTTCAGTTCAGTTAATTGGGTAGCAGAACATATAAAAAGAAGGTTCACAAAACATAACGATCACAGTATAACTAAAGGTCCACTATGCAAAAGACTTCGATTTGTAACTAACATTGAATTTTGGGAAAAATATGCAGGCTGTTGAATGAAACGCATGTGTACACCGGGGATGATGCCAGGTTCATCTATGGCCATGGAAGGGCACGCTGTGCTTGAAGTCTCCCTGTATCAGCCTCTTCGCACGGGAGGTCGTCGACTGTGGATAACGAGTTCGAAGTCAGCTACTCTAAATCCAGAAGAATAGAAGGGAAATGAACTACTAGTACTATGTACAACTTGTGAAGAAGTTTTGGGCGTGTGGCCGTTCTCCTGTCCTATCAGAAATTCAGAGCTATGCAAGTAATGCAACCAACACACAAAAAAAAAAAGTTATGGGGAATGAACTCTAGTACTATACATTATATTTCATCCATTTTTTCTCGTGCAAATAAGTTTAAATATAACCAGAATGCTGGCTTTGTTCTTTGTATTACACTAGTTGCTGTTTGATTTTTCGAAGCACCGACGTTATAGTGGCAAACGAAGGCCTGCTCGACTGTTCTGCATCCCAGGCTCGGCAGATGGGATCAACCAGGAAGCTAGAATTTGCATCGCTCTCTGGGAGTTTTAGCCTTAATCTTCCATGTGCTACTTCCAATGCAATCTGTAATAAACATCAATTAAGATAAGTCAGCTAAGAACAAAAGCTGATTAGCAGGTCAGGTCGAAAGGTAATGCAACTTAACCTTGCTAGGGCCGTAGCTTGTATCTATGTACGGATGCTCCCCGGTCACTAGTTCATTCCGTATGATGCCGAAACTGTAGACGTCGCATTTCTCGGTGTATGGTTCACAGCGAATAACTTCAGGAGCCATATACACATAGATCCCTAAATTTTTAAAAGAATTGGAGAGTCAGAACAAAAAATAATTCACTGGATACACCTGTTTGAGATGGCCAACTGAGCACAGCGATTTTTAGGAAGCACATCAATTCCCTTTGGATTCTCTCCAGACCAGAACAGAGCCGACACTCAGCACCATGGCTAGCAACTTTTAAGAAAGAAACGAATAATCACCGAATCTTGTTAAGTCTGAGGGCACATGATGGACACTCCTAGGTGATAATCACTCGAAAGATTAGGCGCAAATCTCAAACACAAAGTATAGCACTCCAAAAAAAGGGAGAAAAAAGAATATGAAGAAGTAGTACTGCAAACTGCAAAGCTAGCACACTGTTAATTGGGCCTGGCCTAATGTAGCAGAGCAGGCCCGCCCGTTCAGAAGTTGCGTACATGCGCGATTGATCTCCTACCCGTTTCGCCGGTGAGCGCCTCCGTGCCGTCCGGCAAGAACCTGGCATGGCCGAAGTCTTTGACCCGCGTGCGTGAATCGCCATCCAGCAGCACGTTGCTCGGCTTCAGGTCGCGGTGCACGACCCTCGGCGTCTGCTCGTGGAGGTACCGCATCGCCAGCGCGATCTCCAGCACCCTGTCCACCATCGGCGGTGGGGGCGACGCCCGCAGCCTAGAGCTGGGACTTGCTTCATGCCATTTCGTGCCGTGCCGGCTCGGCCCAGTCATCTCGTCGTGCCGTGCCGTGCCGGCTCACGTCATCTTCGGCCAGGCCTAAGCCCGGTCCAAAGCCCACCGTGCCAGCGTTCGTGCCGTGCCAGCCCAAGCCCAGCCCGAAATTACTATACGCGAACGCGAACGCGAAGGCGGTGGCGACGGTCGTCATCTTCCTTTCTCTCGTACCTGCCTCGTTTAAAACTAGTTGAAATTAAATTAATTGCATAAAAACATAGGCACGCAATAACATAAATATTTCGGGAAAAGTGAAATTTCTTTAATATTTTAGAAATACAATATTACTGCCTCGTTAAAAACCTTACACCCCAGAGTGGGGTTTCCTGAGTAAGGAAAAGAGTACAGTAACAATATATGTATATACAAAATATTACAACATACGTAGATAATATCTACTTGGCAATGTCTAGGTCAAGATACGCTGCATGCGATTTGGGATCCTCCGTTGATGTTGTTCCCGCTCTTTGGCTAATTCGATCTTTGGCACATGTGATTGCCTCCACCATCCCGGGCGTAAGGGATGATCTTCTCTCTTCTATTATTCTCCCTACCGCATCGAACGCCGCTCAAGAGACGGAGATACGGCACCGGGAGAACATCCGTGCGAAATGTGACAAGACAGAAAAATCCGCTTGTTGTTCTTCCACCACTCGAGCAAGTCTATCTTGCTTCCATCGAAGATCGGGATCAATGTTTGCAAAATCATGCTCCAAATAGTGGTTCAACTCCGAGATAGAATTCCAATTGGAGGATGCCGAGACAATTGAGGATGCACGAGACCGAGAGGACGAAGAAGTAGACTTGCCCTTTGATTTCAGTTTCTTCCACAAGTGTCCAAGCTTGTCTTCCCCTCTGCGTCTCGCTGTGAGGCCTCCGATCTTCCTTCTGGCTGGCAAACTTATCATGATACAAACGAAAAACACGAAAAAGCTCTGCTTGACATGTTCGAAAGCTTCTGAAAAATCTAAGCCAAGACATTCATCTATCCCCTCCATAGCTTCCTGTAAACCTGCCAACTTTCCCCTCCATAGCTTCCTGTAAACCTGCCAACTTTTTTGTAGGATCAAAAATAATAGCAAAACAATACAGGTGTGAAAGGGAACCAAAATATTTAACAAAATTTTCTTCCATTGCTATGACGGCATGGCCTAAAATAGCATCGTCCCTAGATTTAGCAATTTTATCTGCAATTAACCAAATAAACTCTATAACTAAGCAAGAGGTAGGATAATAAATACCAGATAAAACCTTTGTTGCATAAAAAGGTTTTAAAAACTCTCGAAAATGCCTAGCAACCTGCCAATCTGAATTAGTAACTAGCAATTCATTATTTTGACAGTTAGCATTGACAAAAACGGATATGATATTTTCGTAACCTTGTATCTTTTTTAGCATGATATATGTCAAGTTCCACCTCACCTTCATGTCAAGGCCAAATTTTCTTGGCTCTTTCCCATTAGCTGTACAGTACTCCGCGAACCTAACTACCATTTGTGGAGAACTTGCGAGGTAACAAATAGCATCACAGATACTGTTCAGATATGGACCAATTACTTGCATGCCATCTTGAACAACAAGATTCAAGATATGACATACACATCTCTGGTGGAGGACATAACCACCAATATATGTTTGTAATCTTGGGGTGAGGATGTTCATAGCCGTTGTGTTTGCCGATGCGTTATCTAGAGTTATAGAAGCAATTTTATCATCTATCTTAAAATCATCAAGTACATATAATATACGCTCCGCAATTGCCTCTCCCGTGTGCGATTCATTTATTAGTTTAAATCCTATGACTCTTTTATTTAGTTTATAATTATCATCTAAATAATGAGCTACAACACTAAGATATGCACTTCTTTGGTGGGATGATGTCCAAATATCGGAGGTTATGGCAAAAGAATATTGAACTTGTTGGAATTGTTGTTTTAACTCTACCAATTCTTTTTGATACATCCGTAAAATATCGGATGTAGTAGTCCTCCTACTAACATGTTGGTACTGTGGGCAAAAGCCGTGTTGGATCATTCTTTCGAACGCGCGGCTTTCACCCATCCTAATCGGCTGATCTTCTGAAACTATATATCTAGCAATTTCCTCACGTGCATTAAGCGGGTTGTACACCCAAGTACTTACAGAGCCATCGGCCTCGAAGTTCAGTTGTGTTTGTACTCCTCCTCCCCCTCGGCCCTGTGCCGCCATCTTGCGTAAGCATGCTTTGTAGTGGCGCTTCAAGTGTCCTGTTCCTACAGCTGTACGAGCACTTAATTTAGCATTACAATAATTACATGTTGCGATATCTACCGTTTCACCGTCTCGGATTTCCTGGCTCCAGGTCATGTGCTTCCAGCATTCCGCCCTTCGTGCAGATCCGCCAATGTTGGCGGCCGTGGACGGGGGAGAGAATTCTGGTGTGCCCGTTGCGCCCTGGTACTCCTCATAGCCCTCTGTACCGTCCATATGACGGTCATCCATGCCGTAGTCTCCCATGCTTGGCGAGAGCCGACGAGCATCAATGGGGGTTGGAGGAGGACTAGGAGAGCGACGGCGAGAGCTTACACTAAGTTGTCCCGCCGTTTTTTTCGAGCTTCGATTCCTCTGCACACTGCTTGACTGCTCCCTGGTACTGCGACTTCTTGGTAGCATAGTGATTAGTTAATAAGTAAGAAGTACAAATAAATAAATAAAGAATATAAATGCACAAATGAGAAGGCTCTGTGAAGAAATGAGAAGGAAAGGAGAATGCTTTGCGAAGAAATGAGAAGGAATGTCGCTGTAATTCTGTGAAGAAATGGTGAGCACTGGAGGAGAGTGAAACACGCTGTTATTCTGTGAAGAAATGAAGAAATGGACATCGTTGTGGATTTATAGAGATGATAATCCAAACGTTATGTGACCGTTTAAGTGGCTGACCGTTGTCATCTGCTCACTGCGAAAGAATGTTTCCAGCTTTTCCCATGCGAAAGAATTTTTCAGCTTTTTTTACCAACCGTTTCCCCTCTTTTTTTTCTGTCCGGACCCTTTTTTCCCACCGTCTAACCACTCAAACGCTGCCACGTCGCCCGCTCCCTCAGTCCTCCCGCCGAACCGAGTCAGGAACCGACCGACGGGCTGCGTGCGCGTCAAATCACCGTCACCTTTTCTTCACCCGGTGCCGCACGCCTCCCCGGCTCCCTCGCTGGCGCTGGCCCCTCCCGGTCTCCCCCACCGCCCCCGCCCCCTCCCGGTCTCCCCACCGCGCGCTCCCCTCCCCGCCGGCTCCCCTCCCCGCGCCCCTCCCCGCCGGCCCCTCCCCGCCGTCCCCCCCCCCCCGCCCCCCCCCCCCCGCGCCTCCTCGCCGCCCTCTCCCCTCGCCCCTCCTCCTCGCTGCCTCCCGGCCGGCTCCTTCGGCGGCGACGCCCAGCTCCTTCGGCGTCCGAACTCCGACGTCCCGGGCCGGCTTCATCGCCTGACGCCTTGCCGCAGCACCACGGCCCACGGGTGATGCCGCCGCCGGCGGGGCGGAGCTGCCGCGCTACGGCTCCGCGCCGGGCACGCTTCTGGCGGCCATCCCATCGCCGCGCCGACTACATCACCCGCGGCGGCGAGGCGGCGGCGCTTGCGTCGCCGGGGGCCGTGACCTTCGGTGAGTTCGGTCCTTCACCTCTCTTTGCTCCCTCCTCTCGCCGCTCTGTGTGGTGTGTGTGCAATTGTGCTTGTGGTTGTGGGAATGGGATTGGGGAGACGGTGGGACTTGGGAGGGCGACGGGACGCCGTGGCTGCCACGGTGCCATGCCACCGGCGCTGGCCGTGCCCTCGGGCCGGGTGTGCTCACCGTGCGAGCGTGCCCCGTCGCCGGCCGTGCTCACACCGGCCGGGCGGCCAAGCACGGCACGCGCGCGACGGGCGCGCCGTGCCGCCCATCGTGCGGATATGCAGCCAAAGACGGCCCACTATTCAGCCGGGCGGCACGCCCACCACGTGTCGTCGCGCGTCGTGCTTGGGCGGGCCGCGCCGCCGGTGCCGGCCGCCCAAAGAAGCCCGACCAAGTCCCACCTCTACCGCAGCCGCTCCTCGCCACCGTGCGCCCACCCCTTTGACGCGCGCTCAGCAGCTCCGTGACCGAAGCGGCTATCCGGCGCGCGCAGTACGCGCCATCGGCCGCAAAGACGTAGGGTGCCGCCGCCGCTGACGAGCGTCGAGCTCTTGCGCGAAGAAGGCCTCACCGCTGGGCCTGAAGAGGAAGAACTCCGGCCGCATCCACTTCACCGCCACGTCGCCCTGTGTATGTTCGCCGTCGTCCCTTGGCCTAGCTATCATCTCGTGCAGCTTGATCTGTTTGATTGGAGTATACCAGTCAGACTAACCGGATGTATGCATGCGCGTGCACAAGCTTTGCTGTGATCGTATTTTTCATCACCTCGTCGGGTGCAATGAACCAGCTGTGCTGCACCACGATTGTGCAACGGTGGCACAAACCACTTTGTGTCACGGATCAACGGGTTATTGACACGTGGCAGACAAAAAATAAAAAAATTATGTTTACTGTTTTGTACTCAGCAAATCAATAAAAATGTTTACTGTTTTGCTACAGTATAAAACAGTAAAAAATATATTTTTTTATTGATTTGCTACAGTATAAAACAGTAAAAATAATAATTTTTAATACTTCTGCCGCGTGTTAATGTCTGGTTAGCCCGTGACACAAACTGGTTTGTGCCACCCTTGCACAGCCCTACTGGGGAGGCGAAGTGGCGCGCGCCCGGCCCCCAACATGCAGGGCCCCATATGGCCATATACAATCTCATCCCCCGGCTCCCCCGTTCCTCTTATCTCTGCTGTCTCACACCATCAAATCCCCGTTAAGATCGAGCCCGCCTACCCCAAATCCAAGCGCCGAACCATCAATCTTCCTTTGACGGCCGCTTGAACACGCCTCTCTGAAGCACGCCGCCAAGAACTTGTCTCTCCTCCCTTTCTGGATTGGCATGCGAGAGGCGAGGGGAGATCCAACCGGATGATTTCTTTTATTGGTAAGCCGCCATGACTTCCTTGGGTAGATTTCACTTTGATCTTGTCATTCTTGAATCGTGAGCAAACAAATCCAAATCTTTCTTTGGTGGTGGTGTTGGTACTCCATCCAATTAGTGTAAATGCGTCCATTTTATTATTGGAATGCTCACTCCGATTCTTGATTTGTTTCTTTGGTACTCCACCATCGTAATCCATCTATCCTTATGGTCCGGTTCTTTAGCGTGCGCGAGATCTCGTGTTGTCATGTGTTGTGACCCCATTCGGTGATTTTTGTCGCATTTGACACGATTGGTGGTTGAGAATTTCGTTTGGGAATTGCGGGACGGTGGTCATGGAGGCGGACTCGGGAAGCTCTTCATCGGTGGGATCTCATGGGAGACGAATGAGGAATGCCTCCGTGAGTACTTTGGCGATTTGGAGAGGTTGTGGAGGCTGTCATCATGCGTGGATCGAACACTGGCGTGCCGCGGGTTCGGTTTCATTGTCTTCACGGATCCGGTGTCGTGAACGGGTCACCATTGCCAAGCACATGATTAATGGACGCATGGTGATTGCATATAATGTCGAATTTTGTGGCATTATGTGATTATTCATGGCCTAAGCGATATATCCGTGTTATTGGTGGAAGCCAAGAAAGTTGTGCCTGTGGATGACGAGCATTGCAAGCAAGAACAATGGCAGCACATTGGCTCGCTGGACCAGGCGTACTAGAAAGATTTTTGTTGGAGGTCTTGCTTCCAATGTTACCGAGGTCGAGTTCAGGAAGTATTTTGAGCAGTTCGGGGCGATATCTATAAAATTTTAAGGTAAAAACTATAAACTCTTTGGTATGAATTTTTCTTTAATACATAACGTATTTTAAGTGTTTGTTAGTAAAATTATATATATATATTTAGATATTTATACTAGGGCTCCTATTTTTAGTTTCGCTCCGGGCCCCTAAAATCCCAGGACTGCCCCTGCCCTTGCACAATAGATTTTCTGGCGAGGCCTCTCGTGGCGGCTACGTACGGGTCGCAGGACGGTGTTCCCGCGGTTCTCGTGCCGTGTGCATGCGTCCGTTGTTCGTCGGCGTGCTGTCCATGACGGAGGATTCAGACCGTTGATGTGGGTCGGTATTGACTGCAACTGAATAGAGGCAGGGACGGAGAACGAGCGCGCTGTGAGATCAGAAATTGTGGGGTGCATTTCTTCTTTGTGAAACTTCGCAGAGACAGATCGCGTGGACCGTAGTAGCGGCAAGCTTGCAAGAGTAGCGATTCGTCCAACGCAGTTTCGACGAAAATTTTGGTATTTTGTTAACGGAACCATGAATGCTGTCTGGTGGCATGTGGGCCTCACGAAGCCTGCAAGATAACACCGCAAGTTTTTTTGGACGCATATACGACTTTGGTTGTGCTTCAAACAGCTGTGGATTAATTTTCTAAGTAATTAAATTTAAAAAAATAAAAAATCTATATTATCACAAACAATATAAATAAATAAATAAAGAGGAAAAAAGAAAAACAAAAAGGCCAAAGAGATAAAATTAAGACACCAGCGTGTTTCAAAATACAGCAGCAAAAGTTGTTTGAAGTGGGCCTTTATTGAATCCTGTGAGTAGAGACGGCGCAAGAATTTAGCGACCGAGGAAAGCCAAATAAGTTAGGGAGTGTCTAGACATCATTCAAATATTTTCTTTCTAACTATTATATAAATTTGTGACCCTTAATATTAGAAATCAAGAGGCTTCTTGCATATGCTCAAGCGCTCAGGTACTGAACAAAGTAGCAAATGGCTTATCAGTCTGTGGACCGCCTATGCCTGAGTAGCAGGCTCTGAAGATATTGGGCCGCTTTGGGAATTTAGGCCGATTTTGATCAAATTCATTTCTCGGAGGTGCAGTTTTTTTCCCCGCAAGGGAGCTCTCCAAAAGATCTACAGTAGTTCCATATGCACGGAAGCAGTATAGGATCGATGGATTATTTTACCCGATGTCATCTAAGGAGGATCGAAGGGCCTGTTTGGAATATAACAAATTCACGTGAATTTCGTAAGAAATAGCATAATTCTCTCTAGAATCTCACGTATTTTTTTTTGCGTTTTATACAGGTCGTAGACTTGCAGGCTACCCAGTAGGCTTGCCCTAAGCGGCTGAGCCAACTAGTACGGTTCTTTTTTTTTTGTGGAAGTTTATGGATTTTAGCTGCGGTTTGTGGATTTTGAGCTGTTTGTGCAAGAGATTATAAAGTAACATAAACTCACGTGTGGTTTTGCTGATATAAATAAAATCGGTACAGTATATACTATAATTAACGAGTAGATCACATCTTGAAAAGATATTCTATTTAAAAATTAGTTACCATAGAAAAGTCAAAAAACAACTTTAAAAAACTGAAAAGAACATGCCTTAAAAGCAACTCCAAGAGAAGAGTTAAATCATTTTCTAAAGGTAAATTTGGCTATTATTGAAGAAAAAACGTCTCCAATAGACTCTGTAAATGACTCTCCAAATTTAGTAGCTCTCCATCCCTCCTCATTCGCTCTCTATTTTTGGATAGCCTACCTCGCTCACCATCCAGCCTCTTGGCGCGGTCGGCGTTTCCTTCCCGCACGCTGTGCCCCATTCCCGCGCGTACGCGACCCACCGCGCGCTCTTTAGTTTAGATAGCCTGTTGGAGTAGTCTTGTTTTTTTGGGTGAGATTCATTTTAGAGAATAGCTAAATCACTAAATTTAGATACTTCTTTTGACTAATCTTTTGGAGTTGCTCTAAGTCTCTGGCCATCACTTCTACTGCCATGCCAGCCGGGCTGCCTCAACGACAGCCTCACGTGCCTCGGGTCACCAGAGGATCTTCGTCTGCCGATGCGTCTACAGGCTCATCTGAAGATCTGCGGTTCGTAGTAACTACTGGAGTAGCTGGTAAAGCGCCTGATGAGAGGAAGTATAGTTTGGCTGAACAGGTACGTAGATAGAAATATACGTATGCCATCTCTCTCCCTCTCTCTCAACAGCGCCAACGTATTGGAAAAATGACCAAGAAAAGCTTGGAAGATCATTTTCACATGACGCAAAAATCGGCCGCCTTACATGGCCTTCGCATCGGCCAAACCGCGCTTAAAAATTACTGAAATTGAGGCGGCTCATGCTGCTGGCAGACTCGATGGGTACATGGATGCTGACGTAGAGGAGGAGGATGTCTTGTAGGGGATATGCTTGTAACATGTCACACAATTTATACCTACAAATGACCACAGGTTGTAAATGAGTCGCATAAAATTTCTTCTCAAGCGTGTTCTAAGAAAGCAAAGGCAACACTACTTACATATGTACATTTTAATATACAATGCCGTACGGTTCCCAAATAGTGAGGAAAACAAAGTACAATATCGAATCAAAATTCATAGAATATTAATCAGAGAAAAAAGATTCTAGCTTACATCCATAATCCACAAATGAAACTCATGGCTTCCTACTAGCTTCCTATGCACTTTATAGTTTTAGTTTGATCTTTTCTGACCATTTAAATACATCAGAATAAACCTGATCGCCACCAAGTTCCTCACCGATTGCCCCAGCAGCAATCCTGATGATATCCTCAATTAAAGCGAAGTTCCCCATAATATCAACATGAGCACCACTCTGAGTGCCCCTGCCTTCGAGGAGATTTGAGGGCGGAGAATGGCTGTATTCTCTCACGTAAGTCTTGCTGCCTGAAGGGTTGAAGCGAGTTTTTCCACGCCATCCTTTGGCACACATGTAGCCTGCACTGAGAACTGGTACTGTCTCATCACCGTTAGCCAAGAAAACACCACCTTTCAAGCAGCTATTCTCATCCCCACCCTCAGCTGAAGCGTCTATCTGAAAGGGTATATAGCACTCTGCTTGTGGGGCTAGCTTATAGACGTATGCTCTTTCAGTAGGAATGCCTACTCCATACATCGAAAATATTTCCATTTCAGGTGCATTTGGTAGTCTACAAATGAAGAGATTGTAAGAAAGCCAGATATGCAGGGTTTCTTTGCATACAAGATGAATGTGCGGCAGAGAAGTTGGTAAAAGGCTCTTACTTAGTTTCCAAGGGGTTCGACCAATATTTGTAGTGGTTGTATTTTGGATCATCCAAGTTATCAGCAATTCCATATGAGAAATGAACACTACCACGCTGCATCATCCTTGGAGCAACAAAGTGAAGAAGATCTATGATGGAACTAGCAGTGTAAACTTTGTAGTCTGCAACTGCCTTTATTCCACCCCACCCCAATTCGTGATACTCTGTCCATATATCCCGGCATGATGTATTTGAATGGGCGATGTTATTGCCTTTCACAGCATCCTGAAACGAGGATAATAAGATTTTTGCTCCAATATTAAAAGTACATCACAAACTGCTCACAACCCCATTTCCAGAAAAATACAAATCCAAACCATATATCTTAAAGCAAAAAAATCATTCTGTATAAATAAATATCTAGCAATTAGCAACACAACAAAAGAAGTCACTCTGTATCTTTCTTCGAAGATAATTCAAGGACTTCATGTGAGACTATATATATTCATTGGTTAATTGGAAGGCTCAAACCGAAGCAACTGCACGGCGTGCACAGTTGAAGGACTGCAGCAAAGAGCATAACAGCACATAAATAAACACAAATCAACATGTTTGAACTAGAAACTCCTAACAGTGGGCATGCAATGAATCACACACTACTTTCGCATACACAGGACAATAAGGAGAGCAATCCTCTTTCACCTTGACATTCCTCTAACAGTGTCTAGGCAAGAGAGTGAGCCAGACAACAATACAGACCAAAATAGTAGTTAATTGTACTTGCAAAATGCAAATACGTGCCAAATACCTGAACCAGCTACAGGTTGAGCCAACAATGTCGACCATAATGCCATAAGGAATGATCGTTAAAGAAAGAGTTTCACTGGAATGGTTGCTAAAGGATGGATGTTCACAAAATAATGGCATAACCAACGAATTGAATACGTATAATATGAAAGATTTCTGAAACAGGAAGATAATGCAAACTGGTAAAGGCACTGACAAGTAGCAAAAGACAATACCACATACCTAGGAAAATAATGATTTGCAAATATAATGGTCCTAATAAGTAAAGGAGATGCTAGTATGCTTCTGAATACTCACACGAAATTCTATCTGCTCAATCTCTGAAGATGGAGCTTCTGCTACATCTTTACCAAAAGAAATGATTCTTCCATAGTTAACAGGTTCTGGATGAACTTCCACATTTTCCCCATTAACATCCTTAGAAACCTCAGAATCATTAGTTTTTTGCTTCTTAGCTTTACACTCAAAGCCATCTTCTGGAGACCAATCCAAATCTCCCCAAATAGTGTCACCACCTTTAGGCATCATTGACATTGTTGAATCCCATGTACGGGTCATACGCATCAAATGGCGCAAGGTCTGAAGTCCAAGAAAGTCGGAGTCTAGCACTTCTGGTGCAATAGCTCTGTATGTGAATAACATGATATTAAAGCAGGGGCAATTTTCTTTTGGACAAGTAAAGAAAAGTATGTCAGGATAATATACCATCCACAGCACCAAATTTGCAAGAAAGCACCTTATGCATGATAGGTCAATGTTAACTTGGGATCCTGGCCATTTGATTGTAGGAATGGACAATGTACACTTGGGATACTGGTATTGATATGATTGTAAAGCACATGATGAAGAATTATGCAAATACAAACACCATTTTAGAGGATGAACGGTGCCACTAAAATAGAAACACTCAGACCTGTGCCCATGATTATTTTAATGGCCGTTTTAGAGGATAAGAACACCACTAAACAGAGAATTTCTTAGACCTGTGCCCGCAATTATTTTAATGTGGGTGCAGCCTTCAGTTTAGAAGCTATCAACTTAAGAATAATATAAATGACCAATAACAGCAGGAATTTGTCCAGTGTTAAAAAAGGAACAAGAAGGCTATGATTTATCATCTAGCTCAGAATAATTGTATGCATTGACAAATAGCCAATAATAGCATGTTTTCTTGAATTTTCACGTCAAAAATAGTATCAAGAAGGCAACTACTGTTATCAGGTAGTACAGAGATTTTATGCTATGACACTTCGCACTTCTAAACTAGATCAAGTACTTCCCTGGTCCCCACTAACTACGGTCAGATTATACCACAATGTACAACCATGTATTCTTTTTTTCCTTTTGAGAGTGTATAACCATGTATTCACAACTTAAAAAATGACTTACTATTCTTTAGTATTATGGTTATATTTATATTAACTATTTGTGAGTACAACTTAAAGATTTCATTGGTTAGATGACTGGATGTGTCACAGCTCAACTATGGGTTAAAGCGGACGCACCGAATCCTGTTGACAACTGACAATAATAATTTAGAGTGCTCTGAAGAAAGTTGACATTAATCAAAGTAACATGCAAGCACAGTAAACATCAACTACCCTGACAATTGTTGGGTAGAATTACCAGACTTTTATTTTGAATTACCTAGCAACAGCAACATCTTTGGCTTCAGATGAGAAAAGCCCAGCAACAGCCTTGGGAACTCCTAAGAAGGGTCCACCAATATTCATTACAGCTTTGATGTGCTTTGCACACCAATTTGGACCACCACCACCACCCATGGGAGGAGGTGCTTCAACCCACTTCATAAAATGCAGAAAATAGAGAACCCCCATGGAATGTGGGATCACCACCACCCTATTTCCACCATTAGTTGCTACCATGAGTTCAATGTTACTCTTTATTCTGCTCAAAGTCTGATCACGAACCTGCAGGTGGTAATTTACATTAGAACCATGACAGTCCATCCTATACCAGTAACATTTACACACTGTGAGAAATATATAGCCAAGCATCAGAGACAATCCATACATATGTATAAGTACAGCAAAGAAGGTTACCTCAGTGTTTTGGAAAGATAACCTCCAATCATACGCAGCCATGTACATGGTCTTTTCTTCATATCCAATACGAGCTAAATTGGCAATCAAGACTGCCCAAACAAAATAGCCAGGGACAAAATAGTCTGCTGCAACAAGGCCAGTGACCGGCCTAACTCTTATTCCAGGTTTATCTAATCCAGTTTCGTTGTCCAATGACATATGTTCAACCCAGCATAAAGGCCTGAAAACGTTTCAAGAAGATTAATGAGAAAGTGTTAACAAGATTCTGCAGCCCCAATAACAGTGCACAACTGCACACATAGCAATGGTGTGCTGCATCAGCAGAAGGAAAGAGAATAGGATAATATGCTAACTTCTACACTAAATAGCAAAAAGCTTCAATGACTGCACACAAAACATAACAGGCATCAATTAACTGATTTCAGACAAATCATGTTCTAGCCAAAAGCTTTTCCAGTAGAACGAGCTTGTAAACTGTAAGCATGCACTAAAAGTCTAAAAGTAACGGTCTTCACTCTTAAAAGCCTAATCTTAGTAGTGATGACTGTAACAAATGAAGTAACAACACCATGATGCACAATTTCATTATCTATATCATTATAGTTTCTTACCATACAGCATATAGCTAAACCATCAACATAAACATCTGAATGAATCAAAGTTGCTGTCATGAGAAATAAAATTAACTCTGAAGACAATGCCACGTCAAGGAGTCTCTTGTGTTTTTATACTAAATAGTACAACATTAATATTTGTATGGATGTTTCGAGACTGGAGCTATGCCATAAGATGCTTAGATCCTGTCTTTTATCTGTATACTATCAACTTCATTGTGGGGAACGGGGCTCGGATCCAATTATTATAAAGATTATGTGAGGTGCTAACATGCATAATGAGCACATTAATTCAGCACAATTGTTGGGTTGACATTGCATGTCATGTTATGTTAATAATAACATTTTCTCTATAAAATGCAACACGGAACTTGTCCCATATTACATGGAACATCAAATGATCAAATTTCAATGCAGGTATTTACTACATATGAATACAATACCTCATATCATGTAACCACCAATCCGACAGGAAACTGCCAGAATAGCTTAAGACTTTATGCCATATATGACAGGAATAGGTTTAACGGTATAATGTGAGTTACAATTTTCCCGCCAGGAAGCGGGTTACAATTCTAAAATGGGTGATTCATAAACAGCATATCAGTCCTCAAGCTCCTGACCGAGGTTGATATTCCAGAGGGAATGCAAGGAATGAACTTCAGCTAAGAAAAGAAATACTAAAAGGCAACATTCCCCAGTTTTCCCGGTACATACAATTTTTTCAGGGTTCAAATGAGGCTTATTTATATATTTCTCTTTAGAATCCCAAATTTTGGGAAGGAGCAGAGCAAGATTACCATCCTTACCAAAGTGCTAGTGTAAATAAAGATAATTACTTCAATGCAAGAGTAGTGCTCTACTTTTCCTATACATGGATAGCTCAACAACACAATGCTTAGAAGGAATAACCAGCAGGTATGTTGTTCAGAAATCTGGTTAGTACTCTCGCCAGAAAGTAGGCAACATGGATCTTTCCAGAAAAGGAATAGTTAAATTGAGGAACAGTCTCTGCCAAAATCTATACTACAAGCCATGCCCATGACTATACCAAAGGCTCCTCCTTTTTATGTAAATTGCAATTTTCTTCTAAAAGCCCTGAAAGTACACTATCTAGAAACATCTCATTTCTCTTGTCCAAGATTGTTTGTGTAATCGCCTATGGGAGTTTGCTGGTAATTACATTTGGAAAATTCGCTAAAGAAAATAGTATAGGCAGGTAAACAAACTAGTGAAAGAAAAGCAACTGTTATCTAATTTCACAAGATGCCCACTCCATTCAGCTCCAAAAAGCACCTCTTGCGCACTCAAAACCACAATTTCCCTCATACTAACAAAAAATCCCAACATTTCAAGAAAATTGAAAGAAATTCTCACCACCAACATTTAAAATATCTCAAGTAGTTACGAAGCTAAACAGTTAATTGAGACAAAACAAAAATCGACTAACTTGCTTACCAAGCACATGTCAACTTCAGTTACCAAGAAACTTTCCAATCCTTCCAAATAACAAAACAAACACACGGAAGAGGAACAATCACTACCCAAATACCAACTTTCTACTGAGCACCCCGCGACTGAGGCATCATACAACATAACTCAGCTTTCAGAAGATGAGAAGACTTCGAACGAATCCGTAGTCCTACAGCTCAAAGACGCTTAGAAATCAAGTCCTGAAAAAGGGCATCCGAGATCAAAAGGGATGTCCTTGACAAACTGGGGAATCAACCTACTTCCCAAAGTCCCAACTCGCCAAAACAATTATCGAGAAGTTCAAAAAACAATAATGGCACCCAAAAGAGTAACATGAGACCCCCTCCAGGTAAAGCATCCTAGCATCAGTTTCTAAAACCAACACTAATGAGCAAACAAAGTAGAAACCTAAAGAACACGCGATGGAAGCAACACCCAACCGATAAATACAACCAATCCCAAAATAATGGCCGAATGACCAATACTCCTATAACTCGGACAAAATCTCGAAAACTACTTACAAAAGGTAAATTTGCGAGCATTAGAGCAATTCCAAAAAAAGGAGATGAAGGGAAGAAAGCAACCTCTTGTATACGTCGCCAAATGTGCCGCCCCAGAGGCGCTTGCGAAAGAGCCCCTCCGCGCACTGATGCCCCTCCCAGAGCTCGAGCCCCCCGGTGACGATGCCCGGCACGAAGACGACGGGGTGCTTCACGCGCAGCCCCTCCTTCTGCAGCTTCACCCCGGGCGGGTCCGGGAGCGGCCCCGTGATCGCCTCCGTGACGTACTGAGGGAACGACGCTGGCATCGCGTTGTACAGGAAGAGCAGCAGCCACCACGCCGAGCACACACACCCCACCAGCCAGCAGCAGCTGTCCACGCACGACCACTTGGCCTTCACCCGCCTCGTCGCCTCCTTCGACGGCGGCGCGGAGGTGGAGGACGGCTGCAGCGGCGGCTTCCTCCCCTTGTCGCCCTTCTCCTTCTCGTCGTGGTCGGAGCCGTTGCTGTCCTCGGCCGGCGAGGACGGCGGCGGCTGCTTCCGCCGCCGCAGAAGCGACATGGCGCGCGGGGACGAAGGAGGTCGGTAGCGGCTACGGGGGCTACCTGCGCGGGCGCACTGGCATCGCTGGCGGCGGTGGCGGCCGGCGGAGGGGAACGGGCCGTCGAAACCCTAGGCAGCGGCGGCGGAGCCCTAGGAGGCGGAGGAAGCGAGGCGGGGAGGTCTCGACTCTCGAGGTCTTGTCGTGGCGTGCCGGCTTTGCGGGGTTTGCGTTTGTGAGGTCGGGAGAGGGAGGACGCTGGGGTTGAGTTGGAGCCCGAAGGCCACCGGCTCACCGGACCGGAGCGAGCGCTCCCGTGCACCCGGTGTACGTGCGACGAACGGGCAATATGCCCTGCTCAAGTGGGCCCCGAAGCACGGGATGAGTTCATGGTGTATGTAGACTCCGTGCAGGTGAGGTGGAAGCGGCCGAGGGGCTGCGCGTTTGGCTAGCTCGAGCGGGGATCTGTGGTGTGGGGTCATAGCGCCGTGGGGCCTGAGTGGCAGTCAGAGGCGTTGAGGTGGGGCCAGCGTTGGTTGCTGAATAATAATAATGGCGATCCAATCGCAGCAGAATCTGACCAAACTAGATCTTTTCTATGCACAGTTTAATGACGCAGCCGGATTCAGTTGGACGGTTGATATTTTATTAAAGATGGTTTATTTAACATAATTAAATTAAAAAATTAAAAATAGAAAAAATATGTTAGCTCATTACGACAACGTGAATAAATATAAGAAAAATGAACCGTCAAAAAACCTCAAAAAACTAAAAGTTCAAAAAAGATAAAAATTTATGAATAATAAAAAATAAATCAGAAGCCAGAAGCTGAAATGAACGAGAACTTAGTCTGAAAATCTAGATCAAACCGTGTCAGACTTATGGGGTAGTGGATGTGGAGTGCAAACTAGCTGTGATTTTAAATTCTTTTTACCCTTTGCAACGTAGGGATTTTTCGGATTTACATGGAAATTAAACCGATTCTTATAAATTTTCTGTCAAAAATTGTATGTTACAAACATGTCTTAGCTTGTAGCCAGATTTGCCGTAAGTCATGAATATCACGTGGTGTGCAAGTAAATAAAGATGGTAACATGCAGGCTTATCTTCCTCCATGAAAACTCTCATTGATCGTCCTTGACAGTGTCTGATCATGTTTTTAGGGAAGAGAACAACCAGTCTGTTTGGTTCGTAGGAATTTTATAGAAAAAGCGGCTGATTTCAATTCTTATGGAATTTGGTACTATTCACCCATTTCAAATGAAGGATTAGGGTACAGGTAAAATAGAGGAAATTTTCCTTTGTTATTGATTCCATAGTAAAACCATACGAATTCATACATCCATGTAAAACCACTTTTTCTTTCCTTTACAAAGATGGAGGCAATCAAGATTTGTAGCTACAAGTGAGCATAATTTGAACACAACTTGAATAAGATTATTCTATTTTATGCTTATTCTATTTTTTGCTTTCTTTGCAAGATCCTTTTGTTTATCCTATTTGTACGTTTTAAAAACCTCACCTCATATTTTTGCTGTGTTTTATCATCTATTTTGCACAAAAAAATATTTTTATCTTATCTCTACGTTTTTCTTATCTATGTATTTTCCCCCTATTTCTGCGTCCAAAGAGGCGCTTAGAGTCTGAAACGTAGTTAAGATCGCCCAGTTTTCAAGTCGTGGTTGCAACGTGAAAACCATTGGAGTTGCGGCCTGTTCCACAGGGCAAAGATGTCACATGGTGCATTAGAGCAAGGCTAATAATATAGCCTTCAGCTGGCTGTATGGACACTTACAGCCCACTTATCAGCCTATTCATATAGTAGTTTACAGCCAGCTGAAGGCTGTATGACCCACCCCTTTCTCTCACAAAGTTTCTTGGTTCTTGTGCTTCTGCTGGCTGTAAACTTGCAGCCCACCTCTCTTCTCTCTCCTCCTCTCTTTCCTCCACCTCAGCATACAGCCTACTAACAACCTCTTATTATACTTGCTCTTAGAGAGGCATAGGTGTCGGCAGTGGGCCCTGTGGCACTGGATTCTAGTCCTGAATAATTAGGTGATGATTTATTTTAAGAGCGACCCTGACACAGCTGCCTGGAATAAATTCGTTATGGGTGCGCTGATGGCAATTTCAGACTTGCATGCAGTAGACCTGGATCCAAAATCCTACTGCCTCTTTTCTGTTTTTGATTTATGAATTATGATTCAGTAACTAATTTTTAAATAAAATATTTTTAAAACAGTGTCTATAAATTAATTGAAGTATATATTGTATCAACTTTAGTTATACCAGTTAAAATCACACACAACTGTCTCTCTCCGTACTTTCTCTCTCTCACGAACAGCCAGAATTCAAAAATTATAAGTCACAACAACAAAAAAGAGCTCAAGTTTTATTCGTCATGCAGCGTTCATTTGGACTTTTAAACCCGAACTTCTAGCGTATTTAGTACTGTAGCAATTTTTTTTGCAATGTACCTGTTGGTAGCCTTTTCAGTATAATTAAATTTTAAAAAATAAAAAAATATATCATCACAGACAATATAAAAGTAATAAGGAAAAGAGAAGTACTACAACATACCTCCCTTGCGCCGCCCCTCCCCTCCCTCTCTTTTCTCAAAGCGTCGCTGCTCCCCTCCCCCTCTCTTCATCTACTCCGGAAGCAGCTCCGCATGCCTCCTCTGCCGTCCCCCGCCCCCTCCACCATCACCCACCGGCCAGTGACGCCGTCATCGTCTCGCCACTCCACCCTTGACCCCTCCCCGCCACTCTGCCCTACTCAACCTAATTGTCACAGCCGCCGCTGTCACCACCCTCCTACCCTGCCCATCGCCTCTGCCGCTGGGCCACCTCCTCTCCCGACCTCCTTCTATGCCCAGAGGGAAGGATGAACCCATAGCGAGGGAGCCGGATCCGACGGTGGAGGAGAGTGAGGGGTTGACAGCGATAAGGAGGGAGAGAGCGACGAACGGGAGAGAGAGGGAGTATGAGAGGGAGGGAGCGGCGGCGTTTCGAGAGGGAGAAGGAGCATGAGAGAGGGGATGGTATACCGTCGAACGATATACCATTCGATAGTTTTTCTCTAAGGCAAAAAATAAAATATAAAAAGCCAAAAAAAACTAAAAGGCTAGAAAAAGACGAAATTAGGAAGTTACAAGCTGAAACTTTAATGAGCGGCATCGTTGTTACAAAAGACCCTTTGAGCGTTTTCCCTTGGTGAATGGTGAGAGAACTAAAGCTAGCTAGATGCACATAGAAGCTTTTATTGGCAATCCATTGGAACACTTCACATTTTTTTCAACTCAAGTTTATTTTTCTAGAAGTTTGAAAAAAGATAGTTGTTTGTTGACCTAATCTTCTCAGATGAAGAACCAATCCCATGGACCTTCTAGGATGAAGAATCATAACACGTTCTATTGCAGAACGATACAAAAGGTTCTAAGTCTTAACCAACTAGCAGTGAAAGCGCAGCACCACACTGCACTAGCTACCACGTGGACCAAAGTAAAAGAGCCGGTAATTCGTAGGGGCCTTTTTCTGAAAAATCGAGGACCCATATGTAATTTTGAAGAAGCAAAGGTTTTCGCAAAAAATCAAGGGCCCATACATAATAACAACAAAACCGCGAAGCTTTACCCCGCAAAAAGAGGGTTTCTTTGAAAAATCTAGGACCATACGTAATTTCTAAAAAATAGAAGGCCTTTTCACAAAATGAAGGGCCCATATGCAATTTTAGAAAAGTTGGAGGGCCTTTTTCACATATAAGCCGACGTGGAGGCGCTCCTCAAGGGAGAATCCCCCTGGGTATAATATTTAGGGCCTGTTTGGCAGAGCTTCACCACTGAAAAAATAAATCTGGAGCAGCAGATTCACCAAAAACAGCTCCACCGTGAATCTGGGATCTCACCATAGAGCTAGAACAAAACTGTTTGGCTTGCACAGCAGCTCCAGATCCACGAAACTGAGTTTTTGGTGGGAATAGCCTGTTTTGCCCATGGGTTTTATGGTGGTATGGGATGGGGTGTGTAACCAGTGGCAAAAGGTAGGTAAATACTACCCAACTCCACGAGTAGGTACGAAACAAGGTTTCGTGGAGCACCCCATGGATTTCATGAATCTGGGGTTAGATTCAGTATTTTGGTGCATCCAGATTTCATGGAGCTGGAGCGTTTGGGTAAAAATTCGTGGAGTGGAGCTGTTTTTGGTGGATCTGGAGTTGGTGGAGCTATGCCAAACAGGCCCTTACTCCCATGTGGAGGTGCTTCCTGGGCCCGAATCCCTCCGGGTATAACATAGGGCCTGTTTGGCAGAGCTCCAGATTCTATAAGAATCCACTTCTCTGAGAATCTGGAGCTACCTCTGAAAAGCGTTTGGCTAGTGGGTTGGCTCCAGATTCATAAAAGAAGAGATTTGAGGGAAATAGACCATGTTACCCCTAGCAAATAATTGGGAGATTTTGCTATTTCTTTCCAAAGGTAAAGTAGGAAAATCATTTACAGAATCATACAAACAATACGTAGAGGTTTGAGTGATGACATACTCCATACAAAAGAAATTTGCACAAGCTTTACAATAATGTTTACGGATGAGCATATGCAAATAAACCACTCGATTTCTCATATACTTAAGTATCTCTTTTTCTTAATAATGATAAGCATTAAATCCAGAAGTCAAGGCAATGAACATATTATTGCTGTATACTTTCATGATTTGAGTGCGACACAAAGGGATTTTGGAATTTTGCTGTGATGATCAGAAAATGGCTGAAATGAAAAACCGCAGGAACTTCATGAACTACTTTCAGACATTCAGAGCTTCGGAACTCGAACACAGGCCACATGATGCTCATTATTATTATCAATCAGACTTATTACATGTGGCAAGGAAAGCCCTTGCTCTAACAAGAATCAACTCAAGAATGTACAGTCAGGGTTGAGATCTTAGGACAAGTACACAATGCAGTGGTTTTGACTTTACATAAATACAGCTCCAGCACAAATATCTCTGAAATTATGATCAGTTTAGCCAATTCCTCCCGGACGGTCATTCTTGTTCTGCGTCAGCCTTCTGTGATCGTTCTGGAAGTCGCCGAGGTAGCCGCGTCGAGTCGCCGACGTCGCCGCACAATCCACCGAGGAATCGCCGTTGAGTCGCCTCCCTATTGCTAGTTCCCCTCCTCAACCGACGCAAATGTGTCATGTCTGAAGATAACAAGTCAAACGAAATTCATAGCTGGGGAAGATTAAGCCAAATACAAATACAACAAATTTAAATCACAATATGTAACATGTAATATTTAGATCTCTATAGCAGTTGCGCAGGAGATAACGATAAAATCAGTAAGCAATGCAAAACATCTATACGATCTTAACATGTATTATGCCATTTCTACTCATACATAAAGCATAGCAATTCTACTGTATTATGCACAAAAGTACACCTGCTAAAATCACTAACATAAGCTCAGACTTGCTATTGCTATTGATCCCAACATGCATAAATAATTTAGCTTACAACTGGTGCATGTAACTACCAAAAACACACTGGTGCATGTAACTAGAACCCCACTCAAAGAATAATGAACTACCTGCAGGTTTTTTCCCGACATTCATATGCAGATTTGCCAAATATATGGAATGGAACTGAGAAGAACTCGTTATGTATAAGCCCACAGTATATACAACATTCAGAGCAAATGTTCAGAGCAAATCATACACATTCACATTCAGAGCAAATGTTCAGAGCAAATCATACACATACACATTCAGAGCAAATGTTCAGAGCAAAGAGCGGAAGGAGGCGGCGGTGGCTGTGCTGGGGACCGGAGGGGCGGAAGGAGGCGGCGTCGGAGGAGATCTGGAGGGCGGAAGGAGGGCGTCGGAGGAGATCTGGACCAAAGGGGCGGAAGGAGGGAGGCGGGCGCGAGAGGGGAGGAGGAGGCGGGAGGGAGGCGGCGGGGCGAGAGGAGGGAGGCGGCGGGGCGCGGGAGGGGAAGGGAGGAGGCGGGAGGGAGGCGGCGGGAGGGGAAGGGAGGAGGCGGCGGGGCGAGAGGAGGGAGGCGGGGCGTGAGAGGGGAAGGAGCTGGGCGCGAGAGGGGGAAGGAGGGAGGCGGCGGGGCGAGGGGGCGAGGGGATAGGGGGGCGAAACGGGAGACGGGAGGGTTTCGGTTTTTATATGGGTGGCATTTGCGGGTAAATTATATGAACTTCAATGGGTAGGTTGGATTTAGGTTGGATAGCTCCCCACAAGAATCCACCTCAACCCAGCTTCTCCTGGTTAGTTCATTTTGGATCCTGCTCCACACAAGAAGCAGAATCAGTTAATTTTGAGAAGCAGGTTGTTTGGCACAGCTCCACAAGATTCAACAGAGAAGCTGGGAGCAGGAGCTGTACCAAACAGGCCCATAGAGAGTATTTCGTACATAAGCCGACGTAGAGGTGCGTATAATATAGGGAGTATATATGCTATGAAGGAAAAACAGTGTAGTGTCCATGCGCATGTTCCTCATCAGTCACCCCTTTTATCTAGGATCATCCGGCTTGCAGTGCAAATCGCCCTCCAAACTGCTAATTGCTAAACTGACTCCTTCCAGCACTTCAATCGATCGGCCTCTCTCTTTGCTTGACAGCTAAGAAGAAACAAGTTAAACATAAACCTTTTTTAACAAAATGTAAAACACAAACCTAGTACCATATCAATATTGTTTTTTAAGGACCATATCAATAGCTTTGCTCGTATTTGCTTTTCTCCATATTTTTCAGTTGTTCGATAACCCTACTTTTCTGAGAGAGAGAGAGAGAGAATTCATGAATTTTTTGTACGGATAATCCATTTTTTATTCGAAATTACATAAATATACCCGTGGGAAATTTTTTGCAAAAATAGGCTCGATCGCCTAATGGTTGGGCGATCGAGACTTCGCTTAACCGCATCGCGGCAGTGGAGAGTCTACGAACGGTTGGGCGATTAATTGCAGTCGCCCAACCGTTGGGCGCCTTCAATGTAGTCGCCAAACAGTTCGGCGATCGTGATTGATCGCCAAATGATTGGGCGATCGAAGGTGGATATAAGGCGACGACGCAGTGCCGGACTGTTCTTCCGTTCGGCCAGCGCAGAGAAGAGAGGGGAAAGAGGGAGAGGAGAAGAGAAGGGGGAGGAGGAGAAGGAGTGCGCGTTTTTCAGGTAAGTTTTGTGTTATATTTTTTTGTTAGTGTAGAAAAAATAGTTTAGAAAATATAGTCTAGAAAATTAGTTTAGAAAATATAGTCTAGAAAATTAGTTTACAAAATGTAGTATAGAAAATTAGTTTAGAAATATAGTTTAGAAAATTAGTTTAGAAAATGTAGTCTAGAAAATTAGTTTAGAAATATAGTTTAGAAAATGTAGTTTAGAAATTTAGTTTACAAATTTAATTTTCAAATTTTGTTTAGTAAATATAGTTTAGAAATTTAGTTTACAAAATGTATAAACTAAATTTTGTATACCATTTATAATGCATTATTGTACAAAAAATAGTATTTAAATGTACATGTACAAAATTTAATTTTGCAATTATTGTACAAATTTAGATGTAGAAAATTTAGTGTTGAAATTTACATGTAGAAAATGTAATGTTGAAATTATTGTACAAATTTAGATATAGAAAATGTAGTGTTGAAATTTAGATGTAGAAAATTTAGATGTAGAACATTGAATGTTGAAATTATTGTACAAATTTTCCAGGTATGGCTCGTGCTGGACGTGACTCGGAGTGGCGGTTCGCGCTGTTGGACGAGCACGTGGACCGCTCTTATCGCGCTTCCCGTCTAGTCCCGCCACCGGGGAGCACGGACGACCCGCCTCAGCTGGGAGTGGTCCGGACACGCACACCTTGCGTGGCCTGGGGACTCGACCCTCGTTGGACCGCCAGGTTTGCACTGCTACAGCGTTTAGTGCGACCGTAAGTTCGTTCGTCGCTGACCTTCACTTTGTTTGCGAGCTACGGATGCCGGGCTACTCCTCTTGCCGGATGGTGCAGCCACGGACGAGGATGGAGGCGCGCGCTACCGGCGGGACGAGGCGGGCGGGAGCGATCACGACGCTTTCGCGTTCGACCGTTCCTCGCCGACGGCTTTGGTGGACCGTTGGCGCCCGAGACGCACACTTTCCACCTCCCATTCGGGAGATGACGCCGACCTTGCGGGATGTGTCCTCGCTCCTTGGGCTTCCGATCGCGGAGACGCCGCCTTCCTACCGGAGGCCCGCCCACCGGCGCTGACCGACCGCTCGCCGATTCCAGGTGTCGTTCCACCGCCGATGACCACCACGTGTTCGAGAGGAGCGGACCTATGGGCCGACACGAGGTGGCTTAGACATCGTGCGTGGTATATAAAATCGATCGTGTCTTCAAGCTCTTATTTGTGGTATTACGTACTAATAACAACTTTTTGCATTCGTAGAGCGCATGGTTCCACAGCGACGATCGCAGGTCTCGCGGCACCGGAGGCGACGTCTTGCGTGGTTGTTTGGTTGGGTGCTTTTCACCACCACCACGGCAACTCGGTGGATGCGCGCCTCATCGCTATGCGAGGTGATCGCCGACGGCGAGCCCCACCGAGTTAGCCGGGATCGCCGCATTTGCCGCGATGTACGCGCGCCGTGCGATGCGCGTGCACGAGGTCAAGGCAAACTCGATCCTCACGGGCCGTCCCCTTCTATCGCAGCTTGTGGTCGTTCGAGCGCTTAGCGCCGGACGACTGTCTTGCCGACGACATGGGTCCGCACGGCCCGAGATGTATCCGGGGAGGGGAGACGTCGACCACCGACGATGGGTTCTATCCGCGCCGTCGTCGAGTAAGTGTTATCACGATCTACTATTTCTTTTCGTCGATCGACGATCGTCAATCTAAACAACTTGTCTTTCTTGCAGTACGATTCGCGCGCGCGCAGTGTCACGCGGCGTCTGGGTCTTTGTGGAGCGATTCGACCGCATCACATCCGACGACGTCGCGCCGAGAGTCGTCGACGATCTGGCGATTCAGCCCGTGCTCTCGCCGGTCGTCCTCACTTTGTTGGCGTGGCGAGCTTTACGCTCACCCGCCGAAGCTCGTGTACCTCATCTACGTGGAGGACTACGCACCCCACGGTGATGCGGCGATTCGAACTCTGGCGGCCGGTTCTGTATCGATCGGACCATCGCTTCCGCGCGCGTGCACGGGTGAGTGATCGTTTGTGGTAAATATGTACATACTTACCTCTGCGTTCGCAAGTATCTCACATTACGTAATGGTTCTATACGCAGAGCGCCGCGAAGGAGTGAAAAGAGGGACGATCGTCGTTGAAGATGCATCCACGGTCGGCGGTGGGAGGGTGCGCTCGACGATCGCGTGGAGGAGGACCGCCGCACGACAAAGACGCGAGTACGCGGAGTACCTTCGCCGGTACCGACCACGCAGACCGCACCGGGCTCGTATATGTGGTAGACCCGTCGCCACACACGCCGCCGCTCCGACGGACACGCACCCGCGCGACCGCGCGCGACGCCACCTCGCGAGACGTTAAATGTCATTTCAAAGATTCCCGAATGGTAATGTCGTTTCGATAATCGACCATTTCATTTCATGTCTTTGTGTTGGCCGACGTCGGTTCGTCTATGTGCCGACTCAAGACAAGATTTGAGAGGCTCACGGTGGTGGGCGGTGACCCATGACGAGGGCGTCGGCTTTGCGCGTCGGATGCACGATGGGTGTAGACGTATTGTTAGCCTCATCGTCTCGCACGAGGCTACCGGCGGTCTCCACGCCCACCGCTCCGCTCGCTCGTCCACGGTGCCACCCGACCAGCGTGGCACTACTGCGGTGCACCGACACGGACACGTCCTCCACCGCCTCACCCGGAGCGGCCGGGGTTCAGCCGGGCGGGCATCCTACACCGGTTCACTTCACGCCCTACGCACACCTGTCTTTCCCACTCGATGGCGCCGGCACGGTACGCAGAGGGTCTTATATCGTGTTTATCCGAAGACAACATGTAACGAACTAACGATATTAATATTGCAGGTACTTACCAAAGAAGACGGCGTCTCCCGTGCCCGGACGATGTGGACGATTTTTCGCGAGTGGTCCGGCGGTTCTCGACGCAGACCGGAGGTTCTTTCGCGATGCCCTCCCGGTGCACCGGAGGGCACACGCCGAGGTGCGGTGACTCCACCACCGCAGGGCGGGATAGACACCCTCCGCTCGTTTTACTTTTCGGATCGTCCTAACCCGTTGCACGGAGGAGGGCCAAGCGAGGCCGTATGGGAGGACGCGGCGCGGTGACTGGGCACACCAGGTGACCAGTGAGGCGTGTTGCAGATGCTATATATGTTATGCATGTAATGAAAAACATGCGACATGTTACTCTCGATTATATTATGAGGTTTATTTAAATTTACATAGTCTATCATCTCTCTCCGCACATAAACTATCTCACTTAACAGTGTATGTATCGATCGTTTTCTACTCAATCTTTCATAAAAAAAATTTAAAAACTTTTTACATACCTACAATATACAATGAACATAAACTTTTATTACAACTTCACCGTATTTTTTACCGGTTCAACGTTACAAAATTCACAAAATTTAAAACAATCACGGGGGCTACATGCAGTCGCCTAACGGGATGGCGACTGCATGCTAGTCGCTTAACGGGATAGCGACTACCGTTAAGTCGCCGAACGGAAGAGCGACTTAATGTAGTCGTTCTACCGTGCAGCGAGATATATTGTGTCGCGGTCTGGTTGGGCGAAAGTCTCCAGTCGCCCAACTATTAGGCGACTGGAGCCTATTTTTGCAAAAAATTTTCCCGCGGGTATATTTATGTAATTTCGAATAAAAAATGGATTATCCGTGCAAAAAATTCGAGAATTCATTAGTCCAACTCGAGAAGGAAAAAAATAAAAAAATGTAAGGCCCACTCTTTAATCTAGGAAGGAAATAAGAAGATACTAAAGAACCCCTCCATAATATTTCATATCCTCCCTCCAAAATGTCCTCCCCTCTCAAATACATATATACTTGTATTTCCTACTCTCTCAAATATGGGAATTAATTTTTGAACAGTATATGCACATGTATGCCCATCTGTCTCCCCAAGCCGCACGAATCTCGGAGCACAATAGATGGACGATAGTGCATGTAGCTACAAGCACTTGTAGACTTGCATTTCCCATCGTTTTTAATGTGTTTCCTTTTCTTCAGGTCACCTCTTAAGTTGTTCAGATCGCTAATGTTTGCACACAGTAATCTGAACTGTAGTTTTTCTGAATTTTGGACGAATGCTATTTTCTGGAGAGGAACGATCAGGCTGCTCGGCCGTCCGGATGCTGCGAGATGATGACTCAAAACAGAATCGCTGGTAGAATTACGATCCAACCTATCGCGCAAACTTGAAATAATTACATCACGATTTCAGTGAAGTTGCTTGCTACTCTAAAATTAGATGTTCATGTAAACTAAGAAGTTTTTTTAATTAAAAGTAAACTAAGATGTTTTTGTTAACATATCTCTCGCCTGAAGGTGCTACGTTCCATTGCAGCCATCGCCCCATGTTTGGTCCAAACCCATGGAAGAATTCGGCCCAAAAGTAACAGTACATGACGCTGGGCCGAAATGGCGGCCCTGCGGGCGCCTAGCCGAAAAACCAAAACGAAAGCTTCTCTTTTTGGTTGATCAACGGATGACATGCTCAGTCCTAATCATAGGGTACGTCTCGATCATCTCATTGCTTTGGATGACACTACTATATATACTAGTAGTAACTCTTTAGTGTTCGTGGACGCGAAGCTGCAGACAAGAAAGCTCAGAGTAATCTTAAGTAAGACGAGAAAGATATGATTAGTTGGGGCAGCTAGCATTATAGCAACCCCACTTAGGAAAAGAGTGGGTTAACTAGCATGAGCAACTAATGGCAGTGGCTAGCCCGGTAGGAGCATTAGTTTTGTCACCACTAGAGGAGCTAATCCTCGTCGGTTGGGGGACAGTCCGAGCCCCACCGCAACGTCCGGTCGGCGCCACCACGCCCCGCCGGACCGGCCCGGCCGCGCGCGCGCATGTGCCGTCGATCGTTAGCTTCCGAACAAAGACACGGGAATATCACATGAGCAACCGCGTGGCGGACGGCGAGGCGATGGGGCCGCCTGCTTCGCTGTACACGGCGGCGGGCGGGCTGGCTGGCATGGCGTGTGCCGGAAAGGCGCGATGCCATGATGGTCGGGTGCTTGAGTGGCCATGATGGATGCGGTCGGACGGATAAGCGCCCGTACATCCGGCGACGGCAATGCCGCGCGCGCGGCATGGTGGCTGCTGCAGCAGTGCGGCGCGCGGTCGTCGTGCTCGTGCTCGTGCGGGGAGTGCGTCCACCGGTGACATGCAGTGCATGCGCGGAGGCCGGAGGCCGGAGGGGATATACGTACGTGCGCCGCGCCGAAAACGAGACAAAAAAAAAAGGTTGGGCAGTGGCAGACTGGCAGGGCAATGTCGAGCGCAGCGAGCTACAGCAGTACCTGTATATCTTCGTGAACCACTTGTATATCTTCGTGAACCGGCCGTGCTGTATAACGGTGATAGTAGTAGCCGCCGGTGTTGATGATCGAGGTGCATGGCGAACACTGTATAATGGCACAACCATAAAACCTAGGCTTAAGACTGAAGGCTGACTCCAAACCGCCTCGAGGTAGAAAGGGTGACCGGAAAAGGGGAGAATGAACCACAACTCTGGCTTCATATGTACATGTTACTTGCCGCCTTTTCCCATCTCCGAGTTCACTGCTGACGGCCACACCCCCTCCCACAAAACCAGGTACGGGGTCATGAATACTGATCCTAACCGGTGGGAAGCTTGCTGAACTGGATGTGACAGATCATGTGAAGGTCTTTAATATATTTGTGATAAGTAATTTACGTTTTGGTTGAGTTGAATTTTAATTTTGCAAAAAATTTAAAAACTTTTAGATTTTAGTTTGTGATGTTAGGATTCACGTGGTCTGACCAGCTAATGGCTGACGATTTAACAACCATGGAGCAAGTGGTCAAATCGGCCATGGACTTTTGGGAAATTAAACACTAAATACTATAGACTTGTTTGGAGATTAGTTTATACTAGGTGCCACTAGAATTATAAACTGGAACTAAAATTAGATAGAATTTAATCAAAATTTCAAAAAAGTGTTTTTTGGTGTCCTTAAGTGGTTAGACTAGGCAGTGGCTAGTGGTCTAACCACCATAGGGAGAGCGGTCAGATCGGAGTTTGCGGGCAAAGAACAGTGGTCATTGTTTGGTTGTGTTGAGTTGCATGATACGTTGTTTTGACTAACGTGAGTCAAGTGATGGAACTAAATAGTTGCTTGGTCTTTGGATATATATGTGACTTAGAGAACGTTAACGTTCAACGACAATGGACTTGGACTAGGCTAGGGAGTTGAGGTCTGTGCGGTCATGTAAATCCGGGTGAGGCTACATGGTTTAAGCGAGAAGTATAAAGAAGACAAAAATCATGAAGAGGCGAGTTGGTGCATGTAGTGTGTCAAGTGACTAACCTGATGCACGTAGAGATAATTTGGGAGAGTCTGAATATGTGAAGATATAATGGCTAGTCGTTAGATACTACGGGATACATGTCAAAGCATGCGGAGATACTTTGACGTAAAGGTAAAGATGGAGTCAAGAGAAGGTGCCTAAAAATTTCATGATGGTATTTTGATAGTTGGCCAAATACCTAGTTGGTGTCTTGATCAAAATAGCAGTACGGGCACAAAGGAAAAGTATTTAGGTCAAGGAGAGTTGGAATTGCCAAGTGTATAAGTCGCTAGTAGTATAGTGGGTTGAGTCTTGTAAATGCTTTGAGAAGCATGCGTGAGTATGTAAAATTCATGTTAGTGGAGTTGGCAAGTTTCCCTAGTAGTCTTAATGGGTTGGACTCATTAGGGTTGTACCTGATTATTAAAGGGGGGGGGGAGAGGGGTGTTAGATCCAATGATTGTAAGGTTTATGTTTTTGTTCCAATGATTGTAAGGTTTATGTTTTTGTTCTACCACCTTATCTCCTTTCATGGTCTGAGAGAGAGAAAGAGTAGGAGAGGAAAGAGTGGTGCTTTGGCTGCACCTTTGTAATCATCCATGAATATGTTAACTTTATCATTTACTGAAAAATAGATCAAATATTTGTCTCAATTATTTTTTTTGCGTTCTTGTTTGTTGTTGCTTGTTCTTGAGCAAGCCTTGTGATTTCATGTTCGTGAGAGTTCTAGTCCGAACTCTTTCTTAAATTATCTTGCTATGACATGTGAGTATAGATCTAAAAGACCTCATACCTTAGATCCTCACGAGCAAGAAATAATTTGATTTTTTAGGGTTTTTGGTGTTCATGTGGTCTAGATTCGATTCTCTTCAATTTAGTGCACCCGAGCCCAAGAACCTTGTGATTCTTGATTAGTTTATATTCCTAATACTTTTATGCAAAATTTAGAAGTGTTTGGATGGGAATTGAGTAAGTTATCGATGTTTGAGTTTTGTCCTGAGAGACTTTCAGGTCTGAAAACAAGGGACCAGTCAGACCACCGCTGTCCTTATGGTCGACCGGCCGTGGTTGTCAGACTGACCAATCCATGACAGTCTGATCAGCCTTGTGCTGAAGCTTATTGATTTTGTTGGTTTAGGTCTCTAGTCTTGTTTTATAAAGTATAGTTGATACAATCTAAACTTAATGACTCTCATAGTCATTTGAGTGAAGATTTTGAATACCATTGAGTAAAAAGTTTTAACAATCATTCACCACTCTAATTACCGACATTGGTCCTACAGTTGGTAGGGGCATGGTCCCAATGGCCTGGCCCGATTGCAAGGTCAGAAAAATAAGCTAAATTCATAATCGCCATCCAAACTCCCTCTTAAAACTTATCAAACCCCTGCTTATAAAATCTCAAAATAGAATTATAGACATGGACTCGATAGACATCACAATACCTCAAGTCACGACATATTTGAACCTTTGCTTTACTTGTTGTCACCAACCAATCCAATCCCCATCAAAATGGAGGCACCTGAAAACATAAAAAAAGTTCTACTAATGACACTACTGCCCACATGGCCACACACATGGAACCCACCACGCATCAAAGATGTGTTAGTAAAACTTTTCATCGATTGATCGATCTGTTTGGCACGAGAAATCGTTTACAGTTTTTTTGCCCCGAGGTATAGAGTGCAGATGTATTAGTATACTAAAGTATATAAAAATAGATTAACACAACAAAAGTAGGGAAAAACAAGTATTTTATTCATTCATCTCTGGTGAGGCAAACGTCGATTCCTCACAACTCAACCATCCTATCTACTCCCTTTACCTTTCCCTCAAATCAATTTGAACAATACACCACCGTGGAAACCTAGCACCGGCACCCTACCCTCTACCGCCGTGGGCCACCGTCGCTAGCCATCTCCGGAATCCTCTGATCGAACCAATTGCACGAGAGCACTCAACAAGGTCACGCTGTGCCCATGCACGCACTGCCCTCTGCCGGCCATCGTTGGAGCACCGTCGCCTGCGCTTGGCCTTCGCGTCGACTGCCGTTCATGTCGCCACCATGCGCTGGCACCCACGTCGCCACCTTCTATAGCCTCCTGTGGCTGTGGCAACCCATTTTGCGATCGCCATGTCGCCCAACTCTCCCCTCGTCGGCGTCGCCTACCCTCTATTTTCCCTCTGTTCTATGCTCTTTTCAGAATGTCAAAGGACAAAAATGCCGTTTATAATTTTTCTCTCACCTAAATGGTACCTAACGGGGCAAATAAATGAAAAAGCTAACGGTGATGGTACTTTGTAGAGTTTTATGTCTATGATGGTATTTATAAACTCGGTCTCTTTGTAATAATATTTTTTAACTTGCAAACAATTGAGATGTTATCACCAAATTAACCCTAAATAAAAAAGAACCCACTTGGCTTGCACGAGATCCTAATCCGCCATTAATGCCCTTAACTCGAGCCCGAGATCAGAGGTGTACGTCGCAACGTCTTAGTCCGTGGGTACTATACGTGCGAGCCTCCATTTATAAACGCACGCCGGCGCCGCTACCCGACTCTCTTTCTAGGACTATCTGTTGCTACCACCGCGCGTCCGTGAGCGAGGCGCGTGCTCACCGGAGGCGGAGGGTATGCTCACGTGCATCGCGTGCTCGAAGCAGCTCGCCGGCGGCGGCGGGCTGCCGCTGCACGAGCCTCCGGAGGACGCCGTCGACGGCAGCGGCGCAGCGACGCCCAGCACGCGGCAGGCCATCAAGGCGCTCACCGCCCAGGCGGGTTCTCGGGACTGTGCTTGCTCTTGCCAGTTGGGGGCGGTTCTTCAAATGTCGAAACCTTTTCTTTTTCTTGTTATGTTAATCGAAGTGAAGGAATCGTTCTGTTTACTGGTGTATTGGTTCTAAAGTTGCTTAATTTCCGTTCAAATGTATCTGGTTTTTGATCGTCGAACTGGGAACGGGCACAAGGTTGTCAAATTTAGGTGTTTTAAGTGCTTGGAATTTTTCAATTTGTCGAAATTTGTATGGAAGTTTAAAGCTTTCTAGCATTTGGAATCATGTTTCGAGGTCGTAATCATCAGATAGGGTGGGAACCGGGCGTTTGAATTGACGGCAGGTTTTATTGGGTTCAGATCAAGGACATGGCGTTGAAGGCGTCGGGCGCGTACCGCCACTGCAAGCCCTGCGCTGGTTCGTCGGCGGGGGCCTCGCGGCGGCACCACCCGTACCACCACCGCGGCGGCAGCGGCTTCGGGGACTCCGAGGCGGCCTCGGGCTCCGAGCGCTTCCACTACGCGTACCGGCGCGCCGCGAGCTCTGCGGCCTCAACGCCGCGGTTGCGCTGCGGCGGCGGCGCACTGTCAAGCGGAGACGCCACGCCGTCCATGAGCGCGCGCACCGACTTCCCCGCCGGCGACGAGGAGGAGGAGGACGACGAGATGTTGTCAAGCGGCGGCGGCAAGGAGGACGATGGGAAGGAGTGGGTGGCGCAGGTGGAGCCCGGCGTCCTCATCACCTTCGTCTCACTGCCGCAAGGTGGCAACGACCTCAAACGCATCCGATTCAGGTCTGTTCTTGCGCCTATTTGAGCTAACATTTGCATTTTTGGTGCATAACTCGGTTCCTTGATTGGAGAAGATCCTATTTGCCGATTTTTTAACAATAGTGATTGAAATTTTGGTTCGTCCTACATATGAACAGAACAAGGCTATTTTAGATTTGGTTAGGAATTTGCAGATAGACGAGACAAAATGTCATGTTTGGGAGCTTCTCTTGAACTTGGTTTTACTGAAGGTGCGAACTTGACACCAAAAAAAAAAAGAATGAAAGGGGGTAGTGTGACACTTTGACCTCTGATAAACAGTCATAAACTCCCAGCAAATCGAATTTCAGGCAGTATTTTTCCTTTTTTGCTGGTCAGTACGTAGAATCACTAGCAATACGTTAAGTAATGCACAACATGATAGTGAAACCTGATCCCGTCTTGGTTAACCTCCATACTTCAATTTCTAAATGTTGCTCATATTTTAGTTTTTGGTTTAAATTGACTTCCCGACTTCCCGTCGTCTAGTTTTCTCTTTTATTCCGTCTACTCTTTTGCGCTAGTTTTGCTCCAAAGCTGCTCCTCTAGTTACTACTAGTGACACTTCGTGGCTTTTAATTTGTTTTCACTACTGAGCTTGAACAAGGCAAGTTTGATATGAGATAGCAATCATCCAAACAGAAAATCAACCATCACTCCGTCACACAATATAAGTCGGGTGCTCATTCCTAGTAAGTATTTTATTTAAGTAATATTTAATAAAATTGGATCCTAGTTGTTCCTATTAAATAGACACAATACTACTATTTCTATTAGAGAAAAATATAATCTACTTTCATTAAATTTTACTTAAATAATGTACCTTCTAGATATATGTGTCGGACTTATATTGTGGGACAGATGGGGTAGATTACAAGCATACCATGCCGTTGGTATGGGAACATAGGGATTCCAATTTGTAAAACTACCATATAAAAATACTACCCCGCCTATCTGCTACACATTTTTTCCTCACTCCTATGTAACTTTATTACCCGTTGCATGTTCACTAAATACTGAATCCCTTGTTATTTTGGATTTTACTATTGGGTAACCATGAAGGCGAACAATCTGGTGCATTGTTAATGGCAAGTACTTTGCAAAATGATACTCCTTTCATTGTCAACTCTATGACAAAGAGTATTATTTAACCCCTCACATGCCGTTGGTATGTTTTAGAGTTGGTAGATTTACAATTTTAAGCCATACATTATAGAGGTTCAAGGATCATGTCAGTTGCCCATCATAGAAGCGTAGAAGCTCCAGTAGTCCAGTGTGTCAAACTGGCTGTGAATTTTGAACTTACCAGTACTATGTGGGGCAAGTCCAGCTTGCACATTTGCACTTTAGGCTATCCATGTCATACATTTGTTGTACTGGAGATGCTGCTTCCTCTCCAGGAAGAGGTAATATTATTATGGGATAGAAACAGGAGAGGCCCACAAGCCACATCTCATCTGGGTAGTCAATAAAGAAGCTAAATGGAAAGAGAGCAATGGAACAGAAAAATGTAAGTTCTGCTCCTCTCTCTTCTTTGGCCATTTGTTATATAGAAATGGTTGGTGTTGGCTTGTCTTATTAATATGTAGCTGGGTCCCTCCACACCGGCTTATCAGGGGAGCCATCCAACCTGGACCTCTGATTGGCAGCATTTTTCCTAATATATGGACCTCTTGTTCTAATGGGGCTAACCTCATAATCAGATCTTACAAACCACTGTTGCAAACTTAATCTGGACACTATAAAAGAAAAAGTGAGCTTGTCAAAGTATGCTCATTATAAATTTGTAGTATTTAGATTGAGTTTATAATGATTGTTTTAAGATTTGTCTAGAAGCATAGTAGTATTCTTAAAATATGATTCTTGTGAGGTGTTCCTTATGGCCAGCTATGTTGTTGGCCCCCACCAGTAGTCTTAGACATATAATACTATTTTATGGATGAAACACAAGCTGGATCTTAAGATGGGTGCGGGTGTTCTTGTTATTAGTTCATTGGTTCTAGATCTAAGGCAAGTAGAGACATTTTAGAATTTGGTAATGTGTGGAACCGTGGATCCATGCTTGGGTTTGGTAACGTTAGTTTGATTGCCAATGATGTCATGGGATGCATTATTTGCTATTCCATTGAGCGTGTCGATCAGTTGATTAATGCACTTTAGATCTACCGAGCTACCTATTGGCATAGCCACTTGTGCTGCACAGTTGATTGCAGATTTCTGTTGCAACTATGTGTTGAATGGGGCATAGGCAGCACAGTAAATGGCTAAGATTGGGCCATCCGAATTGCATGCTCTCTCTCTCCTATGATTCCTTCAGCATGATCAATTATCACAAGAATAGAATAACTTTCAATTCTTGCTTTACAAATTGTTTTCTAAGCTTACATGGAGATTTTAGCCATGTAGGTCTCTCTTTTTAAATGTTGATCCATATTGGGAAATGTATTTAGGTCTCCATCAGTTCTGTATTTACATTGTCAGGTGAAGTTGGTTGGTTGTTAACTGTATCAGTTGAACCTGGGGTGTTGCTGAACTTTTTCTTGACATGGACATGAGCAAATAGGACTCTTAATACCAAGATGTAACTCAAAAAACTATATGTCAGGTATCCATCATGATTTTCTCGAGAGCACAGGCATACACCGTGATTTATGAGGAAAAAAACTGATGATGCATGGGAATATCATCAATTTGGACTGTCAAGTTGTGAAATGAATTCATACCTCTGATTGACCTTTTTGGCATTTGCAACTTTATCTGTGTTCCTTCTTTCTCAAGTCCATATTAGATTTGTGCTTGGTAAAATTAACCTCGGCCTAAGTTTTTCACTGGTAAACTATTGCAAGTCGCTATGTGAATCATTGTTGTATGGTATAGTTTATATATTGTCTTGTCTGAGGATTACACATTTTCCTAGGCTGATCTGGGAAGTATAAGCAACCAAGGCAAACACTGTATTCCATCTACTATATAGCCATATAGGATATCTGCTGCCATGATCCTTGTGTATTTATCATTTTATCTCTTAGCTTCCTATGTGCTGACTTGATTCTCATGCATTCATTAACTCCTCACAGCTGTATGTTAATTGATTATGTATATTACTAAGTTACTCCTTTTATGTGCTTTGTATAATGTAGTGCTTTGCACAAGATACTAACCAAAAAATGTAAACATATACCAACTAAATAGAAAGTGAATTCATACACAAGCAAGGCGACAAAATGTACATTCACATACGAATATGCATGTTTTTCTATGATAAGTTGTTTGCAGCTGTAATTTACCATGCTGTTACTTTTTTTTATTTTGCATGGAATGGTGTATGATAGCCGTGAGATGTTCAACAAATGGCAAGCACAAAGGTGGTGGGCTGAAAATAATGATAAAGTTATGGAACTTTACAATGTCCAGAGGTTTAACCATCAAACTGTTCCTCTCCCTACTACTACAAAATCTGATGAGGTGAGAAGTACCCAGCTTATCATTCTTAATTATTCAATAACTCGAAATATGTTTTGTAGTATGACCTATATTGGGATACGAGTAAGCTACACTAGTGCAGATTAAAATTTTCTACCTTATAAACTAAGAAACATGTGAGTAAAAGATCATAAATCATTATACTAGATGCATAGTACAGCTAAAATAGAGATGAAATAGCCGGTTCAATGAAACGCATGTCTGTGTAGTGGAAGTAATCGATCGTTCTCTAGCCAAATGTCTCCTCTTCTCGATCGTCTCGATTAGCACCCTAGTTGCAGCAGCGCCTCTACCAATATCTACACGTCCAAGGATGGAACATCGTACGTTGGTGTGCTAGCACCAACGCACACGACAGGGGTTATGAGAAGTGGTGGTTAGGGTCGATGGGTGTGTCTCAGGATAGCCCCCGCACCGCACTTTATATAGTTTCCAATCGGATTCTTATCCGATACGATCAGATATTGTATCCAATTTGGAAAGCCTCGAACTAGATCTTTATCCAATACAAGTAGAGATCGTATCCTATTTGGAGACTATTATCCGGACTCTTATCGTTCTGACCCGTTAAGTGTGTGACTCTGTAGATTCATGTATATTTGATCATAGGCTGAAAACTCCCTTTTGATCCACAAGTCAGTAGCAGTTCCTAGCAAGATATAATGACTCCCAAGCGTACATAAAGATTATATCGAATGAACCTATATAGTATTTATGTACTGATCCCTTTACCTCATGATAACAGATCGAACTCAAGGCAAAAAATATACTATCCTATGATAGCTCGATCGTTCACTCGAACTTATAGTGGATTACTCAGTTATGTTTGAGTTCTCAATCACATTTGGCATGACCATACACTTTCTTAATCCAATCACATCGAGAAGTCCAGATATCTCTCTCCCGTTATATAGGAGGGCCAAATTCCATCTTGATTGCTTACATTCCTTCACATATTTCATAGTAAATCCGAAAACTACCTGTATGATTACCCAGTTACAGAGTAGTGTTTACCTGTCTCTAAATAAATTATTACTTATGTAGAAAACTGTGACGATATCAACTCTAAGGATCCTACATGTACTATGTATGAGACGAACTGATGACATATAAAAATATAACAATTCCCACAGTGTCTCATGGTAATCAATCTAACACCATGTTTTCTAATATGTGTTCACATTATTAATTTGATATCTCATATTCATGATTCGTGAAATATGATTATCAATCAATACATATGTTGATTTGTAAATTACAATTGTCTCATATAATGATATAAGATTAGCGATAATTAAGAATAATACCAAAACATGAATAAAGAGTTTCACGAACAAATCATATATTTGTTAATCAATATGAAAGACATTTATTCAAGGAACAAAATAACATATTATTCAAAAAATCATAAATATAGAAGTGATATAATCATCTTCATGATTGTCTTTAGGGCATATCACTAATACCCTGTTCATTGTTCCATGGCATTTGTTTCCTACAGAGCTCGAAGGAGGACAGCCCAGTAACACCACCACTGGATAAGGAGCGACTACCTCGTTCTTTCCACAGACCAATATCAGGAGGCGGAGCGATGGGTTACTCTTCATCAGATTCTCTTGAGCACCATTCAAACAACTACTGTAATGGCCACCACCACGACCATCATCATGGACACCAGTGCTATGATTCAGTGGGGCTGGCATCAACACCGAAGCTGTCAAGTATGAGTGGAGCCAAGACAGAAGCCTCATCAATGGATGCATCAATGAGGACAAGCTCATCTCCTGAAGAGGTCGACAGATCCGGTGAGCTCTCAGTGTCCATCAGCAATGCAAGCGACCAAGAGAGGGAATGGGTAGAGGAAGACGAGCCTGGTGTATATATTACCATTCGGGCTTTGCCTGGTGGCATCAGAGAACTCCGTCGAGTTCGATTCAGGTTTGTCTTCCATCCTGCTTCTACTATAGCTTTCTTTGTAGGTAGTCTTGGAATTTTTGTTGGTGGTCCATAAGGCACTAAATTTGCAAAGTAAAAAAGGATTAACTTTTAGCCATCTGAACTGCCGAGCATGTATTAGGCAGGAAGTAAGAACAACAACCTAATCCTAATAGTTCAAGTTCAGTGAAATGATTTGACTTGCCCATGTTGAGTCCCCATCAAATAATCCAAAAGCAATTCCGTTACTTCGCGTAAGAGCTTTATACTAGCTACATGGTCACGGCAGGGGACTAATTTTTTTTGTTACGTCTCTTCTTCTGCTTGCAGCCGAGAGAGGTTCAGCGAGATGCACGCCAGGCTATGGTGGGAAGAGAACCGAGCGAGGATACACGAACAGTACCTCTGAGAAGAAAACGCACATTGAAACAACACAAAGAACATTTGGCGCTGTTCATCCATGCTGTACATTTGGCGCTGACACTACGCCCTCTCTGGCAACCGTCGAGTTCGATACAAATCGTGTATCAGTGTGTGCATGTGAGGTCAAGGCTTTGATTCTTCTATACTAACCTAGGCTCTGGCTGTGTGGCAATCCACATGTTTTTTTACATGGTTTGGGCTTTAGTTTGGACTTTGGACAGGAGGTTTGTGTTGAGGAACTCAAAAGGGTGTGTTTAGCCCTGAAATACCATCTGTCCCGAACCTGTAGTTTTCAAAAAACAAAGGTTTTCTTCCAAGTTTCATATACTCGGTCTACTCTCCTCTCCAATTCTAACTGGTTGCTCTAAATTAGTACAGTATCATGTCATGGCCTAGTTGTACTCAAGCTCACCAAATGCAAGTTTCTAGATAGGGAGTACAATATTGTACTGGCCATGGGCGAACTTTCTCGAAGAAACCAACCAATGCACAAGTTGCAGAAAAATAGCCGTAAAGTAAGTGTCATGTGACCAGCAGATAATGAAGCAAGTTGGTACTAAGCGGCGAAATAATCAGATGAAATGGCCCTATCGCAGCTCGCAACCACTTCGTGATGTGTTGATAGTTACACGAGTGAACAGAGAGAGAGAGAGAGGAGAAATGGCAAAACAAAGCAGCAAATAGCAATACCGTAGAACAGTTGTTGTAAGTTCTAAATTACTAGTTGGAGATCCGTGTGTTGCAACGGAGTTATAAAAATAATAAGACGAAACTTACTGTCTGGCCAACTTCACACATCAAATATTGAAGAGCAAGTGACAGAGAAAAGGGTGGTCAGAATGCGCGAAGAGATGAAGAAAGTGGAGGGGGTGGGCGGTTGTATCCTAAGAGAGAGAGGAGGAGAGAGACGAATGGTCCAGATTAAATCGGATGGCTGTAGAGAGGGAGAGAAGAACGTACCGTCGATCACCAACTCCTTTTTATATAATAGTAGAGATATTTCTCTCTTTAATGAACAAGTAGAGCTCCTGTCCGTTTCAGAGCTAAACCGTAACAAATCCAAGTTCTTGCAATAGCATCTGCTTTACTCCAGAAAAGTGAGAAAAAGGGACGGGTTTTGTGGATGCACAAGTCCTCGTCGTGCAACACACTGCCTTATGCTAACGAGCTCTCACGATCAAGCGTAGGCAAAGCCAAATGCCTTCGTTCTGGTCAGAAAAATAAAGGGATCTATGTATATAGTATTTAGCACTGGGCTGACATTTCCTGTCGAAATCAAGCTCGGCAGGCGAATCACTTTGTGTAGGCTAATTCTCACTCACAGCGAAGACAAAAAAAAGCAAGGGCTGTGATTCATCCATGGCATGATTATTCTAGTCACTTTCATTTGCCAAGAACCACATATTTTGAGCATTAGCGGTCGAGAAATTTTGATTCAGTACTCTATATATCGAGGCACGGTATGGACTCTGATGATGATGTCCGGAAAGCTACTCTGTGGCTCTTTTTTTTTCTTCATAAGTCAAAAAGATAAACGTCGAAATAGAACAGTATCTTAAGCGGATTCTTCAAACAGTTTCCTGAGCTCAAAATTGTGTACATCATCAATGTTGGCGCTTCCGTCGTTCACTGCCGTGTCAAAAAATACAGATAAAAACATTAGCCGTAGCAAAAAGTTATCAGTCACAGCCCAAAAGAACACCCCTGTTTTCGGAGTTAGGACACAGTAGTAAACATAATTGGCTGACAGTATAAGAGACAGTCAATTGTCCTTGCTTGCATGATGCAAACCTCTAGTGTGACACACAAGAAAAACAAAAGTTCAGCCTAATGTTTGTTGAGAAGTGTTGATGTATAAGTCCGGAGCTTGGAGTTACACAAAATTTCATGTCTTTTACCTACGACTGGGTAAGACATCCATTTTTACTGAAATCCATTAATCAATAATAGTGTTCAAAATTATCAATTTTTTGTCTGAATGAACTTAGTATGAATAATATATCAGAAATAAAGTTAGCAGTGCTACCAATGCTAAGTCCAAAAGTATATAGTGATATTTGGTCTCAAGTGGATGAACCAGTGCGACTTATCCAAAACAGAAAAAAAATGTAGTAAAAGACAAATGCATGATACTCTAGCAAGAGAAACAGAGCAAAGGAAAAGAAGGCTACCGAATTTCAGCCAAAAGCACAGACAATGGATAAACACACGTCTCACTGTCATAGACAAGAGAGGTTAACAATTATTAATACGAGAGACTTACATGTGACTTCTAATCAAAGTTTAAGACATGGGTATAGTGCAGTTAGTTGGAACATCATCAATAGCTAGTATTTATTTATTCCAAGAAAAGACTCTTAAGCCTCCCTAAATTTTACCCCACTTCAATGACAAACGGCATACAAGATTGAGAGGAAAAACTGACAAAACTGAAACTCTTCCATGTTTCCAGGACCGTACCATATTTCATGTTACTGAAGCAGTGCACTACTGTGTTACTGTGTATAAGAACACCTGTACAATCCATATATGCCTTGTACCTACAGTTTATGACCATGTGTGGAATGGAGATCACTTGGAAGTGCAACAGCATCACATCAGTGTAAGCTACAGTGTAATATCCAGCCTCTATTTCCATCGACATATTCAGATTCCCGATGTGGCATTTGGTTCACGATCAGAATCAGAATCAGAAGAGACGAACAGGAATGACAAGAAACCTGTTTGCTCCATGCTGGAGTGGAATGGAATCGGTATCTGTTTGCCATGTTTGGTTTCAAGCAGTGCAGCAATAGCCCATACCACCCGAATTTTTTCTATTTTAGCTCTTTTTTTGAAAAATATTCACATTTAGACCCCTGGTAGTTTTAATTCCGTTTTTGGACCCAGGGGGTCGGCGCCGTGACCCACGGCGCCGAGGTAACACATCTCGGCGCCGTGGTCCACGGCGCCGAGGTCCCAGGCCCGCACCAGGCTGGCGGCCTGCGTGGCGCCGACGTGGCAAGCATCTCGGCGCCACTAGTCACGGCGCCGAGCTTGGCGCCGAGCTCTGGCTTACATCTTGGCGCCGAGCGCCAAGCTCGTTCATTCCCGCCGCCATCGCATCCCGCGCGTACCCGCCGCCCGACTCCCGCCGCCCGCCTCCCGGCCCCGCCGCCTCCGCCGCCGCGCCCCGCCCCACCGCCTCCCCGGGCCCCGCCGCCTCCACGCCCGCCGCCGCCTCCCCGGCCACCATCGGCTCTTCCTCCGGTAAGCCTCCAGCTCCCGATTCTCCTCAGCTCCATCAACAAAAACCAATAGTTGACACTGATTTCAAGAATTCTTCCTCCAGCCGAATCAACAAAAACCAATAGTTGTCACTGATTTCCTTGCACTATGTTAGGTTGGTAATCTTAGAGACCAATTCTCATAATGTTCTTCATCAGATCAAATCTGAAAATGAGGATGATGTTACATATTATTCTTGAGTAATTTTTGGCCTTTTACTTGTTGTAACGAAGTACAAATTAATATAGAACATGTGCTAATTAATGTATTTTTGGGTCTCTTCCATGCTTTCCTTGAAACATGGCCTTTCGGTTCGCTGAATCGACATATTGTACTTGTTATGCATGCCATAGGATCATAGCAATATTTAGTGCCGGCCATCTTTTGGCAAATGGAGGCAGTACTAGTACAGTAGGTTCCAACTTCCCAGGACCAAGAAAGCTCGACATGCAGTTGGCTTTCATGAAATTAAGTGTGATAGATTGCAATCTATAATTGGTTTGGCTTGTTTAAGGACAAGCAATAGTAGTACTAATGATAATAAACCACTGAGTATGTATTTACAATAATGCCTCCATCAATCAGTTTCATTGAAAGATATTCATATGCTTTGAAGATATTCATTTGCTGATGCTTGTTATGAGCTCATACTTATTGATTGTATGCAGGAGGGAAGGAATTACTGTGTGACGATACCTTCTTGGATTGCTCGCTTTGTCCACTACCATCGTCGGACAGGTAATATTGACTATGCAATTCCGTTAGTTAATTAGCATCAATTATAGTGTTGTAGTTAGTTAATTTAGGTACTTAGGTAGTCAGCCAGTTAGTTAGGTAGCATTTAGTTAGTGAGTAGGTACTTATTAGTTACTATCTAGTATCCAATTTCGATTAAGAGTATTAAGTTTGGTTTTCTGTATGAACTAGATGGACAACCTAGTCACCCTATATCATGGAGGCAGTGTGACAAGTGATGATTATGGAAATGTTCGATTTGTTGAAATGCAAAGGGTGCCTCTGATATTCGATGATCGGCCGTCGTTTAGTGAGTTGGTTGCTAGGGCCGGGAGGAGCTACATTGTCATGCAAGCGAGGAGAGCATCACGATTGAGGGTTACTTCACTTCGGTTCGAAAGACACAATTCTAAAGCGGTTGATCTTAATTGGTTGTGAGGATCGATGGAACAAATATGTCAAATTGGTTATGAGGAATGAGTTCCAATGTTTGGACCTTGTTGTGCGGAAGGTGTCCATTGATCCCACCTCATGGTTATTCACGAACTAGGTGATCGGACACCCTTTGACCCTCCGTTCTGGACCTTGCGGTGGATGTGGAAGAAGTGCCCGAGGTGCCGATGCTTTATCCGCCGAACGAGGTTCGATTTCTCAACCGATTCGAGTTGAATGTCGGATCGATGATGTCGTGGCGGCCTCGGGATCATCCCGATAAGTGTCGAGCAACAATTTAGCCTTTTCCGTCATTCCATTCTTTTGTCTCGATCCCATCGTTTTCGTGCTTATGATGCAGGAGACATTCCTGATAATGTGGGTGTTCCTCCCGTTGCTCCATCTGGCAACATTGAAGAAGTCTGTAGGGACTCCAACAGTGTGGATGTTCAAATTGTGGATGATCTGGAGCCTTACGAGATCGCAAGGGCCGTTGATTCTGATGATGACCGCCCTTTTGGAGAGCGACGAAAGTGACATTGAGTGATCAGCGTTATTATTGCCTGGCGGGATCCATCAGTTTATGAATTCAGCGATCTTAGGCATTCTCATGAGGCTTATGCAGAAGGAAGGGATGACGAGTTGCTAGATGCTCCTGAGGCCGGGTCAAGCATGACAATTAAGAAGGGCATGGTGTTTGAGGACTTGTCTGCATTGAAAAGGTGGCTGCAGGAGTATTCAGTGATTCGTAAAAGGCCATTCAAGGTGATGCATTCTTATGTGGAGCGGAGGTACACAGTTGTGTGCAAGAAGGAAACATGTGAATGGAGAGTTTGTGCTAGGAAACAGAAGGACACGGGAAAATTCAAGATCACAAGAATCGTTGGCCCACACACTTGTGCCGAAGCAGAGCTCAAACAGAAGCATCGGCAGTTGACTTCTACCATTATTGCCAAATCATTGTGGCACATAGTAAAGGGAGAACCCAATATGAAGGTGAAGACACTTGCTGGGATTGTTAAGGAGAAATTTGGATACGAGATAAGGTATGGAAAAGCATGGAGGGCAAAGCAACGCATCTGGAAGATGATATATGGGGACTTGGAAGATGGGTACTTGCAGTTGCCATCACTCTTCAATGCAATCAAAGCGGTTAATCCAGGCATGCATTATGAGTACGTCCCGAAACCGAACGAATGGACTCAAGATGGGATGCAGATATTCTTCCGTGCTTTCTGGTGCTTTGCTCAGTCCATCGAGGCCTTTCGACATTGTCGTCCCGTCTTGCTTTGGTTGAGAGGGAGAACAAAGACAGCTGGGGATGGTTCTTGCGGTTCGTTCGGAGGCACGTGGTCAGTCCTGATAGGGAGGTTGGTGTCATATCTGATAGACACCATCTGATAGACACCAGGGCATACAATCTACCGAGCCTATGATCCAAAGCCCAGGCAATCACATCCACAGCTTACGAGTGGCGAGGTCAACAATGGTTCTAATAACTCTGGATTCTTCTTCAGCAACGATAAAAGTCGCCTTGATTTACAAAAAGCAAATAAAAAAAGAGGGAAAAAGGAATTAAGAGAACGCCAACTGAGTAAAGTTCTATAATTTCAATGTTGCTTTCCTTACAAACAAAACTCTTACTTGCATAGTCGCCACTCAAGAAGTTGTCGATCGGTGCCGCAGTGCCAGTTACTCGGCGCCGTGTATCCTGGCGCCGAGCTCGGCGCCGTGATTAGTGGCGCCGAGATGCTTGCCACGTCGGCGCCACGCAGGCCGCCAGCCTGGTGCGGGCCTGGGACCTCGGCGTCGTGGACCACGGCGCCGAGACGTGTTACCTCGGCGTCGTGGGTCACGGCGCCGACCCCCTGGGTTCAAAAACGGAATTTAAACTACCAGAGGTCTAAATGTGAAAATTTTTCAAAAAAAGGGCTAAAATAGAAAAAATTCAGCTCATACCACTATACCAGAATCAACTGCAGCTCCTCTTAAGAAAAAGTAGTTTGGCTGTCATACATTGTACATATATAATAGCAACTATGTCGTTAAACATCTTTATTACCATTCAAGAGCAGAGTAACGTGTTCTCAAATCAATTAACACCATTAAATATCCTTCAGAAACTTGCTAATGCTATATTAAGATGGAACAGAACAGACAACATCGTTAGTGGCTTCAGCAGTCTCTTCATATTTTCTAAATCATCTGGCTTGTTATAATACATTGAGCGTGATTTTACTACACGTAGTAAACTTTGAGTGTAAAATACTTTGGTCTGAAGTCTCAGAACCTAAAAGATATGATTTAAAAGCATAAACAGAGTGTATTGCATTGATTTGGAAGGCTTTGATTAGAGGAGCAAACAAAGACTATCTACAAACACTTGATCACCATTCTCTTTTGCAACACATAAAAGATCAGATAAGCGTTGGAAAGGAACGAAACAAACAAGCAAAGGCACCTAATTTCCATTATCTATACTTGTCATCAAATGTCAGGCAAGGCCGCTCTCCTGCCCCCTCGCCGAGAGCCGCTTGAGGAACTCGTAAGTGGTGATCATGGTGGTGGCGGACAGGGACATGGACGCCCACCTCGGGCCGAGCCCCCTGTAACACGCGCCCCACCCGCCCTCCTTGATCAGCCTCCGCACCGTCCTCCCCACGGTGATCGGCTCGCCATCGCCGTCCATGACCTGCATCCTGGTCTTGATGGTGTCCAGCGGCATGGTCACAAGCGCCGTGGCGCCACCGGCCATCGCAGCACTCGCTCCCTGCACCACCATGACAGTCTTGCAATCCGGCTGCAACGAGGCGTCCCCATCGCCGTCATCGATTTCTTGAACACCAACACCATACTGGCACAGGTAGCAGCCGATTCCGCTCCAGATTATCTTCTGCGACAGTGAGTAGGTCGCCCACCATACGGCATTGGAGGGGGCGTAGGTCAGGATGGACATGCCGAAGCCGCAGTACAGGCCGCGGAGGCCGTCGGAGGCCACGATCTTGCGGAAGGCGTCGAGGCCGCCGCGGTAGCGGGATGCGGGGCAGGGGTTGCCCTGCACCATGAGACGCTGGCTGATGACGTCGACGGGGGTCCAAACGACCTGCGCGGAGACGGCGGCGGCGAGGCCCGCAGCGGCGCCCGCGGCCGCGGACGCGGCGGGCTCGGTCGCGCCGAGGGCGAGCGCGGCCGGGCCGACGGCGGAGCGCGTGGCCTCGAGCGCGCCCATGTAGAGCGCGCGCGCAGGGACGGTGCCAGCGAGGGAGGTGGCGAAGCCGCGGTAGAAGGCGAGGGGCCCCTCCCGCCGCAGGATGGCGGTGGCCGCGGCGGCGGCGGAGGGCGGGAGCCCCGCTGCCGCGTGCGCCGGGGGCGGAGGCGGCGCGACCTGGAGACGCGTCTTGAGGACGACAGCCGGGTAGAGCGCGGCCGAGACGGCGGAGAAGAGCCCGGCGCCGAGGACGAAGAAGCGCGACTTGTCGAGCCGGTCCCAGTCGATGTCCGCCGGGAGCTGCAGCTCCTGGGAGCCATCCGCTTTCTCCGCCGCCGCGTCCGGCGGCGGCGGAGGCGCCTGCCGGCGATCTATGGCCTCTCCTCCATGCCGGCTCGCCGGAGGGAGCAGTACGTGTCGAGGAGGCTTCCTTGCACGCGTATCACACGGGCACTAGGGAAACGCACGCGCCTCTGAGCAGTGGAACCGTCCCCTCGGCAGCCGGTGGCGGCGGCTAGGGTTCTCGGGTGGGGGAGGCGAAGTGTGAAATAATTAAAAGCCGGGAAGGGAGGAAGCGAAGCGGTGGGAAGACGGAAGCGAAGCGAAGGGTGTGGAATGGCGTCCGGCGTGGCGCTCTCTGATTAGTGGTCTGGGCCTGGTACTCCGTACTGGAGCCCTGGACTTCAGAACAGGCTACTCTAGTAGCCTAGCGTGCTGTCTATGCTGTGCTAAGATTCGTGCTCCGACGTGATGGGCAGAGCGGTTGGGCCTCTCGGCTGGCCTGGTCCACTGGCATGTGAAACGTCCGTGTCTCAATCGGGGATTAATACGTTAGAGATCTAAGGAGTACTGTGTAGAGATGGCAACGGGTATAAACCCACTGGGTTTTGCTATCCCAAACCGCGCCCATGAAAGTTGGACGTGCTCGCTAAAAACCCATACCGTGACGGGTGCAAATTTTGCCCGACCCATGCCCATCTGGGTTAACGGTACCCATGGGTCGCCGTCGGTCGGTAATGCAAGTCGCAACAATGGTTAATGGAGAGAGGAAGAAGTTCACCGCCATCTTCGTTGGAGCTAGAGGGCGGCGCCATGGCCAAGGGCCTCTTCTTTGTGATGTGCGTTGGGCGCGCGCGTGGGCGCGGGTCGGCCGGAAGCGGCGGCGACGTGAGGCGTGCGGGAGAGCAGCGTGCGGCGAGTGGCGGGAGGCTGCGGTAGGGAGGCGGCGTGGAGCTGCCGGAGACCGAGCGCGGAGCGCCAGATGCGCCGCCCGCTGCGGCGGCTGTTGAATCGAGTGGGGCGAGGAGGAGTGAGTAGTGGCCGTGGCGAGTGCTAGCTAGGGTTAGCCGTATGGGTAATGGGGCATTGCGCATTGGATTTGGGGCTTGGGGCTAAATGGCTAATGGGCTAGGTGGTTTGCTGGGAGGTGGGAGCACAGGTTTATAACTCCTATGAATCGGGTTTATATTACCCATGGGTTTACGGGTTTGGGTACTATAGGGCGTGCCGAACCCGCAGACCGATGGGTTGGGCTTTTTGCCCGTTAAGAGACCCATGGGTTAGGAAATTGACTCAGACCCATGCCCTAATAGAGTAAAAACCCACCGGGTATCGGGTTTCGGGTACCCATTGCCATCTCTAGTACTGTGTGATCCACTTGGTACTCCAAGCATTTGCATCTCTTTTCTCCATGGAACGGAAAAAAAACGCTCATGTCTGACTTCCTCGTACACAGTAGCGGACCCAAGATTTATAGGATAGATGTTCGGATTTCAAAGCTAAGATACTCGAATACGTCGATACCTGTAGGGCCCCAGATATTACAATCCGGATTCCTCTGTGATTTACTGCACTATTCCCTGGATCAGTAGATAGTGCTCACAGTTACAGAAATGAATATCAAAATACATATCATACGAGGCGTAAATATAATAGCAGACTTACTCATGGGCGATTAGGCGAAATCATGAAATTGCAGCGGCGGAAGAACGAAGCACGCAAGTGGGACCTTGAGACATGCCCACAGCGACCAAGCGGAGGTTCGCGACCTAGCCCTTGACATCTTCATCTTCTTTGCCGCTTGTCCAATCTTGTTCTTGAGGCGAAGTGATTTGATTCTGAATCTGAATTTTTGTCGCAAAAGCGAGCGTGAGCACTCCGACCCCGTGCTCAGCGAGCCAACACACAGAATGCAATATTTAACATGTTTGGCTAGTCAAAGGAGAGGCTAGGGTTATTTTATTTTGCAAGGAGTGCTTTTGAATACAATTAACTAAAAAGCCCTATGACTTAGCAATTTTGGAACAAATCTTAATGTACAAGGAAATGCATTAGTAATATCGATCGATTCCATCCACCATTACATGGCATCTGTACCATATAGCAATTTCTTGACGTTATAGCCGCTTAACTTACCCTGGGACGACACCCAGACAATTCCAAATCGAGCGATCCTTCGCCCTTCCACTTTTCCATTCGGTTTTCAAACATTTTGTAAGCAGAACTATATCGATTAAGTTCCCATATCGCCCATGACCGTAGGCACGGCTATTCGAATAGTTTTGACTCTGCGAGTTTGTACACTTTCACCACAAGAGACAATCAACTCGTTGCCCCACGATTCCTTAGGCGTGTGGTCGAAAGCGATTCATCACGGTGACTTTTCAAAGTATCTAGTCCTTTCTCCCATCTCACCTTATGGGTAACCTCCCATTTGCGATGGGCCCCATCTGTTGCAGGATGTTTCTCACTACTACTAGCGCACGGGCTTCCTCCCCTCTGCGCTAGCACGACCGAGAAACTTCACCCCTCACTGGTGTCCCTTCAGCCCCCTTGCCATAGCATAACCCCATCAATCCACTACCGGTGAGATGAGTCCGGATTTCGATAAGTTTACTTAGCCAAATTGTATTTCTGAGACTTGTGGTTGTCTTGTTTTACAGGTTGACATGACAAGATTCAGTCCTTAGTATTATCGGCGGTTCTACCACACTCCACAATTTTGTGCATTCCTTCGCACCACATACCACCCCCAAACCATCCGCTCGGATATTAAAGCAAATTGAGAGTTTTTGGGAATATAAAATAACCATATCCAACATACACAAGTCATTATCACCATGACTGCCCAACCAACTTTTCTCATGATTAAAAAGTGATGCTTGGGCGCTCTCGCGCCCATGAGTACCTAAACAATACTACGCATGGCATACAATTACGGGCTTATTTTCGAAAGGGTATTACTATAATTTTTGCTAGGGCGACAAGGTTCTCGACTTCAAATATTCCAACGGAGGGGTAATATTAATTCAAGGCACATAATGGAAGATAACTAGAGTCTAAAATTAACATGTATTTGCATATAAATAACCGCATGCAATTTGATAATTTAAAGCAAAGTAATTTGCAGAAATGTAGGTTCAACATGATCAAAGTATTGACTACTTTGGCGCGGTTTACATGGTCTTGAGCTCACACAATGCTTTCTTGAGCTTGATCTCTATCTTCACTTTGAGCTTGACCTCGCTTGATCCATTGGATCTTGGGACTCGATATCTAATTACGTTCTAAATAATGAATACAAATAAAGGCAAATAACTCAAAAGATCCAAATAAATCCGAATAATTGAAATGGCGATTTACTTTAATTTATACATTTATTACAATTTGAGAATAGAAGGGTGATTCGGTTTAGTGTGTTGCAAACACGGTGATAGCTGGATTTGAGTGAGAGAACCGATTATCGAATAGCTTTACCGTGAGGGAAAATTTTAGGATAATAAGAGATCAAAAGTGAGGACGTATCTACAGAATTATTTGCTTTGGAAAAGAAATGGCCAAATATAGCCGATTGGAGAAAGGCAAGGTGTGATCTTTTTATTACTAACTTCTTTTATTATTTTCGTATTTATCAAGGAAGTTCCATGAGCTAGGTTAGACCTATGTATCGATGTACGAGTCTGACTGGGTATGTATTTCTTGTAACTTAGGTTATGGTAAAGGCAAACTAGACTGATGGATGAGATCTGTACTTATTCTATAAATCTTTTAGTCAAAAGTATTATAATTCTTGGTTATCGTTATTAAGTTTTAGAGTAATCTCTATGTCCGTGAGATTATTTTGATCCTTGATGACCTAGGGCTACTATATTAAAATATGTCACTGAGGTTTGTTTAATGGTGACATGATAAACATTAGGCATATATGTTTACATGCTAATTAGGGCCATCTTTATCAAATATGGACATTTATCCAAGGTCACTTCTCCTCATTAATGCCTTAATAAATAATTAGATTTACCATATAAATACTAAAGTTACACTAATTATTTATCATGACAACTAATCCGCATTTAAATCATACATAAACTCTCTAAAGCCTTATTTGAATTTTATTGGCTCCCACAGATTATTCTAAATTTTTCCTAAGTCTTTCCTTTAATTTAAGATTAGATTTAGAATGGATATTATTTTGTCGAGCGTTAATCTTCAGAGCATAGGTTATATATATAGAGATGTATATAATTTTTAGTTTAGCAATTAAACATTAGAGTCCGGTTTCATAGCATTTTATGGCTCAACATTTTATGTATCCTCAGGTATTACTAGGCTTAGTTTAATTTGAATTAGGATCTATTTATACGGGTCGTTGCTTGCTATACTCAATCATGCTTAACATTATTATTTACTAAATTTAACGTTGAGGTTTAATTGGTGGCACCATTATCATTTTGTCTATACCTTGGTTATTATTATTAGACCTAGCTTTATTTATTTATCTAGCAAGGCTTGTTTTTATAATGTTATATTTCAGTATTTGCTATTTAGCAAAATCTAACACTAAAATTTATTTATCGACGGCACGCTAGTGATAACTACTATTTACGTAACTACTTTAGGTAGCTTGCTTTTAATCACCCGATGACCAAAGGGGCTACTTTATTATAATTGCCACATATATATTTTTCTAATATGGCATCTCTACTTAAGGACAAGGTGGTTATCATTTTATGTACCTTTAGTTGTTGGGTAGTGCAGATCAAGTATTAAAGGAAAAGATTATATATGTCTGTATTTAAGTGATAGCCTGGCTTGCTATTTAATTAAATTTACCATTGGTATTTATTTGATGATGGCATTGATGATGGCATGATGAACATTAGGGCATATATCATAACTAAGGTTAATCTTTATTAAGGTTGAATATTTAATCAAGCCGCTCTTTCTATATTAATACCTTTAATTAATAATTAGATTTAATATAGACAATAAACGCTCATTACCTTTTCATATGTGGTATTTAACTAAATATTAAATCCTAAATAACCTTATTCACATCCTAATGTAATTTATTGGCTTTCATGGATTAATCCTAGATTTAAAATCTCTAATAATCTTATTTACCTTCTAATTAAATTTTATCAGCTTCTCTACATTATTCCTGAATTTTCACTGATTTTTATTAATTAAGATGAGCTAAAAGTAACAAACTAAAAATGTGGGAAAGAGTGCTACCAAGCGGAATCGAACTCAAGACCTCACAAGATCTTGTGTGTTAGGCGTGCTCTGTTAGCCAAGTGGGCGTCGGCTGGGTTGATGGAACTGCGCACACATTAGGAAGAGGTAAGTGTTGGGAGCTAACCAAAAGCAGCAGCGTGGCTCGGCTCGGCCATGGCCAACGGTGGCGCCGGCGAGGAACGGTCGGAGAGTTGGTGGCGACGGCCAAAATGGATGCCCGACGAGGAAGGGAACCCCTTGGAGGTGGCGGCTCCGGCCAAGATGCTCTGTGGCGGGCCGGCGGCGGTGTTAGGCGGCCGGCGGTGAAGGAGAAAAGAGGCGGCGGCGGCGTGGTGGGGGAGAGGAGAATTTGACTGGCGCATGAGCAGTAGGGGGTTGGGAGGAACCTACCCATGGCGACAGCTCGGTGAGAGAGGTCCCGAGGCGAGCCGGCGGCGAGCGCGGGCGGTGGCGCGGGGGAGGCGCCCCTGGCCGGGGAGTTGGGGCGACGAAGAGCTTCGGCCGGGAGCGGGGGCGAGTCCGGTGTGCTGAGGTGGTGCTCCTGCCACGCCGAATAGGCCCGGCATTGACCATGGAAGAGGCGGCGGTGAGGATGGCGGTGGTGGCCGGGATTGGGGAAGAAGAACCATACGGCGAGCTCGGCACGAAGTTTCTTCAATTAACTTTGAAGGGAGGTAGAGGGGAGTGGCGCACACCGTGGCGTGCTCAATTTGGGAAATCGCCGTCGCGGTGGTCGGGGTGTTACTGGCGCGCGCGCGCATGGGCGGGAGAAGGAGAGAGAGAGGGGAAGTGGCGCGCGGAGCTACTTATACCACGGGCGGCTATGAAAGCGGTGGGCGCGCGGTGGAAGCCAGGGCGGCGAGAAAAGCGGTGGCGGCGCGCGCATGGAGGCCACGCGGTGGAAGAAAGCCGGCGCTCGCGAAGGGCGGAAGAGAGAGGTTCGGTCGTGGCGCGTGCTCCACCGAGGCGGCGGCGCGTGACGCAGCGGGGGCGCGACGGGGCTCGAGCGATGGCGGCCGGCGAGCACGCAGCGCGAGAGGAGGTGCGGCGCACGACGAGGAGCGGTTGGCGCCGAGGCGAGGTGACGCGAGAGAGAAGAAAGAAAGAAAGGAGGCGGAGGAGGAAGAAAGAAAAGAAGGGGTGCGCGAGAGCGGGCCCAGTGAGCGAGAGGAAGGAGGAGCATGCCCGTCGGTCGGCGAGAAAAAAAAATTAAGAAAGAGAGGGAAAAGGATGGCCCCACATGTAATAGAGAGAGGGTAGGGAAAAGGATGAAAATAGAAAAGGAATGCTCAAGCCAAGTTTTAAAATTTTGATTATTTAAATGTGAGTTCTGCTAAATTTTTAAATGCAAAATCTTTGGTTCAATATCCAGATACAAAAATCTAATATTCCTTTTGGTTGCGTTTTATTGACTTAACTTTTGAACTCAAGATTTTTAGTATTTTGATTCTTAGAATTTTTCAACTTCAAAATAATATTTCGTATCTTTTATTACCACAATTTCTATTTGTACTTGGGATTTATTTCCAGTTATTTGTTTTGCTCAGCGCAAAACTCAGTAACACCCAATAAGATGTTTAACCAAAATTCAAATACCATTAAGATGCAAATAAAAATTTGTGTTTGCTCAAAATTTCAAACATCCCAAAATTTAGGATGTTACAATACCGCAGTGCACCGTCCCCCTCCCCCAAATACTGATACAATGATACGTGTATGTAGATATAATAAAAATATATAGATTACAGAAATTAATGATTTCTTATGAGGACATAGGCGATATAATGCGAGCATAATTATATGAATTAAACAACAAATTATAGAGATAAATGAGAGTTGTATATCTTGTTGATCTTACCGTTTTTTGCTATTTCTCCATCAGCAAGAACTGTCATCTAAGAGAAATTGTATGTTCTTTCCATGGAGAAAAACATACCAAGAAAGAAAATAAATGGAGGGGTGGAGCACACCTAAATCTGAAGAGAGAATGATGGCAATAAGTTAGAGGTGCTACTCAATTTCCAATGCCACGCTCTCTCCCAGCTACCGCGCTGCTCCCTTCTTGTCGCCCGCTCCCTACCTCCGTATTCGTTGTGCCATTGCCCGCTTGCCCGTGACAGCTCTCTACTCACCCACACTACCACACGCTCAACTTGCACCACGCGCCACCTCACGCATAATTGTCGTCACATCATGGCACCATGTCCACGTCCGCTGGTCGTCACTCGCCTTTAACCTGCACCTCTGCCTGCTCGCCACTCGAAAGCCGAACCCGCCTCCCACATAGACAACCATAAGATAAGAAATGGAACAAATGTTAGGATTTTATTTAAATCTTTACCTCTTTGGGCGTGAGGAGGGGTGAGGTGGAAAGAAAAATGAGTCTAATGTATTACATGGGCTGCGCGCGAGATACGGGGAGTGTGGGCTATAAAAATATAGTTTTAACACAACTAATAGTATATATATATCTAATATACTTATTATATATATATTATTTTATAAATTTTTTTGGGTATTCGGCAGAACACCCTTGCACCATTGCAGATCCGCCCATGCTCGTACATATGCCTTGAGCTGGTGATGAATTGATGGGTGTCCAGTCTAAATTCAAGAAATACTAGCCACATAAGCGCGGTGCACGCCGCGCTAGCTACCGTGTGGACGAAAGTAAAAGAGACGATAATTCGCAGGGAGCTTCATAAAAAAACCAGGGACAAATGCGTGATTTCGGAAAAATCAAAGGGTTTTTTTGTAAAAAAGCGAGGACTTGTAAGGGCATGTACGTAAGGAAATAAGAACCTATACGTAATTTTGGAAACCCGCGGGGCACCATCTAAAAAAAATTTTTTAAGAAAAAACTTGCAGGGACCTATTCACGAGGAAAAAGGACCTTTACGTAATTTTCAAAAAATCTGAGGAAAGTGGCTCGGCCGGCCGTACGCAAATTCCGCTGGACACGCGCCGGCCGGCCGAGCGAGCAGGGCGACGTGGATAGCGCGCCTGGGCCGGAATCCTTCCGGCTATAATACGGTGACGATTCAGGATCCAAAACAACACAGCTCTGGTGGGTTTCGCCTCCGTCGTCACCATGAGAAGGTTCCCACCGTCGCCGCTACCAATTAAGTGGCGCTTCCAACAGCTTACGATTTAAGTTTATAGCTGTGATTTTTAGTTTATAGTTGAAATTACACTTTAACAACTATTAGCTTGTCTAAAAAATTGAAAACAATTATATCATCACAAATAATATAAAGGAACAACAGGAAAAAGAAAAGACAAAAAAAACAAAAAACCCAAAAGTCAAAATAAGCTGGAATTAAAACTCACGTGTTTCAAGTAGTTTTTTGTTTAAATAAATCAAAAGTCAAAATAAATCAGAAACTAAAACCATTCTTAACGGGGCCTAAGCTGAGCTGTCGTTGTGGCTGCTGCCGTGGAACCGGTTTCACCGTCATCGCTGCCCCAAAAAATGAGCTGTTGCTGTGTCCGATCAATAAACTTCGATCCCTGCTAGCATTGGAGGTGATGCCTTCACTGAAATGCCACCACCAAAGAAGCCTCAGAGTTTACAAAAAACGGATTAAGAAAAGAAAATCTAAAAGAAACTCCATTTTACAACTCTAAGCATGGCCTAAACGTGTTTTTCAACTTATAACTTCATAACCATCTAAAATACAATCATGAGCTATCAAAATCATCTAAAACACAAACTTCTACCCATTCCAAAGATGATTTTGCTCCGACATGGCGTTCACGTCGACCTAAGTTTGCTAACATGACATCCTAGTCAACAAATAAATATAAAAATATGGTAGGGCCCCTGTCAGCACCTGTCTTCCGCCTCTCCACGTCCTCTTCTTCGTCCTCATTTCCCCCTTTATCTCCTCCACGGCTTCATAGGTGGGGGCTTGAAGTTGCTGATGATGGCATGGAGTGTCAGGAACTTCGATCAATCAACACACTTGAGCTCACACATGAACACACACGAAGTTGAAACACAGAGTAAAAACATGAGTTTTTGAGCAAGAACACGAGTTTTTGTGTTGCTGAAAAACTAGGTAGCTTGTTTGTTGTATTAGCTTGCTATTTAAAGGAAATCCTAGCCTAACTTTGATGGTTAAGTTACCCTTATTATGCGCCACCACCTACACGTCCCACGGATACAGGCCATGTCGCACATGATTCTAACAAAATGGAAGACATGCTCTCGCGTGGACTGAGCACGCGTTGAGTATTTACCACTGTGGCAGCAACTCTACGACCACAATTGTTACGACTGCTACAGTGATCCTACGATCATGACCTCTACGACTGCTACAGTGATTCTATGACCATGACCTCTACGACTGCTACAATGACACTTCGATCACGGCCGCTACGATTACGACCACATAGACACACGCGACCGGAGAGAAACTTGGTTGCGCTCAGACTCTAAACCATTATGATGAACGTGCTAGATTAATATTCAACATGGAGAAGTTGATGGACACGGTTATTTTGACAAACGGGGTTAGTGGTAATCCGCCGACGACATATCGAATCTAGAGAAGAGGACCTCATCAGTGGTGTCCCGGCGAAATCGGGATGTGGTAGAGCATTAGCGAGTTAGGAGGTTATGGTGATCGTCTTAGTTCGTGCGGAGGTGCTGAGATTTGGTCTGGCGATGGTGTATGTGGCAGTGAGGCAACTGACACCTAGGAGGGCTCGCAGCTGCGGCTTGATGTCACTAAAAAATCAATCCAATTTAGCTACAATTGCTTGCTAGTTTCCAATCAAACACAAGTACACCATGACCTCTGTTTCTTTCTCGTCGTTGTTCCTTCTTTTGTTCTTCCAAGCTTCAAATCGATGGCTTCCATGGTGCTACTATTGTCGAATAGAAGAGAATCTTTAAGGCAGCGTGGACAGCAGCACTTGCGGTTGCCTAAGAACTACTGTCGTGTAGCCGCCTCCTACGGTCGCGACCATGCACATCGGTGCCGCCACGAGCACGATGGACAAGAAGAGAACCTTTAGGATGGACACGGCCGTGACATTCATGGGGCAACGACAGAGGGGAGAGAAATTTGGGTTCTTGATGCATGGGCAAGGACCAACTGGGCCATGGCAGAATCAGGGAGAGAGATGGGAGACGCAGACCAAAGATAAAGGCCCTGATCAACTCGGCTTTGGCTTCTGGCTTCTGGCTTATTTTTCACTATTCATAAGTTTCGTCTTTTTCTGAACTTTTGGCTTTTCGTTGAGCTTTTTTGCCGGTTCTTTTTTTCCCGTATTTGTTTGTATTATACGTAATGGGCTAACATATTTTTTTCATTTTTAAAATTTTTTAAATTTAATTATGCTAAATAAGCCTCTGTCACTACTGATGCTTTTTCACCAAATCTGATGTTTTTCACCATAAGCCACGAGCTTTTCAGCCGAACCGATCACCACCAAAGAAGATAGATTAAAAGTCTAACATATGGCCCAACCGATTTTTTTCTAGATTTGCTACATGTACCTCTGAGTGGGATGTGAGCCAGCATTTATGTGTCAAAACCGCTATGCCACGTCAGCACAAAACTGCCTTGGGATTAGGTCAAGGGGTCATGTGACCTGATTTTGATAATTTAAGGTTATGTTTCAAACGGTTTTAAAGTTGATGGTTGAAAAATGAACCTCTAAGTTATAATTTAGAACTGTAAAATAGTTTTTTCCAAAAAAAAAATATTGGGTCCTTATGGGTTAGACCTGTCCAAACCTCAGGCCTGGCCATGCTTGAAAAAGCCCGACCTTGAAATGTCAAGCAGTCAAGCTCGAGCCCGGGCCAACGAGATGCTACACGAGCACACACCCCTCCCATCTGTCGCCACTGTTGCCATTGTCGTAGTGCTCTGGGCAGTGAAAGCGAGGACCAAGAAGGGAGGATGCAGCAGGTGCTTCGGCGGAAGGTAGAGTAGGCCAAGGCGACTGTAGTGAAGAAGATGCAGTGAAGAACAGGAGCGAGGCGGAGGGGAGTGTGAGGAGGCGGCGGCCAGCATAGTTACAATCGTGAGTCGGGAGGACATTGCGATGGGGAACTAGGATGTGGGTGCCCTCCAGATCTAGATCTATGCACACTACACTATTGGTCTACCGTAGACATGCGTGTGTCAGGCTGGGCTAGGCTAGGCTTTTAGGTAGTTTACACTAAGCCCAACCTGGCCCAGCCTAGAAAAATGAGCAATCAACCGGGCAGGCTACCCATGAACATGTTTATTATTGGTACTAGTTACGTACCCGTGAGTTGCAACGGAACTTATTGAATATATAGAGAATCGTGCTATAGAAGAGAGTTGTTCTAATCGGTTGGAAAGTAGAGAATGATAAAAGTTAAGAAAATAAAGCGGTTAAAGGAGAATAGACCTACAATCACCAACTTGTTCTTTTATAATAGTAAAGATATTAGAGTTACCATGGGCTAAGTGTACCAATGATACACTGTAACATCGCCATGAGCATCAATGTTATTTATGGATTAAGCTATAGATGCATTGGGGTCACTAGACCCCAATCCTTGCGTATTACGGATTTTTATGGAACTAACCTTGTCGTTGCTGATTTGCAGTTGCAGGGATGGTAGGGGAACCAGTGTCTTTTGGGCAATTATACCATTGGACACTGGATAGCCCATGGACACGATCCAACTTGGTTTTATCCAAATCAACTAATTTCATCTCGGGCCCTGAATCTAGAGGTGTCCACATCCGACATTTTGTAACTCACTAAGGCCTAAGAAATGATAGCAGGCCCAATTAGTCCATGGACTATCCAATCCACGACAAGAAATCGATGCCACTAAGCAGCATGGATCTGTTCTTTTTAGATAGGACTTATGGTTTTTGGGCTATTTGTGCGAGAGATTATATAGTAACAGAAACTCACGTATGATTTTTGCCGATATAAATGAAGTCAGTAAAACATGTATTACAATTAACTAGTAGACTCTATCTTAAAAAATACTCCATTTTAGTTACTGTAGAAAAGCCGAAAAACAGCTTTTAGAAGCTGAAAAGAATAGGGCCGATCAACCAAGACCAAGGCTTTTCTTTTGAATTTCATTTTTATAATTTTTGTTACAATAACTAGCTTTTAAATAATATATTTTTTAAGAGAGAGTCTACAAGTTAATTGTAGTAGGCACCATATCGACTTCAGCTATACTGATCAAAATTATATACGAGTGTCTCTCTTCTTACTCTCTCTCTCTCTCTCTCGTAAATAATCAAAAGTCAAAAATCAAGCACAGCCTAAAAACACACCTTAACTGAGGCCAACAAAAAGGAGCAGCATGTTTTATTAGATTTATTCATCATATACCCTCCCCTTAGATGGAAATTCAGGATTTATCCTTCCTGACCCACATGTCAGTGACTTATGATGACCCCACATGTCATTGAGATGGGAGGGTAAATCCTGAATTCCCAAAATAAAGGGAGGGTATATGATCAACTTTCCCTGTTTTATTTCCTAACGAGTGACATATCACACCACCATGCACCGATGGCCGGGCAGGGCTGCCCCTTTCCCTAACCCACCACCTATCTGCACAGGAAACGGCACCAGCATTTGTGCGGATCATCCGCCTGGCACATGCCAATGGCGTCCACGACGTGCTTGTACTTCCCCAGGAATTGCGCCACGCAGAGCCGGCTACAATACCGCCACTCGCACGTGCCGTCGCCCGGGATGTCTACGCCGAGGAAGGCGTCGCACGGGTACGGGAGATCGGAGGAGCCCTCGACCGCCGCCTCCACTGCATGATTAGAGCGAAGAGGAGGCAAAAAAGGGGGGAAAATCATCCGAGGAAACGAAAACTAGGAGAAATCAATAGGCTAAAGCAGTGCGTGCGCAGAGAGAAGGCGGACCTGCACACAGTGCGAGGAGGAGAGCACAGAAGAAAGCAAGCGATGCCGCCCTGGTCGCCATGTCGCCGCCGTTGCTTGGAGTTCAACCCTCTCGTGTTTGCAGCGATTATATACACCTGGAAACATAAGGGTTAATTCAGGTATATATTGATTGTTTCCATGCATGTAAATTGGATGAAGGGAAATGTTGATTGTTTCCATGCATGTAAATTGGATGAAGGGAAATACTGATTGTTTCGTATTGAATACAATGATCTTGATTCTTTCCTTTTTTTCATATTGTTTCCAACTAATGTTAAATGATGAAATGGAAAGAAACCAATTCTTTTCAAACGCCAAAGATGACCTCAGCATCCTTGTAGCTTAATTTCTCACCATTTAAGTGGAGCAATTATTTGATAAACTTTTTTCTTTGAAATATACTTATTCCCCCATCATAAATACATGTCGTTTTGGGTTATGCGTATTCAAACTTTTAAAACTTTCACTATAAATATCTTTTTAAATATTTGAATTGGATATATGAAAATCATATATATATATATATACATACATACATATATATATATATATATATATATATATATATATATATATATATATATATATATATATATATATATATATATATATATATATATATATATATATATATATATATATATATATACATATATATATATATATATATATATATATATATATATATATATATATATATATATATATATATATATATATATACTAGTAAAGTGCCGTGCGTTGCAACGAAGTACCAAATAAAAGTGATACATACTATCAAACATGATCTCAAACTGAATAATAAACATCAATTTTATCTTACGTCATCATATATCAAGCAAAATATACATGTTCATACTCGTAAATAAATCAAGCATCATATTAATGCAGCATGATAAAACAAGCATCACATACAACAATATGTACAAAAATAGTAGTAAACAATATTTTTTTGTAGTATACTTAATACATAAATAACTGTCAGACCGTCTTAGAGAATAATAAACCAACTGATAAATAAGACACCATGCAATAAACGTAAACATTAACGAAAATTTTAAAATAAAACTGATGCACCATCCTTTTGGAAACCTTATCTTCATCTCTAGCTTGTCAAGCAAAGAGAAAGCAAGCACACTCTGCAAAATGGAAAACAAATAGTTAAACATCATAAATCAATTGTATATTACATATAAAAGATACGAAAAGATTTAGTGAATTATTTACGTTATTTAATGTCCAAACCAGATTAGACATATAACAAAGTGCAACTCCTCATCACCAAACAAATGCTCCAACACAACATTTTAACTGTAGATGGCCAACCTATTCAACTAATCTTGGCTCACTGGAACTCAAAAAGACCTCAATTCAAAAGTAACGTCTGTAAATTCAATAGTAAACATCTAGACCGACCAAATAATATAAATTGGTAGGTCCAATAAATCCCAAACTAAACTAAACAACCTAAGTGCACACTCCCACACAAAGGAACCGACAGCCATGGAGTTCACCATAATCAGTGTAGAGCGGGCATTATTATTGAAAATTTCTTCATTTGAACAATAGCATCGTGCCACACATGCAAAATGGTAATATCTGATTTAATAGAACAATATAGCAAGCAAACAAGCTGCCACAGGATGCAAAATATTGTTGCTTCCATGCCCGGGCATCATAGCCTTTCATATTCTCTGCTTACATGAAGCTACCAAACCGGTATAAGGTTACCACATTTGTTATGTTTCATTTACTGTCAAAACAATCATTACAATTTACAAGAGAATCATAAATTTGTATCTGAACAGCTTGAGAGCTCCAGCTTTTCATTTGGATCTAGTTTCTCCATGAAGCTAGAGCAGACGATTAGACAACATATGTACAACATAGATAATGCAGCATTTGTATCTATTGCCCTTGATGAGAAGAAATTTACCTGTATATTGCATTCAATTCCAAGCCTATGAAGTGTGGCATTACATATTATCTGAGTCGTTCCAGATGACAACTGCCCCTCATGCTTATTACGAAATTTCAAGAAAAGATGGTAACTCACTGCATATTTCAGTACAGAGTCCCCCAAAAATTCTAAACGCTCCATAGAGAAGTCCTTAGAGCATCTAAGTATCGTAATAGCTTCTAGAATCTGAAGAACTTATTGATTGTTTCATTTCAAGGAAATAATAGGTGTATGTATAGAAGTGACCAAACATATTAACCTAAATTCATCGTGGACCTTCACATACAAAAACAAAGAACTATGTGGGTGTAATATATCACTGATTATGCACCTAGAGACCAAGGAAATCTAATCAGCAAACAACAGATTGTCAGATGAAAACATGCTTTCGGTATGAGCATGAAAGGAAATAGACACCAAAGCTTACCTCACACGCAAGCAGTATTAGGAGTTCTCCGATAGAACATGTGCTCTTGTCAACATTTGTTTGCATACGCTAACAATTTAGAATTATGAACAAAGAAAAAAAAGAAATTGATGCTATGCTGCCACAAGAGTACATCATTATTGTAATTTTTCTTCTCTACACACGTCTTCAATAATCATATGATGTGCAGCTTGCACAGGGGCGGACCTAGGGCTAAAATTGAGTGGGGGCATGCATATGTATTATAGAAATTATGCTAACATGATAACTTCCAAACTTATATACTAAGTGAACTGACCTTTGATGTTTCCGCACAAAATGAGTTTGAGATAGTACAATATCATAAAATAGAGATATATGTCTTCCAAATAATATTATTACCTGTAGAGAAAAAATATAGGTTAGTACAAATGCATATAAATATTGACGAAGATAGATAAACATTTAAAAGAAAATGATAAGGTTTCAGTACCCCCTACATTGGTGTTTGTAGCTGTTGATTTTTTTATCAAAAATTTGTCCATTATATTTACCTACCAAATCAATGAAACGTAACTAGAGTATTAGTAGATTATTAGTACATGAACTAGAGATGAGAGACAGAGGAGGAAAGGAATCGCACAGGCGCACAGCCACAGATGGCAGGCAACGCTAGATGATGGCACCTTGTGATCTGTCATATGCAACCTTAGCCTTCTGCTTCCTCTTCTCCTCCAGGCTCCAGTTCCTGTAAGTTAAACACAACGTGGTTAGCCATGCTACAAAATCAAAATCTATTTGCAGAAAACTCATCACAAAGTAAAGAAAATATCTAGTATGCATTTTAAGCTATGTATGAATCAAATACACATAAATTAAGTTCCCCTATACTGCTATACAATGCATAACAAATAAGACTATTCTCGAGCCAAGTGAATGAGCAGGATGCAGAGATCTTGGCGATTATGATCATCAACTGGGAAATACACATCAAGGTCAGACCCATCAACACTAGTCACTAGCTAACACTTATCTAACATCACAGACCCATTACAAAAGCATATGAAGTAGAAAAATTAAGTGAAGAGTCGAAGAGAAACCTGGGAACTTATGCAAATATTACAGAGATGTAATCACAAAGTAGTTGCTGACATGCCTCCTAGCGCCGCCTCAACACGATGATCCCCAGGTCGTCGCGGCGTCGCCTGCCTTGACTGCTTCCATTCCACGCTGCTTGCCTGCTTCTGCTTGCCTCAACAGCGGAACCAGAACGCTAGGTCGCTGGACACTGGTTCGATCAATTGGCGAGGCAGTCGAGAGGTCGCAGACGGTGCAGTGCTACGCGCCTACGCGTAGCCGAGAAGCGGAGAAGCCGAGAAGGCACTGCTGGCCTGCCGGCTGCCGCACTGGGCCACTGGGGGCCTACTGAGTTGCGGACTGGGGGCCCATGTGGATTAAATCCAGGGGGTATAGGTGATTAACAAAATTGACTGGGGGCCAAGGCCCCCACTAATCATGCTATGAGTCCGCCCCTGAGCTTGCATAAATGTATCGAGTGATAAAGCTTTTGATGATATGTACGCTTCCTACTGTATCTACCACAGTTTTGAGAAACAAAGCATACATATATTTTATTCTCACAACATAACATTCCTGTTGAATCCACATGTATTAGTTTTTCTCTTACAAGGATTATCTGCAAAGTCTAAAAGGAACAACACAGTATGATAGAATTTGGAAACTGAGACATTCCAAAAGGAATCCAAAACTGCATGCACCAAAAAAAGTAAAATAAATATGTTTAGGAATTTTCATATGTGCATACATGGCAACCACATCTACTATATAGCATTATATGAAATTTCAATTCTGCACGTATGGATTTGTCAATAGTAATCTGATTTCTCAAAGACTGGAATAGCTGAATGTTTTTATCAAACAGTGAGATATTCATACTTTGTGCCTTCACAACTTAAATCCAAGGTAAAATTAGATCCTAACAAAGCACTTTATAGGAAAAGAGAATAGAGCAAAAATTGGGAATGGCATGTGGGTTACTAAAATAAATAACTGAAAGATAAAAATGCCCATCTGACAACATATACTATATCTTAAACCACATATCCTTGTATGAGAAAAAACCAACCTTTTCCTCTGTTTAAGTAAAGGCTGCAGAAGCATAGAGAGAAAGCACAATACTTGGTTATAGTCTATCATTCTAATTTAAGGCCATATTCACTGAAAGAAAGAAAGCAATGTAGGCTCGTGTCACTGGACTTATGCAGAAGTATGGCTATCTGGTCTGAATGGTAACTTAATGAATAAGTAAAGTTCTTTATACACAGAATGATTTTTATACATAGAACCTTTTCAGTTATGGGAAATAGGCCATCTTTGCAAGTGAAAGAGCATTTGTTATAACGACCAACAAAAGGCTATGTTGTTTGTTGAGCAGGTAAATTAAAATAAAGTTCATGCATCGCCTAACCTCTGTGAAAGATTGAAGCACAAAGCTCAGTCGTATGTCTGATCCTTGGCAGAAACATGGTAATAATCACAATTTGGTAATCAACGAAAAACCTTTTATGGCTGGCTACAAGTTTTTTAATTAGAAGCACCGAATCATCTAGAGGGAGGATAATCTAAATCTGCAGCCTCAAGGTCCTCCAGAACATCCTCCCATCCTAAAAACAGGGAACAACAAATCCAACTCTAGAAATCGAAAGGAAATCAGGAGTTTGTTATATCAGATAAGCAATGCAATAATACATGTAGGCTTTGCATGTCTCGAAAGCTAATACCGCCCCCCTCAAGTTCTGCTTATATGGCGTACGACAGTAGTAGCAACAAGCAATTAGTGTCTTTGAAAACCTGACATCCAGAAAAACAAAATAACTATATTATTTATGTTTCGTATTGAGAAACAACGTCTAGAAGAATCGAACTAAAAGAAACAAAGAATGTGAAAAGCACATACACAGAAAACTAACCTTGACCGCTGCTGCATATATGCAGAGAAGGGAAAAAGAAGCGCCTACATCACACAGCTGCATGGGTATAAATCAACAAATCAAATGTTCTGCAGTTCTACATTAGCACTCACGAATGTTCTCTATTGCAGGGCACACAATAGCTACAAAATAGCAAATTCTATAAGATAGATACAAAAATACGTCTTCTTGTCTATAGATAGCGGGCACTGCACAGAAATATTTGTACGATGTAGGGAGGGGAAGAAACCCTTACCAAAGGGCATAGGGACGGTGGTGCGTTGGTCAGGGCGAGGGCAGTGGCGCCCGGGTGGGGAGGAGCTTGGAGAAGGCAGCAGCGGTCCACACGTTGGTACCTGCACGGACGTACACAGCGACCCGTGAGGGGGCAAAAAAACCTTATCAAAGGGCACTGCGCAAAAAGATTTGTCTGATGTAGGGAATGGAAGAAACTCTTACCAAAGTGCACAGGGGCGGTGGCGGCGCTACGCTGGCTAGGGTGAGGGCAGCAGCGCCCGGGTGGGTAGGAGGCGGGAGAAGCGGCGGTTCACACATTGGTACTGCGGACGTCGCAGCCAACCCACGAGAGAGGACCATGAATCGCCATTGGGAGGGCGCCGCGTGGGCCGAGCCCGGGAAGGCGCCATGGGGAGAGTTGGTGCCTGCGGCGGCGTCAGAGTGGGCTCGAGAGGCTGCCGAGGAGTGGGAGCGGAGAGGTCGGCCTCGGCGATGGGCTCGCCCTTGATGTTCACGGGCGTCATCCCGACCGCAGAGGCCGGCTCGTAGTCCCCGCCGACGGCGGTAGTGGAGAAGCGGGGAGGAGGAGGCGGCGGCGAGAGGAGCGAGGAGGAGGCGAGGGCGGAGCGGAGGAGTGGGGGACGACGAGGCGGCGGAGTGGAGGAGCGGGGGAGGAGGAGGCGGCACGGAGGAGTGGGAGGAGGAGGAGGCGGCAGCGCGGGGTGGGGGAGAAGGAGGCGTTGGCGGAGCGGAGGAGCGGGGGGAGGAGGAGGCGGTGACGGAGCGGAGAAGTGGGGGGAGGAGGAGGCGGCGGCGGCGCGGGGTGGGGAGGAGTCGACGAGGGCGGAGCGGCGGATGAGGGAGGGGAGGAGGAGAGGGCGGAGGACGGAGGGGAGGAGGAGGCGCAGAGAACAGGGGTGGCACGGAGAACGTGGGGAGATGGGGGGAGCAGGTGGGAGGCGCACGGTTTCGTGAGTGGAGTGAGAGGGGGCCACCTGTCAGTCAGCAGATTTTTTTTTGTAAGAAGGGGTGGGAGAGGCCGCATCAACCACCAACTCCTTCTTTTTAAGGAGTAAAGATATATATATATATATATATATATATATATATATATATATATATATATATATATATATCTCAAAAAGTAATTTTATAATATTATAATTTTATTGAGTTTTATAAATATATTATAATATAAATTAGTGATTAAAGTTGCATTTTGAATACCATGTTGATATTCAAAACGACATATATTTGTAATCAGATAGAGTATTTGACAAACTAGAAGTATGACTGGAACAACATACCAGATGTCTGGGCTTTTTTTTTAAAAAAACAGGGGACCCCAATTTCATTTATTGAAACCAATAAACGAAATTCTTACAAACTACCAACAAGCAAAAACCGACAAACACAAAAGCGACAGCCTGATCCCTAGAACTATCTGATACTGAAAAAATAATCCTAGACCGTTCAGTTTGGCTGAAATAAGCTGGCTTATGGCTTATTTTATACTGTAGTTAGTTTATTTTATAATGTAGCTGATGATGGCTTATTTAGCATAATTAAATTTAAAAAATAAGTTAGCCTATTATGAATAATACAAATGAATACGGGAGAAAAAAAGACAAAAAACCCAAAAAATTAAAAGGCTAAAAAAAATTAAAGAATAGTGAACTACAAGCCAAATTTAAGCCGAAAGGAGCAGGAGATACAAGCCTGAGACACGAGGACCCAAAACGTCCTTTTTTTTTTCTTCTACAGATAAGCAGTACAGGTAACAGCTAAACCCCATCAACATAACTGCGAATTAAAACATTTCTAGCTTTCCACAAGGTCCAACAAATGGCGTGATCCCTTGGGAAAGTTCTTAATCCAACTGAATAATTGGGAAACACTCCCAGGAAGACACGACAAGCCAAAGGAGCATGCCATAACATTCCATACAAACTTAGCCAGAGGGCATTTGAAAAACAGGTGGTCAATTGTCTCAGTAATGCTACATAATTGGCATTGATCACCTCTTTTCCACCCTCTTCTCTTCAAATTATCCTTTGTCAAAATGCTGTTCCTTCGAACTAACTAAATGAACACAAGCTTAACTTTCCAGATAAACGTGTGATTGAAATTAGTACTCTGCACTTTTAGAGTGTGATACGTCGATTTAACAGTGAAGGTCTTGTTATTATTCCCCAACCAGAGGAATTTATCTGGGTGATCCAGTAACACAACCGAATTACACAGTAGCTGTAATTGCTGCCACGTAGTCATGGTCTCACCCCAGAGCACTCTTCTAAATCTAACACAACCAAAGCCCTCATTGAGCACCCTAGCTACAGTGATCTGCTTTGAGAAGGTTAAATTATAAAGCCTGGAATATTGATCAGCCAATGGGAACACATTTAATCAAATGTCCCAGAACCTGGTATGTTCCCCAGTGCCAATCTTTCAAGTGCACAAAGGAAGTAAGAATTTCTTTGCTTCCATTAGGCCATGCCAAAAATAGGAGTCTCTCTGTTTCACTTCTGCCTGAGACAAAGACTGAGAAGGTAAATATTTCTTCCTAAGAATCTTTTGCCACATACCATCCTCATTTTCAAGCTTCCAAAGCCACTTGCTCAGCAAAAAAATGTTCGTAGTACTAAGGTCAAGTACACGTAAACCTCCTGATCTTTAGGACAAGAAACATCAAACCAGTTAACCAAGTGATATTTCTTATACCCTGGGCCTCCTGCCAAAGTAATCTTTCCCTCAAGAAATCTATTATTTTCCTCACACCTAATGGAAATCTATAAAAAGAAAGAATGTACATTGGAACACTACTCAGGCATTCAGCAAGGTTAGTCTCCCCCAAATGATCAGAAACCTCACTTACCAGCAGCCTAGTCTCTTTTCACACTTTTCCTCCATGCTCTTCCACTGCGATTTTCTCCACCTTTTGGAATCAATAGGGATACCAAGATATGTAAAGGGGAATTCACCTAGAGGGCAGGTAAAGATTCTAGCATAAATATCTTTCCTGTCTCTAGCTTCCTCCGTACAAAAAACTTCACATTTATGAAAATTTATCTTTAGTCCAGAAAGTTTTTCAAAGAGACAGAATAATTTTCAGGTTTTCTGCACTTTCTACACTATCTTCCAATAGATAAATGACGTCATCAACATATTAGAGAATGGGAATTCCACCATCACCAAATGTGAGGCAAGACCCTAGAGTTGCTCTTAGCTCCTTGCCAAGTCGTTGCTCTTAGCTCCTTGCCAAGTCGTTTGGTGGCCAATTTCCTCTTGATCTCATGCGCTAGCACCATCGGGTTTGGCGATTTTAATCTGGATTAGTAGAGCCTGAGAGAGATGCACAGAGAGAGGGGATATGTTAGGGTTTGAGAGGTCTACGGATGGACCAGTCTGATGAAGGGGTAGATGAGTTATTAGGCAACACTGCTATAGGTTAATTTGGAGAGGGGAGGTGTAGGAGTGGGCCGAAATCAATTGAGGTATAAATATGAAATATTTTGTCTAATTATTAATATGTATGTATGTAATATACCTACTAAATATTAGGTATTACACAGAAAAATTTGAGTATTCAATTGAACACCCTTAAACCAACATTGGATCCGTCCATACCTTCAACATATCCATCCTCTTGTTGTAAATGGGTTATCTTGTTTGTCCTTCTCCCACTAGCGTTAAGGTGATTGTTGAGCTTTTGATCCGAATCCTAGTCGATTTGTTTCCGTTTTTAACATGGAGTTCTACTTCTACCTGAAATTCATTTATAATCACTATAAATATACCGCTATAGACCATAGGGAAGACAAGAGTTTTATTATAAACATCTCCTTGTATAATGAATTCCGCTTTCGTACATCTGTAGTTTGTTTGAAACGGTTTTCTATATGAAATCCACGTCTCTTCTTCTTTTATCGTCTATTTTTTCCTTATATTTTATAATAAATGGTACAATGAATGCCAAGCTTTTTTTTTGCAAGATCTACAGATTCCTGAGTATCTACTAAACCATTGTCATTGCTATCAGAGAAGTGTAGTCTATCATCACTGCCTTCTGCCCTTGGCACATCTTTAAGAACTTGTTGTATCACCTCATTAAAAGCCGGGAGAGTTTTAGACTGACTGTGATTGTCCAGGTTAACAAGGTCCTTATCTTGTGTTTTATCCACACTGTTCATCACTGATCCCACCTGCTGCCTGACCTGATCATCTTCCTGGGCCTGTAACTTCTCAGCCAAAATCTATCAGCCACCACCTGTAGCATTTGGTCTGGATTGTCTCTTACATATAAAAAGAATCATTTTAGAGAATTATAGAGAAATTCACCGCATGGAATAAAAACAGAAGCTCATACCTGGTGAGGTCGTAGGGAATTAAGAAGATGATGCAAGTTTTTGGAAAAGAGTGAAATATCTTCTACCCTGCGAGCATGCTAAGATGGTCTCTCTACTAAAATATCTGCTAGCTCCAAAATATGGAGTTGAAGCTCTCTGTTGAGGGTCCTTAGCTCCTTTTTGAAATCTGAAGTTTAACCAGTTTTCTGAAGAGCCAGCCCGTTAAATCAAAGAAGATAAAAGTTATTCAGTGATAAAATTAGCAGTAGGAATGGTTTCTTCGGTATGATCGAAATTGCATATCATGGCAGCCCTAATCATTTAGCAGATCACAATGTAACCATTTGAATTACATATACATCTGTAACAAACAAATAAGTGTTGTTGGGAATCACACGCACCAATATTTGGGCCCTTTGGATAAAGCTGATGAACACCTTGATCCTCCAAACTTGGCAGCACCACATCTGTCTAGAGAGCAGATAGAAAAAGCCAGTTAGTATAACAGAAGCAATAACACACTATAAAGAAGAGTACGATAAGCAACATACTGTGTATGCAGCACCAAAGAGTTGGTATGGTCCATCAATTGACAGTGGAGGATCTGGTGCAGATGAGGGATCCTGCTCGTAATCCTTGTATAGTCGGGAATATATGGAGGAGGTGGAGGGTATGATGATGATGTGGCCATTGCCATCTTGCTTTATGCTGCGCCAAAACCAGATAGGGAATAAATTCAATTTTATAGTTGTCACATTATAGAATTGCAGTGTTCGTTTTTAGTTTTCTTAACCTAGCAAATATGGTTAACATGTGAAATGAAGGAAAAGCCTAATCATTTTTGCACTAGTGAAACTAACTTCATTTAGATTTATGCTAAGCTATGGACAAATGTTCATGCTAGTATACTTGCAGGTGCGGTGTAAGCACCATCATAAACAACATTATACTTCATAGACCTTCTAATATGACACACCAAAACAGCAAAACATAAATTAACCACTTGCATCACTACCGACTTACCCAAGCAAACCAACACAAACGCAAGGACAATTCCCATTGATCTAAAACACAAAATACGACTAATTAAGCTAGCAATTCAGGAGCAAATGCGATCAGCATCACAACCTAAAACAGGCTAATTTAGACAACTACAATCACACCCGATCAATCTTGAAACACATCCCAATACCCGAACATTTCACAACCCCTGTAGCCTACTACCACCCAACAATCCCATAAACGAAAGAGGAAGCACATCCACAAAATTTTCCGGCCTTTCAGCGCAAATGATGACATGGCCGGCCCGACAGTCACACTTACTATCATGGAGATGATACCAAGGGAGAAGGAAGCTGAGGAAGTGAAGCTGAAAGAAGAAGCAATGATGCTACTGCAACTAAAATCCACCCAAGGAGCAACTGACGAGGGGCCTGACCAAGATGGGGAGTGACAAGTTGGGCCATCTAGCTCTGTCACCAGGTTACAGTGTCCCGTGATCGCAGTAAGAATTCCGACGACGCAAAACCCACAATCCGGCGAGGGATTTGGGTTGGATACAAGAAATCGAGAAGAGAATCGGAGAAATCCGATGAGAGGCAGAATTGGGAATGGGAAGAAGCTGAAAAGTATGCAGGGCAAGTACAAGTAGACACGGATGCGTACCACGAGGAAGGACGGAGGGTGGGAGAGCCGGCGGCGAGAGGGCGGAGTCGGAAACGACGCCGATGTGGAACACGACCTGGTTTGAGTTTTGGTGGTGATGGGCCAAACCCAACTCGGATCTCGATCTGGGTCGTTTAGGTGCAATCGGACGGTGCGCGAGCTGCAGGCGGAGACCTTCTGAGCGACGTCAAGGACATAACAAGCACACTTGCGCACCTGCAAATATGGACCGCCCGGCACAGACTGTGGAGGTATGGCCCGTTCAGACATGGCTCTGTTAACCTGGTTATTCAAATGGGTTGAGCGGTGCCAGTTTATAGGTTTAGTTTTAGATTATTTTTCACTATTCATAAGTTCCGTCTTTTTTGAATTTTTGGCTTTTGTTGAGCTTTTTTGCCGGTTCTTTTTTTTCCCATATTTGTTTATATTATACGTAATGGGCTAACATATTTTTTTATTTTTAATTTTTTTAAATTTAATTATGCTAAATAAGTCTCTGTCAGCTACAATGCTTTTTTCAGCCAGCTACAGTGTTTTCAGCCATAAGCCACGAGCTTTTCAGCCGAACCGATCACCACCTAAGATGAGTGTCTATTTACAAGAGTGATATCTGTAGCAACGATCGCTTCTAACCCCCTATCATTACTATTATAAAAGAATGAGTTGGTAGTTATACGATCATTTTTCTCCAACTGTTCTATTCTCTCAACTTCTCACCATTCTTTATTTTTCAACCGACCAGATCAACTCTCTTCTATAGCACGATTCTCTATACATTTAATAAGTTCCGTTGCAACGTACGGATACGTAATTAGTAACCCAACAAGGTAGAGTTGTACGAAAGAAAAGGAAAACTTTGACCGATCAATTGGCTCCATTCTTTTTTATTTTCAGCTCACTTTTGGTTCTGATTTCTTTTAACCATCACTATTTATTAGATAATGAGTTGTCGTCCGGTCAAGACTCAGGACAGCTCAACTAAGTTCCTGCCTTCCCCGACGTCCCATGGCGCGGCAACAAAAGGTTCCAGTGACCACTGAGCCACCCCTCCCTTTCCTCCGCGCCGGCACCGACACGTCCTCTGTCCTTGTCGAACGCCACCCATTCCATCAGCACCATAGTGCTCGACGCTACTAACCCCGCAGTGATCTTCTCAGTACCCGATTCCTTTGTCGGCTCCCCCTCCTCTTCACTCAACTCGTCGTTAGCATCGTCTTGGGTTGCGTCGCCCATGAAGAGCCTCTCGAGGTCCCTAACGTCCTCCTCAGCGCAAGTTGGAAGGCCGGGAGCCTGCGAGCATTCACCACGCCGAGCCCGTGGCACAGCTTGAAGTATGACGATAGCTACACGCTTTGCTCCGCCGCCCTCTAGTGCAGGTGCGGATTCAGCGGTGGGGCGGGGGGCTCGAGCCCCCCTACCGCTATCGGACCCTTGGAACCCTCCTGGAGCCCCCCTAAACTTTTAGCCATAGATGTATAATGTAGAAGGGGTTGAGATCGAGCTGAAGGTACTTCAGCCCCTCCAAAAAATTTTCCTGGATCCGCCACTGCTCTAGTGCACCTTTATCCCCACCGCAGTGGCTGCCTTGCCTAGCCGCGGCTTTACTGGGCCAGCACACTGATGAGGAACCGCGCGATGCTGGTGCATATTTTGCTATACACCTAGAAGTGTTGAAAATGTGAGCAATATTTTAATTCCAAATTTTACTAGTAGACAAATACAGTAAAAGACTTGTGATGCAAAACTCATAAATAACAGCAGGCTACTCATTGTACTTCAAAAAATATAAAAGAAAAATACAATATCAAAGTTAATTGATCACACGAATGACTTACTATTGGGCTTGATGAAGAACAAAAATAATGCAGGCTCAGTGCAATGCACAACGTAAATGAAGTAGAGCAGTAGCGGTCGTGCAAATGCGCTGCCCAGAATTCTTATTGTCGCCCCGTGCAAATACTCTCTGCAACAATGGCTCGGAGATAGCCACTATCCCTCCTTCCCCGTGCACGTCGAGAAGAAAGGCCGACGAGGTTCGGTCGCTCAACACTTAGTACAAATTCACCTGAGAGAAAGAAGACAATGTGAGAAAGAATGGACGAGTCCAGTCTCCTAAGCCTGGATGTCTCTAGGCCTTTTTTATAGACATGCCAATTACTCTCCAGTAAATGACACTATTAAACTGAAATAATTCATTGGTAACTGCTGAATTATTCACTAGTAATTGTTAATATTCAAACCAAATAATGATAATTAAGCAGTCTCATGACCTGTTAGAAAGAGAGAGAGATGATGCACGGTTCAGCAAAAATAAGGTGTATTTGGTCTGCCAAGTGGCGCGTCACGTCACAGCATGGTCGCACGTCACAAGTCACGTGATTTTTCATACGAAAATATGTGAATACACGTGCGCGCGTGTGCTTAACCAAAGCCCTCCTCATGTCATCCCTATCCATGTGTCACATGATTCAAGAAGTGGCAAGAACTCCACCTTATAAATTGATCTCATCCACCTTGCATTAGCAATATGGTACTAAATTATACTTGCTCTGGAATTATCGAAAATGATTCTCACTCATATCGGTCTATTTCTAACAATCCCCCACTAATTCCAAAGCAAGGAGCAAAAAGATATCAATGATATTGTACTGAGATGTTGTTAATATACCGGTCTTATGACGTAAGTCCTGTACAAGTTGAATTTACACCTAGATAGCAAGATTCATCTTCTCACATATGATGAATGGGCAACGCCTTGAATTCATAGCTTTTTATAATCAGACTTCACTTGAAATTTCAACTGATACTAGGCTGCCAATGAACCACACCTAAACGAAGCGTTATATGATCATGCTCTCTTATCTTCTCATGAGCTTTTTAGAGAATGTCCCGTTCTCATGAACTGCAACCACACAGTTAGGTTTAAATAGGTGTATTCTTTCTAAATATCCTATAAGCTAATACATTTTCCTCATTTGGACAATAGAATATATTAATGCTTTATGCCAACCTTCCATACAGTCAAGGGTACTTTGTTTATTAGGGCATGGGTAAAGTGAATATGTACTCTCTTGTTGCAACATCAATTTATTTTTTCTATTGCCTAAGTCATGAGATCTCTGGTCAAGAAGGTATGGATTACCACTGTGATGTAACTCAAATGGGCCTCATTCCCATGTCCATAGATGCAACAGAAATCACTTTCCACACTAACCTCTTTGTAAAAGGGTCTGCCATATTTTTCTTAGTCAATATAGTTTACAGCAATCACTATAGAGTTTCTCAGTTTTCTGACAGATTTAAGTCTACGCTTCACATGTGTGGAGGACTTCATATGACCTTAGTACCTATGACTCTAGCTGTGACATCCCAAAATTTTTTGGATTTTAAAAGTTAATTTAAAGACTAAAAAGTATTTTAAAGGAAATCACAATTTAAAATTTAGTACAGAAAATTTTGTTGGAAATATTTTTTCCTAAGTCCAAAATAATGCCAGGAGTTCCTGTGAATTTTTTTTGGAATTTGTGGACTTTATTTGGTATTTTTCTGAGCTTTAATTATTTTCTTAGGTTTTTTGGAAAACCAAAATCCTTAAATAAATTCTAAAAACCCTCACCCCCCTCTCCAGCCAACATGTAGACGTCCAGGATGTGCCCAGGTCACCTCTGGCCTCATCCAACCGCCCTGGCTCATCCCGCCTTCCCTCTCTCGCTGTGCGACGCGTGTTCGGCCCGGATCGTGCCACGTCGCCGCTAGCACCATCTCTTCCGTCCGTTGCCCCTTTTCTTTCTTGGCCGTTGTAACATCCCGAAAATTTGAAATTTGAAAGTGTGAAGCTTTTAAATTATTTTTGCATTATATTCTATTTGAATTTGGATTTTACGATGTTTTCTTGAATTTGGTTGAGGTTCTAAAAATTGAAGAATTAATAAAAGAGAAAGGCAGGTATTAATAATGCCCTAAAAAGGAATGTGCAAATAATGGAAAACAAAAATTTGTAAATACGAATCTGAAAAGATGATCCAGTATAAGAAAAGAGAAACCTGAGTTAAAAATATAAAATCTCATTTTGGAAATAATGGCATAAATAGCAATGAAAGCAGGGTGAACAGAATACAAACACATATACATACATAAATATGCATATACAAATTGTGCAAGTGAGAGCTTAGAAATAAAATATGCAAAATTAAATAAACAAGAGAAATAGCAATATATGAAATTATACATAAACAGATATATATACATATATATATACCTCCATGTGCACACATACCCAAAATAAAAAGAAACAAAAAAAAGAGAAGGGAATGAAGCCAGGCCGCCCGAAAAATGGCCCAGCTCCACCCCTTCCTCCCGCACCTCCCCTCACTGCCGCACGGGCCCCGCGCCCCTTCTCTTTGCCAGCGGGCCCGAGTGCCTCCTCTTCTTTTTCCCTTCCCCCTCCTTTCTTTTCTGTGGCAGAGCCACTGTCCGCGTCGCCTCCCTCTTCTCTCCCCTTTCTTCTGCGTGCGCTCAGCTTCTTCTGACGCCGCAGCTCTCTTCCGCCCCGTGGCAAGCATGCACCCGCACCGCCCACGGTTTCCCTGGCCGTCGCCCCCGGTTTCTCTTGCGCGCGCTGCCTCGTCTCGTCGCCGCCCACGCCCTGTCGTGCAATTTCCGCCGGCCTCCATCACCTCGCGCCCACGACCCGCGCGTCTCCGCTTTCCAGAGCGCGCGCTCGCCTATAAGGGGGCCGCCTCCTTCCCTCTCCCCTTTTCCCTCCCTCTCCATGTCTCTCTGCTGCCGAGCCGTGCGCCCGAACGACAGCCGCCGCGCCTCCACGCCATCCCGGCCGCCCCAGCAAATCTCCCATAAAGTGAGCGCGTCATATCGTGTCTCTACCTCCCTTCTGCTCCCTTCCCGAGCCAATTGGGTTTTTGTTCATCCGAGCGCTCGAGCCGGCTATCTTCTTCAACTCCGGCCGAAGTCACCTCCACCGGCGCCGCTGCTCCCTCGAGGCACCCCCGGTCGATTCCGCGCCCCGGGAGTATCTCCGCGACGTCCCGAACCTCCGCCAACCGCCGGTCGAGCCTCCCGTTGCCGGAGCTCCTCTCTCCACGCGAGCCTCCCCGCGCCGCCCATGGCCCTCGCCGCCAGCTCGCCACGGCCCCTCCCCGGCTCAACCATCGGCTTGGTAAGCATCCATACACCTCTCTCCCGCTCATGCGTGCGCTATTTCCTCCCTTCTCCTTCCCGGTCGCCGGCGCACCCTTCCTCACCTCACCGCCGGCCGCACAAATAGCCGCCCCGCCGACTGCGCCATCCCAAGCTGTGCCACCTCCCCACAAGTTTTCGCCTTTCAGGATCCCTCTTTCTTTGGCTTACCTTGCCCTCCGGCCTCCTCGCTGGAGCCCCGCCGCCGCCATGTGCGACGCCTCCCTGTTTGGTCGGGATAGAAGCTGCAGTTTGGAGCTCGGTCTCCGCTCCACCTCTTATAAAATGATGTTTCCTTGTTGTCACAAGCGGGTGCAGCCAGTTAGTAAGCGCAGCCAGAGAGTTAACCCACGACCGCGTTGAATCCAAGCATTGCACCTTTATTTTCCGTATTTTTGCTAGCCCGATCTAAGTAGGAAATGAATCTAGGAAAATATAGGGATAAATCCAGGAAGGCTAATAAAATTTGATTAGGGCATAAATGAGAATATTTGAAGATTTAAACTTGAAGTAGTTCACATGTGATTAACTAATATGATATGAAAAACTTTCTAAAAGACTAAATATTAGTTAAGGACATGGATAGAGAAAAATACGTTGGTTAAATGTTCAATTAAAATTAACATATATGCCCTAGCATGTCATCATTAAAACAAATTCCCTTAATAGATTTAATTAAGTAGCTATGTTAATATATAACCCCGTATGGCAAGTTTTGCTAGGTAAATAAATTTTAATTAAAGCCAAGCCAAATGACAACTAAAATGTATGTATGTATGTATGTATGTGTGTGTGTGTGTATATATATATATATATATATATATATATATATATATATATATATATATATATATATATATATATATATATATATATATATATATATATATATATATATATATATATATATATATATGTACATATATCTATATGTGCACAAATGAGTAGAGAGATGCGGATGGCATGTGTGCAATTCACTAGTAAAAATAACCAAACAACTGCGGTCATAGTGGAGCCTACTAATATATATATATGTATATATGTTATCGTTAATATACCGCCAGTCATGAAATCTTAATAGTAACATTAGTTAATAATGATAATAATATGAACTCCTGTATAGCAGGCTCAACTTGTAAAAGGATAAAATATCGAGTATCAGTAGTTTTCAGAGAGCACTTAAATTGAAAGGTTAAAACGATATCCAAATGTTATAATACCTTCGACTAAAAGATTTATAGAATAAGTACAGATCTCATCCATCAGTCCAGTTTGCCTTTACCATAACCTGAGTTGCAAGGAATGCATACCCTAAAGATAGAATTTGTCCACTAAACTCCTGCACCAGTCTATAGGTCTAACCTGACTCATGGAACTTCCTTGATAAATAACAAAATAATAAAAAGAGATTATTAATAAAAAGATCAAGTTATCGTATGCTATTACCAACCTTGCCTCAACTCACCAAATCACTCATTAACTCGTAATAAAACTAAGTTGAGTTTATTCGGATTTATTTGGATCTTTTTGAGTTATTTGCTTTATTTGGATTCAGTCGTTTGTCACGTAATTAGAAATCGGGAGTCGTGAAGATTCAATGGATCAAGCGAGATCAAGCTCGAAGTGAAGATAGAGACCAAAAGCTCAAGAGAAAGCATTGTGTGAGCTCAAGACAGCGGTAAACCGCGCCAGGCGAGTCAATACTTTGATCATGTTGAACCTACGTTTTCTGCAACTTACTTTTGTTTAAATTATCAAATTGCATGCTGTTATTTTATATGCAAATCCATGTTTAATTTAGAATTCTAGTTAAATGCCTATTATCTAATTTGGTTAATATTGCCCATCCTTTGGAATATTTGAACATGAGAACCTTGTCACCTTAGCAAAATTATAATAGTAACCTTTGGAAAATAAGTCCCTAAATATATGCCATGCTTAGTATTGTTTAGGTACTAATGGGCGCGAGAGCGCCCAAGCATCACTTTTTAATCATGAGAAACTGGTTTGGGCAGTCATGGTGGGAATGACTGGTGTATGTTGGATATGGTTATTTTATACTCCCAAAAATCCCAACTTGTTTGAATATCTGGGCGGATGGTTTGGGGGCTGGTATGTGGTGCGGTGGGAGCACAAATTATGGAGTGTGGTAGAACCGCTCAGATAATACTAAGGACTGAATCTTGTGATGACCTCCTGATGTAAAACAGTACAACCACAAGTCTATAATGGGTACGACCTAGCTGAATAACTTGCAAGGATTTAGTTCAGATATCATCAGGAAAGTGGGTGCCGGGGTGTCTTGGTTTACTCACGATGAGGCACAGGATGTACTTGTACTCGCCTGGCGCAAGAGGGCTTCGATCGTGGTGGTGTAACCCTTCAGCGGTGAAACCTCAGCGTGGGTGGTGTCTAGCTAGATCGGAGTAAGGTAAAGGCTTTGTGATAAATTATCTGGATCTCATGCCTAAGGAAGCATGTTGGCAATAAAGATAATTCATCTCTTGTGGTGAAAGTGTACAAACTCTGCAGAGTCAAAACTATTCGAATAGCCGTGCCCACGGTCATGGGCAGACATGGGAACTTAACTGGATATAGTTCTGTTTTAAAAACATTGGAAACTGGGAATGGAAAAGTGAAGGGCGAAGGACTGCCCTGGTTTGAAATTGTCCTGGGTGTCGTCCCAGTGGTAAGTTAAGCGGCCATAACGCTGAAGAAATTGCTATATGGTGCAGATGCCATGTAACGGTGGATGGAATCTGAATCGATATTAATAATGCATTTCCTTGTACATTATGATTTGGTTCAAATTGCTAGGTCTTAGGAATTTTTAAGTAATTGTATTCAAAAGCACTCTACGCAAAAATAAAATAACCCGAGCCTTCCTTTGATAAGCCATGCATACTATTTAATTGCATTCTGTGTATTGGCTCGCGGAGCACGGGGTCGGAGTGCTCATGCTCGCTTTTGCGACAAAATTCAGAATCAGGATTCAAATCACCTCGCCTCAGCAACAAGATTGGACAAGCTGGCCGAGAAGATGAAGAAGTCAAGGGCTAGGTCGCGAACCTCCAGTTGGCTGCTTGTGGGCATGTCCTGAAGGTCCCACTTGCGTGCTTCGTTCTTCCGCTGCTGCAATTTCATGATTTCGGCCTAATCGGCCCATGAGTAAGTCTATTATTATATTTACGCTTCTGCATGATATGTATTTTGATATTCATTTATGTAACTGTGAGCACTATCTACTGATCCAGGGAATAGTGCAATGAAATCACAGAGGATTCCAGATTATCAAATCTGGGTCCTGACAGCCGTGCAATACTTATCCGTCGCCCCGTGCTTCTTCCCTCTCTTCTCTCTCTGCCAGTGGGACCTGCCTGTCAGACCCGTCGTCCCCGAGCCGTATCCTTCCATTCTTCTTCCCCTTTCCTTTTTCTCGGCCGACGACCAAATCTCCCGCTGCCACCGCTTTCCTTCTTCATCCCTGCCCGGTTTTGGAAACCGCACGACGCCGGGACCGAATCCCTTTGATCTCGTGCTCCTCCTTTCCTCCCCCCGCCTTCCTTCTTCTGGCCGCCATCAACGGCGAGCAATTCCCGCAGCCCTGCTCCTCCACCGCATCGATAAATAGCTCCCTCGGCCTCACCTCTCCTCACACCAGCCCCCACCACCTCCAATTCACCCCGAGGAGGGAGCCCAAGGCCCCAGCCCCAAGCTTTTCCCTTGCCAAGTTTCCGAGGAACTCCGGCGAGCAATCCTTGCCGTTCCGACCACCCCCGAGGAGTGCCACCACTTCCATCAAATTCCTCGAGCCTCGGCGAAGCTTGTTGACCTCTCTGCCGCTCGTGTTCACCGCCGGAGCACTGTCGTACCGAAGACCCGAGACCTCGTCACCGCCAACCTCGCTGTCAACCAATCTATGGCCACTCTCGGTATTGCCTACATGCACCATTGCGTTCCCCGTGTCTTTTTCTCCCTCGTGCACCCTTCATCGGCCGCTGTCGCTTACCGGAGCACCGACGACCATTAGTCCCCGAGCTCGGCCACTGCCGGCGAGCCATGTCGACACACCAGGGTGACATGGTTGCCACATGGTGCCCAGGTGGCATGCCACCTCAGTCGGTCGGTGCCACGCCAGCGCTCGGCCGCTCGGTCAACAACTGCATCAGGCCGCCCGTCCACGTGGCACACACATGGATGACACCTCAGCAATCCTGGCCCAGTCACACGCCACCTGGAAGCCACATCAAAACATATGCCACCTCAGCCACTCTCTGGTCCATGTAGACCAGGGCTGACGTCATAAATCTGAATTTTCAATAGAAAAGTAATTCGGTTGAAAAAGTAAAATCAGTGCTGACGTCATAAACCCATTTTTCTTTAGAAAAATAATTCTAGAAAATTAGCAGTTTTCTTTTTTCTGATTTTAAACTTCCAGCAGCCCGTTCTCCTTCATCCTAACTCTGATTTAGCCCATTCAAATTTCTAAATTCATCAAAAATTCCCCTCTATCCATTTTTACCCTCAATTTAAATATTTGGAGTTTATTTGAATTTATTTGGATTTTATTTAAGTTTGGTGGGTTATTTTCACGTGTAGACTGCGACAAATCCAGAGAATTCTTCGACGACGAATCACACCCACTTGAGGAACAAGCAACGATATAAAATTATGTTATTTTAAATTATTCTACATGCGTATTTTTAATCAATGTATTTCAATTTCAGTTTAAATTATAGTTAATGCCTATTTGTTAATTCCTCCATTGATATTGAAATCCTCGTACCTTGTCACCCTAGAATCAAATTATAGTTAATACACTAGTATTGGCTAGAGAATTTTCCATCAAATGCTTAGACCTGCTTAGATATAATATTGGTTTTGGGATACCTTTTCACGTAAAATGATAAGCTTTTGAAATGTATTCTTGACTTCGAAGAGTCAAGAAGGATGATAAAATATTTTGAAACAAAATATAAAATATGGTTTAGAATTAGGCTAATGGTTAGGTGGTAGGTGCAGGCATACACTGTTGTTTGGAGACACAGTGTCGATTGCCGGGCACAGGGGGTATGTGATTGAGCCTAAGTCAATTAAGGACTAGTCTGTGAGCTACTGTTGCAAAGTCCTACCATACTACCACAAGGCTGGTATGTGACAATCCTAGCCGATTGCATCCATCCACAAGGTTTTCATAAACCATTTTGAAAAATAAAGTCTAATCCATGAAAAATTTTACTTAGCTTGCCCATGACCGTGGGTACGGCTATCCAGGATAGATTATACACTCTACAGAGGTTATACAACTTTAACCACAAGATATGATCATCCGATTTTGCCACTGGATTAACACACTTCCTTAGGCGTGCGGCGGAGAGATCATGACAAGGCCTTTACAATGCAAAACCTTCAACCTAGCCAAGCCAACATTAAGGTTTCAGCCCAGTAAGGAATCCACCAGACCGGGACCCCTTCTTGAGCCGAGTGAGACTTCTCATGGCCTATGCCATGCTCACTAGGACTGTGCAGATTAAAACCGAACCAAAAAAATCATACCAAAAAAACTGAACCGAACCGATCAACCCGGTTTGACCGGTATTCGGTATTCTGTTCGGTTTTTGGAAAAACAACATTTCACTGATTCGGTTTTTTCGGTATAAACCGAGGAAAAACCGATTTTACCGATTAAACCGACCGGCCCAATCGCCAGCGCGTCTCCGTCTCGGCATCTCGGCCCACCAGGCGGCCTCATGCGTTCCACGACTTCAACCCTAGCCCGGCTCCCGCAGACGCAGACGCGTAGACGCCACCGCCACTCGCCTCCATCCGCCTCGGCCACTGACCTCCTGCCCCATCGCCTCCGCCCGCCGCCTCCCCCCACCGCCCCCTCCCCTGCTCCCCCGCCCATCGCAGCCTCGGATCCCCATCCATCCTCTGCCTCCGCCGTCGCGCCCCCCACCCCAATCCTCGCCGTCGCGCCCCCCCCTCGCCGTCGCCGCCCACCACCCCCCCCTCCACCGTCGCCCCCCCCTCCCCACCCCCAATCCTCCGCCGTCACGCCCCACCCCACCCGAATCCTCTGCCGTCGCCCACCCCCTCGCCGTCGCGCCGGCCCCGCCCCCCACCGCCGCATTTGGCGGATCCGCCTCCGCCGTCCACAAGATCCTCCTCCCCCCATCGCCTCTGCCGGCCGTGGGCACCCTAGATCCCTGCCCTTCTGATGGCTTCCACCAGCATGCAGCGGCCCCCTCTCACTCTGCTGCTTCTTGTGCACATCAACGCCTAGATCCGACCATGGCTCCGCTTCTTCTTCACCCACGTCAGCGACCACGTCGCTCCGATGAGCTCCAGTTGAGCCAGCTCCTTGTTTTGCCTTACGTTTTTCCTATTCGTTTCCTTGTGCATTATGCTCATGATAATTGGGTCTATTTTATATGCATTATGCAGGTTTTTTGCTTCTAGAATGGAGAATTGGAGATGAGATTAAATTGGTAAAATTGGTGATTGATGAATGAGTGATCTGTGAATGTGATGATGAATTGATGAGCTTTTTTGATGTTGTGCGGTTGTGTTGTGTGGCTTGTGCAGTTGTGCTTGTGCCAGCCAGTGAGCCAGAGGCCAGAACTGGTGAAGTGGTGAGAAAGAGAGTTGTGCTTGTGCTTGTAGAGTTGTAGTTGTGCTTGTGCCAGGCTACCAGCCAGAGCTCGTCTGGATTCTGGACTGGAATGGAGTGAGTTATGGTCTTATAGAGATTATTTAATGTTTAGCAATTCGCGTAAACTTTGGTAAAATTGGTATTTACCGATACCGTACCGAAATAATATGGTATTTACCGATACCGCACCGTATTCTATAAAGTACCGTATTTCCCGAATTATTCAAATCGTATTTACCGAACAAACCGTATTTACTGAACCGTATAAACCGAAAAACCCGAACGAACAGCCCTAATGCTCACTTTCAACCTACGACATGACTCAGGTTAGGACCCACAAATTAATCAGTCAGGACTATCCCATACCAGCCTTGTGGTAGTACGATAGGGCTTTGCAACAATAGCTCACAGACCGGTCCTTAATTTGACTTAGACTCAAACCACATACCCCTTGTGCCCGATAATCAACACTGTGTCTCCGAACAACAGTGCATGCCTGCACCCACCACTTAACCATTAGCCTAAGTCTAAACTAGATTTTATATTTTATTTTAAAATATTTCATAATCCTTCTTGACTCATCGAAGTCAAAAATACATTTGAAAAGCTCATCATTTTATGTGAAAAGGTATCCCAAAATAAATTTTATGTCTAAACAGGTCTAAGCGTTTGATATAAAACTCTCTAGCCAATACTAGCGTACTAACTAGAGTTTAATTTTAGGATGATAAGGTATAAGTATTTGCAATGTCAAAGGAGGTAATAACAAACATGTATTAACTAAATTTAAAACTAAATTGAAATACATTGAATAAAAATAAGCATGCAGAATAATTTAAAATAAAATAATTTTAGTTCACAATCTGGGATCAACATGATTGAGGAGTGTGACTTGCCTTGCTCCACGAATTGATGTGAACTGTCGTCGAAGAATTCTTCCGAATCGTCGTAGTCTACACTGGAAAATATCCAAGCAAGCTCAAATAAATTCCAAATAATTAAAATAAGGGCATAAATGGATAGATTGGAATTTTTGATGAATTTAAGAATTTTAATGGGTTCAATTGGAGTTAGGACGAAGGAGAATGGGCTCTCGGAAGTTTAAAATCAGAGAAAATGAATAAATTGGGATTTCTAGAATTACTTTTCTATTGAAAATTGGAATTATGATGTCAGACCTGGGATTTTATTTTTGGTCGAATTATTTTTATAAAGGAAAATAAGATTTATGGCATCAGCATGACATCAACCATTGGGTGGTTTGGCTGACAGGTGGGCCCTAGTGTACCGTGGACTGAGTCCATGGACCAAGGAAGGGCTGAGGTGGCAGGGAGGATGACATGGCGCTGACATGGAAGGTAACTGGGCTATTTTTTGCTGGTGTGGGAGCCAGGTGGCGCTAACGTGGCTGCCACGTGGGCCAGGAGGTCTCGGGTGCTGACGTGGCGTACACGTGTCACTGACATGGTAGCCACGTGGGTCGGGTCTGCCAAGGTGGCATCACGCGTGGCTTCCACACGGGCCAAAGGGTATGGGGTAGTTGCTGGCTGCTGGTGTGGTGTTGCGTGGCTCTCGGGTGCTGAGGTGGGGCGCAAGGTGGCAACCACGTCGGGGCTTGCGACATGACGTGGCACGGCGGTCGACGGGGTGCATTGGGGCACACTTGCCAGCGCTCCAGCGCACGGTGGCGGCTAGCAACGGGTGCGCACTAGAAAGGAGAGCACGGGAAGCATTTTCTCACCTACAGCAATGCTTGACGACCAACGATGACGGCTGGCGGCGAGGTTTGGTGGTGGCGTTGCTCGGTGTTGGCGGCGAGGGCTCTCCGGCAGTGCTTTGAGACGAAGGAGGGTTGGGTGTGGACCGCGAGCACACAGGGAAGACGATGGTGCCGTCTTCAAGGCTCGGCGGATCCTCGGTCGCCTGGAATTGCTCGCTGGCGAGGGATCGAGCTCACAAGCGGAGGGCGCACGGCGAGGGAGCACTCGGGAGCTCGAGGGCGGAATCGGGAGGTGGGGTGAGGGGTGGAGTGAGGAGAGGAGGCTCGGGGGCTCCTTTTATAGGGCAAGGGAGGGGGAGGCATGGCGGGATTCCTCGCCAGAGATCACGGGCGGCGGCGGCAGTTACGAAGGACCGTGTGGGAGTGGGGGAGGTGGGCGCAAGAATAGGGGGATTCGGCGTGGAAATGGCGGGGGTTAGTATGGGCCGCTCGGGGAAGAACAGAGAGGGAGAAGGGAGGAGATCCGGGCGGGCGAGGTGGCGGCGGGAATGACGGTGGTGATTTCATCAATCGGGCGCGGGAGGTAGAAGATGGGGAGGAAGAAGGCCTGACAGGCGGGGCCCGGTCGGCAGCGAGAGAGAAAGGGAGGAGAGAGGGGAGGCGCGCCGACAGGTTGGGTCCACACGGGAGAGAGGAGAGAGCGGGTGGAGGAGATGGCGACGCGTGGCCAAGGGGAGAGGATCGGGCGGCTGGGTGAGAAAAGAGGTGTGGACGGGGGAGATGGGCTGGGCGGTGGCGTGGGCTGATCCGAGCCGCCCACGTGTTGAGCAGAGAGAGACGGAAGGCAGATGCCGGGTGGCGACGTGGGCACATCGTGGTCGTCCACGCGTCAGCCGATGGGAGGGGCGGGAAGATTTAAATTTTATTTTGGATTTTGGATTTTCAGAAAAGCTCAAGAAAATAAATAAGGGCCTAGAAAATATCAAATAAATTCTAAAAAATCCATAAAAATTTACAAATGTTCCTGGAGATGTTTTGGATATATTAAAAATATTTTCAACTTAAGTTGGCATTATATTTTTATACTTAAAATATGTTTTAATTTCAAAATAGATTTTAAACTCCAGAAAAACCAGATAAAAGCGAAATAAATCAAAATAATTAATTTGAATTATGATTTTTTTTATAGAAAATCAAAATATTATTTTATTTAATAATATTTTTAGGTTTTTTACTTAAATTACTTTTCAAATCCAGCCTTTTTAATAACAGAAAATCAGGGGAAAACAAAATTAAAATTTAGGCACCAAAACACTTATTTTTATTTTAAACCAAATTAATTTAATTTAATAATTTTTTACTCACAAAATGAAATAAACAGATGGGCTATTACAAATCTTATCATCATTTTCTATAATTTTTAATCTTACTAGAGCAATATGTATAAATGTATATACGTACATATATATTTTCTAAATTGCAAAAGCACCAATAATACTAAAAATAATAGTGTACATTTCTTCAACATGGCTAATTACGATATATCATCATTATCACCACTAATACATCATTAACGTGACTAATTACAAAATATCATCCATGAACTAAATACATACGTCAACTAAACATAGTTACCAAGCGCATTCCATACTACCAAACCACCGTTATGCTAATGAAACGCTAATAACATATTAAGCGCATTACTCGTATGCAAATGAAACATACCTCTTCTTCAAGGTTTTCACCAGATATATACCTTTTCTAACTAGCAAATTTCCAAAATAGCAGCAAAACCACTTAAAAACTAATTGAAACCATCTTCTACTCTCTTTTTCATTCTTTTCCGAAGGTTCTCCTCTTGGAAGAATGTGAACTAAGAGGCTTTGGGTGAGAGAGCGATACGAGGTAATTTATGCGCACAGGGACAGCGTTGGCGAGCAACAAGGCCAGGTAGGTGCCTGCTGAGTCGATCGGGCACACCAGCCCCTGCTGAGCTCACGTTCCTCGACAGGACAATACGCCCACAGCCTGCCGTGCCCATCGCGTCGTTGCTGAGCACGCGCAATCTGCCAAGCTCTGGCCCCACATTTGCCGCGTCTCTATCGCCTCCTATCGAGCTAGGGCAGTACGGCACGTGACACATTATCTATCGCGGCTACTAAAATCAGGAAGGTCAGGAAGGAGACTACATGTATAAAAACGTATACCCAACAGCAAAATTGAAAAAAAAAAGTGAACATAGTGCTAGATTTGCAAGGATTCGCTACTTTCTACTAATCTTTCAGTGCGCTATGAGACGGTACAGATCAGAGCTAGGACTGATCTAGCACAAGACAGACAAGGAGAGGCCGAGCCATGGCGGCACTGAAAACCATGCGTTCGTCCGCTTCTGTCTCCATGCCCATTACTACCCCCTACAGAAGCGTTTCATCATTTCGCTCAGAGACATCGATGCAGAGCGAGAGGAGAGAGAGGCGTTTGTGTGTGCGTGTGTTTGTGCGTGTTGTTTTGGACTACTAGTGGCATTACTGATGAGCAGCAACAGTGTGCCTGGGAGTTTTTTTGAAAATTTTCTAGTGGGCTTTTTTTCCCCCTCCCTTGTTTCAGTGCCCAGCAGTTCACTGTCCCCTCAGATTCTTCCACTCGGTTCCCCACTTCCAACATCTGAAACCACTACCGAAAAGGCTATGGCGATCCTGCATCCACTTGCCAGAACGGCTAAGAATATATGGTGAATCATGTGACGGCTCGAATGGTTCCTTATGATTTTGTGAGTGATCTATGACTTCTAACGATTCACATTAGAATAGGTTATGCCATGGATCGACCGGTTAAGACGTTTACGTGTGGGTTACACGGTTAAGACTGCATATTGTGGTGAATCCTGTGTTTGTCTCGAACCTGTGTTAGGATTTTGTGTCTTTTAATTAAGTGTGATCGACGTCAGAGCGGATTATGTTCAAAGGTTTTCTGCAGAAAATAAGCTCCAATAAATTACCTAGCTTAACATTCTTACTCCAAATAAGAAAAAGCATTCTCTAATCTAGGATGATTAAATAGTTCCAATTGCATGTAACAACTTGAACTTGTCACACTCACAAATTAAGATGTCATGCATCAATCGATCCTTTCTTGGGGACCTTTACGAGTGGCATCATCAACCCTCCACTGCTTCATTCAGTAATGTTATTTCAAGAAAATCCAATGGGAAGCAAGCAACAGAAAGATTTCATGCACGTCCCAATTAATTAGCTAGCTAGCCCCGCTTAGCTTCCCTGCAGCTCGATCAGAAGACTCAAAACACTAGCAGCATGCATCTAATTACACCACAACTCACCATGCGCCGCCAACCCCGTCGGCTCGTTGGTGAAACAAGAAGCAATTCCATGGTAGACCAAGATGGCTAACAAGCTAGACGATGTCCATCCTAGCGTGTTGGCGCCGCCGCAAGCCGTCGGCGTTGAGGGGCTCGTCGACGTTGTCGACCTCGGCATCGCCGCCCTCAGTCACGACGGAGGACACGTAGCTGCAGGCCACCTCAGAGCTCATGGTGGCCGGCGGCCCCGCTGCGCGGAACTTGTGGCGGCAGCTGACGCAGGTGATCTGGAGCAGCGTGGCGTTGACCTGCCGCACGGCGTGCTCGCGGAGCGCGTGGGCGCGGCTCAGCTCCACCTGCGCCTGGTGCCGCATGCGCTTGGCGCTGGCCAGATCCTGCTCGGCCAGCTCCGCCTGCCGCCTCGCCTGGGCGCGCGCCTCGTCCACCGCCGCCTTCTCTGCCATCGCCTGCCGCAGCTGCTTCCGCGCCACCTCCTTCGCCATGCAGGCCGCGGCCAGCGCCTCGCCGCCGGGCTCGGTAGCGTCGTCCCTGAACTCGCCACGGTTGTCGCCGCTGCAGAAGCCTATGGACAGCTGCAGCTGCATGGCGGCGTCGTTTCCCTGCGATATTGCCGCCATGCCCGGAGCGGCACCGGCGTCCGAGCTGCCGCTGGACGGCGGCATGAGCTGCAGCTCGAGGTTGTGCCCGCCGCTGTGGGTGTCTGACGGCGGCGTCCGCGGCGACGGCACCTGGTCGAACCGGTGGAACGCCGCGGCGGCGGTAGGGCTCGGCATTGCTGGGGCGCCGGACGGCCAGGCCACGGGGCTGATGACAATGTCGCTGGACGGGCTGGCGCTGGACGCAGTCCGCGACAGCGACACCGCCGGCGGCGCCTGCTGCTGCAACGACGCGACGGCCACTACGCCACACGCCGGCGACACTTCCCCCTCCGCCGCCTGTGGCCGGCCGGCGTTGCACGTGTCCTGGTGCTCGATGAAGCTCTCCACCCTGTAATTGGACGCGCGCACCAAGTCAGCTATAGAGCACTCATCACATCAGCACGTACAAACAAACAGTAGCATCGATCCGATCACTCGGGAGTTGGAAAGAAAGAACGTCTCAGTGCAGAGACCCAGGAAGGGTAAACGCGCGCGAACAGAAGGTGCCAAGAGCGAGCGAGAGACTTTATTGTATGCGCGGGGAAGAGGAGTTCACGTTGCCGCACGGGGGTCCAAAGCTTTTTGGATCTAACTACATGCTCGTGTGTGGCAACAAAAACAAAACGCTAGTGGTGTGTGTGATCATCTGGGCGGGTATTGGGAGGCCGATTTGGAGGAGGGCGAGGAGGCCGGCCTCGTAGGCATGCAGCTTGTCAGGCGTGAAATTTTGGGCCCTGGGCTTGAGCACATTAAATGGCGTACCGCTGCTGCTGCTGCTGCTGCTGCTGCAGTGCGAGCACAACAAAGCCGAGGCCCCCTCTCGCGACCAAGAAAAGGCAGCAGAAACAAATGCGCAAGCAAGCAAAGCAACCTACCGATATGTGCGCACACAAAGACACAGGAAAGCGCTGCGATGCATTTCCCTCGGGAATTGTGCTCTGATCCATCCCCTCTTTTTTCCCTTAATGCCACAATAATAACAAACATCCCACGAGAGAGAGAGAGAGCGCTAGCTAGCTGGCCGGCCGGCCGGCCGGCCGGCGCAGTGTGAGCCCCAGCCGTGCTGAACTGCTGATGCAAATCCTTTCAAGAAAAACCATCAGGCTTTCTGTCCCGCATTTACGCGAATCGGATCAAGAACTTATAAAGAAAAGGCAAAGGAAAAGTGGTAGGTTGTGTTAGATTAGTAGTGGTAGATTTTGGCATGGAGGAGGAGGAGTTGAGAGTTGTTGGGACTTAGGGGTAGTGGTGTTTACCGGGAGAAGACGCGGCCGCAGTCGCAGGAGTGGCCGCGGGTGCCGCAGGTCTTGAGGTGGGCCTTGTAGTCGGAGTGGACGGCGTAGGCCTTGGAGCAGCGGGCGCAGGCCCACTGGCGGTGGCCGCTGTGCTTGCGGCGGAAGTGCTTCTTGATGCCGACGAGGTCGCCGAGCGCGTGGGAGGGGTCGTGGTGCAGGCAGGTCGGCTCCGGGCACACGAACACCCGCTTCCGCGCCGCCTCCCCGGCCTCCCGCTTCAGCAGCTTCCACGGCACCTTGTGCCGCCGCCGGTGCATCTGCAGGTTTTGGTCGCGCTGGAACCCCTGGTTGCAGATCTCGCACACGTACCGGTCCGACTCCAGCAGCGTCCGCGGCGACAGCGACACCACCTCCGCGTCCGGGTCTGCGCCCCGCCCCCGCAGCGCCGATCGATGCATGCACCATGCCACCAACCCATGTTATTCTCCATTGCGGCGCCACACACTTTGCGGGACGGAGGGAGTACCATGTAATTGGATGCATTCGTACGTATCGGCGTCTCTTAGTAAGCAACTAATTACCTGGTGTGCCGGCCGGCCGGCGCTTCTTCTTTGTCGTAGCGGCGGCCGTGGCGATCTGCAGCGAGCGGAACAGCTCCGGCGCCGTGGCCTCGTCCGGAGGCGGCCCAGCCGTCAGGGCGCAGGAGTTCAACATGGCCACTGCCGCACGCCTGTTTCTTGATCTTGTATACTACTACTTACTAGCAAATACGACGAAACAAGAACAGAAAAACTTCTCCTTTTCTCCCCGTTCTTGTTTGATCACGAGTTAACAACACACGCCGAGGGAGAAGAGATGAGCAATCAGATGGGAAGTATTAAACGAGAGACAAGGGGGGGAAGAGAGTATAATAATAGCAAGAGCTTGCAAGGAAGCAAGGAGATGGAAGAGGGGGTCTTGGAGCTGGCTTTTGTGTGCTGCTACAGAGACAACACCAAAGGAGGGGGGAGAGAGGGAGGAGGAGGCAGCTTTCCACCGGCTTTAGGTTTTAGCAGCTTTCTTTGGGATATATGGGGGTGTGGGGGATGATGAGGTATAAGCTGGAGTCGGTAAGTAGGGAGAGCTGAGTTGGTAAGTACTTCTGGGGTTTGTGTCTTAATTGGCCTTGCAGCTAGGACAGGAGGAGGAGATGGCCATGGCTGGCTGGCTGGCTGGCTCTCATCTCCATAAATAAAGGGCTTTTTGGAGCAAGGAAAAAAAAAGGGGGGTTTTTGCATAGATGGATGGATGGATGGATGGATGATTGGATGTTTGGGTGGGAGGATTGGATGGAAGCTTGCAATTGTTGGCTAGCTAGATATGCATGCACAAAACAACAAATGCTAAAAATAAATCAAGGGTAAATTTTTTTTAAAAAATTTGAAGTGGTCTATTGTTCTTTTTGTTACCATAATTTGGGTTGCAAAACAATTTAGGTATTGGAGTCTAGTTTATCTAGCAGTAAAAATCTCTCAAGAGAATCACGTGTGGAATTACCGGATCAAGTGATTCCATTGTGGTCCATGAGGGGATTGTCTGGTCTATTCGCTATATTAGAACTAGACTTGCACATATTTCCGGGTTGAATCTATTAGACCAATGCATTTTATGTCTCTTGAATATTTTTGTCTTTTATTACTATGTGTGTTAGATAAAGATGAAAGTGATTGTGTGGTTACGTTACTGTATTTTCGAGAATCTTTTCAGAACAATTGTTGTGTAGGGTTCGGTGGGTAGATCAGTGACCTTGATTAGTTGCTCTTTTTTTAGAAGAAAGGAAATTCCATGTGTAGTCATGCAAACCATTCGAGCCGTTGTGATATGATTTAGTATCGAAATAGAATTATGAAGTACATACAGAAAATATACTGATTAAAGTGACTGAAGAAGTCAGATAACCAAACTGCACACTACATGAATAATCTCGCGGTTACTTCATGACCCATTTTAAGTCGTGTGTGTTTTTATTTACAACCCCTTAAATAGAATTGAATCATGTAATACTCAACTAAATGTGAAGTGGTAGGATCAAATTAAATCCAATCTTATCAAGACTTAAGTTTGATACTATCATCACATGGTTTCTTGATACAGTTGAATCCTTTCGGCTATTTTTGGTCCATGGGTTAATATATACTCATCTACGTAGTCACGTGTAACTTGGCAAACAGCTCGTACGTATAGCCCTGCCTCCTTCAGGAGGTGCTTCGTAATTGTAGATACACCGTACCATAAATATATAACACCTTACGTATCAATATGAGATATTACTATAAAACGTCCTCACCGAAGTAAAAAATAAATAATAAAAGCAATGGAAGAAATCATAAGGGAATTAAAACTTTAAAAGTAATTTATTAAAGAACCAACGGGAATTGAAATAAATGTTTGAAATATGGGATCGGTCCACTTCCAACCAAAGGAAGAATAAACAAAGTGACATAAATAGCGTCAAGCTATGGTGCTAAAAACTCGAATGCTCACAGCCATGCATGATGCTATCATTCCACTTGCCTTTTACCTGAGAATAGAAAGAGCAAGCGTAAAATTTGAAAATCTCAACAAGTATCCAACAACGGTTGCACATGGAGAGTAAAGGAAAAGTAATGCAAGTAATTGACATAGGTTGAATTCAATGAACTAGGTTACTGGAAACACTTATGAAAGTCAGGGATAGAGGTAATCGGAATAGTGAAATTAAGGATAATTGTAATTTAGCAAGTTATAACAATGGCACCAGTGATTACTTCCCACATACTCGATTATATGAGAGTAGCTAGGCACAACCTTATCCTCGACTGTATAACCGCAGACGTGGTGTAATATCTCAAGTAATGAAAATGTATGATCCCCATACGTTACCAAGTGGGTGTAAATCTCCCTTATATATGGGTAACCCCAGGCCAGGTAACTGTTATATTATTAACAGGTAATATGGTGTGAATTTAATGGAACTAAGGGAAGGCTAAGATAAGATTATAATAAGTGGAAGGATTCGTTAAAGGTTGGAAATGGAGAAGCATTAGATCTCGATAGATAGTGATGTGAAACGATAACATGGTGATAACTGTCTAGGAATTATTCTAAAAGAGATATTATAACATAGCTCATACAAGGGTTAACAACCAACTAAGTTTTATTACGTGATAAGTGATTATTAGTCAAATTAACATTTATTAATATATATCAGTCATGACTCACATAAGAAATCATACCAGCAATACATCGTGATATCAGAAAGATTAAACATAGAATCTTTGACATTTAAAAGATTGCTAGTGGTTTTAAACTAAGTCTACAACATGATCATCTGCTACCCCCATTAACGATTTAAGCATGAACTCTGAACACTAATAACTAAGTAACCTAATAAATATAAAAGCATGTGAAACAAGATAACCTTGAACATTATGATATGAATACAATATTAAAAGTATAAAACCAGCAAGCATTAATAATATGATAATAACCATGCAAGCACTAGTAATATAATAACAACTAGGCAAGCATTAGAAATATGGTAACAACCAGGCAAGCATTAGTAATATGATAACAACCAGATAAGCATTAGTAAAATGATAACAACCAGGCAAGCATTAGTAATATGATAACAATCAGATAACTTTAGTGATATGATAACAACCAGATAACTTTAGTGATATGATAATAGCGAGGTATGATAATAGTTAGGTAACTTTAGTGATAATCTAGCCAAGTAACTTTAGTGATATGATAATAGCTAGATAATTTTAGTGATATGATAATAGCCAGGTAATTTTAGTGATATGATAATAGCTAGGTAATTTTAGTGATATGAATAGCCAGGTAATTTTAGTGATATGATAATAGGTAGGTAACTTTAGTGATATGATAATGGTACTCAATAGCAATGGTAACAAGTAATCATGGGAGATGTGGAATGTGGAACGGATAGGTTACGGCCGTGAGGTACTTATCTTGAGCACGCTCGGTGAAACCGCTGCACGAAGGATCTGGAATGTGCAATTGCTTGGACGTTTCCTCAAGGCCACACGTGAACTTGCAGGAGAAGATGGAGGCGAATAAGGTGAGTGTTAAGATAAAACTAAGGATGGACAGAAAGAGATCGTTCGATCAGAAGGAATCGTGTCTGTTGGATTTCACCATGCAAATCATTGTTCGCCCAAACGAACGGCGCCCCGCTGTGTGAATCAGCAAAACTCCCATGCGATCTACATTCGGCCATGCTCCGGCTAGCCCGACTGTGTGGCCATTATGCCACGGCCACATGGTCACCTCCGCCGCCGTCGGTCAGCCACCGTCGCCGCCTGTGCCATGCCACCGCCCACCATGGCAGCCACTGCCCATGCGCCTCCCGTGCGCTGCTGCTCCCAGCCGCTGCCGCCACGGCCTTATCGGCCACTAAGCGCCTGCCGCTGCTAGCCACCGTCGCCATGCTACCGCCACCTCCAGAGTCACCATGCGCCCACACTTTGCGCCGCCGCTGGCGCCGGTGCCACCGCCATGCGCCATGCCACTGTCGCCGGAGCGCTTGCATTGCCGCTCGCACGCTCTTGCACCACCGTCGCACGCCGCTTGCGCCGCCGCTGGCGTCGGTGCCACTGCCGGCCAGACCCTGCACCCACTCTAGAGAGAGAGATGTAGATTGGAAGGGAGGAGTGAGAAAACCTCTTTTTTCTTTGGAGGTGTAGGCTGCGCAAGGTGGGAATATGGCACCCCTTATAACCAGCCCTTAAACCTATATTAGGTCTAATTAGAGTTTAGTGGCCTCTTTTAGAAAAATATCAGGGCACTACAAAATATTTTAAGGGACAGTTGCTGTTTGTACCTTGAACCATGGCGTGTAAACATATATACCGAGTTTGTGTTCTTGCATGATTAGATTACACTTTTCTCATTTCTCATATCGTGATTAGCACCTAAGATCCTACTATATCTTTGTCAACAAAAAAAATCTGCCAAAAAGGATTCGACCCTGGTAGGAGTTTAGCAGATAGGAATGAATGATTTGGAAGATTATGGAATTGATTAGTTGGATTATTTTTTATTAACTAAACGCACTAAAATAAGATAACATGCACTGCCATTTAAGTATGTTGCTGCCAAGCTCCAAATGGAAGGTTTTCTTGGTGCCCCAGGCCGACTATGTTGTCTGTATTTTTTGGTATATATATCTGGCTTCTATATGCATGCTCCAAATAATGGGACTTACTAATTCGTTTGCTCCAAGTTTATATATGTCGTTTTTTATTGACCTCGTCCTTGCTTGGAGGAGTAATAGTACTGTGAGTCTTCTTTACGGCCTATGTGGAACACATGAATGATTTCCACGTGTGAGAATTATACTGTTTTCCATGAAATTCGTAAGTTCTAAATGAGGACTTAAGATGAAGAAAGTTAGTTGTTTAATTGTCTTTTGTGTTATGTTTACATATCATATTTTCTCATACATAAGAATCCAAATATTTCAGCAATAAGTGCATGGTCTGGTAATGTTATGATTAAGTCGATCTCATAAAAGCATTGATGAGCGCATATAGCCTTTTTTTTTCCTACGTGTACTTGTGCATGTGTGAGCCAATTAAGCTAGCTAGTCTTGCTGTTCAAATTTCTATATTCATTTTTTGATATTTTCTACTTCCTCCAGAAGGAAAAGTGAAAAAAAAATCCTCAATAAGCCCATAAGTTGAGACGCTAGTGCTGCAAAATACTACTAGTAACCACATGTGCTTTAAACTTCAGGGAAAGCTTGAACTTCATGTAATTTTCTTCGCTCCACTCTCGGATTCTCTTGTTGATATAGTACTACTTACATAGATCTATTTGTACAACGATCTGCTCCAAAGATAAACACATTAATTTCTGTCAGAATAACTAGAGACAATGGTTATTAAGAGGACCAGAGAATTATGAGGTTGTTGAGATGCAGATCAGGTTCAGTAAGTTGTCCCAGAATGCAGGATGCAACATGTGTATTTCATTACATTGCGATCCTTAAAACTAAAAATCTATATATGTAGATGTATTATTTTGATTGATCGGAACAAACTAATGCAAGAATAATGTCCAAATGTTCAAGAACACAGTTAATTCATTAATATTAGAACATGTACGTGTTTTATCTTTTGAATAAACCAACAGCAAAATTAGCATTTTCTTTAGAAACGGTACTAGATGTTTACAGTGTAGGTACTTCAGTGCACTGTGATGATTGCTGCTACTACAGCTAGTACACTAAAGCTGCCTCATCACAAATAGAAGGAAACGAGCCAAAACCAAAAGTGCAAAGCACGCAACCATGCAAAGTTGCGAGCCATGCATATTTCGCGGTGAAAAGTTGTAAGGGAGAGCAACTGCTCTTGCTGTAAAGTTTGGCTGAATTTAGGTGCATCAAAAACAGATAAGTTTGACTGCCTCCTCATGTGACATCTCTTGGCTTGACCATATGTATCTGCACTTGCAAAAGGTAGAGGGGCCAGCTGCTGGATCCATGCATGTAGCTAGAGAACAATGAACCAGGAGCAAAATGGCAAACATGTCAAGCTAGCTAGTGTATGTCTACTACTATTACTATTACTACTACATGATTGTATACAGGAGCGTGGCACAATGCTGTCTGGAGCTGTGGAAATGCAGACAAATGTTAAAATGTTCGGCCATTTATTTTTTGTGGGGTTCTCAAGCTTTATAACTGTATACGGACGGGACGACGGGAGCTTTGGAAGAGGTTGATCAATACAAGGGAGAAAAACAACGGAACGGATCGAGTCGTGATCTGATCCAGCTGCGAGACATCCCCTTTGGCTTCGGGAGCCATCAAACGAGGGGCACAAGTGGCTAGCTCACCACCCATGCATGATCTGCATCTTGCTCCAAGACAAGTACGATCGACTAGAACGAACCAAAAACAAAAATTCAGAAACAAATTTAGAGTGATCGATGCAAATCTGAAGCCTAGCTCTATGTCCTTTTTTTTTCAAGAAAAATGTGATAGTTTCTAGTGTTCCCTTTCTCACCACCCAATTGTTCTTGATTTGTGTGAACTAATTGTTGCAATGTGATCCAAATTCGAGTTATATCCACGCTGGACACGAGCGCCAAGCCTCACTAGACGTAGCGTCGGTTGGCGCTAGGACCAGGGTTTCAAATTTTGGATGCAAAAAAAAAAAAAATTCGGCGGCTGGCGAAAGGATCGAAAGAATAAAATTTCGTTCAAAATTCGGACGAAAAAATAATTTTTGATGAAATTTAACCAAATTTTGAATAAAATTTGAACAAATTTCAAATAGGGCCAAATTCGGCCAAATTTTACCCGAATGAAACCTATTTTGCTAGGCACCGAAAGGAACGAAATTTCGTCCATTTCGCAAATTTTCAGACAAAATTTGAAACCCTAGCTAGGACTCAATGTTGGGCCGCACCAGACGTGGCATAGGCCCGCACAACTGACTGCATTTTTCGTTCTTGTTCCTTGCCTATGTGCCCGTAGTCATACGTTGTAGACGGCATATCGTCTCATGTATGTAATTTCTTCTAATATAGTGATTTTTTATTTTTAGTGTATTTATGGCTTTTTTGACAAAGATTTTTTTACGTAAAATTTGTATCTCCTATCTCTAGATTCATCTATATTTTTGCAGCACTAATTAATAAACTCTGTGCAGGCACACGATAACAGATCAACAGTGATAGGGGTGCCTCAGCGAAGGCCCACCGTTGGTAGAAAGTGGCGGTGGTGGAGGGCAAGGTGATATTGGCATTGTAGGTCTGCACTATGATCAGAGGTGTGGGAGAACATGGATGCTTCGGAGTGGCATAGTTGGAAGAAGAGGTGCGTAGCATTTGGTCTCCTCTTTTCAGCTTCTAAAATCTATTTTTTTTTTCAACTTTTCTACAATAACTATCTTTTAAGCGAAGTATCTTTTTAAAGCGGGGGTACAACTTTATTTATATCAGCTAAAACCATACAAGGGTTTCTATTACTCTATACACTATATCATGAATAGCCCAAAAACAATAAACTGCAGCCATAAGTTGAAGCAAAAAAAGAACAGGCCTATTAGCAGCCGTGAAGGGTAAAGCAAACAAAGGTGCGGTGGAGCTGGATAATATATATGGGTTGTCTACTCCTCATGTGACAGAAATTTGGCTAAATTCCAGTTACTTTTCTCAACCCATGGATAAAGATATAATCACTTTCATCACTCCCCTGAGTTCCTATATATAATCCACCCTCACCTCTAGGAGAAAGAATGACGCAAATAATATTTTAACCTAGACAAAAGATAAATTTAAGTTTGGTGAACCCCTACAAAATACAAAGATAAAAATTTCTAAACTAGACAAAAATAAAGTAAAATTGTGCTAAAATTGAACTGTTGTGGGCAGATTTTACCCTTTCCCTCATGGGGACATGGAATAAGAGAGTTAGAGAAAGTAAGTAGTAAAAGAGAGTTGGTGAGTAGAAAATAAGTTGATCTCCCTTGCCTCATACCCCCCTTAGAGCCTTATATACATGAATAAGGTAGAATGAGAATTTGTTATTCTGTCCCTCAATGATTGCAAAGGATAAAAGTATATCGGTACATTCCTTTAAATAAGACATACTCTGCTATTGGGCCTGCTCTAAGACCCACTAACTAATCCTAATGGCTCAAGAGACTAGGCACCCCCATAATGTGCACATTACTTAGTATTGTAATTTTAAGCTTAGTATTGTATAATTTTAAGGGATCGAGGGATAAGAAAATGTTAGGTGATTGAGAATTAGCTAAATCCTAATATATATGTAGGCACACTCGAGTTAATAAATCTAAAAAAATCCAATGGCTGAGATGACAAATGATTTTTAAGAGAGACTTATGTGTGATCCTAAACGACCCTGTTTTTTTTTTCTAAATAGATCTTTTTCCTGCTTACATTGAAAGCAATAACAGAGTGTTACACCATAACTAACAAAACAAGCGTTAGGTACACCAGCACAACCATGACCTCCATGTCCAAAACAAGATAGCCTACAACATATACACACTACGTTGTGAGATATGACATAGGTGTAATTACACCGAGTAGAAAAGAGGATATATATATATATATATATATATATATATATATATATATATATATATATATATATATATATATATATATATATATATATATATATATATATATATATATATATATATAGGACAGTGTTTCACACACACATATCAATACCGTTGATTTGCTTTGAGATTCGTACGTTTGATGTGGGTATCTTCATATACCCATAAAAAGTATATTTGAGATGTCAAACTCAAAAAAATTAAATTGAACTTCAGTTTAATTAGTTTGAACACACACACACTCAAACACACACACACACACACACATACACATATTTTCATACCCAAACTCAAAAATTATTAATATATATATATATATATATATATATATATATATATATATATATATATATATATATATTTATATATATAAAAATATATATATATATATATATATATATATATATATATATATATATATAGAAAATTACATGTCAATTCATTTCACAAACATAAAACATCAATTTTATTAAGATTAGGCACAATGGGTGTCTAGGTTACACAACAAGAACAACGGCAGGTTACACAACAAGAACACACAACAAGAACAAAGCAAGTTATACAACAAGAACAACGAGCAGGTTACACAACAAGCAAAGATCCTCTATGCCTTCTCGCCCGATGCACATGAGCTGTATGATTGATAATTTTTGAGTTTGGGTATGAAAATGTTTTATACCCTTGATATATTTATGGTAAGTAAGTTTTGAACTCGGTTCTATTCAAACTAGTATGAACTACTTTTGAGTTCAATGCGAGACTACAACTTTGCAGTTGAGTATATACCAGGTCCAAAAATAGTTCAAACTAATTAAGGTATCTCAAAACTGAACCATACTCGGACTTAAGCGGGAAAATATGAAATTTTGAGGATTGCAAGTTGAATTTAATTTTTTTGTTTTATTATAAAAGTTTGACATCTCAAATATACTTTTTGTGGGTATATGAAGATACCCACATCAAACTTATGTAATTTTCATATATATATATATATATATATATATATATATATATATATATATATATATATATATATATATATATATATATATATATATAGGAAAATTACATAAGGCACTGGGTGTCTAGGCACCCACATCAAGAACCGTCCGATATACGTGTATGATTGATAATTTTTGAGTTTGGGTATGAAAATGTTTTATACCCTTGATATATTTATGGTAAGTAAGTTTTGAATCAGTTCAAACTAGTATGAACTACTCAAAGTAAAAATAGTTCAAACTAATTAAACGAAGTTGAATTTAATTTTTTCAAGTTTGACATCTCAAATATACTTTTTGTGGGTATATGAAGCGAATCTCAAAGTAAATCAACGGGTATTGATATGGGTGCCTAGGCACCTGGGTGCATGAAACACTAGTCCTATATGTGTGTGTGTGTCAACGACTTCCTTTCCATACCATTTTACTAGCACGGATCTAAAAGCAATTCAAAGGTAGGGAAGCATGGTGCTCAGACACCATGGTGCCCCGTTTCAGCATATAAATAACAGGGACACCATTGTGCCTAAGCTCCATGAGTGAGACTTTCCATCTATGATTAAGACTTTCCATCCATATCAATGACTTCCTTTCCATACCATTGTACTAGCACGGATCTAAAAGCAATCTAAAGCGAGGAAGCATGGTGCTCGGACACCATGACTTCCTTCATATATATATATATATATATATATATATATATATATATATATATATATATATATATATATATATATATATATATATATATATATATATATATATATATATATATATATATATATATATATATATATATATATATTGCAATGTAAACAGTAGTCTCAAAAAATAAAATAGCAAAGTTCTACATGGCTTATATATTCTCGTTTGAAAGGTTTCAACAAGATCTTTAACTTTGCAGTTGAGGTGAACCCCAAATTCCAAGGAGAGCACCTGGAAACCATTGTTCCTCTGAATCAATAGCTTTCACTACAATATAAATCATCATCATATGCGGTTTTAAACCGTCATCACAGACGGTTTTCTGAACCGTCTAAATTTATGCATCTGTGATAACAGACAGTTATTATAGACGGTTTGTAAGCTATCTGTGATAAACCATAACATAGATAGTTCATATAAAGAAATATCTGTGAAGGAGACTATCACAGGTGGTTCGAACCAAAAACTGTCTGTAATATTCGCACATCATAGAAGATTCTACCTACCAACCATCTGTGATGGGCGAGTATCACAGACAGTTCTAGCTACCAACTGTCTGTGAGGGTGAGTATCACAGACGGCTGGTATATAGAGCCGTCTATGATACTCTCCCATCATAGATGGTTGGTGGATAGAACCGTATGTGATGTACGAGTATCACATATGATTTTTGGTTTGAGCCGTCTGTGTTAGTCCTTCACAGACGGTTTATACCACAAAATCGTATGTGATAGTTCATTCTATACCTAAATTTTTTCTATTTTTTGGCTAATCTCATGAAATGTTAGTTATGCCATCTAAAAACAAGCAAATACAGCAACAAACACAGCAGCACATTCCATTTCCATTAAGATTAGAATTCACCATTACAACATCGCAAGATAACGAGCAAGTTATCCATCTAGCTAACACAGCAAGAACACATCTCCTGATCCTACGAGCCTAACTCTTAAACATAGCAAGAAGATATAAAAGCAGATATCCTAGCGGATAGTATAAGCTCCATTGTACCAACGAGGCCTTAAAAGATGAAATAGTAAAATTTTATATGGCTTATATATATATACTCATTTAAAAGGATTCGATGAGATCTATAACTTTGCAGTTGAGGAAAACCCCAAATTCCGATGGGAAGATAATTTTTTTTTTGGCAAAAACAGAAACCAAAAACTTGCGACGCAAATTTAGAGCTGAATATGGCCAATTTTGGGGTGTCTGTGATAAGTATATATCACAGACACTTCTAGCCATATAGTGTAAAACCGTCTATGATAATTACAACATAGACGGTTCCGGGGAACTGTCTGTGATGAGGCATCCATTATAGCTTTTTTATAGTAGTGTTTGAAACATGAGTCCTCGAACTCACCCTTGGAGACATGCCTGTAGGGAACTAGCGGCTCGTTGTCGTCCTCGGCATCAACGACTAGGGTTGGTGCCAGCGTTGAACCGCGAGGCACATGGCGGTCGGCGATCAACAACGCCAACTCCTGGAGTGCTTCATTAATCCCGACACCACTGTTTGGTTTCGTCCACATATGTGTGTCACTGGGTCCCTCATGATCTCCAGTGAGATCGGACACATGAAATCGTGAAAATTAATCTTATGCCGCTTATTTTGTTTATAATTTTACTTATTTGGAGATTCTATTGTTAGTAGTGTGGATGGTAGTATAAGTAAATCCTAACTAATTTGAACTATTGGATCACAAAGATTAGACGGCTTATATTTATTTTAAGATGCCGTAAAAACTCTTCATTACCATGTTTTTTTGTAGTTTTAAAAATCCACTCCGCACCTCTTTTTTTCTAGACCGAAGTTTTTTGCTGACGCATCCTGAGTACCACCAGCTGCCCCATTCATCTATCCTGACATTTTCTTCTCCTAGTGCTCTGGCTAGTTCTATAGAGAACACTCCAATATTTGGGCTGTGGTTTATTGTTTTTAGCTATGACTTAGTAGTCTAATAAATAGTAATTACTAAAAAATCGAAGCCAAAAACCGGTTAAAAAGCTAAAAAGAATGGCCCCTAATGCAACATTTCTTGATCTAATTTTCCCACTTGAGATTAGCAAACCAAATTCACCCCTGTTGTCATGCGAACTATGTAGTCAGCAACATTTGTGTGGCCGTGAAAGCACTTCAGAACCCAAGATCTGGCGGTCTCCGCCATTGACCTAACTATGCGATCGCTGCCAATACGCTGACATCACTCGTCACGGCCACCACCACCAAACGTCGTCCCAATACAAATTCATAGCCTCTACTGTATTTTGTGCAGCTAGATTTACATTATATTCATTGTGTAAATAAAGTATCACATGATAGAGAATATGATAGTTCAACTTTTCGTATTTATAATTAGTCGGCCTAGTAGCTATTTTTAACAAAATGCTAAAACACCCAGCGTAGTTTTTGTCAAACCTGTAAAAAAATGTAGTATGAGGGAAACTGTGGTATCTCACGCTCGATATCTAAAAACTATGGTTTCTTGATAATGTGGTTTCTAAATACTGCAACATCCAAACAGGTCCTTAGTGGTATTCGACTTCACCGTATTTTCTTGAGTCTAGTACTGCTGTACTGGCCACCCCTATAAAAGAAATCATGCTATATAAAGACCTTGTAGAGTAACACCCCGACTTGTTAAGTCCTCAACACACTTCATCTCTGTTGTTATTAAGTTGGATAGGCCTTAACAAATTATGTAACTAATTCCATTCTTCTACTTCCTCATCTCCAAATGCCCTTCTGAACTGAATGGTCCACTGTCCATCCTCGAAACAATCTGCAACTAATGATTCTTCATCAGAACAAATTCTGAATAGTCGGAAGAACTAAATCTTTAAAGGAGATTCTCCAATCGAAATATCATTCCAGAATATGATGAACTTTCCATTGTTCACTCTATACATCATCCCCATTTTGAACCACTTTTTAACCTTATGTAAGCCTTTCCAGAACTGGCACAATTGCCATTTGAAGAGAAGAAATCTCCATCTGGCATATAGTTCTTACGCAGAATTTTGCACCAGTCCTCATCCAACCCCTGCATAATCTTCCAAATCCATTTGTTAAGTAAACAAACATTCAAAATCCTGGTATTTAGAATACCCAAACTCCCAAATTCTTTACGTCTGCAAACCGCATCCCAATTGACTACTCCCCCGTCCCGCAATATAAGTCCGGCACATATTTAGGAAGCATATTAGTTAAATAATATTTAATGGAATTGGACCATAGTTGCTCCTATTATATATGCATAGTACTACTCTTTCTATTAGAGATAAATATAATTTAATTTTATTAAATATTACTTAAATAATATCTGAACTTATATTGTGTGATGGATGGAGTATGTGATAATAGGCGAACTGCTTAAACTAGAATTGGTAATAATAAGCATTCCATCTGAAGACATAAACTTACCCTACCAAGGATCCATCCTTCTTCCCATCTTATTACATAGACCATCAAAGGCATTAATACCCACTGTGACCACTAACAGGCATTCCCAAATATGTCATTGGCAGGCACCTCAATTTACAATTTGGCATCTTTGCCACCTTAATTTGATCCTCCTTTTCCGCTCCAAACACAAACACTTTTTATGATAGTTAATCTTTAACCCTGGCATCCATTCAAAGCAATAGAGCAGAAATTTCAAACACAAGATACATCATAATCCATCATCAAAATGGTATAATCCCTCATCCACCAAGTGATCCACCACCCCCTTCAAGACCCCAGCATTTTTTTGCAGAGCCCAATATCCGAGCCAGAGCATCATCTGCCAAATTGAATAATAATGGAGAAAGGGGATCTCCCTGTCTGACACCCCCATAGGTATTGAAATAAGGTCCCAATTTTCCATTTATGTTTATACAAACCTTGCCACCTCTCACTGTCTGCATCACCCACTTGATCCACTTCTCATGAAAGCCCTTCTTGTGCATCACCTCCTCTAGGAAATCCCATTGAATTCTATCATAAGCTTTCTCAAAGTCTACTTTAAAAATCACCCCTTTGAGTTTCTTTGCTTTAATTTCATGAAGAATCACCACACCTTCTTAAATGTTCCTACCTTTAACAAATGCAGTCTGTGAACTGCTAATAACCTTTCTTGCCATAAAAGTCATTCTGTTTGCTAAAAGCTTGCAAAAGACCTTGAAACAAACATTCAATAAGCAAATAGGTCTATATTGTTTTATTGTATTAGCATCCTTCAATTACGGTATTAAAGTAACACCCCATAGTTCAACCTCTTAGTGAAGTTATTGAACATATCAATCAAAGACTAATATAAATTGTCATCCTCAGCACCCCTGATGAGATTAAAATCTCCTTCAATCACCAGTGGAAGAGCATACCTCATACATTTCCATGTTAACTCATAAAGAAAATCAGGAGACATTTTTTTTGAAAACGGGCAAGAGGGATGCCGTATATTAATTCAAAGGGAGAGGGAGCAGCATAGTTTTAGGAATTGAAAGACAGGGGGGACGCAGATACAAAAACACTTGGCGTGAAGTTGAGCTATAGGAGCTATAGAGTGATAGACAGCTCAGCTAGTTTATTGGCCCTCGTTAGGATCTAGGCCCCAGCCTCCTCTTTTATGGCAGCGAGCAAGTGCACCGGAATTGTCGTTGAGGACCGGAAGATTCGGGCATTCCACTTTTCCAAATTTGCATGTGATAAGCACCATTAGCATTGCTATTGGTTCGCGAGGTGTGCTTGTCATGAAGAAGATCGATTCCCACCAGTCTCGAAGCGGGTGGAAAGTATGCCATATGGTCGAGTTGATGGAGTCGCAAGAAGTCCACTGCCCACAGAGGTCCAGATATACTTTGTGTAGCGGCACTCGATGAAGAGGTGGATGGCGGACTCCGGCGTGTGTGAACACAAAGGGCAAGTAATTTGGTTTGGCCATCCTCTTGTGTGTAGGCGATCCGCTATCCAAAGTCTATTTTGGATGGCCAACCAAGCAAAGAGTTTGCATTTTTGGGGTGCCCGTGTTTTTAGACTAGAGTGTTTATGGAGATTTTGGTTGCTCCCAAGAATTGTGCTTGTAAGCAGAGGTTGTAGAGTATGTTCCAGTTGTGATGAGTTTCCAAGTGATTGTATCCTCGAGATCTTCCCGTAGGTTTAAGGTATAGATGTGGCTCCAAATCACGATCGTCTCACATATGTATTTGGGTGTTAGGCTAGCTACCCAATTTAGGTCCTGTAACCAATTATTGCCAGTCAAAGCAGCTCTTGGGGTGTGATTTTTCTTGTTGAGTTTGTGTAGACTATTGGCGCGATATCACATAATCTATTTTCGGCCGCCCAAGCCGACGTCCAGAAAGTTGCCTTGGCTCCATCTCCTATCGAAATGGTGGTGGGCACATCAAAGAGAGCCCGATCTAGGTCATCACACGAGGATTACATACCTTGCCAAGGATTGACTTGGGTGTCCCACTCATGCCAAGGCTCATGCCAAGGCCATCTAAGCCTTAGGGCCTTGGCGAAGCGCTAAAGGTCTAGGAGGCTGAGGCCTTCCAATTGTGTGGGTCTACATACTCTCTCCCAGTTGACCTTGCATTTCCCAACCGTTAGCTGCTTGTCCCTAGCCCGTAGGAAACACCTTGCCTGCCTATTTAGTGATTTGATCACACCTTTTGGAGCTCTGATGGCTATGAGGAAGTAGATTGACTAGGCCATCAAGATAGATTTGATAAGAGTCCTTCTGCCTACCAGAGTTAACAATTTGCCACGCCATCTTGCTAAGTGGCTTGCATACTTGTCCTCAAGCTTTTGGACGTTTACCCGCTGGAGCCTTTTGATTGTGAGTGGTAGGCCAAGGTAGTTGAGAAGGAAGGAAGTTAGGTGAGCTGGCAGATCATGTAAGACTTCGTGCAGGTCAATGTTTTGACAGCTAATTTGTAGAACTGACTTTTCTGGAGGTTGGTGTATAGTCCGGTCATGTCATCAAAATTGTGTAGGATTCAGACCAATGCGTGGATGTCATCTTGCTTTGGAACTAGGAAAATGGCAGTGTCATCGGCATAAAGGGAGATCCTGAAGGTAGCTGCGCAACCGCCCAAAGGGTGTAGGAGGCAAAGGTCCGTTGGGATGTTGAGGATCCTTTGTAGCGGGATTATTGCTATGATAAAGAGGAGAAGTGATAGTGTATTGCCCTGTCGAAGGCCTCTTCAATGATGTAACTTGTCCCTAGGGATGTCATTAAGGAGGATCCAAGAGGTGGTGGTGGAGAGAAGACAAGATACCCAGTCTCTCTATCGGGTGGGAATCCTCTTTTTTCCAAAAGGGTGAGAGGCTATTCCCATCAAACAACGTCAAAAGCTTTTGCAATGTCTAGTTTGAATAGGAGCGACGGGGTATGGTTTCGATGGTATTTTTGGGCTAGATTTCAAACATATAAAAATTACCATCGATGTATCTACCTTTTATGAAGGTGCTCTGTCTTGGGGAGATTAGTGTGTTCATGAAAGGTGCAAGTAACAGGGCTAAGGTTTTCATGATAATTTTGGCAACCCTATGTATGATCTTGATGGGTCTGAAGTTGCTTGCAGACTGGGCTGTATCCTTTTTCGGCACCAGGATCAAGCTTGCTATGTTTGCTCGAGGGAAGTTGTGAGTTCTCAAGCTGTAGAAGGCTTGTACAGCAGTACAACACTAATGAGGTCTTCTTTATAATATCCCAACATATGGTGTAGAAGTTCCTGTTGAAGCCATCTAGTCCTGGAGCTTTGTCCAGTGGTAGCTACAGAATTGCCCCGTGCACTTCATGCTATGTGAAGGGGAGAACTAAGCTTTGCAAGTCAAGACATGGCAGTTGGAGAGTTTCCCAGTTGAATGAGGTGGTTGCTGGCGAGTGTTGTCCCATGATGTGATGAAAGTGAGCGGACAACACATTTTCTTTGTCTTTATGGGAGAAAACCCATCCCTGGTCTGTCTGGAGTCACTGAATGAAGTTCTTTCTTTTACGACAATTAACTCTAGGCTAATGGACTCAAGGATAGGTAGGGGAGGCTGCATGTCTGAGTTGACGGACAACTCGACGGGTGCAAGGCTGCTAGTCTCTTCCACACCCACCGACACTTCCTGGTCAGGGACTAGAGATGGCTAGGGTTGGGTGTTGTAGTCCCAGGGGACATGTTGGATGGTGTTGGCAAAGGCATCGTAGTGTCAGGTAGCTTTATCTGTGGGTCAGCGGAGCCATGCACCTTGGTCGCAGGAGGCGTAGCTGCCTGTGGGGTAGAAGCATTTGAAACGGTCGAAGTCATGGCTATCGGCAAGATTGTAGCTCCTAGAGGATTCCTCTGTTTGAGGTCATGGGGACTGATTTCCACTTGGTTGTGTTGGAGTAGGAGGGCTTGGTGCCATGCAGTGTCATGGCCGCCATAGCTTCAGACAGAGGCTCGTTGAGGTGCGGCTGGCCTTGGTGGGGCAGTTTGTCGGCTCCCGAGACTTGGTGGATTGGCAGGAGCGGCTAATTGAAAGCAGAGTGCGCTGCCTGCAAGTAGTCATTGGCTTTGTGAAGCCAGGCCTCGCAACTAAGCCACGCTTCCTCCTCTGATTGACGAAGCCAAGCGTCAAAGAGCTGAGATAACTCTTGTCAAAGTAGCGCTGCATGGGAAGTGAAGAGTGCTTGTCAGTGAGCTCCTTGTGGTTGGTGTTGGCAGCAATGGGAGTGTTGGCAGCAGTGGGAAGGTTGGCCTAATTGTGTTGTAGAGGGCCGAAGATGATGGGGCCTGCCAGTACCGCATGTTGACGCCCACTATCCCCACTTGTTGGGCGACGTGGCCATGAGGATCGGTCTGTTGGCAATAGTCTCACATTGGTTGTGGGAAAGAAAAAAACATAACTTATAAATATGAGGGAGACCTCATCCATTGGACTAGTTTTTTTAGAAGAAGGCCTAATATCACTTATAAGGTTGTTGCTTTAGGACTTGCATACTGACAGCCCATGGGCTTTGGTGCTAAGCTCATTGGACCTGTTGCCCAGGGAGTAAGCCCGGTTAGACCTAGGCATACGGTCAGGGTCCAATATAACATTTGGTATCAGAACCTAAGCACCTAACATTTCCTTGGTTACAGAAGTGCACCAATCTATGAGGGGGAGAATGTTAGGAATAATCACACATTGGTTGTAGGAAAAAAGTATAATTATAAGTGTGAGGGAGATCCCACCCATTGGACTAGTCTTTGGGGGGAGAAAGCCTAATATCACTTATAAGGTTGTTGTTTTAGAGATTGCATACGGACAGCTCATGGGCTTAGATGCTTAGCCCATTTGGATCTATGGCCCAGGGAGTAAGCCCGGTTGAATCTAGGCATACGGCTAAGGTACAATTTGACACAGTCTCTTGGGCACTTGTGAGTCTTCCCTCTCTGGTCAACATTGTGAGTTGAGGCTCTCCACTGACCTTGATGTTCTTGCTTGTGTTGGTGGTGACGGTTGTCATCATACAGTCTGGCTTGGTATTTGTCTTCATCTCGACAAGCTTCAGGGGTCGGCCACATGGGCCTGCTATTGTGGGGAGGTGCTGGAGGTGCCCTTGTCGGTCCAGCCTGTCTCGTTGCTGCTGTTGCAGTTGTGGTGGCCATCCTCTGTCTCTGGGGTGCCGTTGATGATGCCTAGGCGCCAGAAGAGGTCGTGCTTCATAGGCTTGAACGGGATGTAGTTAGGTGCACCGAGGTCGGCCTCTGGAGGTGCAGCGAAGTATTCTTCAATGAAGTCCAGGTGTAACAAAACCTTGTAAAATGACCCTTTCTTGCAGTGAGCCGGCTAGGAGGAGGTCGCTTGCAGTCCTGAGGCGGGAGCATCCTAAGGTGGGAGCATCATGGGGCCGTCAGTGAAGGTGAGCCAGAAAGCCTTGGGGATGGAGCTAGGGTTCACTGTCCAAGCCCACAGGTCGAGAGTGCGGACATATACCTCCAGGAATATACCTCCTGACTTCTGAGTGCCCATCAGCAGCAATCCAATGCCATTTAAACTGCACCCCTCCAGCGAAACTCCTTCTCTGTAAAAAAGAATATTTAATTGTCTCTTGCACGCCAATTACATCCAATATTTCCTCTAGAATGTATTCTCTAAGTTGTCTCCTCCTGTCTGGTTTACCCAATCCTCTAACATTCCAGAATAAAATTTTCATTATTTCTTACAAAAAGATAAGTTCCTCCCCTTACTAGTGCTCTTCTTCTTTACCTTCCTGAGTTGAATACCTGACACCCCCTCTAGAGGCATTACTTATTGTATTCAAATCCAATTCTTCAACATCAATATCTTCCTGAACACCAGGTTGTTCTTGACATTTCTCTAATTCCTGTGTATTCTTCCGCTCAGCTTCAGCAATTGCTGCTCTCACTGACTCTTGCGCTTTCATGGCCAATATTTCTCTTGCACCCCCGTTTTCTTCAGCAAAGGTAATATAAAACAGACCCCTATTATTACACACCAGAGGTGCCACATTGGAACTACTCAATTATAGGGGTTTCAGTTCTAGAAGCAAGACACTCCATTGCTCCATTTATCTGTGCATGCATGCTGGTTTTTTCAGGGATCATATTCTGCACAAGTGGAGTATACACGTCTCTTCCAGCTAGCTACACTCGAGCATGCACTGGCCCCTGGAGTTTGGTAGCGACCGATGGATCGAGCAAGGTAATTAAGATAAGAAATGAAGCGAATTAATTGAGGGGACCGGGCCCTCGATCGATCGGCCGATGGATCGACCCGACAGACATGGAGGCACTTTGTTGTGTTTGGTAATGCCAAAGGGAATGTGAGGGCCCACCCAGCCAGGGAGGTGTGTGTGTGTGTGTGTGAGGCAGAGAGCTAACGCAATTATTCCCCCGTAACTTCTGTTCCACAAATGCAAAAAGCTAGCCACAAGCCCGGCCTAGCTTAGCTAGCTTAAAACCAAAGGAATCCCATCTTGGTCGAACAAATTGGGTTGCTTTACTGTTAATTCTCGGCCTCCATGCTCCACGCATCATGGTATTGTTTCCTTCCTGCACTGTATTTAAGCTGGGCAGTTGATTAATTTCCTGGATGGTCCTGCACTTCCTCCTGTGTCTTTTCTCTCTTCCTTTTTTTTATCCTTTTTACTCTGTCTCGTGCGTTCCATAATCTGATATGCCATAATCGATCCAAATTAATATCCTATCATCCAAGATGCAGAATCATTTTTTGTTCATATATTCAGAGCATTTTTTTGGATATAAGTGAATTAATGTTTCCTTCGTATTTGAAAAAACATCTTGATTCACTGCTACATGCAAATACAAGAGTAATTTAAGTGCACCTTGGAGAAAAGGATAATACCGACCCTCCTTTATTGTTGTTAGACCATATGGTGGTTATGATTAAAAGTAATGATGAATAATTAACATTTGGATTGTGATTAAAGGTGATGATGAATAATTGATATTAGTATTGCTTCGGAATTTGCGTTTGTGAATGTTTCGGTCGATCGCAGTCAAAGGTCTTGAATCCGAGTGATCTCGTTCAGTTCTGAGTTGCTCCGAGTGGTTTCGAGTGGTGTTCGTTGGCTCCTAGTTGTTGTGGTTGTTCCGAGTGGTTTTAACCTGCTTCGAGAGGTTTTACTTTGCTACGAGTGGTTTCGGTCACGTATGAGTGGTTTTCATCTGCTTCTAGTGGTTTTGGTCTGTTTCGAGTAGTTTTGAACCAGTCTGATTGGGTCCGAGTTGCATTGGACAGTTTTCGAGTAGCAATGGAGTATGGAACGGTGTCCGACTAGCATTGGAACATCGAATGACACTCGATTGGCATCGGAGGATTGCACGGCTGGCTTCAACCTCAAAGAGTGATGGCCCAGGTGATATTTACGACCACTCAAAGTCATTTACGACCACGTAACTTCGACGACAACGGACTTCGATCACTATGGCTTTCAACCACGGCAGTATGAGCACCGCAGCATGACTACGGAAGAACGACCATGTCCGTTTTCGATGACATGGTGAGATTGGAAACATTATGAAAGGAGTCTGTAACGGGAAGGTTTAGATATATGGTAAAGCCCGTGTTAGGAAGGGTTTTTGGTCCCTTAATTTGAGGAAGAGATAGAGTTATGTGTTCATATTTGAGGCGGACACGGTTTGAGTGTTAGCCTATAAAAGCAGGAAGAGGCTAAGCACTAACGTGGTGGTTTTGTGTAGTTTTTGGTAGGGCTTTCGGGTAGAAAGCTTATGTGGTTTTAGAGGGCTTTCGTCATGAGAGATTTTAGGGATGCTGTGAGGACACTTTGTAACCACATCTATTATACAAAAATAATAGATCAGATCTATTTCAAGAAAAGTTTGCTAGCATCGGTGATGTATTTTCTGAGCATCGTTTGTCTTCTGTTTCTGGCGTGTACTCGTTCGAGCGATTGAAGTGTTCGAGTGGCTGAAGTCTTCGAGCGAAGGGAGATTACGACTACGTGCGTCGGTGGTAGTAGCAAGCGATTGAAGGGAGCGGTCGGACAATCGTAGCGTTCATCGAGCACGGGCAAGCGAACTAGTGTCTTGCGGTCGTAATCTATATCCGGTAATTTATATTATTTTTCTTCTACTTTTAGTTTTGATTTTAGATTCTAAAAAACGGAGATAATTATTCACTCTTTTTTATTGTGCCATACAATTCTTCAACTGCACACTACTGTGTTTAATGCAGATATTCTGACCGTGCTGTCACCTGCATGTACTCGCTAATATTGATTTATCGGACAGCATAGCACCCGTACCATGCTTATATTGGCATGTTGTTTTCACATTAAAGACTAAGCTAGCCTAGCTAGCAGCTTAATTACAGGGTACTACTGTACAACTTTCATAACTACCGCTATAGTATACGACTGTACTGGCTAAAGCATTAGCTAGGAATCATCAACCAAGCAAGTGAAGGGATAATCAGTCACGCTAAAAGGGGAGAACTAAAGGATGGAACATCACTTCAACGCAACACATCAAGGAGATGCAAGGGACACATGGCGATAATGAACGTATGACTAAACAACCACGATGACGAGGACGACATCGATCGATCGAGTTGATTGTCCCAGAACTGTGGCTTGAACATGCACTCAATTTCTAATGCCGTCAACCTCATAGATTAATGCGTAGATCGATCCAACTGGTAAGATGGCTTGATGAGCCATCGATGAGACCAGCGATGCAACTTTCAGTGGAGCAACATCAAGCACGAGCTGACTGTGGTGCCGCTCGAGAACATACGAGAAGACGGTCGCAAATCCTGTCTGTCTCTTGGATATCAATCTCATCTGGTGATATAGACAGTTCACCTTCAATTGCGCCGTCTGAAACTGATTCACCGTAGTTGATAATATACTACGTTCAGAGTTTAGGCGGTTTCACATAAGTACTATGCTCGATCTTGCTCAACGACCTATATTCTCGATCGATCAACACAAAATGGGCAGCCACATCATCGCGCTGCCTCGATCGAAACATTTCGTTGCCGACGAGCCGTACATGCTGAACAGAAATACGTGATGGGCGTATATATACGACGAGTATATACCAGCAAGATGATCAGTACACTAGCACTCTAGCAGAGGGAGAATGCAAAAGGTATGGAACAGTCGTTGCTTGAAGCGTCTGGTACTTAGTAGATAGAGGTGGGCATTGGGCCGTGTCGTGCCGGTATGATCCGGATCCACTATGCTTCGTGCTATATCATGCCGTGCCGGCTCCAGTGGCGGAGAGAGGGGGGCTGAGGGGGGCCTGGCACCCCAGCCTTCTAGACCGGACAGTCATGTACCTCACCAACTGGGGCCCAACAACTAGCTAGCAGAGATCACTTGGATTAAATGCTTTAGATTGGTTTGTCGCACGAGTTTGTGTGAGCGGATGAATTCAACAGCTTGTGTAAGATGTACAGATATGATACATCAATTAGGAGCTTTGCTTTCGCACAATTGCATCCCCCGTCCTCTGTGTTTGAACTTTCAGACGAGCCACAAGTTGCCCTGTGCAGCTGTGCCCCTGATAGGTTCTACTAATCCTCTATTATGTAGTTAATTACATATGTTTAATTAGTGGTTTGGCCCCTTTCCAGTTTAGCCCAAATGTAAAGTATGTTTAAACTCTTTGTCCTGATTATGCATGACTTTGCACTGCTCAGACAACCAGTTTAGTGGTGTTTATCCTGCGCTGCAGAAAGAGAGTAGGGGCAGCTGCTTGGTTTCAGCAAAATTGACTTGCTAGTAGTCGTAGAGCTAAGTTTAAGTTAATAGAGATGCAATTTTTTTTGCATTGTAATTTGCAAAACATATTACTCTGATATGTGACTATTGGATCGGTAAATTCGGCATGATTCATTAGTTCTACTCTACTTATTGTCCATATTGCCCCCTATATCCAATTCCTGGCTCCGCCCCTGGCCGGCTCGGCCTAGTCACCTCGTCGTGCCATATCGTGCCGTGCCGGCTTGGTCTAGTCACCCCGTCATGCCGTGCCGTGCCAACTCGTCTTGCCTTCGGCCAGGTCCAGGCATGGCCCAAAGCCCATCGTGTCGGTGTTTCTCCCGTGCCGACCCAAACCCAGCTCGAAGTAACTATACACGACGAAGGCAGTGGTGACAATAGCGGCGGCTGCCATCTTCCTTTCTCTCGTATCCGCCTCGTTAAAAACTAGTTAAAATTGAATTAGTTGTATAATAATATGGGCACACAATAACATAAATATTTCAGGAAAAAAAGTGAAATTTCCTTAATATTTTAAAAATACAATGTTATTATCTCATTAAAAACTTTACACCTTAAAGTGGGGTTCCCTGAGTAAGGAAAAGAGTACAGTAATAATATATATACATACTAACTATAACAACATGCGTACATAGTATGTACTCATCAATATCCAGGTCATTGAGTCATTCATGTGTTCGAGGTCAGCGTATGCCTGCACGATTTCAGAATCCTCCAGTTGATGTTGTTGTTGCTCTTTAGATAATTCCCAGTCTTTGGCGCTTGTGATTGTCTCCACCATCTTGGGCGTGAGGGATGATCTCCTTTCTTTGATTATTCTCCTTATCGTACTGAACGTCGCTTCCGAAGAGATGGTGGACATTGCCACCAGGAGAACATCCCCTGCAAACTGTGACAGCACAGAAAATATCCGCTTGTTGTTCTTTCACTACTCGAGTAAGTCTATCTTGCCTCAGCCAGCAAGATTAGAATCAATATTTGCAAAATCATGCTCCAAGTAGTGGTTCAGCTCTAAGATAGAATTTCACTTGGAGACCGTCTAAGGCTGAGAGAATGAACAAGTAGACTTGTCCTTTAGCTTCTTCTATAAGTATAATGTTAAGTTTGTCTTTCCTTGTTGCATCTACTGTGAGGCCTCTGATCTCGCGCTGCTGCTAAACTTATTATGATGCATACCTTCATATCAAGACCGAATTTTCTTGGCTCTTTTTCCATTGAACCTGACTACCACTTCGGTGCGTCAATGCATGGGTGGGGACTAGTCACTAGTATGTATCAATAATTCAATACATGTCAGCAATGCAGCGTCACCATTTCTTTTCACCACATGACCACAGCACCACAAACATAGTGACCACACCATCCACCATACCGTTCGGTCGGCCATACCTTCCCCAGTTCCCCTCAAGAGGCAAGCCACCACGGCACCACCTACCAGTACGCCACCAACTCCTCCCTCCCTCTCTCTTAGCATTTCAGCAATCGGCGGCATCACCAAACACCAACTTCCTTATTCCTTCCCACTTCCAAGTTCCATCAGAGATAGCAGGGCGGCTTGAGCGGCCCTAAGGACTAAGTCGTGACAGTGCTCCCTAAGGCTACCGGTGGTCGCCATGGGCCCGAGGACGGGGTAGTCGAGTGCTCGCGGCCTCCTAGCACTACAAGAAATTTGAGTATCGGTGAATATAGTTATGATGAGAAACAAAAATGTCATAGATTGGCTATCCCCGATTCAAGTGCGCATTAATATGCGGGACGGTAGTCGACGCCTAGTTTTGTGACGAAAATAAATATTTGTCACAAAATATCAGAAAACCATGATGATTGTTTATATTCGCCAAGATCCTAGCCGCCGGCCTCCTCCGCCCCACCCGGCCGCCGGCCTCCTCCTCCACCCCAGATCCGCCTCCTCCTCCTTGCGGCCGCCCACCACCCCGTCCTCCTCTCGGTCCGCCGCCTCCCACATCCTCCTCCCCACCGCCGCCCGGCCGCCCACCGCCCCGTCCTCCTCGCGCCGCCCACCGCCCCGTCCTCCTCCCGGCGCCTCGTCTCTCTCGCTTGCCTCCTCCTCCCTCGTCTCACGCTGCGGCGATCTAGGGTTTGATCCCCAACTCGTCGCCGACGCGCCAACCTCCCTGTGGGGCGCTGCCGCTCATCGGCGCCGCCGGCGAGGATGACCTCCTCCTTGACCTCGCCCACCGCGCCGCTGCCGTCGCGCATCCCCATCCGCCCACGCAGTGAACGAGCGATCCGTTTCGTGTGTTCCATTTTGGGAGGTTTTTGGGAATTTGGGCGTTGATTGGTGGTCGTGGCGGTTGCGATTTGGAGATCTGACGGACGCCGCTGCGATTTTTAGGGTTGGGTCTGAAGCTTCGATTTGGAGCCAGTGGCGATTCTTCTGGCGGGCGGGTTCTCGATCGGGACGGCGAGGTGGAGCAAGTCCCGAGCGTTCGAATCTCGGCGTGGAAGGCCAAGGTGGCGTTAACCTCTGCAAGAGCTTGGCACAGGATGAAGCATGTTGATTATTTTCTCATTTTGTAACTTTGATGAGCTTTACATTTCTTTGTAATCGATTTAATTATATTGTTGGTACTTGCAGCAAGAAAGGGATTGATCGGATGCCTCAGAGCATGGACAAGCTATGATTTGTGAGAATGCTAATGATAAGCTGCCTAATTGTAGTAAGTAGTTATATAGCTATTAGTTTTTCCAGCTTAAAATGCACTACTAGTAGTATTTAGATTATTGACAGTACGGATTTTCAAGAGTTTATGTGAGTTAATTCGCTAGTTTGTAGTCACTAGCGTATTGATTAATTTTCTGAGAGGAACTTCACTTAGAGAATGTTAATTGCTTCCTTGTTCGTGATCATGCATGATGAAAATCGCATTACAGTTGATTAATATAATTTTTTTCCAAAGATTTCATCCATACTGCAGTAATAGATTTTGTGGCAAAAATGCTTTGAACTAGATTCTTCTAAACGCTTTGGAATCCCCAAACTGAAAGCATAAAGTTGATTTGTTCATATTGTTGCCTTGTTTTTCTACATCTGTAGACATATTTTATGAATCTGTATGGATTCTAGTAAAAGTAATTCTTTTTCTTGATGACTAGCTGAAATTTACTGTAATCCTCTCTAGGAGTATTAAACTTGTCATTTGCACTCTTACAGTCGTCATATTCATGATTTTCAACCGACTAAATTTGTTCACCCGAGAAACCAAGTTGGGGATGAGGGAATATCCAATGAGGTTGTTGTGTTCCATGAGTTTATTCACAGGAGTGATTAAACCACAATGTGTAACTCAAGCTCCATACAATGAATCAATGAATTATCTTGTCACTTGAGGTTTTTGTTGATTGTTTAGTGGTTTCTGCATTGACCATTGTTCAGTTAGTTGGGATTGCTTACTTGGTGGCTAATGTTCCCACATTCTATGTGTGCTTTGCTAATGATTTCATACAAATGGCTCGATCGAACTTCTCTATATCATTACAAAGGCAAGAATTTAAAGATTCTTGTTCAATTGAGTTCTGATATCAAAGCTTGTTGACTAATTCATTACACTGCATAGCTAGCTATTCTGAAATATTTGTATCATTAATGTAGAAAGTCCACGATAATGGGGAAGAACCTAATTCAATGGATCTTTTCAAGGCAAGCCATTTTAGCAGGAAAAAGGGTTATAGTGATATTGCACAGGAAGCAATTGTAAGTATATTAATTGCCAAATATTGAAATGTGTGTGTGTGACACATATATTTGAATGCTATGTTGATCTGTACACTAAGGTGTTTTTGTAAAGGAAAACTAAACTGAATTGTTGTTTAAGTATGTTATATTCATTTTTTCATTTCTACAACCATGCAACACAATGTTCTGTTATTACTTATTAAAGAATGAGCTGAATACATATTATAGGTGTATACAAAATTTTTTCTTTGCTATGTCTTCAACATTCAAAGATAAGCATTATGCAATCTGTTTATGTTACAAATGGAGCATAGAATTATCTTGCATGTTTATATTGTCTCTATTCAATGCTAGTCAAAATGAGCAAGAGTTGCGTGCTACTGTTAGCTCTCAGCAGGGAGAAATCATGGATTTGAAGAGGCAAGTTGAAGAAGCAAAAGAGTCAAACAAGAGGAATGAAGAGCAAATGGCCATTTTCAAGCAAATACAAGAAAAAACTGATTCCCTTGTTTTGCGGCTTCTGGGACAATCATCAATAGTTTGATCATCTTTGTAGTCACAGTGTGTAGTTGCTAGGCTTATTTTGAAGTATGGTAGCAATATGCCTTTTGACAAGACATACTTGTTATTCTATATGATTGTAATGACATGTATTGGATAAATGTCAATTAATTCTATATGCTTTGATGGAACAATTCTATGGTGATTATCTGGAGAAGTATGCTACTGTTCATGATGTTTTTTTTGTCATTCATGAATGTCTGGATTAAATTTTGTGACGTTGCAAATATATTCATGATGAATAATTTTGTCATAAATTACACGTCCTAGACCACAAATTACACGTCCTACATGTCATGACGAAAGCGATTGTCCGCATCATCGTATGATGATATATTATTCGTCATAAATGTGTACTATTTTATGACGATTTCAAATTATCGTCACTCATCACCGATGCTCAGATTTCTTGTAGTGTAGTGTCGCTACTACCTGCCTGCATCATCGAGGCCACAGCCTCGGCCTCAACGGTCTCCAGCTATCGATGTCGTTGAGGCATGGCCTCGGCCTCGATGTTCTCCAGCTGGAAGGCCCCGAAGGCATCCTTGCATCAGGCAGCAACCACCTTGCTGAATCTACAGTAGCAGCAAGTGTCATGTGTGTGTGTGTGTGTGTGTGAAAACTTTTGATATTTTTTTCCTTCTTGAGTTGTCATTATATAGAGAAGAATACAATCGGTGAAATCATTATATAGAGAAGAAGTTACAGAACGCTCTTGGTATATTACATATGTAGATAACTTATATCGTGTCATTTATTATCTATCATGAGGCTTACAGGGGTATGAATAGTCTTTAGAACAAGAGTTCCATAAAAAAAAGGAACAGAGTCCAAGTCGGCAATGAAACACTACTCGAAAACTGGGATAGTGATATGCTCAGAGATGGGAACAACACCCTGCTTGAAGACTGAATAATCTTAGAAGATGACTGTGAAGAGTTGTAGTAAGAAGTGCCTCGAGAAGCTATGTCTGATTTCAGTCGGTACAAATATCTTTGGACACTACGTCTTGTGTAAGTCGGTACAGAGTCCATCATGAATATAAAGATGATCCCAATCATAATATACGATCAATTCGCATTACAGATCAATCATATTGATTAAAATATATCTTTTGAGCAAAATTTAATTGGATTATTGAAGTGATCAAATCCAACTAGATTCGGATCACGATATATAACACATCTATGCGACTTGTAACACGCAAAGTACAGCTAGCCATGACGTATACTCCTATACGCGTACCATTTCTGTAGACAAATAGTATATGCAAGTACCCCTACTTAATACGCAAACGTAAGTCCATGCATGGTACAGCACGAAGAACATTTATACGCACGTACATATCTAGGTAGAGTTCACATCAATACGTGGTACATTTCGATTCAATACTAGGATTAAGACGTAGTATCTACGTACGTTCTACTACGTACTACATACTTTAGGTACTCACGTCAATTGTCGTCCTATGGCATACACGAACAATTAATAGGGAATGCATCGATCGATCATGCGTGCATGGCATGGGCAACTGGAGATCAAAATTTGTAGATCGATCGATCCCTGGAAGTACCTGCCGTCCATGTCCCCTGATCGCTTTTATCTCAAAAGGCCAGCAAGTGGATCGAATCGAAGAATATACACACACAAAAGGCAGGCGCCGTTTTTGTACTCTCTAAAAACCTCTCTCTCTCTCTCTCTCTCTCTCTCTCTCTCTCAAAGTGTATTGATTCAGCGATAAGCTTTGGCGTGCCGCCATGAACCGTGCACATGTACGGCCTGCGCGAGCGTCCGTACGCGCCCTGCCTCCTTTGTTTAGTGTGGGATAGCGAGGGAATGCGGTGGTGATGGGTGATAGGGGATCTCTCGATCGGCACACATGCGAGCCTCAACTGAGGAAAAGGCCAACGGCGACCAGGATTCGTTCATGCGCGCACACAAATCCTAATCATTATTCGAGTCGATCGAAGTCGGCATAGGCGCGCGCACACACAAAGATCTCTTCTTCCCTTTATTCCCAAGAGATCCTGCCTTAGGCCTGGGAGATTTCGTTCCACATTCCCAATAAAGATTGAGGCATTGAGTTCATGGCGTTGTTTCCAAGACTACCACATCATGTAAAATGAAATGAAACATGAATGAAACATCCATCCTCAATGCATAGTTTCATTCTATTATTTCATAGACATTTAATTTCATGACTCATATAGAGTTGGTAATCGTGCCAAGACTCACTTCTTCTCTCTCTTCTTAAAAATGTTGCCATATCATCAAAAATGTTTATGTGGCAACCTATTAAATGCAGATGAAACTCCCACTGAGACTGGCCGGGCATCTCCAATGGTCTGAGTCAGCTAGCTATATGCATGTACACATCAGCATATATCCTATGTGGAGGAAAGAGAGTATGCAAAAAAACCGAGCCAGCTCTTCCTTTAGAGCATCTCCAACAGTATGAGCTAGTTACTAACTCTAAGACAATTTCTCCAATAGTACTAACTTTTAGCACATAGCTCATAACATAAATAGTCTCACATGACACTCTCACATAATCTTGGAATGTGTGTATGAGCCTAGCTCTTGATCAAGAGCTAGCTTTTCTCTCTCTTCTATTAAAATATGAAATAATATGCTTAGAGCTAGCTCATAAGTCACTATTGGAGATGCTCTAAGCACTAGTCTATAACGCCTTAAACGGTCCCACTTGGCGAGATAAAGAAAAATTGTATTTTAATGCTTAAGTCTTTAGCTTAGCTTTTTTTGTAGGGTGCGCTTAAGGTCACCTGTAATGTATAAGATTGACCTTAAGGTGTGCATGTAAGCATCAAATAGCTATCCTTATAGATAGTTCTTTAGAATGCTAGCTTTAGTGTGTACTATATAAATGATGTGGAAGTCTTATAGTTAGTTGCTAGCTATAACCATTGGAGATGCCCTCCATGTTAAAAAAAAGTATCGTGGCTTTGGGTTTTTTTACTGATTGCGAGAGAGATTAAGAAAGTAAAAGATATTTATGTTGAGAAGCCACTCTATTCGAAGTAACTCCTATAGTAACTCTTACAAACGGTTTATAAAACTACCTTAAGAAGCCACTCCGTTCAATTTTTGGTAGTTAAAAGCTATTTAGGACAAGGCCTTAACATCGCTATATGACCGTACCACATATGTTGGGTCTGTTCTTTTTGGCTTCGGTTTATGGCTTATAGGTGCGTCTTATAGCTTTTAGCCTGTTCGTAAGAGATAGTACGAAGTAACAGAAACTCGCCGTTGACCATAGTTGACTCGAAGCTTCCCAACACATCCAAAGACAAAAAATTGTTTCTGGACGCAAGTTTGTCACAAGTTAACCACGTTAGTCAAAACATACTTTATGTAATATAAATGCACCGACCTAGGTCCAAACTATCCAAACCACGACCAAAATACCCAAAATACGGTCAATTGCTGAAAACCAAAGTCTGGCTGGTCATATCGTTGAGGCCAACCAATCTCACCGCTGACGAGGCTAGTCAGACCGCTAAGTCTAGTCAGTTTGACCGGTTCTCCAGATAGAACGCTCTGAAAATTGCAAACTGTGTGAAATTTAAATTCCAACTCTATAAACTTGGCAATAGTTCATCACATAATATTCTTAACCTTCCCACAGGGTTCCTCATAATGTTATCTAATGCATGCCAGGAAACAACAGGAAGAAATTGTCCCAAATATATACATTGCATGACATAAGTTCATTATATTACTTGATGCGTATTTTTTTTTCTTGGTGAATCTCCAGCCAAATTAGAATTATGCAAGCTAGCAAAATCCATATGGGCTCATTCATTTTTGTCCCAGTCTTACCTTGCTTCTTCTGGTTATCATTTACTATTGAATTCTTCTTTACGCTGCTTCTATATATAGAGAAGTTGCAACCCTTTGGATTTGCATATAGAGTGTCTCTCGGTTGGGCTGAAATAACCTAGTTTATGACTGAAATTGTACTATATCTGACTAAAATTATACTATAGCTAATGGTGGTTTATTTGACGTAACTAAATTTAAAAAAATTAAAAATAGAAAAAACAGATTAACCCATTACGGATAATACAAACGAATAAAAAAAAGAACTAGTAGAAAAGCAAAAAAAATTAAAATAATAAAATTTATAAATAGTAAAAAAATAAATCAGAAACTCAAAATGAAATGAGCAGCCCGTCACTTACATGCGTTTAGGATATCTGCGTAATGATTTTCTTGTAGCGACTGCACGTTGGGCTGTGGTACGTTTGCTTTTCGCTAGGTCGGTGGTAGCACCTCAGGCTTTTTGTGTAGCAAGGATGGGCCTACAGACTGTAGGAGAGAAGCCAACTTGACGCAACGGAGACAGACAAGAATGATAAAAGCCCCTACGTTTCTTTTTTATGCTATTGCTACGTGAAGGACCACAAGCTTTGTGACTTCGAGTACAGAGTTAAATTTAGCTGGGGTAGCTTAGCTCCCTTCAGCTCTCTTTGTCAGGCACAGAAAGAAATGTGGGATGATATCGAGAATACCCTCCTAACATGATCTTATTTCAGGTTTACCCCTCCAAAGGGATAATGTGTAAAATCTGGGCTGCTGCCGTAGTTTTGCTGCTGAAAATTGTCTGCAGCGAGGTTTTGCTCTAAGAGTTGAAAAATGATTGTTCTGCAAGGTTGTACTACCAAAACAAAAGGCAGGTTTGAAGAGCGAGGATCTACTCCTCTCTGCTATGCCTATATAGTCGTTTTGGATATTATGCTAACATAATTATATCAGTTAATTTTATAATGACATATAGCGCTAAGACATTTTATCGACCACTCCATAGACTTGACCCTCCAAAGTAATAGCTGTTACATAAACAAGCGCGAGATTTACACCGTGCTGTAATAACCCTCCTGCTAATTGTTTAAAAAGGAAATTTATCGACCATTACCATTTACCACTGCACTGCAGACCATGTGCATGGAGCAGTACCGTCAAAGATAAACTAGCCTCATTTTATTTCCATAGGCACACGGCCGTTTTTTTGGCTTTGAACTTATGCTAGAGTAATAAATTTTTAAATAGAGTATCTTTTTAAGATAGTTCTACAAATCGATTATACTAGACACTATATCAATTTTAGCTATATCGGCTAAAATCGTACGCGAGTGTCTCTCCGTAGAATTCAAAATTTTTAGTTATAATCCATAAACCACAGTCTAAAAAACGGTCTATAAGAGCAAACCTCAAATTACGTTTATTCACAGTGGCAAAAGTGCCAATCCAAATTTACAAAAGAAATCACTTGTAGTAATAATTTAAAATACCTTATGACAAGGATGTTTTGCTCTGTTTGGCCTAAGTATTTGTCCTGAACCATTGACTGCTAGCTAGTCAATTTAGTTGTACTATAGAAAATTGAATGTGAAAAATGATGGCGAGAGGAGCAGCGCCGATTAGCTTTGTTGCATACTCTCACTCCAAAGCTATAGTTATACGGCAGAATTTTTGGCATGCGGTCGGTATATGTATTAAATGCATACGAAATAAATTACAAGTGCATACTGCACACATCAGACACATGAACCTTACGTATTCTTGGTTGTACTAGCAGTATACCTGAATGTGATACTGTACCACTATCCTTACATTTATTGCTCTTGGGCTTCTTTAATGAAGGTAAATATGTGGTATCGTACCTTGGTTTTAAGAAAAGGTAAAACAGCACAAATGATTCTTAAAATTAAAAGGACCTGAATGTGATACTGTACCACTATCAAATGTGGGCGTACAAATGTAAAAAAAAAAAGAAACGTACGTAAAAAAAATTAGGCTTGCATGAATTGTATGTTAGAGACTACAAGGCAAATAACAACATAGATTTAATGTTAGAGACTGCACTCCGAACCATCGTTCATCTTCATCATCAAAGCTCGATCGGATCACAAAATCAACAGTACGTGCACATATTTCCCAGAGAGAGAGAGAGAGAGCGGTGCTACTGGCCGTCCGCCGGCTCGGAGGGATGTGCATCAATGCCACCCACCGGAGCTCTCAGGTGGGCGTATGCATGGCGGCCTGGCCTGCTTTCGCGGGCGACGCCTCCCACCAGCAACCGGAAGGATCTCGCCGTCCTCAACGTACCCATATCCTCGTCGACAAGAATCTACTACAGTACTACACACTGCCTGCGTCAACAGCTGCTCTCGCGCCATTCTCGAGGTTCACCGGAGGATTGCAAGGCCGCGGCCTACCTGCAGCAGAGCGAGACACCTCAACGAGCACGTGTCCATTGTCCACAGCAATGTTGTAACACGTGTTTCTTCGACTCGGTTAAATGGCATGAGTGTAATTTGTATTTCCTTCAAGGGCAATGTTGTACTTCAGGGGAAGTTTGTACTAATCTTAAGTTTAATATAGATCAGGACAATATTTCCTTTAAAAAAGACAAAGTGGAGTACGTATACGAACAAAGTTGTTGATATAAAACGTACAGCAAAATATAAAAACAATGAAAAAATAATTAGGAGCATGAGACAAAATCTTAATGTGAAAGGTCTTTATGGGAAAAAAAATCACAGATACACAATAGGTGAAATTACTATATAAAGGAGAAGTTACGGGACATGGGTAGATAACTTATGCTACGCCCTCTATCTATTATGATGCTTACAGTGGTATAAATAACATTGGAAACAAGGGTATTAGATGAGGAAAGAACAGTCCTATTCGGTAATAGAAATAAAGATCTATTTGGAAACTAAAACACTAATCTGCCCAAAAAAGAAACAATACCTCTCTCAGATATGAAACAGAGTCTCAGAAGATAACGATAAAGAGTTATAATCAAAAACGTCTCGAGTAGCCACGTCTAACTCCAATCGATGCAAATACATTTTAGACACCACGACTGGTGTGTAAGTACATAATCTATCACAAACATAAAGATGATCTAATTATAACTTACGACTAGTTCACATTACCGATCAAAAATATATCTTTTGAGCGTCGGATTCTTCGAGTTATCAGACCCAGCTAGATTGGAATTAGACAGGAAAAATCCATGCCAGCAGCTGGCCGATGGAATCTCGGACCCTCGTTCCAACGAGCAAGCGTTCGCAAAAAAAAAAAAAAAGGAAAAAAATCCGTTCGTATTACGCACAGAGCAAACCATCCTGCGAGCAAGCGGCGCGCGTACGTACATATATAGCACCGCTTACGGGTTGTCTGAGCTCTAACTTTGTTGGTGTTGCCACACAGGGCGGCCGTACGGGTCAAAGTTACAGCGGCACAGTCCCGAGGCAGAGCGCGGGGTCGACCCCGCCACCGCGTCGGGCCGTACGGGAGCAGCCCCGGCCCTGGCGGCAGCGCGCGAATCAATTCGATCGACCGGTCGATGGGCGCAGCGCAACGCCGGCCCGGCCGGCTCTATGCTCGGCACGCTGGCCGCTACAATTTCCAACGCGAATTTTTGCCCCCCTAGGCAGTCCGCGCGCGGCTCGGCGTACGTACGGCCGTGGGGGGCGGGCAGGCAGCTCGCCCGGGCGCTGTCGACGCTGGCTGGCGCCACGGTACACGGCCATCCGGGCTCCAGAGCCCACCGATCCGCGCCCGCAGGCAGCCGGGCGGGCGGACCGGTGCCACTGCCACGCATCGCCGATGCATTCACTGCCGCGTGGGGCTGCACGCTGCTGCATGCCGCGCCTGCCTGCTTGGCTTCGCTACAGCAGCTAGCGCGGCTTTAATTCGTATCTGCGCGCGCGCGCAGGGAGGCAGGCACCGCACAGTGCCATGGCAAACGAGCGCGCGTGGGGTAGCGGTAGCGGGACTGTGTACGGGTTTTGGTCCACCGCGGCCGTACGCCCTGCGCTGCACGGTGTGACCGACCCTACCGTATGTGTGCCTCCCGTTGGCCTGGCCCTTGGTACATATCGATGGCCAGCTAATCCCCGTGTACTGGGTGGAATAGACTAGATGCCGCCGTGTATTTGGGTGGGCCTCGATCGTGCGGATCGGTCTCATGTTCAGATGCAGCGACGTGAGACTGTTGGAGCGAGAGGTGGCCGGTTGGGACGTGATGATACGATTGCCGCGCTATCACGATCCGTTAAATTCCCGGGTGCCGAAAACGCTTGAGGAAACACAAAACACTCGAGAGCGTCTTTTTTTGGAAAAGGTCCGCCGTGAGAAAAAAAAAACACTCGGATCAATTTGTCGGACAAGAACCGGTTTCCTGGGAGTTACACTGGGAGGCATGCGTTCATCATGTGTTCGAATTTACACTCGGGAAAAAAAAAACAACACTTCGGAGAAAATTTCCCTAATGGCTTTATAGCCACCGTAACAGAATACTTTCCCGAGTGTGGGCACTTGGGAAAATTTGACATACGTAACCATTTTGTTTGCCCATCTTGGTTTTCGACACCTATTTTCTTAGCGTATGTAGCCCAATTTTGTACATACAGTAGCTATTTTATATTATGCATATTCGTAGCAACAAACAATACCACCCAACGACAAATCATTTCATGTATAGATTCGATGACACCATTCACATAATGTTCAGGTTCACAATATAGCATTCACATAATGCTAGGTCTACACCAAGTGTGTGATGGCATCTAGTTGTGATCTTGTCTTCTTGTCTGTGCGACACAGCTTAAAGACAAACAAACACACTAATTATTAAATAACCGAATAAACAAATGCAGAACATTCAGAAATTCAATCATTAAGTGGCGCTTACCGGCTTGAGAATGCTGACACGATCTTTCAATCTATCAATAGCTTGATCATTCTCATGTTCATCTATCTCATGTGAAGAACAGGATTACGCTCTGATTCCACTCTCTTCAATGCCATCAAAGATAGAAGTTCTGGTGCTTTTTGTAATTGCCAGAAGTGCAGAAAATAGTCATATACTAAATGTTGCCATGGCAAATGATACACATATAAAACAAAACTATGGCTCATTGAAATTCCTTCAAGTCGGCACACATAATAAAAAGCAAGAACATCAGCATCCAAGGAATCTGGATACTAAAAAGATTGCGAGGGATCTAGTCATCTAGAATTAACATCCAACCTGCAAACAGAAGGAAGCACTAATTGGTGAGCCCAGCTTACCCCTAAGTCAAGAAAAGGGTGGTTAATAGAACAAAGTTCTCTACGTTGAATCATCATTGTCTTTTGCTGCAACAGAGCTATTGTAAGCACAGAAATTAAATGAAAAAGAGAGGAAGTGTTCAGCTCGTAGGAGAAGAACAAATCCGAGTATAAAAGGAGGAGAGAGATGGCTGCGCTAGCAACGGCCGTCGCCAATTTCACCGGGGCGACGAAGTGGTGATCAAACCATTCCTCATCTCTCACGCACGCCCGTACGAAAGAAGACGGCCACGCCTTAAAGGATAAGGCTCCTCCCTCCAAGGGTGGTCCCACCATAATTCAAGGTTATTTAGCTAAATATCTAAAATTTTTGGCAAAAAATTCACTATATACAAGGTATAATACATACATACATACACACATACACTAGTAGTTAGGCCAAATTCATTCTGTTCATACCCAGTCAACCTAAATTGGCGTTGGATCCTTTTGACCCATTTCCCTCTCTTAGGCCCAAATTAGCACTGGACATTGGCCTAGGCACACTGCTGTGATTCATACGATACACGGTAGAAACTCTAGGTCTCGCTCTATCTCTCCTCTCACTCAAGTCTCTTCTCTCTGGCTCTCTCCGTTGGCGGTGCAGAAGGCTTCTAGTCTTTTAGACTCTGGACTTACATAGGTAGGACTCAGGAGGCTGTGCAGGAGCGTTGGAGCGGTCGTCTCGCAAGTCATCTCACCGTCGTTGCTCGCTGGTGTGGCGCAGCCGCACAGGTTCATCCCCGACCCGGCGACCCCATGGCGGCATGGTCCTATATCCCTAATCCGGTTATTCCTCCATCTCCTTCTATTCCCATTGTGATCTCTTATTTTAAGCAAAATTATGTGTCTAAATAATGATGTAAGTTGTATTTTACTTAAATTAGTAAGGCATATATAGTGATTCTAAATTTTTTGCATAGTAGTTGATTATATTCTAATAACTGATATATCAATTATTTAAAAATTATGTAAGTGTTGTCAAGTCTTTCTTGCAGCTTAATGTGTTGGACACTTGAATGATTTAATCCCCATTATGGTTAAAACTATTAGCTTTTGAGTTTTGTTCTTCACTCATTGCTAAAGTTGCTTATTTTATGTGCTTATCTACATGACATTATGGGTGAGTTCTGTTGAGCTGTGGCTTTAGATTTTGGCTTGTGATTTTTGAATTCTAGCTGTTCACGAGAGATAATACGCAGAGAGAAACAGTCACATCTGATTTTGACCGATATAACTAAACTCGGTATAGTGTCTACTACAATCTACCTGTAGACCCCTCCTTGAAAAAATGCCCCATTTAAAGTTAATTACTATACCAGGAAGTGATAAGCTAAAACCAAAGCAAAGAAAAAAAAACCCAGCCAATATCTTGCTTCCAAGACATGAAGCATAGTCGCATTAATTTTTAATTATTTTATGATTTCTTTATGTTATTTGAGATATTGTCTCTAGTATGAACAATTGTATTTTAATTTTTGTTATTGTGGATCTTTATGTTTTCTATTAGATAATATTTTTCTAACTTCGAATACTTATTCTGAAATTATTGGGTCCGCCATTGACCAGAGGAGAGGAGGGTGGGTGGGGAGTGAGTCGATAACTTGAATTGAATGGATGAGAATGGGGAAAGAGGAGGGTGGGGGTGGGACGATCAGGGGAATCGAGTGAGACCCCGTCTGCAGGGGTGTTTCCGTCCACATCTTCCGAGGGTAGCCTCAAACTCTCAGGAACTTCTTTTCTCCCGTGTGTTTTATGTCTGTCCCGAGTGTTATCTGGTAACACTCAGGACGTTCCGAGTGTTCAACGCACAAATTCTGGTAGTGCTGCCCGGCTCCAATAATCCTGGTGCTAGTGATACCTTTCATGCTGGTACACCAATGAGGATGCTTGGTGCCTAGAGAACTGTACTTGTATATGCGATTCACAAGATTAGCTGGATGGTGAGCATAGTGGCATCTTAGCACTAGTAGTTGTAATGAGAGACATTGCATGAAAATGGATCAGGTGTCAACCATAGTTTTGACTTAACAAGCTACGAACTTCCCAATGCGGCGATCATGCAACCAACCTTCACTTGGTTAATTATTCTTAAGGCTAGCTTATCCTAAATCAAGTAACCTGAAGTTAACCAGCCAACTACAATCAGTTTATGTTTATTACTCAGCATCTTAATTTCAAGCTTGTGTCACCAACCATCTGGGCCATTGGGTTAAGCTTTTGCAGCATGGTAGGTGAGCTGAGCTCTTTCCTCTTTATCCTTGCGCAGCTGCGCTAGCTCTTGACTGGCCCCTGCTAAGCCTTTTGTCCTCACTCATCCGCAAAGAGAGACAGCAGCCGGCCGGGTAAAGCGTATCGGTTTTTTGTTCGCTTTAACTTTTTTCCCAACCCCCTTCCTCTTCACTCTTCTGCCTCCTCTGCGTCTCTCGCGCGCTCTCACCTCTCATTTCATCTCCCTTGACTCTCCATATGATGGGGTGATAAAGAGCCTCGTCTATCTCGTTCTCTCTGCATATCATTCACCGCCCCCTTGGACTCACGTGAAGGTGCGACAGCAACACGTGCCGCACTAACTGGACACGCGCGATTGGGTGGTGGGGCCTGGCGGTGTACGCATCTGACATCCCTGTCCGCCTCCTCCTCTCTTCTCCCTCTCGTATAGGGAGGGAACGATCGATCAGAGTAGTTTCTCTCTCCTTTGGATACGGCCCGGAATCATGCATGCGGTCGCGCGCAGGAAAGTAGACGGCTTTCATGCCAATCTTCGCTTCGTCTCCTCTGTCGACGTTTGCACGTGCGAGCAGCCATAGGCCCATAGGATTCCGGCGTCGCGCGGCAGCCCGATGCGAGCGGGGCAGGAGAAGCAGCAGGCGCCGAACACGACGTCTAGCGGCTCTGGCCGCTAGCCAAGGCAACCGGCCGGCCGGGTTATCTTTGCCTGACCTGACAGCATTTGATTGATGCAAACAGCTGGTTGTTGCATGGCTTGCTCCAAAGCTTTCTCTGTTTGACAGTGAAACATACAAAAGGAAAAGGCTACGTACTAACCGCCTAGAGATTCTCATCCCTGAGATGGCTACATATGGAAAACTCTAGAGTTGATCAGTTGAGATTTTCATTTCGTCGTACACACACTCAATTCATCGCGACATTATTCCGTTCCGTAAGGCTATGCTGCAAATAATTGATGGTTTTATCGTCACGTTTCCTGATGTCGTGAGATCTGAGATTTTCAACGAGAGCCGCCACTCCACGGTGATTTTTTTATTTGGCCTCGATCAATGGTAGACTCAGCACCAAATTTTAGGCGCTAGTGGGATATATTATACAAAAGATAAACAAACTAAACATAAATCGAACTATATTTTGCAATCTAAAATCACACATAATTAGAATAGGGACATTGTAAAAATGCAAAAAAATAAAGGTTGTACCTCGGCAATAGATAATGTGCTTCCCAAACCCATAAATATATGTAAGTAGTTATCTGTACACTAATCAGTTAAATGTATTTTATATGCAATTTTTGACTTTCAGCCATGATTAGAAAGTCTTTGTGTCACACTTGCCCTTTGATTTTTAAAAATCCTCATAGTCCCCCTTGCAATGTTGTGATAACTACTAGGTCCACCGACATGTTTATCAAATATTCCTAAAGTTTTTCCAATTAGAATACTATGTTGTTGTAAATACATCACTACCAAAATTTTCGGGCCTTCTAGGTTTCTTTTCAACAGTAGAAACAAAAGACCGCATCCTTTTCCACACTATATTCCAACCAATCATACTTATTGTACAAAGATTGTTGAAATGCCCTTCAACAATTATTCTACATTTTGTGAGGAAAATCATGACCTTTTGGTTGGGTTGGACCTCTCAACAAATACGCCCTCCTCACTTGATCTCTAATTTCATTGTCATACTCATTAATAGGTATATGATTCGCCAGATCAGTGATGATTTCATTGGGACTAAAATCTACCCGAGTCTTCTGTACTTCACTCTCATTAGTATAAGGAGTACTACTTGTATTGCATGAAAAATATTTATGCAATATTCGTTTCTCCATTTCTTGCAACTCTACGAATCCATAAAATGACAATAGATGAAACTAAAATACCAAATTAATCACATTACATTAAAAGGAGCACATTATACAAAAAGGAGACCACCAGAGCCATTTACCGATTACCACTTACCAGTCTCCCTCTCTACCAATTTGCCCCCAAGTCCCAGGAGCCCAATGCCCCAACTGCAGATCCAATCGACCTCAAGTCTCTCCCAGTCTCCCTCTCAGGTCACTCACGGGTGGGCCATGGCAGACGGAGTGACACCACAGGTCCCTCCGGCCAGCTAGCACTCCCCAGCCTCAGAGTCAACCCCCCTCCTGCACCTCTAACCTCTCCCTCTCCTGCTTGCAGCTAGTGCTCTCCAGAATCCAGATCTAGCACTAGGTGGCCGGTTGGCCGCAGCCCGGTCGGCTGCTTGGTGTGACGGCGCCCCACACCTCCTGCGGTCCTGCCTCTAGATCTGGCACTAGGTGGCCATTGGCCCGCTGCCGGCTACCCGATCAGCTGCTCTTGCTTGACAGCTCAACGCGACAGCGCCTATTCACGCCGCCAATTGCAAGAGGTGAGGAGGAGAAGCCAACTGCGACATAGGACACAATTTTTGGTATGTACTACAACACAAAAATCCTATATCACACTTCGTAATAATACCTCTAGAATTGATAATACCTATGTATGTAGTTTTATGCAGTGCCACCAGCAGCTACATGGCAACGTATGTAGATTCTACATTTGCAGGCATATGCAGTCATGGGCACTAAGATGAAAGATCCAGAGGTTTATAAACCTGCTAATATTTATTTCGTGATTATCAATATATATATATATATATGTGTGTGTGTGTGTGTGTGTGTGTGTGTGTGTGTGTGTGTGTGTGTGTGTGTGTGTGTGTGTGTGTGTGTGTGTGTGTGTGTGTGTGTGTGTGTGCTAATGATTTTAACACTCCAGCGACAGGGTGTGGAATTCAACTCAAGTGTATTCGATCTTGACAAACTCGTCGAAGTTCGAGAAAAGCTCTTCAAAATCTTGACGGTGGAGGTCATTTACCTGAATGGAGAGTTCAACCTTGGCGCTAATGATTAGATGTTCAAACATTTAATTCAATTGTAATTCACTCAGTTGTACTTAATCAAATAATTAATTCAATTATACTTCATTTAGTTGTTTAGTTTATTTGTGAGATCTATGTAATTATTATCGTGTGCTATATATGTGATATGCTTGCTTGTTTTCAGAGGGCATGACTAGTATTTTTGAGGTTAGTCGAAAAACAGAAAATAATTTAGCTATTCAAATAGCTATTATAGACAGTTTGTAACACTGAACCGTTTGTGATATGTCAGATATCATAGACAGTTGTTAGTATTAGTCGTCTATGATATGTGACATATCACAGATGGTTTTTGGTATTAGCCATCTGTGATATATTAGATATCAGAAACTGCTATTTTTAAGAATCTTCTGTGATATCTGACATGTCACAAACGGTTATTTTGGAAAATCATATGTGTTGTAACTTATCGCATATGATTTGAGGGTCGTCTGTGATAACCACTTATTATCATAGACACATAAATTCAAACAATTCAGAAACCGTCTGTAACAACAGTTTTGAACCGTTTGTGATATTTTTTCTGTAGTAGTGATTCTTACTTGTAACGTGGTCCTAGTCAACTACATATTTGTTCCACAGAAAAAGACAGTGTTACATTTCTTTCGTAGAATGCAAGATAAAACCCTGTCTCAAATCTGGCTTTATTTTTATCACCATTTTCTCATTTAATAGACGGTGGTGAAATTAGAATACCTACTTAAAAAATTAAGAAATAGGAATACCACGTAGTATATACGCGCCATTTATAAATCACACACATATATATCGACAAAACAAATGCATGATTTCATGAATTGTACTATCATCATAAGGACTGACACATGCATGTTCTCGACTAGACTGTACTCTATTGTGAATTTGATCGTCGGTTAACTATATATTACTATGTTACGTAGGATTTTAGGTAAGAAGAAATACAAAAGCACTCCTAAAAATATATATTATAATCACTTACTAATAACACCCTGATGAATTCTGATTTGGGTTGCCAAGTAGTAAGATATACTATACTATATTAATGATAAGGCTTTGTTTGTTTCGACTTTAGCTTCTGACTTTTGGTTTCTAGTTCACTATTCTTTAATTTCTTTTTTTCTAACTTTGTGGATTTTTAGGGTCTTTTTGCCGTTTGTTTTCCTATATTTCTTTGTATTATCCGTAATGGGTTAATCTATTTTTTATTTTTAAAAGTTTTTAAATTTAATTATGCCAAAAAGTTACCAGCAGCTATAATATAAAATAAGTCAGTTACAGCAAAAAATCATAAGCTATAGAAAAACCAAGTTGATCAGGACCTAATAAGCTTGACTTAGAGTGTTAGACAGGTAGTATCAAGCTAAGAACCTCCAATGGCAAATGGGCAACAACACAGTACACTCCATCCTACCATCATGCATCCATTGCCTCCATTGCTTTCGCAGCCTTGGACCGGGTTTGTCCCATCTGGCTGCAATGAGACAAAACGATCTGGGGTACACGTGGCAGGCGCACCACCCACTGCCCCCTAGCCTTTTGGCCCCACCTGTCATCTCCAAGGAGCGTTTACTTCTAGATACCAACAACAAGAGTATGGACTAGCTCGTGGTATTGGACAGTGGACGTACGCAGCGACAGCTCTACCCTGCCCAGTGCCCACTCCCCTCCATGTGGGGCCCCACCAGCTCGGGCGATTATTCGTGCGGCCATAAAGCGAGTACGCGACGAGGAGACAAAGGTGTTTGGTTGGTAGCCACATTTTGACAACAAAAATTATCATATTTAGTTAAGTTGAGGTGCTCAAATTTTTTGTTACACCTTAGCAAGTCTAAGGGAATCTTGCCACACTTTTTTAAGTCATTGACGCATGGGATCTAGTTTTCTGGAAGGGAATTTTGCCATAACTGTGGCTGCAACCAAACAGCTTTCAAAGTTGATCAAACTTGCCTAATATTAGGCGTGGTAAACTGTGGCTGACAACCAAACACCCTCCAAGTAGCGCGAACATTTGTCGCCGCTGTACTGCTACATACACTCGCCGATACAACCCCCTCATCCAGCGTTTTCTGAATTCTGATATAGGGATGGATGATACAGGCATACTCGATCATGCATGCGAAGAAAACGATGGATGCGCTTATTTTTCATCGTGTCATTTTAATTAACAGCTCTTTAGGAGTACATATGATATTTTATTCGACGAGCCGTGATCGGAAATCTTAAAGAGGGTTGGTTGTCAATGAGTTCTTGTTTTCATTTTATGGAGAGTAAGAGGTTTCTAAAAAAGTAATCTTGTGGAGAGCACGTGGAGGATGGAGAATAAAGGATCTCTAGCAAGAATTACGGGTTATTCTTTTTCTCTGAAGCTGATGATTTTTGATTTTTGTTACAGTACCTAACTTTTAAACGAAGTATTTTCTACACATTAAAAGCCCAACATCTGTACCAGCCAAAATTGCACGTGAGTATCTCTCTCTCCGTAATTTGTATCGTAAACAACCAAAATTCAAAAATTTCAGTCATAAGCCATAAGCCACAGCCGTTGCCAAATAGGCGCTACATGTCTTCAAATTAAGATAGTTCGAATCCATGTGACTTTAATCATCACATCTACACGCTTTACTACTACGGTACACGGTTTTTCCCTAGCATGCAGAGGACCGATGATCATCGGCAGTTGGCGGAGAGAGGGGGGGCTGGGGGGGCCTGGCACCCCCCAACCTTCGCCGGGTTGAGGCGTAGCCATGAGAGCAACTGATCATGCCACCCTCATCCCACGAGCCATTCTCTCTCCTCTGCAAATCCGATCCCGACCTCCTCCTCGACTACTGCGTCGCCGACACGACCGCGACCGTGGCCGCCGGGTTCCACCTCAACGGCTTGGCCCGCAGCGACCTAGCGATGGTCCGCGCCGACCACTTCGCCACCTCGGCGCTCTCGCGGGCGACGAACCCGGCCGCCATGCTCTTCGGGTTCAACGTGACGCTGACCAGCCCGGCCACGTCCCTGCCGGGCGCGAACACGCATGGTCTCGCCATGGCGCACATCGACCTCGCGCCGGGCGGCATGGCGCCGCTGCACTCCTACCCGCGCGCATCGGAGGTGGGCGCTCGTCCTTAGCGGGAGCGTCCTGGTCGGGTTCGCCGACACGTCGTACCGGCTGTATACGTAGCTTCTGCGCGCCGGCGAGGCGTTCGTGTTCCCGAGGGCAATGGCGCATTTCCTGCACAACATGGACACGGCGGCGCCGGCCGTAGTGCTGTCGGGGCTCAACAGCCAGAGCCCCGGCGCGCAGCTCGTGCCGTTCTCGGCGTTCCGGACGGAGCCGCGGCTGCCGGACGAGGCCCTCAAGAAGGCCTTCAAGATCACCAGGCAGGACGTGCAGAGGTTCCAAAGAAACCTCGGTGCATCTTAGAAAATCTCTCATGTACTTTCAGCGATTTAGCATACAAGGCCGTTGCATTTGTGAATAATAATACTGGTAAAATACTTTAAAAAAAGAGACGAAAGAGGGCCTAAATTTATTTTTCGGCCCAGTTACATCCCTTTCTTCAACGTTGACGGCCCAATACTGTAAAAAATAGAAACAAATAATAATGAAAAAGCGAAAGACCTATTCTACGCCTTGTATTACTAGACCTATACATATAGAATACGAAATAGGGAGTGACACAACAACCATGTCATACTGATGTGCACAAGGAGATTGATATTATTAAGGCCTATGATTTTACTGGTAGTTGTAGAGCTAAATTTAAGTTAATAGAGATGTAATTTTCTTTGCATTGTAATTTGCGAAACATATTACTCTGATATGTGACTATTGGATCGGTAAATCCGGCATAGGGTGTGTTTGGTTGAGCTGTGGCTTCAAAAGTCTTTGTGAGTGTCAGGTGTGGAAAAGCTCTGTAGGTTGTGGGCTATGGAAAAGTTGTAAGCTGTTTGGTTCAAACAAGTATAAAACTTACATCCTATCTCTATTTTCCTTGAAACAACTATGAAACAGCTCTCTATTTTCACCATTTCAAAAAGCAGAAAGCCAAAAGCTAAAAGCAGGTCCAATGTGCTTTCAAAACTGTACTACCCAAAAGTAGCTGCTTCTGAAAAAGCAGTTTCTGGTTTCCACCCCTTTGGTTGGCTTTTGGTTTTTTGGAAGCAAAAGCAGCTCCCAAAAGCTCAACCAAAGGCACCCATAGTTCATTAGTTCTACTCTACTTGTTGTCCATGTTGCCCCTCCTATATTCAATTCCTGGCTCCGCCCCTGATCATCGGTAAATGGTAAATGAAGGGAAAGCTACAATATACTTCTTCTTTCACATTATGCTGAAGTATTATTCACAAAAAAAATCCCTGCTTAGTCTAAAAGCAGCAGAAAAACCTGCTACTCTTTACTTCTTTCCAAGATGCCCTTCCCTAGTCACTTCCACATTTCATTTTTCCTTCCTTTCACTCGTCAGCTGCTACTTGCTCCTTCCTTTTAGTTGATGAGTCCCTTTTTAGCCGAGCCACCAGAGACCATGTGCCCCCATCGCCCTCACACCATAGTGGTGGATCAGCTCAACATGTCAGAGACAGATTAATGAAACAAAAAGAGACAGGAAAAAGATGGAAATAGAGAGAGGAAAGAGAAGGGGCATCTCAGGGTGAGAGAGCCCTACAAAGGTGCTTGTAATGCAAAAGAACAGAAAGCAACATAAAAAAAAGGCTAGCTAGGTTGTCTCACTAGGGACACAGGACAAGTGGAGTTCCTCTACTGGCAGAGAGATAAAGCAAAACAACTTTTTTTAATCTTTTTGTTTGCTTCAATGATAAGTCATTTGTTTGTTGCAATTTTTTCTTCAAAAGAAGACATCTGTTTGTTCTGGCTATTGCTAATTAAGTCGTGCACTGAGAGTACTATTTGCTATCTGTATATATTAACTAGTGTGATTCACTCCATAATGTTTATTTTCAGAAAAATAAAGTCCTGAACAGATGATGTAAATTAAGCCTTTATACCTATCGAAGAAAGAGATAAAATGTAAAAGGATTTAGTGTTGAAAAAACAAAAGAAAGGAAGGGTTTCAGGCATCTAAAACTTTTGCATGCATGCATTCATAATGGTAGACAAGTTCAGTTAACTTTTGTGCTGGTGGGCTAATGCATGTTTCTTCCCATGAAAGTTAGACCCGAATCATTCAGGAGGTTAGTTGGATCCTTCCAACCGGGTTGGCTCTGGCTAGCTACTCCCCCTTCTCCCCTGGATGCAAAGATGGTGTAGGGTAGCAGTAGTGTGTAGGAAAGCCCTTTCCCAAAAGGCCCTTCATGAGACCCCCAAGTGGGCCCAAACAGGCCATGTGATGTGAGTGCCTCGTCGCTGTAGTGCCGTAAGGTCAAAACAGTATGGTATCTCTGTGGGTTGCTCTGCCTACCTTTTCCCCGGTCTAGATAAAAAGGAGCCCCACCCTCTGGTGGTCACTTGCCAGTTTAGTGGTAGTTACTTGTTGGGTACTTATCTTTAGGTGCAAACGTTTAGCCGGTCATCGAGCTGCTATGATGTAATTAAACTCAGCTGACAAAATCCTACGATGATGTGATCCTAGAATGAATTTGGGGGTAAACATCTATCTGTGTTTTAAATTTTGTCACTGATGTTCAATACTGTTTAAAACTTACCCCTCTACTGGTAAAACCAGGGCATATCATAGCCCAAGGCCAATGTTGTGGATGATTTTGAGTAGTTTAGCCATGCAGCTACCACATCATCAACTTGACCCCACGTATCATACCCACCTCTTCCTTACCTCTTCACTTTTCTCCGTTGACGTGTAGATGATATGATAAAACTGGTGATATGACAGCCATATCAATTAAAACCACCCACAAATCGGTATTGGGATGTGGTTTGTTCTGATTTTGTTAGTTAGGGGACATGTTTTAAACGATATTAGACAATAGGGAAGAAAGTTAAACCATAAAAAGAGTTGAGAACTACAAATAGACTTTTTTCCTAAATTTGGGGAAGCTGAATCAGATGCATGCTTCTTGCGAATTGCAAAAACAATCTACTTTATTTTCTTGAGTTACTATGCTTTGCAAAAAAAAAATCAGGGGTAATTAATGCCGTGGTTCTGAATTCGGTGTTTTCTGTGAAATGGAGAAGGTGTGATCTGACCGGTTCAGTAATGTTTGTTCAGTGGTTTACCAGAATCACGGTATAACCCAGCTTGGACTCGCAGAAAAGCATATTTCCAAATGCCATTAATCTGCATCAATTTAGTACTTATTTCCAACTCCAGTCCCTCCAATACAGGCCGAAATCTGCATCAATTTAGGCCCAACGACCAAATCCATCGCGTACGAGGTTTCTCCAGAGCCCAATTACAGCAACAGCCGAAACAATGACCGGCCGAAATAAAGCAGCTTGATAGCTCTTGGTAACTGGTAAGTGCTTGTCATACATGCCCTCTTCCTTTGGTGTGTACAGTATATATATTTTTCGGGAGAGATTTACCAAGCTCGTATCACGTTGTCAATTTGGTTTCGCCGAGAAAACCAAAAAAGGAAATATAAACAGATTAACATTTTCGATTACAAGTGTAGTTGTGGTCTTGTAGATAGCAGCACTGCAGCGGTAGCATGCGAAGATACATTGCAGTAACATTTTTCCCATACCGGCCATTCCTAGAGCAGTTTCTAGCAATTTAGGGCCTGTTTGGTTGCCTGCATGCGGGTGGCTAGCACCAGCGCATGCAGGGAGATGGTGTTTGGTTGGCTGCGGAGAGGAGAGAGCCTGCACGAGCGGATGCAAAAACAACTGAAGTCAGGGTGAGGAGGAACGCGGCTGAGGAGTTTCCCTCCTTAGCCTAGCCACGCTCATACAGCCTGCATCAGCTCATGCAGACAACCAAACAAGCCCTTAAGGACAGGAATGACACCACATCGTCGTCGCACCGGCTGCACAGGAAGGAGTGCGGAGCGTCCTCGGTGTCCGCAACCCCCGCGCACCATGTGTGCTGCCACACCTCGCAAATGTCGCACCACGCCAAGCGCTCCCCGTCGTCGTCGTCCGCGCAGTCGACGATCCTCTCGCCTTCGCCTTCGCCGCCCCCCTCGCACACGGCAGCCGCTTCCTTCCCCTGGTCGCCCTCCAGCTGCCCTCCCTGCCGACTCTCCCTTCGACCACGACGGCTCACCCGACGTCGATCAGCCCGAGCACCGGGCTGGCCTCCTGGCGGACGCCGATGCCCACGACGGACTCGGCCGTGAAGCTCCTCAGGGCGCGAGGTACATCTCCATGAACAGCCTCTGCACGTTCCTCTTAAGCTCGCCCACCGTTGCGTGCGCCAGGACAGTGACCGTCTCGCAGGGGCCGGAGAGAGAGAGGGGGCTGGCAGAGTGGCAGGCAGGGGCAGCCCTCATCATCATTTGACAAATTTACAGTGTATCTGTGTATATTTTAAAAAATTTGTTGCCGTTGGTACTATTTGGTATCTCTCATGAAATGTAATTATATATATATACAACACTCATAGTGTTTTATTTGGCTAGGAGCACTCGTTTTTCTGTCCGTTGGATATTGCTATGAGATTTGTGCGGTGGGTAGCTCACGGGAACCCGGTAAACGGATCAAAACCCGGCAATCGGAACAGTTTTGAATACTATTCATCATCAAATACCGCGCCTCTTTATTGTCTCCTTTCATTTCACTTGCACCCTCATTTCACTCAGACGCACCCAACTCTCCTCCTCATTGCTCCTCACGCTAGGATAGGAGAAGCCATCCGACTCTTGCAGCGGGAGAAGGTAAACAGGAGGATTTGTTCTTCTTTGAAAGCAAGGTTCGTGTGCCTTTGATATATTTTTCTCAGAGATTCTACCAGTGATTCTGTTTTGGTTGGGTCTAGGGTTTAATTTTGGTGGCCTCGATTTCTCTTTGGGCTAGGATTTGATTTTTGGTTGGGCTACCAATGAGTTTGTGTTTTGGTTCATTGGAGTGGTGTTAGATCAGGATAGAGTGCATCACGAGCTGGAATTTTTGCTAGGTTTTTTCGCATTGTTTTTGGGGGTGTGTGTGTGTGTGTGTGTTTTGGTCGATTTTGTGTGTTTGTTTTTTGCAGGGAGGAGTTCAGGAAGGACTAGAAGGAGAAGCACCCCAATGTCAAGCTTGTCTCAGTGGTAAGCATTGTTTCCTCCGCTACATCCCCATCATTCAAGTTGTTGGCTGATTTGGTTGTCTGATGCCGTGAGTTGCTTCCTTCCTGTTTCCCTCTTGAATCGTTCGATATGTAGTTGATTTCGATCTTATTTGCTATTCGGATGCAATGTTTCGTGTGTTGTGCATGTCTCGTGGTTACTTGTTCCAGTCCTTGCCCCTGTAGATCTATAACAAATTGCTGATGCTGTTTGTCTAGAAGCAACTGCTGCAAAATTTGCTCTCATAGTTTCATGTGGTTGTATCACTGTATGCTCCCGTGAAATCATGTGGTTTGTATTCTGTTGTTAGCCTGGTACTGCTAAGGTTATTAGGAGCATATTATATTTTCATCTAGCATTCTAGCTGATTGTTCCAATAAAACTGTTTGATACCTACAGAAATCCGCTGGAGAAGTCCTACGAAAATCTGCTTTGAATCTCGAAAATCTGCTAGAGGAGTCCTACTATTTGATGGGTTAGATAAGATCTTAAGGCACTAGTGCACTACAACTCTATAAGCTACTCCTGTAGTTGTTAACTTCATCAGGCTGAACAGAAGGTAAGCAAAATATTTCTTCATTTTTCATGGAACTCTTATTGATGCCTATCGGAGCTCTCATGTATACCAACAAAGAATCATCTTATGCTTGCATGTGAAGTGGGATCAAACATACTTTCAAAGTAATATTTCCCCTTTAAAATGACAGTACTGTTAGAGATATATGTATAGTTTGTTATTCCCCATTGTTATGAGGGGTTCTTTGCATATTTACCACCTGTACTTTGTGTATATATATTGGCCCATTGGCCTCATATGAATACAAGCGCTATTCATAACATGGTATCAGAGCGTACCTAGGGTTTCCCGTCGCTCCGCTTGTCGCCTCGCCGCCGCCGCCGCCGACTCCCCGTTGCCCCGCCGACTCCGCCGTCGTCGCCGCCGTCGCCGACTGCCATTGTCGGCCCGGCCGACTCTCCCTGCCGCCGTCGGCCGCCGACTCGCCTCCGCCGCCTTCCCGAGCCACGCCGGATCCGGCGCGCCGCCGCCTCCGGTCGTCTTCCCGAGCCGCCGCGGATTCGGGCGGTCTCGGCCCCTCCGCCGGCCTCGGCCCCCCGTCGTCTTCCCGAGCCGCGCCGGATTCGGGCGGCCTCGGCTCTCCGCCTCCGCACCGACTCGGTGCCGCCGTCGCGCCGCCGATCCTCGGTGAGGCCGCCGAGGTAGGCCGCCCGCCCGCCGCCTCGGTCGCCGCAGAGCCGCCGCCGTCGGCCGCCGTTCGCCCCGCCGGCCGCCGTTCCGCCTCCGGCCGAGGCCCGATTCTGCTGCCTCGGTCGGTTTTGTAGGCACTCGGTCGGTCAGCCGGTCAGTTTGACCGGATATTAAAAAGCAAAAAACAAACGTCGTTCTAACGCGCGCGCGCCCCGGCGCGCTGTTAGACTTCGTTGCTTGGTTGCCGCGCCGCCCGCGCCGCCTACCAATGGGCACCGCTTCCCTCCTTGCTGCCGGTGATTTTGATGGTGTTAATTACACCGACTTCGTGTCTCACATGCGCATCCACATGCGTGGTCTTCGTCTCGGGCGTCCTCTCGGCGATGTCACCGCCGCCTTGCCCTATTCCTCCGACGAAGCCTACGCCGCTTGCATTGCCCTCGACACCGATAAGGTCGCCACGAGGCCGCCGCCTTATCGATGATGATCTCGCCTCTACCTACCAGAGGCTCGGATTCCTACAAGGATCGTCGACCACCTACACTCGGTGGTACGATGACGACGCCGAGCCGCTGCTTGTCTTCATCGCCGATGTCCACCTCGCTGCGAGGTTGTGGGACTCCTTCGCTTTCCGGATGTGGGCTCATCTTCGTCGGCGCTACGAGCCCTCCGGTGATGCCCTGCACTGCCCGTGGTCCGTCAGAGCACTCTCTTCAGCAGGTGATGCTATCGTTGACGCTTTACGCTCGAGTTCTCGCATGCGGCGTCGCTTGGACTCACTTCGCACCGCGGCCGCCGTACTCGCCCGTCTTTGCTGGATGTACGTCTTGACTGGAATTTCAGCGGGTTTACGAGTTCCTTACTCGCCGCCCCGAAGTTCGAGCAAAGGCGTGCCCGCCTCCTTGCACGCCACCTCGTGTCACTCTCGGAGGCTCTTACCGAGATACGCGCAGAGGAGACTCGTTTGAGTGGTGCTGGTGCGATGCCACTCCCCTCGTGCTCGCCGCTCGTCGCTGCACGCCTCCTCCGGCGGCTACCACGGTGGTGGTGGCCGTCCTCCGTCTGGAGGTGGCCGTCCTCACTGCTCCTCTGCGACAAGGATGGCCACGCCGAGTCCGGTGCTACAAGAAGAAGCGGCATCTTTCATGCCGTTCTTCTACCGGCACTAGTGCTTCTACGACGACGTCTGCATCGACTTCTTCAGCAGCTTCTCTCACCGAGCAGGAGATAGCCAGACTTCGACGCCGCTTGTCGCCTGTGTTCTCCTCGGCGAGTTCGGGTTACGCCATCGACTCTTCTGCACCGAGAAACCACCCCCTACACAGTCAGGTACCTCCCCGTGGATTCTTGATTCTGGAGCATCTTTTCACATAACTCCCGATCCTTCCACTGTCTTTTATTACTCCTCTTGATTCTCCTATCGTTGTTCTTACTGCGATGGTACATCTCTTCTGTCTCGATAGAGGATCTCTTAGCAACTCATCCTTTCATGTTCCTTCATTGCTCATGTTCCTCGCCTTACTATGCGACTTCTTTCTCACGGGCGACATCGACCTTGGTTATCGTGTTATTCTCGACTCGACTCTTGCGTGTTCGGATCGCCACACGGAGCCCCGGTTGGTTCTCGCCCTCGCGCGTGACTCACAGCGGCTCTCGGGAGCTTGACTGGCTTCATCTTCCTTCCGCCGCCACCGCCGCGCGATCTCCGCTTCGCCACTTCGCTTCATCGGCTCTTTCCAGCAGTGGCATCACCGTCTTGGTCATCTGTGTGGATCTCGTCGCCGTCCTTAGTTCGCCGTGGTCTTCGGGTCTGTCTCAGAGACGTGTCTTTAGATTGTCGGGTGTAAGTTAGGTAAATGATTCGACTTCCTTATCCTCATAGTGAGTCCGTGTCTCAGCGCCCTTTGATCTTGTTCATTCAGATGTTTGGGGTCCGGCTCCCTTCGTTTCAAAAGGGGGCCATCGATATTATATCATTTTTATAGATGATTTTTCTCGCCATACTTGGATATATTTCATGTCTTCTCGTGGTGAGGCCTTGTCTATCTATAAACAATTTGCCACTATGATTCACACACGCTTCTCCACTCCTATTCGTGTCTTTCGTGGCTGATTCTCTGGCGAGTACCTCTCTCGTTACTGCGCAGCCTTCCTTGCCGAGCAGGGTGGCACTCGCTTCGTTCTCTTGTCACGGTGCTCATGCTCGAATGGTGTCGCCGAGCGCAAGCATCGTCACCTCCTTGAGACGGCTCGTGCTCGATGATCGCCGCCTCTATTCCACCTCACTTTGGGCCGAGACTGTTTCCATCGCCACCTATCTAGTCAACATCCAGCCCTCTCTCGCTCTTCGGGAGCGATCCTCGTTGAGCGTCTCGTGGTCTTCTTCCGACTACTCTACCCTTCATCTGCTTGGCTGCGTTTGCTACGTTCTCTCGCCGCCGAGAACGCACCAAACCGACCGCCACCGTTGAGTGTGTCTTTCGGGATACTGATGCCGAGCACAAGGGCTATCGGTCTTTGGGATCCGTTGGTCGTCGGATGCGGGTTTCCGGGATGTGACTTTCGACGAGTCTCGCCCATTCTACCCACGCCCCGCCTCTCCTTCGGCTTCCTCTGTGGAGTCTCTGTCTTTCTTGACCTTTCCAGATACACCTATATCTGTTTTGCCCCCGTCCACCTGTCCCACTGAGTCTCCACATATTCCCCCTTTGGCCTCTCCGCCGTTGTCGCCGCCTGTGTTGTCTCCTACGACTCCGACGCCTGTGTCGTCTCCTACGACTCCGCAGGCTCCTCCCACTACAGTACCTTCTCCCCTTATCTTCTATACTCGTCGACCTCGTATTGAGGATCTTCCGGATGAGCCATCTTCTTCGATGCTCCATCTTCCCCGATGGGTCATCTTCTCCTCGCTACGCTCCGCGATCGCCATCGATTCGGCCTCCCGCTCGTTTTGCTTTTCTTTGGCGCACTACTCGTGAGCTGTCTCCTACCAGATGTCATTACTCACCCCGAGTGGCACTTGCCATGGCCGAGGAGATTGTTGCCCTCGAGCGCATCGGTACTTGGGATCTTGTTCCTTTTCCATCTCATTCTCATCCCATCACATGTAAGTGGGTCTATAAGATTAAGACTCGCTCGATGGCTCTCTTGAGCGCTATAAGGCGCGTCTTGTTGCTCGTGGCTTCCAGCAGAAGCATGGTGTTGACTACGACGAGACTTTTGCCCTGTGACCCACATGACCACCGCTCGCACTCTTCTTTCGGTGGCGTCTGCTCGCCATCGGGTCTGCTTCTCACCTTGATGTCAAGAATGCCTTTCTTAATGGCGAGTTGCGTGAGGAGGTCTACATGCATCCGCCACCGGGTATTCTTTCTCGAGGGTATGGTCTTTCGCCTTCGTCGCTCTCTCTTTGGCCTTAAGCAAGCCCTCGTGCTTGGTTTGGCGCTTCTCCTCGTGGTCACTCGCTGCTGGTTTTTCAGCTAGTGATCATGATCTGCGCTCTTTGTCCACACTTCGCCTCGTGGTCGACTCTTCTTCTCCGTATGTTGATGATATGATCATTACGGAGATGATTTGAGTACATTGCCTTTGTCAAGGCTCGTCTTAGTGAGCAGATTCCTTATGTCGGATCTTGGTCCTCTTCGTTACTTCCTTGGGATTGAGGTTACTTCCACTTCGGATGATTTCTTTATGTCCCAAGAGAAATATATTCAGATCTTCTTGATCGCGTCTCTCTCATCGACAACAGATCGTTGAGACTCCCATGGAGCTCAATGTTCACCTCGAACTCTCGATGGCGAGCCTCTTTCGATCCGACTCGCTATCGTCATCTTGTTGGGAGTCTTGTCTACCTTGTCGTTACTCGTCCGGATATCACTTATCCAGTTCATATTCGAGTCGCTTTGTTTCATCTCCCACTCAGTTCACTACACCACCTTCTTCGAGTTCTGCGATACCTTCGCGGGACTATCTCTCGCCGTCTCTTCTTTCCACGTTCCAGCTCGTTACAGCTTCAGCCTATTCGGATGCTACTTGGGCCAGCGATCCTCCGATCGTCGGTCTATCTCGCCATCGTGTTTTTCTTGGGGTTCTCTTATTGCCCGGAAGACGAAGAAACAGATCGCAGTGTCCCGCTCGAGTGCAGAGGTGAGTTGCGAGCCATGGCTCTCTTGACAAGCAAAGATTACTTAGCTACGGTGGTTACTTGAGGATTTTGGTGTTTCGTCACTACACCGACCTCTCTCTTGTCGACAAAGACAGTGCTATCGGATTGCTCGTGATCCCGTGAAGCATGAGCTCACCAAGCATATTGGTGTTGATGCTTCTTTCATGAGGACTTGTGTGCATGATCGGTGATTACTCTTCAAGATGTGCCTTGAGCTTCAGATAGCGGATTTCTTCACGAAGGCCCGGACTGCGCGACAAAGACGACTTCTACCTCTCCAAACTCAGTGTTGTTGATCCACCATGAGTTTGAGGGGGGGTGTTAGAGATATATGTATAGTTTGTTATTCCCCATTGTTATGAGGGGTTCTTTGCATATTTACCACCTGTACTTTGTGTATATATATTAGCCCATTGGCCTCATATGAATACAAGCGCAATTCATAACAAGTACCATTTATGCTTGCACATTGCTCCTCGTGGTGTTTGCATAATCTTTGTATAGTACTGCTTCTTTTGGTTGCAGCAAGGATTTTAGTGAGAGTTTGGGACTTATGAGTTGCATAGTAAAGGAATGGATGATAATTTTTAGTTTGAGAGTGTGCTTACTTTGACCTGTAGTTACCAGCACAAGTTCTGGTTGTGGCACACTGTGTCCATGGGAAAATGCAATCTGTTGTTCTGATACCACTTTTTTAGTCAGCTGCTTCTTTCACTCCTTGCAGTGGCCAAAAGTGAGCTAGCAGCCATTGCTGTGGGTCGCATACCCAGGTAGAAGTTTAAACAGTGGCTCGATGTCTGAAAAATTCATTTGTGCTAACCTGCAAGCTGCAACCACCAAGCAATGGTGCAATATGTCTTATGTTTAACACCTTATAACACGGCAAGTAGTACCCATTTCTGAATTTACTTGCATGCTTAAGAGTAAGACTAATTAGAATTGTAGATGGAGGAGAGTGGGATGGAGCAGGGAGGAAGAGAGATGGCTCCATGGCTCTAGTAGGAGTTTGTTCTGCTATGTCACAATATTTTTTTGATCTGAATGAACAGGTAAGAGAAATGTTGTAGAGGAGATTGAGAAGGCTATTAACACCAAGATGCAAAAAACTGCAGTTGAGAAGGTTGTGCCTGTGAAGAACGATTCCACCAAAGTGAAGAAGCAACCCCCAAAAAAAGGTCGAGAGCAGCATTTCTGGCAAAGATTCTTCAGATTCTAAATAGGAGATATTCCCCTGTTCTTCTCTTTGAATTGCTGACACCCTCAAGATAAAGGATGATCCATTAAGGCACTAATCAGGTAAGAGAAATGCCTAACTGAATGGTAAGAGGCAATAGTCTAAGATCAGGGGAACCGTTTTTTACATTGTTAACAGGAACAGAATGGAATGCATGGTCTACAACGTCGGGCCCCCGTGGAAGTGTGAAGTGGATGTATAATTCACAACTACCGCGTTCAGAGTAGGTGGCCCAAATGGCCATTGTGAGCTCTGTCTTAAATGCTACTCCATTTCCATTTCCTATGCTTCACATAAAATTCTCACATATGAAGCAGCTACGAGCCTGGTGAAATTCAAAGGCATGAACCACCCCTGCTGTTCTCTGTCCTTGCGACCTAGCATCTGCCAAGTGCTCTGTTATCTATGCACTACCATGAGCTGCAGAGCTTCTCAGAAGGTTCCTTATTGTCCCCGTGGAATATTTGCACCAGAATTCGCAAATAAATGATCCTCATGATCATAATGTACACTGTGGGGGCAGTAATGGTCAACGTGGTCAGGATGCCCAATTAGGCTTGCCCAGTTATGATCACACCAAGGTCATTCGTCAGGAGATTCTATGTAACATGTCCCATCCGAGTCAGCCGAATCTGTTAGAAAGGCTACATGTGAATCAATGCAGCTATAGTAAGTGACCAAACAATGAAATAACGTGAACTTCACCAGAGCAAAAGCATAGATTGCCTGCACGATCCGAGCATAATCTGTCCCAAGCATTTGAATCACAATATCAGCCTAGAGTGTCCCCCACATTCTGTTAACGTTAAGTGGTAATAAAAAAATTAGTGCCTGTTATAGGCTGCTTTGCATTCAACAGAACACAGAAAATTACATGTGAAAAGGAGGATTTAAATTTGAATAAATCATGGTGCAAGATATATACCAAGAAGCAATAAAAATCAGAACTGCTAGTTTAAGAAGTCAAACAATAAAAACATCATGCAGCCAGAAAAAAATTGCAACAATTTAAAACTGTTCACCAAAAAAACAATGTCAGAAATTTTGTGGAACTATTCAGAAGCTGAAAATATTTTCTTTTAAAAAAATATGTGCAAGTAACAGCTTCAAAAATATATTAATGGAAACATACATAGGTCCAAGAAACGTCATGACACTCCTAAGACCAACATATCTAGATGCTGCACGAGCCAAACCCTGCATAAATTCAAGACGATTATTAAAACATTCTGTCCTATATGTGCAATCTTAAGATAAAAGAATGGGGATAATACCAATTATGTGCAAAAATAGATGCTAACAAAAGGTGATACACCTGCCTAGCTGCAAGCAAGCCAGCTCTAGACTCCAGGTTAACAGCAGCTAATAGTCCACCCTGGAATTGGCAAAGTTCAATACCTTCCAAAGGATATTCTATTATGACAGTTGCGAATATCAGTTGCAACTTGCAGTTATGGTCTGTCTACAAGTCAAGCTTTGCCAATGCCATTGTCCAGATGAGGTCAGAAAGCAAAAGCTTATAGTAAGACAAGAAGCACTACTGAACATTAAGCTAAATCAAAATGAATAATTGAAAGGATGAACATATATCTATTGCTCTGTTAAAACAATTTTCAGATGAGCGCATAAAAAAAACATGAACATTAAACCAAATGGAATCAATTTAAAATAGGTATACCTGCTTAACAAGTTCCTTCTTTATCTCATAATTAGCAGCCTCCATCAGCAGCTTTCCAGATAGTCTCTTGGCTAACTACCATAATGGTAAGTAATATTAATGAACAACAACGCTGCGAGAAGCAATAGAGTTCTATCTGCCAACACAGAAACTGTATGTCCTACCGATTCATAGATCGTTTTCACAGTCAATGCACTGCCACCCTTACATAAAGAATAAGATTTGAAATTAGTAAACAATTGGAGGATCACAAAGAAAAAGGATAAAAAGAAGGATAGCAAAGAACCTTTAGGAATGTAATTTCTAGTCCCTTTGCTCCAATCCTCCAAGCAGCATTAGTAAGCACCTTCCACTTACACCAAGGCTAGAATTTTCTTTCGTAGATTTCTGTTTATCCCATGGAAATGAAACCAAGCCTTTCTGATGGCTAAATCCATGAGAAAAAGAAAGTTAACGTTCAAGATCACTACTGTGGCAAAGAGAGTAGACTAGTAGACTTTCAAGGGGATTCATAGCTAGAGTGAATAGGCCATAAAGTTTCCAAAAATAAAATGGCAGTTGTATGCCATGATTAACATAGCAAAATGCAGTGTATGTGGGTACAAAATTTGAGGCTATTTTCATACATCCCAAGGACATTTTGTTTGTGGATATCCTTACAGTTTCACACATATGCACGTACCTTGAATATTTATCCAGGAGTTGAAGAAATATTTCTGCCTCAAGGTCTGCAGTACATAATTTATTAGAGCATTGAACACCGAGTTTCCTTCTTAGTCCAAGCAATACATTCCTCTATGATGGCCTCCATCCCCTACGAAAAACAATTGGTAAAAGTGCAAAACGTTCTGTTAAAAGCTTCACTAAGGTGGTGAACTAGAGCAGTTTGACTTGCAGGGTAATCAATCCAATAAAAGGTAAAGTTCTTATTTGAACACAGGAAAACAAAAGGCTAATTAACTGACCTTATAATTGAGCGGGCATCTGCAGCAAGATACAAGAACCTTAGACTAATTTTGAGATGAAAATATCTCTTTCCTCGATATCATCCAAAGCAGCAACAAAATCTGAATTCGGTCTTCTTGCAATTGATTTTAACAAAGGGCTAAAATAGCTGCAAACAAAGGAAATAGAAAGCAAATTTTTATGTCCGCAAGGAGAAACATTGGAATAGTATGATAAGTAGATTTAGTGCCACAACTTTCTATATTGCAGTCCCATGTTACAAACTCAGGTAGGCAAGTATGTCTAACTGAATCAGTGAGCAAATTAAACAAAAATCAATAAAAAGTAAACCAGGATGGTCAACTGTTCTTCAAAATTGTAACTCCACATTCAGGGCATGTTTGGAACACAGGAATTTCATAGGAATCAGTTCATTTTTCGCAGGTACAGGAAAATTTTCCCGTGTTCCAAACAGGGCCTCAATATGCAGAAGAAGAAACAAAAAAGAGAAGTAAGGCCACTTATTTCCTTATAAATATAATATGAGTATTGCTATACAACATTCGACTGTTTTTAAGGATAAAAACAGTCAGATTGATCTGAGACGTTAGATCTCCATCCAACGGATCCACCCATACAAGCCTCCTTCCAAAAAAAATAACTCCCTCCAAAAAAAATGATCTAGGGCGTTGGATCTCCATCTAACGGCTCAAAATCTGACTGTTTTTATCCTCAAAAACAGTCGAATGTTGTATAGACACTCTCTATGATATAGTTGCCCTCTATCTTACATAAATTCATAGGCCTGGTCATATTTAGCCCATAATTAAAATGCACGAACAGATTAATGTTACTATTTTTGCAATCCTGCTGCATATTTACAAGCAACTAAATAGCAACATTCAAGAGATATTTGACAAATTATGCAGCATTATGTCATGCTTGCCAGAGTATTGAGCACTATAAATTAGCACCACAGACAAACTGTAATATGGCCATGTACTGTCACAATGGCATAACCATCAGAAGGAAGCACCAGAATAGCCAGCCAAAACTAGTATCAATTTGCACTTGCATTGTGCATACCACATCACTAATAGTATATTCAAGCTATTATCCAAATTACAACCTAACCGGTCCGATTTAGTATTAAAAAACCAATACTATTATCCAAACCAACCAATCCAGTTATCTCAGTGCTACTACAAAACAGCATTAGAAGTTTAGAACAATCAGCAAGCGATCGAACCTGGTACCGTAGAGTATTTCCTCGAACTCCATCAGCTCCTCGTCGGTGGCGAGCTCGAGCTCCGGGTCAGACATGCCTTAAAAAAACACACAATTATCACTACAAGTCAAGGTCGCACCAAAGCACCACTTTCGTTACGCCGAGTACCTTCTGCCGCAGCCGCCGCGCGGGGAGGGAGAAAGGGCCGGAGGGCCTGAGCCATGTGGGTGCCGCCGGGACGAGGAGTGGCCGCGACCGCGACCGCAGGAGCGCGGCGGTCGGCGAAGGGGGACAAGGTTGGGGCTGTCCGTGATGTGGGTAGGGGGCAAAGTGAGGACTGGGAAGTGGTTGTGGAGACGAATGGGAGTGGTTTGGCCGTCGCGGCGGCTACGATCGCCGGCGGAGGGTGCGTTGGATGGATGGTCGGCTGAAGTATTTAATTAAAAAATAAAGAAAAAAAAAAAAAACTGAAAAATCCGTTACACCGTGACGAACAATGCGATGAAAAAAAAATCTTATTAAGAACACAACGTATTTAAAATGATTTTTAAGTTTTGAAAGCTAGAAATCAGAAACTAAAATCCGTTTCCTGTGATCATTGAGAAAAACTACCGTACAGAGGTTTGACTTATGTTTGATTCAGGCCCGGATCAATATGGCTTCAGCTTATTTTTGCACTATTCATAAATTTCGCTTGAACTTTTTTTTGACTTTTTACCGGTTCTTTTTCTTATTTGTTTACATTATACGTGATGGGCTAATATATTTTTCTATTTTTAAATTTTTTAAATTTAATTATGCCTCTGTCATTCTGATTTTTTTCACCAAATACTGATGTTTTCAGCCATAAGCCATGAGGCTTTCAGCCGAACCGATCGCCACCTCAGTTTGATAAGCACGCTACTACTTTTTTATTTATTACTCAATACAGAGTTCGTGTTGATAACCTTTTATTTTATAATCACTGTGGTCAAACTGATAGTACATATGGGATTTGTCAACGTTGTAAACCAGACCAATTCTAGAAACAAACAGGTACAAGAATAGATTTAGGTGGTGATCAGTTGGGCTTAAAAGCTCATGGTTTATAGCTGAAAATACTGTAGCTGGTTGAAAAAAAACACTGTAGCTGACAGAGGCTTATTTAGTATAATTAAATTTTAAAAAATTTAAAAATATAAAAAAATGTTAGCCTAATATGTATAATACAAACGAATATGGGAAAAAAAAGAACCGGCAAAAAAGCTCAACAAAAAACCAAAAGTTCAGAAAAAGACGAAATTTATGAATAGTGAAAAATAAGCCAGAAGTCAGAAGCTCAAGCCGAACCGATCAGGGGCTTAGAGATTGTGATAGCGTCACTACTGCTACCTCTTCTCCGACGGCGGTGGCATCTAGGTCCAGGTTTCAGCGTTTATCGAAACCCAACTATGGAGTTAAGAGTCGGGTGGTGAACTGGTGATAGCGGTGAAGAGTGCCGCTCGCCATGGAATTGGCGGCGGCTTCAATGGAGTGGCAAGTTATGTTTTACGAGGTCGCAGGCTATGAGAGGTGGTGCGGCGAGGCGACGAAGGCGCTATTAGTGGTGTTGGAAGCCACGGGAAAGACGGACGGGATGGAGCAGCGACAGTGTGGACTGAGGAGGAAGAAGACTCGGGGGTGGTGGTGCGGCGCTAGCGTCCAATTACTGTTCATGCCTCGGAAGAAGTACTAATAAGCCTGAGAATTACGGGATGGCCCTGATGGGCTTAATTCGGCCATCAGATGCCATGGTTCAACGAAATGGGCCAAGGTAGCTTTGCATGTAACGTGCCAATTTTGCTCTGGCGATGGGCTTAGCCCAAGTTGGCCAAGCCCAGCAATCAGCTTGATTTATCAGCCCGTTGTGAAGCTGGCTTGTAGTTTGTACGCAGCTGCTGAGTTGAATTAAGTACTGTTCATGCAAGCTCGTGTACAATTCTCGGCAAGTTCAGACTTCAGAGTACCAAACCAACCAAGAATGGCTTAGCCTGCTCAAGCGTTTGATATCTAGTCTTCTTACCAACTCTTTAGGCCTTGTTTCGGTAGCATGGAAAAAAATTCCTGGCAAGCATACAAAACGCACTTGGAAAACCATAGCATTGTAAACGATTTGATGTTTGCTTACTGAAGCACCACAGCCACCTCCATGGTTCCATGTACATTTAAGCGACACTATTCAACAAAAGCAACTACTCATCCAATAGAAGTGCGGAGAAAAAGTCCTTATACATCAAATCAAATCAATCATTCGCCTCAAAACCATAGTACATCTTTCAAAAGTTAAAGGCCTCATGTTTTTTTTAAACAAAAGGAAAAAAGTTGAAGTCCTCTTGCCGTCTTGTCCAATTGGTCTCCGCGCCAGATTGCTGAATGATTCACACAGGGCCTCTGCCTTGTTGAGGATACACAACTTCTGTCTGGGCACGTCCTGCTGTCACTAATCTAGAAGACAGAAAGGGGAAAGGTGAATGGGCCAGTGGAAAAATAGCATGTGATTGGAAGCAACTGTTTTGATCAACTGCCTCTTCTAGCAATCCATCATCTGCTTGATACTGAAGTGTTATTAGCAGACTTAGTGTCATAGTTATCTCAATGCTATTCACATTACACTAAGTTCAGAACAAGTTAATGACTCTCCAGATGTCATATTTAGTAGCCCACTTAACTAGTCAGCTTAGCATTTTCTATGATAGGTAAATTTGCAAACAAACGAGCAAAAGTTATAAGTGGTGGATGTAAAAACTTGAAAGTTTTTTGCTGTGAAGAAAACACCTGTATTCTCAACCCCAACATTTTCTGATAATCCAGCCAGTTTTCAGCAGCACAAAGTTGCTGAAAGAGAGAAAGCTCTCACTCCAAAATCCATATCAGAAGTCTGAATACATCTGTACACAGCAATGCACACCTACCTACAGTTTCACAATGCTCAGGCTAGCCATGGATACATAAGCCCATGAGAGCGGAGAGCACGCAGCGCCCCCACCTTTGCACAGTGCGCACTCAGCGAAGCAACGGCCATGAGAGGAGCAGATCAGCAGAGTGCATATGCAAATGCAGATGCAGTGCAGGTCTCTCCTTCTACAGTGCCGCAGCAAGCATAATCGCCAATCATTGTACCAAAAGCATGTGCTGGAAAAAAGCAAGGAAAAGCCTACATTGGCTGCGAGTGATTTGCTCTACGTGCTCGGCTCGGCTCGATCGATGGACAGCCTGAAAGCCTAACATACAGGGGCTAAGCCAGGGAGGAGGGCCACGGCTTGTCGCTGCAGCTGCAGGCTGGCCTTCGAGAGCGTCAGTCAGTTTGCAATACTAGGCTGGGCCGGTACATGCTACTAGTACTAGGTTTCGCCAGCCGCTTTGATTGCTTGAAATCAAGAGCCAGTGTCGCGTCACAGCGCAGTTGCCGAGCCTCCAAAGCGCATGCATGGCCGGCCGGATTGTGATCGAGGACATGTGCATTATTCATGCATCATTCATCGCTACATGCACGCATGATGCATCCTTGCGTGAATTCACAGATATTAAAACCCTTTCACAAAGCTTGTAGACTGCTTTTCTCTCAAACCATGTAAACCGGCATTGGAAGATGTGTTCAACTTCTCATCAGTTATATGTAGTACTATGGTTCAATCTATTCTTCCACAAGTTAGCCTATTTTGATTTGCCCTCGAAGGTAACCGTTGAGTACAACGGCTTATATTCTAGTCTTTTAAAATAATGAGCGAAAGGCTATCAGTACAATCCGTCTATATCTCTCCAATGAGATAAAGTACTCGGTGATCAAGAAGAATTTGCCGAAGAAATTATAGGATGACTTAGAATAATTGTATATGGTAAAGTCACTGATAAATGCGTGGGTACTGAAGCGACAACTGTATAAATTATGCATGGAGGAAGGTATATGGTTCGTTGACCATCTTAATGTCTTCAGCATGTTTATCATACAACTGACTTGTGTGGATGAGAAAATTGAAAGGAACGACAAGGTCGTCATACTGACATCATCTCGACCACTATCATAGGAGCAATTGGTGATGAATATTCTCGTTGAAAAAATTACTCTCAACTTGAATAAGGCAGTTGCATATCTATTGAAGGCGGAGTCCTTGAAAAAGTCATTAGAGTCTTCATCCTCAGGTGATCAAGTATTGGCTAAAGTAAGTATTGTAGGTAGAAGCAAAAGTCATAGAAAGAAGAAGGGCAAGAGCAAGGGCACATGTGTATACTATCTATGCAACGAGGAATGTCACATGATAAAAGATTGTCCGAGTTTGAAGCAAATAAATGGTGCATACTCAATGGTGGTAGCAAATAATGAGTTGGACATACTGCCGTTAGTTAATTAAGTACTTCTCATCAATGGATATTAGATCTAGATTGTTGCTTCCACATATGTTTGGCGAGAGAGATGTTTGATGAAGAATCTCTATGTCTAGCATATGGAATAGTTCACTTAGCGGATTGCAAGTAGTATATGATTAATGAGGTGGAAACAATTATATTGGAGATGTATAATAGAGCACATTGCACATTGACGAAAGTTTAGTATGTTCTCGGCATAAAAAAGAATCTAACATGATGTGACCACGCCACCAACACGTACAACCATAGCGGCCAATATCAAGAATGAACTAAAGGTGAATTCGTTTCTTCAACTTCAACATATTTTAAATGAGAATATGATGCTACCTAATGATGAAAATATATCTATTTGTAGCATCACATCACTTTGGAACCAATTGAAGCAAGGGTTCAAGTTGGACAGGTTTTGGAATCCAATTCGGCCTCCAGATCAATTCGGATTCAGCCTGACAGGTCAATTTCAAATGGCCATAACTTTTGATCCAGAAGGCTTCTTGTAGGACCGGAATGACGACAGAAGGGGGGGTTGAATGTCGTAACTTTAAACAAAGCTAGAGGGACCTAGAGACCAAGGAAATCCAACCCATGAGCAAGAATTTCAGAAATGTGGCAATATCTGAAAATTACTGGCAGCAGCTACAAAAACTTAAATTCCCACTCAATCCTTGAATCTTTGGCCACGAAACTTTGAGGATAGCTACTTAATAGCCATAGGAACCTGCCTGCCAAGTTTCGTCATTTTTCATGAAGGGAATTAAGAGCAGCCCCAAAATGTAGAAAGGGCTGAAAATGATGCTGAAAAACAGCAAGCAGTAAAGAAAATAGACCACCAATCAAACTGAGAATTTGATGAAATTCAGCTGTTCTCCTGAGCCCTAAAGACCATGAATATGTCCTAAATAGCAAGGGGAGACCAAGAAAACAAAGAACTCAGTTAAAGATCAAGAAAACAAGAAATTCAGACTAGAGACTGAAAACTGAAAAGATTCAGAGGACTGAACCAAAACTCAAATTTCCGTCAAATCCTTGGTCCTTTGGCAATGAAACTTTGCAGGTATATTAGCAATACCACCAGGACTATAGAGTCCAAATTTCATGCCATCTCATAGAAGGAAATGAGTTTTATCCTAAAACCCTAGAATGAACTCGAGAACCTGCAGAGGCAAACTCAAAATCCAAACTTCTCATCAAACCTTGAACCTTGGCTTATGAAACTTTGAGAATGACTAGTAGATAGCCTTAGGGTTCTCCATGCCAAGTTTCATACCAACTTGCAACGGGAATCAAGATTTTCCCAAAACCCTAGAAATGGAAATACATGAACAGAGGAAGGCAAAGAGAAATCGAGGTTAAAACTGATTTGCTCTTGGGAGAACTTGATCAAATGATCTAGAAACACACTCCCATCATCGAGCAACTCATTTTGCCACTCCTCAGAAAAGAAACACCAAGAATCAAAACCAAGAAATTTGGGCTAAGAAGGCATCGAAGGAAAAACTGCAGAGAGCTAACAGAGAATGATTTCAACCAAATCGATTCATTCCATTGAGTCACGATACGCGATTACAGAGAGGAATGATTACATTACAACACACACCAACTCTCTGCTCCATGAATGCTTGGATCAATCAAGAACACAAGAACTCAACTCCCGGATACATGATTGAGAAGGGGACACACTCTGTCTCTCCTCACCAACTCTCCACTACTAAGCACAAAGCAACCTACCCTCAAAGCCACCTTGACCATGCAGGAGACACCCTCCTTTATAGCCTCTCCAAAGTGGATTTTGCTTTTGCTTTACCCTCTAACCTCATGCTTTACCCGCTAATGCCCACTTCCTTTGCAGCCCTGCGTTTTTACCGAACGCCCTGCTGCACCTTCCGAAGCTTCGCATTGCTTGTCTCGCACGCCTCGCAACCACCTCGAGTCCACGTCGTCTTCGACACATCCCGACCGTTCGACCTCAACGCCACTGCGCTAGTCCGGTCCACCGTGTCTCGCCACGACTCCGCTCGGCGCCCTGCGGCCACACGGACAAAACAAACACATCGCATAGCACGGTACAAAACATGTAAACATGGTTAGCACCTACAAATCCTACTCAGCGAGAAATGGCCCACATGGCCAGGGACGACGCCACGCGTCAAACTGCATCTAGGCACAACCCGACCTCGCCAAATGCCAAATGGCACGAATCATTCAAACCAAACTCACTCTAACCAAACCATGTGTCAATTACTCATCACCAACATGGGATTTAGACCACATGGTCTCTCAATCTCCCCTTGATGAGTATATTGACAAACCCAAAAACAGTGAGTTTGTTTGAAATGAAAAGAGTCAAACATGGTCCAATGAAGCTAATGACCATGTCGATAGAAGGAACACTAGAGCAACAACTGAAAGAGCAAATTGTTCTCCAAAGCTCTAGAAGGCTCCCAAAAGACTTTTTCTCCTCTATTCTCCCCCTTTTGGCAATAAACACATCAAGAATGCAAAGGCGAGAATATGATCACAAGGAAGGATGAAATATGGCTGAAGTTTGATTATTTCTAAGCATTTTGAGCCATGAAAATTATCCATAATGACCATAATGAAATACACCAAGCCATAACTCTATAAGAAGCTATCTAGATCATGACATGACATGTATAAGCTAGCTAGAATACATAGATGACAATCTGAAATATAGTACATTAAGTGAGAATGGCAAGTCATCAAGAAGTAAAGTCTAACTAGAGGTATCGAAGGATGATGCCGGCCATGTCAAATAAGCTAAGCGGAACCAAGAAGCTAATATTGAGACCAACTAGAGTGCTATGCTCAAGAATGAAACATTGGCGCAAGTACTTGGTTCTTTTGTAGATTAAGCAAATTGAGCACATGAAATATTGTCTTTTTAAAGCTCATGGTTGTTTCCAACCCAATTTTTTATGTGCTAGATCTCAAGCCTTATGCGACTACTTCAAGCGAGAAGCTTAAGAAGATAGTCTAGGTCATCCAAAACTCCCCTGAGTTCATGCCTAGTGCAATGGCAAGCCGTCTCATGAGAAAGAATTGGTGAAATCAGTTTTTTCGCACAAAAGAGATCTTTTTGCTTTGTAAGCATGTTGTACTACCTCATGCTACATCAAGAGACTAAAAATAGCTCAATCTAAGGCTCAATAAAAGATTCAACGCTCAGCTAAGCCTAGTTGACATGGCATGAATCATAAAGAGATAGCTCCAGAAAGACTAAACTCAAATGCTAGCATGACAAGTTTTACTTCAAGTTTGGCAATTTTAATTAACTTATCATGGTAAAAGCTAGTCTACACATATGAAGTCATGATCAATCTAGCATATACAACACAAGACATGGCAAGGTGTAAAGCATTGAAGCATGTCATAACAGGATAATAATCAAGGCTCAATGCAGATTGATTATAATGCTAGAATGCTGAAAATGCAAGAAAGTCCAGCTCCCCCTCAACATTAGATGCAACTTTTAGTTCAAGTTGAGTTATGTCAGTATTAAGCTCCAGAAGCTCCCAAATGAACTCCCCCTGAACCAAAGCAATAAGAAACGAGAAGTGGAAAGAAAATAGCTTGAGCAGTCCTTAAAGCATAGATAAGATATAGAAGCAACTATGGCTTAAAGCGACTCTCATCTACCCCAAATGACTCCAGGACTAACAGCTGATCGTCGAACACACACTAGAGAGCAAACATGTACCCTGTCTACCCGAGGGTGGCCCAACCCTCGCTAGAACCTACAAGAAGTGAGTGAGCTCAACCTAGTGAGATAAGAAATAGCTAATCCTGGAAGCACAAGATAAGAGTAAGAAGTCTAAGCAACTCAACACAAGAAACACTCTAACCTATGCTAGAAGGACTTAACCCAATGCACCCGCAAATGCAATGCAATGTAAATGAGACGAAGCATAATTAATATAATAAAGCGAGAAAGCCCAAGCTCCCCTCGATGCTGATCGTAGGACAAACCACCCCAAGCTCTCCCGCAGAGTGAAAACCTCGAATCGTCCAAAGGCTTGGTGAATATGTCACCAACTGGTGGACACTCTCACAAACGGAGCACTATGTCACCCTTCTCTACATGGTCTCTAAGGAAGTGAAAGCGAATATCAATATGCTTGGTCCGAGAGTGTTGCTGGGTTCTTAGCAATGTTAATCGCGAAGTGTTATCACAAAAGAGTGGAACAACGTCTATCGCTAACCCAAAGTCCCGCAGGTCGAGACCATCAAAGTACGGCTGCAAAGAATCGGGCGCAGCACAGCGTGCTCGGCCGCAGCGGATGGGTATGCACCGATCGCTTCCTCGAAGACCAGAAACAAGAGAGGTGCCAATAAATTGGCAGTGCCGAAGTGCTCTTCCTATCTATCCTACGACCAGGTAAGTGCGCATCAGAAAGCTCTCAAGGAAAGACAGGATGATGAAGAGTACCGATACCATAGTCAATGGTAGCTCGCAGTATCGAAGATGCGCTTCACCGCTGGCGGTGAGATACGCGAGGAGAAGCTCGAAACGAGCACACGCACACACGAGAAGTGTATATCTGGTCTCGAGGCCGTGAGGTAAAGAAGGAGCCGATCATACTTCAACTCTTTTCGATCAATCGCTCGCCGTCCTCATCAGGTCAAGATAGGTGTAGAAGCCATGGGAGTTGACACGGCTTACCATCACTCATGTCGGCGTCTCGGAGGTCACGAGTGTACTTTCCCGATGAAGAAATGTACCCTCCCGAGTCCGCTTGATTTGGAAGCCAAGGAAGAAGGTCAACTCGCCATCATACTCATCTCAAACTCGGTGCTCATGACATCCAGAAGCTGTGAAACCCAGTATGAGAAGAGCGCCAAAGATGATGTCATCGACATAGATCCGGGACGAGCGAAGGTCATTGCCATAACGGCGAATGAACAAGGTCTTGTCTACTTTACCCATTTCAAACCCATGACTCAACAAGTAGGACTTAAGCCTCTCATACCATGCCTGGGGCTGCTTAAGTCCGCATAACGCCAAAGCTTGAAGACATGGTGTGGGTATTTGGGGTTCTCGAAACCTGAGGTCATCGACGTAAACTTCTTCCTCAATGACTCCATTAAGGAAGGCACTCTTGACGTCCATCTCGTAGAGCTTGAAACCCTTAGAAGCTGCAAAGGCAAGCGGGATTCTAATGGCCTCAAGTCGAGCTCTGAGGCAAAGGTCTCCTCAAATCTAGACCCTCAACACGGGAGAACCCCGAGCTACCGTCTAGCCTTGTTCGAATAACCACTCCATCCTCGCTCTGCTTGTTCTTGAACACCCACTTAGTCCCAATAATATTGTGACCTCGCGGGGCTCGACAAGCGACTGCACCTTGTTCCTCTCGAAATTTTCTAGCTCCTCATGCATGGCATTGACCCAAGACTCGTCGGAAAGAGCATGAGAAACATCCTTGGGCTCAAAGGAGGCAATGAAAGCAGAATGGAGACAGAATTGAGATAAGCCAGATTTTGAGCGGGTAACACGCTCGAACAGGTCTCCAATCATCCGCCGAAGGATGCCTTTTCTGGATATGTCTGGGAGGTCCTGGATGAGATGAAGAAGTGGCCTCTACCTCGTGAGCTGACGAGGTAGGAACAGAGCCACTAGCTCCGGAGGAAGCAGTAGGCATGGGCTGATCACCTAGAGGTGCGGTGGAGGACGGCACCTCAAGAGGTGGATAAGGGACTGGATCGGGTAGACAACCCTCATCTCCATCGTCCTCGTCATCTACGAAGATGGTCTCGGACTGCTCTAAAGAACCTGAGATATCAGGCCTAGTCCCCGGACTGGCCTCGTCAAAGGTCACCTCACAGGTCTCTACCATTTTGCTAGACTCGCAGCCTGGACCCTATAAGCGCGAAGAAGGCGAGTAACCTAGAAAGATCCCATCACAAGAACGTGACTCGAACTTATCTAGGTTCCCGGACTTCAGAATAAAGCACTTGCAACCAAACACACGAAAATGAGAGACGTTGGGCTTTCGCCCGTATCTCAACTCATAAGAAGTGCGGTGCAAGTGTGCCCGAAGAAAAACTCGATTCGAAACATGGCACGCGGTCGCAATAGCCTCAGCCCAAAACTTCCTAGGTGTAGAGTACTCATCGAGCATCGTCCTGGCCATCTCGACCAAGGTACGGTTCTTCCTCTCCACGACGCCATTTTGCTGTGGGACGTGCGGAGAAGAGAACTGGTGCTCTACACCTGTCTCACAACAGAAACTCTCAAAGTAGGAATTCTTGAACTCCGTGCCATTGTCATCGCGGATCGCTCGTAAGGCACTGGGAGCTCAACAGAAAGCCTCTCAAAAGACCTCGAAATGTGAAAACGTCTCATCCTTCGAGGCTAAGAAAAACACCCAAGAATACCTCGAGAAGTCATCGACCACAACCGAACATACCACTTCCTCCCGCTGATCGCACTCGAGTGGTCCAAGCGTGTCCATGTGGAGCAACTGTCTGGTGCATCGGTCATAGTGATCGTGGACCGAGGATGAGAAGCGGCAACCATCTTGCCGTACGGCATGGAGCACAAACCAGATCTTTGACCATCTTGAGTTTCGCAGACCACGAATGAGATCGTGACCGCTAACTCGGTCAAATGGTCAAATCAATATGACCAAGTCTCCTATGCGTAAAGAGAGGTCGCGGGACTCGAAGCAACTAAACACTGAGAGGATCACGAGAAGACTCAGAAAAATCAGCACGAAAGATCCTCCCATAACGAAATCCATAAACGGACTACAGAAGAATCAAGAATTTTACAAGCATTTTCTTAAAGCTCACCTCGAAACCGTCATCGGTAAGTGAGAACTGAAAGCAAATTGTACTTCAGCTTACTAACCAAGGCTACATCTTTCAAAATGAAAGAATCATTAATGCGCACAGTACCTTTGGCGATGACGCGCCCAGATGAAGCATCTCCGAAGGTGATCGTCTCATCACCTGGAGCACGGGCAAGGGAAGAAAACCAACGGGAGTCTCCGGTCATATGACGAGAACAACCGGAGTCTACAAGCCAAACCTTTCCCTTCCCTGCCCGGCGAACCTGAGTCAAATAGAGAGTAAAGTCTCAGTACTGGGATAAATCAAGAGTGATTTTGGCACCCAATACTGAACAACACGTCGAGCAGATGAAGTAGTCAAGCACGACTGACCTCTATCTACCCTACGCTCTCCATGACTCAAAGAAGCAGAAGGTCTGTGAGCAGACCTGAAGCTGTTGCGGGGTCCGACTGCTACGGGAGAGCGAGTCGGAACACCGGCAACACGCTGATCACGCCGCGGGTAGCTATCTCGACGGGGAAACCGAGATCTACCCTCAGGACGGCGGAAGTCATGACCAGGAGCAGCATGAGGACGAAAAACAGAAGACTCAGAAAAACCAAGTCCTCGATGCTGCCCAAACCCATCAACAGCAGTAAACCTAGACCTCGTGCTGGTCCTAGGTGCACTCAGGATCTGGGGCTGATCCTGAATACGCCTAGAAGACTCAACACGATCTCTACGCGCGATCTTGGCGCGCCTGAAGCATCGATCAACCGTGTGTCCATCCTTCTGACAGAAGGTGCAGTGATACTTCATCCTCTGAGAGGTAGAAGTAGCACGGTCAGGCTTCGCCTTCTGAGAGGCCGAAGCAGTAGGTGCAATCACCTTGCTGTCAGAAATCCCCTGGACATAGCCCGCTGACTTAAATTGGACTTTCTCGGTCCTGGGCTCGGTCTCGATCACACCTGGTGCTATGGGTCTGAGCACAGCGGTGGATGCTTCCTCATATCCTCATAATAGTCATATCCTAGACCACGATTAAATCTGCAAATCTTGGACTGGTCTAGAATAAGATTAAGCTTCTTCTTGCCGCCTACAAATCTCTCGAGAGTGTTCATAAGGTGCGACACTCCCGAAAGAGAGGTGCAAGAAGAGCAGGGAGAAGAGGGAACAGCAGGAGGTAAGGGAGCAGAAGAAGAACCAACAGTAGAGGAAAGAATGGCTTGTGCACGGACAGCCGGCTCTGAGGGGACAGTCCTACTACTAGCAGGTTGGTTCGCGTCTCTAAGCGTCTCATCCTTACCCTAGGGCTTCTCCCCCACACCATCAATCACATCACAACCAGATTGTGGCTTCTCTAGTAAGTCCTTAGTTAGCTTCACACATTTGTCATTCAAAGCAACCAAGTCAGATTTTAGTTTGTTACAATTAATGCATGGTGAGCTAACAGGGTCCTTAGAAGCATACTGAGCCAACTTCCTATCATGATCAATCATTTCTTGAAACTGTTTGGAGACGACTTCAAGTTCAGCGATTAACTTAGGACAGTTCAAGCATGAATCAATCGGCTCAAGCAAAGAAGCTTGTAGTTCAACAATTTTATGATCCGCCCGCTTTAGATTCATCTTCAAGTTATTGCAATTTTCACAAGACTCGGGCAGATCAAGGAGCATGGCATAAGGTCCTCTAGCAAGACAATGTCCTTAACCTCACATGAGGTGGGAGAAGTAGTCTCATCGGTAGTAAGTAGGGTAATGACCATCCTACTCAACTCTAACTCAACCAAGCGGACTAACATTCTCCACCTTAACAATATCAAGCTCGGAGGACACACTATCATGCGAGGTCCTTAGTTTCTCCATGTCACCCAACAGAGCACAGCAAGTATCACAATCATCACGGGAGGGAGCGGATGTAAGTGAAGTAAGCTCCGTGATAGTCTATCTACTTCCTTCTCTAACTCGGCACACCTAGCCCTAGCTCTAGCATGAAAACCACCTAGCTTAAGAAAAGCATGATTGAGCTGGTCGTAGGTGGGGCATACCTCGTCCGAGTCGGAGTGCACCATTGTCGCTCGTTCGCCCTCGAGGGCCATGAAGCACATCTTGGAGAAGTCGCCGCCATCCTTGGGCTCTTGGTCACCCGTCCGTCGTCGTCGCTCCATCCCTCCACCGCCGAGGTCGAGGTCGTCCGGCGGTGAGGACGCGATGGAAGAGCTTCTTGGCCTTCCCGGTTGCGGAACTTCTTCTTTCCGGAGCAGTCTTTGAAGGCTTCGTGTTGCGGTTCTTGTCGGTGTAGTCGTTCTTGCCCGAACCGCCGTAGTCACCTTTACCCTTCCCAAGCTTGGGGCGCTTTGCTCGGATGTGGTTGGGGCCACCACACTCGAAGCAAATCACGGTCCTCTCTTCGTCCCTCCTTCCTTTGTAAGCATGGGAGAATCTTTGAGCAAGGAGGGCAAGTCGCTCATCCGCAAGTCGCTCTAAGCGATCATCGATTATATCACGAGAGCGCAAGGGAGAAACCGCAAGAGGACTCGTAAGAGAGACCGAAAGCTGAAGCGGGATCGATGACCAAAGCCATCGATCGTGACTTCGACCTCACGAGACAACGTCAATCTCGTGAGTCTTGAGGCGCGAGTACAGCAGCGTCAAGAGTCAAGGTCGAGAGGTCTGTCGTGTCTTTGATGGTGGTCACTTTCATCTCCCACACACGCAGATCGAGTGCCGCAAGCATCCGACGAGCGTTGTCCGAGTCGGGTATGTGAGACCGACCGCCGAAGGTTGCTCAAGATCTTGTGAAAACGAGCGAAACACTCATCTAGGGACTCACCAAAGAAGCATCTCGAATTTGTTGTATTCGCTTGAACCGGTCTGCCGAACCGTCTTGATCCGGTGGTGCCCTCATGGTATGCGTCGAGGTCACCGGATATCGAGGCGGATGGCAGTGGGAGATGCGATCGAACTTCGCTACGACTCGTGCCCGGATAATGATGTTCCTTGCCTTAGCGTTTGCCTCAACATCGTCATGTTATTGACATTGATGTTCTCATCGGCAGAACAAGAAACCGACCTTGACCTTGCGCCGATGGCATACCCCGAGCACGGATGTATGTCTCCATTCGGCTCTTCCGTAGGGTAATCCATGCCATCGAAAACAGGCGGCTTGGTCGAGTACTTGTCCGTCGCCATGGCTCTTGAGACCGGTTAAGATCTATTGATTAGAGCTAACCGGCTCTGATACCAATTGTAGGACCGGAATGACGACAGAAGGGGGGGTTGAATGTCGTAACTTTAAACAAAGCTAGAGGGACCTAGAGACCAAGGAAATCCAACCCATGAGCAAGAATTTCAGAAATGTGGCAATATCTGAAAATTACTGGCAGCAGCTACAAAAACTTAAATTCCCACTCAATCCTTGAATCTTTGGCCACGAAACTTTGAGGATAGCTACTTAATAGCCATAGGAACCTGCCTGCCAAGTTTCGTCATTTTTCATGAAGGGAATTAAGAGCAGCCCCAAAATGTAGAAAGGGCTGAAAATGATGCTGAAAAACAGCAAGCAGTAAAGAAAATAGACCACCAATCAAACTGAGAATTTGATGAAATTCAGCTGTTCTCCTGAGCCCTAAAGACCATGAATATGTCCTAAATAGCAAGGGGAGACCAAGAAAACAAAGAACTCAGTTAAAGATCAAGAAAACAAGAAATTCAGACTAGGGACTGAAAACTGAAAAGATTGAGAGGACTGAACCAAAACTCAAATTTCCACAAATCCTTGGTCCTTTGGCAATGAAACTTTGCAGGTATATTAGCAATACCACCAGGACTATAGAGTCCAAATTTCATGCCATCTCATAGAAGGAAATGAGTTTTATCCTAAAACCCTAGAATGAAGCGAGAACTCGCAGAGGCAAACTCAAAATCCAAACTTCTCATCAAACCTTGAACCTTGGCTTATGAAACTTTGAGAATGACTAGTAGATAGCCTTAGGGTTCTCCATGCCAAGTTTCATACCAACTTGCAACGGGAATCAAGATTTTCCCAAAACCCTAGAAATGGAAATACATGAACAGAGGAAGGCAAAAGAGAAATCTGAGGTTAAAACTGATTTGCTCTTGGGAGAACTTGATCAAATGATCTAGAAACACACTCCCATCATCGAGCAACTCATTTTGCCACTCCTCAGCAAAAGAAACACCAAGAATCAAAACCAAGAAATTTGGGCTAAGAAGGCATCGAAGGAAAAAGCTGCAGAGAGCTAACAGAGAATGATTTCAACCAAATCGATTCATTCCATTGAGTCACGATACGCGATTACAGTAGAGGAATGATTACATTACAACACACACCAACTCTACTGCTCCATGAATGCTTGGATCAATCAAGAACACAAGAACTCAACTCCCGGATACATGATTGAGAAGGGGACACACTGTCTCTCCTCACCAACTCTCCACTACTAAGCACAAAGCAACCTACCCTCAAAGCCACCTTGACCATGCAGAGACACCCTCCTTTATAGCCTCTCCAAAGTGGATTTTGCTTTTGCTTTACCCTCTAACCCTCATGCTTTACCCGCTAATGCCCACTTCCTTTTGCAGCCCTGCTTACCGAACGCCCGCCGCACCTTCCGAAGCTTCGCATTGCTTGTCTCGCACGCCTCGCAACCACCTCGAGTCCACGTCGTCTTCGACACATCCCGACCGTTCGACCTCAACGCCACCGCGCCTAGTCCGTCCACCGTGTCTCGCCACGACTCCGCTCGGCGCCCTGCGGCCACGCACAAAACAAACACATCGCATAGCACGGTACAAAACATGTAAACATGGTTAGCACCTACAAATCCTACTCAAGCGAGAAATGGCCCACATGGCCAACCGGGACGACGCCCACGCGTCAAATCTGTCTAGGCACAACCCGACCTCGCCAAATGCCAAAATGGCACGAATCATTCAAACCAAACTCACTCTAACCAAACCATGTGTCAATTACTCATCACCAACATGGGATTTAGACCACATGGTCTCTCACTTCTCAGGGCCCGTGAGTACTCGTTGGAAAGCTCTTGAGTCTACTTTCGGATGGATCTGGTCTCACGCCCAAACTCCATCCGAGCGGATCGAAGCGCAAAACAAGTCACGCCACTTTTCGATCCGAGTCAAAGTGGGCCGAGGGCCTTGTAATTTGGGCTATTTGGGCGCATCGTCACGTGAACGTGAGCATGGCAGCGTGAACAGAACCGCGAATAGTACCATATCCCTTGTCATTAGATAAGTGCGGCTTTCCCTCCCTATTTAAGGAGGCTGCACCCTTTAGTTTTCCTTGGTTTTGCTTAGATTAATCTGTCTTTGAACAGTTTTCGCGCTCATCGGTTTGTGAAACCCCAACTTGTGAACTTAATATTTATTCGCAATTTCAGATTGCATCTTCTACTCTCTTGCTTGTGTTCTCGATTCGCTTGCAGGAGATAGCCTTCTTGGCGAGGTCAATCGTGTTCGCACGGTTGATAACCAACGGAGCAGATGGTGTAGTGATTGCGAGGGGTTTGATCTGTTTTGGTGAGCCTTTGGATCATCAACGCCGAGATCTCCACAATCGACTTATCGGTACCTCTCGGAAGATCGGGCCATCGTCACATCGGTTGGTATCGAGCAAGCGGTTGCCCGTGAGGTAATTCTTGTATCCTAGTTAGTAGATTGGTTTTATTTCCTATAGTCCAGGAAAAAAATTGCCCCACAAAAAGAATTAATTCCGCTGTCCAAACCCCGTTGTGCCTTTCAATCTGTTAGTTTTGGTTTGCTAAATTGAATTTGTGTCGATATTAGCATTGTCTAGTTGCTGGTCATATCCTTGTTCCCTTAAAAATCCAAACAAAAGAAAAATTCCCCACCCCAAACCCTAATTTCCAAATTCGGCTGCCTCTTCCTTTCTCTGCAGCCGCCACCAAAAACGCCATATCTTTTGTTTCCGAGATTATTTTTGAGTGGGACCACCGCCATTAGATTCAAAAATCTCTTATCCATCTATCTGTAAAATTTCACGTCATTCCAGCAAGCCAGTTAAGAGATATATGCGGTGAAAGTTGGCCCAATTATCTGTTCTGAATCTGCAACAGTCTGCAATTGTGATTTTTATGCGAATTTCTGTGTCGGGTTTCTGAAGTTGGCCCCAAAAGAAAATCTGTAGAAAAAGCTGTCAGAAAATAGTGAAAAAAATAATCAGTGAAAAAGAGGCATCTGACAAAAAGTTACGGCCAAAATACCGACATACTATCCAGTGGACAGAAATCTTCAGTTTTCAGTTTTGGGTCAATCCTTGTGTTCCTCAATTCCAGATTGCATTGGATTGAATTATCTTGTATTTACCACTCCCACACATTGCCATACACTTGTTTTTAGCCTTTTTCCACTCTTGGTTGATCAGCAATATAGGCTAAGTGCTAGATACGGACTATAATTCAATTCTATGCAATTCTGAAATTAACTGGTTGTTCTCCATTGCTACCATATTGTGCCTTCCAAGCTACACCTACTCTTGATCGAACAGGTTCCTCTTGCAATCGTACCCACGCTCGACACGGTGTCACGAACCAGCCACCGGTTGTACCACCTGCTGCATTGGTAAGAACACTTGTAAGAGTGTGGTAAGACGCTTGAGAATGTGTGATTCCACCTTCCACCACCTAGTAGTGGATAGGGATAATACCTTTGTGTTGTCTTTTGTTTTCTACTAACCATGACAGTGGGTCGTCGATGATCAAGTGTGTGTTTTAAAGGAGATGATAATGAGAGACAAAACCGCGACGCCGTTGCTTCATTTGCTGTCCAAGATGCACGCCCACGACACCGCCTACATCAAAACCGTCACGGTATGGGAGGTAATAATTTTCAGCAACACAATGATCGCTCTAATCATGACCCATTTGCTAAAGTCAAGTTTACCATTCCATCTTTTTCTGGTCTTTATGATGCTGAAATATATCTTGATTGGGAGATGACGGTAGAGCGTAAGTTTAATTCTCACTTGGTTCTGAGCAACATAGAGTTAGACAAGCTACTAGTGAGTTTAAGGACTTTGCTATTATCCGGTGGAATGACATGGGTACCATGCGCTACAACCCGATACATGGGAGCGGTTAAAAGAAGATATCGTGCTAGATTTGTTCCTCCCGCTTTTAAACATGAAATGCATAAGAAATTGCAGTGCTTAGACCAAGGTAATAAATCTGTCGAGGAATATTATCAAGAACTACAAATAGGCATGTTGCGTTGTAATGTTGTAGAAGATGAGGTGGATAAGATTTGTCGTTTTTACGGGGTTACAGACGTGAAATTCAGGACATTGTTTATTATAAAGATTTTACTACTATCAACCAGCTTGTTCCAGCTTGCTTGTTTGGCGTAAAAGAATTACAGGTAGGCAACAAAGGACAAGGAGCAACTTTGAAGGTACGTCTACATCGAGATCAATGCCCGGGCAAGCCAAGATAGCCCCACCTCCTATTTGTCGAGCTGCTGCCGCCTGCGTGAGTAGGGCGCGTTCAGCAGCACCACCGCCACCATCACGCGCACCGAGCCGAGCGATCTACTAGTGTGCAAGCACCAGACAGAGCTCTTCATCGGTTGCTTCCACGGGCCGCACGACGGGCATTGTGTGCCACCGTTGTAAAGGATGGGCCATGTCATGAGAGATTGCACAAGTCACGGCGTACATTGCATGTAAGATGGTGGTTATGTAATTGAGAACCATGCCAAAGAGGAGCATAAGTTGATTGAATCACGACCCCATTGGTTGAGAATGAAGATAAGGAGATGGATGCACTTACATCATCCGAGGAGAGCCAAAAGGTAATGAACATGGTGCTATCATCGCCACGGTACTGATTTGGTGCTACAACAAGACATAGAGCAACCTTGTGAGTATATACCTACTATAGTGCAATCTTTTGATGTTCCTTGTGTTGACTTAAACGAACCATGTGCTGATCTAAATTCTCATAATTTTGCACATGTCGAATTAATAATACATAAGGAAGTTTTGACTAGAATTTCTCCTGCAAATTCATTGTGTTACATCATGTTGGATCTACCTATGAAATTGTCACATGCTATGGAGAAAGTTTCTGAACTTGCATGTTCGAAATTATTATTTAGTACCTACACCCTGGATATAAGTTTAATTTGATTGGAGATTATGGTGTGGAAAATCAATTTCTTGTATATCGAATATGCATAACTTGCGATCACATGGATGAATTGAAACTTGTTGTTTGGGACAACAATTCTTGTATCTTTGAATCATGTTGAATGTGCGAGGAAGCAAAATTTAGTACTCATTCAATGCCTATGTGTTCATCTCTTTTTGCACCATCTAGTATAGACAATCTGAATAAAGATGATGAATTATGGCCGAACATACAAAGCTCTTCACTCTTACTAGATGAATTTGCTATTGTTCGATTGAGATATGATTATATAGATGAACTTTGCTTGATTCCAAAAGTTGTAGTTTTGCCCATATGTGCCACCACTACAAGTTTACAAATTCAAAGATTTGAATTGCATAAATGCTTCACTTACATTTGCAAAACAAGTTGCAATAATTATTGTGTGAGAAATTTTGAATTGCTCATTAACATATATGATTACTCTTGGGTTAATAATACAATGAGCTTTTATGATCGCTGCTGTTTTATAACATTAATTGTGCAACAACGAAGAACTGTTAAAACGGATGACATATACATATACCATGCATACACCTTGGCTTCTTTGTTACCATATTTTCAGCTTATCAAAAGCCGAGGACGGCTTTGTTTGAAAGAAGGGGAGGATGATAAGAACATGAACCCTATGGATACAACCATATTTGCTCTACTTGTTGTTACAATTACAAGAGCTCCTACACATCACTTAAATTATGAGGTGAGCTCGTTTCAAAGAGATTTTACTTTATTTGATAAAGAACTTATGATATTACATAATGAGAGTTTGTTGCGTTTGTTATCATACACCAAGATTTATGATCAAGATCATGCAATACGTGACACTACACATATGTTAAAACCGAGGACGGTTTTCCATCAAGAAGGGGAGGATGATGTGACCACGCCACCAACACGTACAACCATAGCGGCCAATATCAAGAATGAACTAAAGGTGAATTCGTTTCTTCAACTTCAACATATTTTAAATGAGAATATGATGCTACCTAATGATGAAAATATATCTATTTGTAGCATCACATCACTTTGGAACCAATTGAAGCAAGGGTTCAAGTTGGACAGGTTTTGGAATCCAATTCGGCCTCCAGATCAATTCGGATTCAGCCTGACAGGTCAATTTCAAATGGCCATAACTTTTGATCCAGAAGGCTTCTCAGGGCCCGTGAGTACTCGTTGGAAAGCTCTTGGAGTCTACTTTCAGATGGATCTGGTCTCACGTCCAAACTCCATCCGAGCAGATCAGAAACTGCAAAACAAGTCACGTCACTTTTCCAGTCCGAGTCAAAGTGGGCCGAGAGCCTTGTAATTTGGGCTATTTGGGCCGGTACTGTTCACGTGAACAGTAGCATGGCCGCGTGAACAGTAACCGCGAATAGTACCATATCCCTTGTCATTAGATAAGTGCGGCTTTCCCCTTCCCTATTTAAGGAGGCTGCACCCTTTAGTTTTCCTTGGTTTTGCTTAGATTAACTGTCTTTGAACAGTTTCGCGCTCATCGGTTTGTGAAACCCCAACTTGTGAACTTAATATTTATTCGCAATTTCAGATTGCATCTTCTACTCTCTTGCTTGTGTTCTCGATTCGCTTGCAGGAGATAGCCTTCTTGGCGAGGTCAATCGTGTTCGCACACGGTTGATAACCAACGGAGCGATGGTGTAGTGATTGCGAGGGTTTGATCTGTTTTGGTGAGCCTTTGGATCATCAACGCCGAGATCTCCACAATCGACTTATCGGTACCTCTCGGAAGATCGGGCCATCGTCACATCGGTTGGTATCGAGCAACGGTTGCCCGTGAGGTAATTCTTGTATCCCTAGTTAGTAGATTGGTTTTTATTTCCTATAGTCCAGAAAAAATTGCCCCACAAAAGAATTAATTCCGCTGTCCAAACCCCGTTGTGCCTTTCAATCTGTTAGTTTTGGTTTGCTAAATTGAATTTGTGTCGATATTAGCATTGTCGGAAGATCGGGCCATCGTCACATCATAACATCTGTGAGGTCACTTAAACTCGAAGATAGTCATGCGAGTTATTTGCAAAGGGTAGATCATCATGAAAAGTATCTACAGCAATGAATGGTACTAATTGATGGGTACATCTAAAGAAAGAGCAACCAATGGGAGGTCTGATAAAAATTCTGATCAGAAGAAGAAAATCGTGTCGTCAACGGTAAGTACTTAGATCTCATTTGCATTTATGTGCAGTATCATAAAAATGGTTGCAAAATCTAGTAGATGCAAAGGTGAAAATGCGAGTTGTTGGAAGAAGAAAGACGTGGTGAGACCAAGCATATGGTACCGACGAGTAGGTGAAGCTCGGAGATAGTACAAACCTATAGCATGGAACGTTGTAGAAACAGGAGGTGTGGTTAATTAAACTACAGAACAAAAGAGCTCTCAAGTAAAGAGTTCAGGTAGACTAGCCTGGACACTAATACACATATTGCGGTGATGTGCATGAGCCTTATGGTGAAGGAGCTTCTAAAGGTGAAAGGAAAAAATACGGAGCCGAGTTGGAGCGAATTCTCGGAGAAGCACATTGACTTCAATGGATAAGAATTAAGGTGGAGCTTGTTGAGTATGATAATTCATATCCTAGTCTTTTAGGATTTGGAAATGTGTACTATAAGAAGTCTTAAATGATTTCTAATAGGATTATGATTCCTACCTTTATTTTGGAGTAAGATTCCTATTCCACTTTGGAGAAGAGGTAGGAGGACTATATAAAGCTATGAGGGGTGATCATGGAGAACCCAATCAACCAAGCAACAAAGCAAAGAAGACACTTATTTAAAGGTAAATGTGCACGAGAGGATTAGATGCTAAGTTATTATCTAGCAGAAGACTTTTTACAAGACAGGGATCTAAGGGTCCTAAAAGATTAGGGAAGATTGTAAGAAAGCGATAATTTCTTATACTCTTTTAAGGTTGTGCTTAAGAAATTTACAGCCAGCTTCGCCAAATCTTTTCTCTTTCATCGTGGGTGCTTCAACATCAATATTTTTGTTCTCTCTACGAGACATCTTCATTCTTCAAACCGTATACGTTTATACCATATCTCACAAACTCATCCAATCCGAGGGTTGTTGTACATAAGAAGGAATATGGGCGTTATCATGTCTTCTCCCATAAGTATACATTTTAGTCCGCTTCAACTTACAAACCCATATGTCAAGCTTAGGCCAAATGATGAGTACTTTCTTGAGTACAAATCACATTCTTTAACCATTCCATCGAAATCAAAATCGGACACAAACATCTCAGAGTTAATCCAAAAGCTGGGAAAATCAACTTAGAGTTTAAAAAACAGACAACTTATGAATCAATAGAAAACCATTTTATCTTCTGTGATTTAGCCATTTAGGCCTGTTCTTTTCAGGTTATGACTTTTGGCTTTTCTACAGTAATTAGTTTTTAAATAGAATGTCTTTTCAAAGGGGTCTATAAATCGATTGTAGCAAACACTATAACGACTTCATGTAGATCGTTCAAAATCGTACCCAAGTATTTCCATATCTGTACTCTCTCTCACGAATAACCAGAATTCAAAATTTTCAGCTAAAAATCATAAATCGCGACCTAACAAACAGACTAGGAAAGGATAAAACAAGGCTAAGCCGAACAGGATAGAGCTTCTTGAACTTGCTGTGGAAGTTAGCCTAAGCCGAACAGTTTGAAAGGGGCTTACAGTATGAAGCCTTCGACAAGTTAAACTTGTTATTTGGATAATCTAATCTTGGCCAAACTGATCAATCAGACACCACGTTGCCAACGGTACGGCACTCTGGCAAGGAATTAATAACTTTCTCTATGAAACAAGAAATCCTACGTTAATTGTACCAAAAGTGCTGCTTTCACAAAGGTCATTTGAACGGAAATCACAAGTTACACAACTACTAGGTGCTACTGCTATACACTTGAGCATCCGGATCACGGGATCAGAGCCAGGGCCTCAAGAGATTAAGAAAAAAAAATACGCCTCAAGCTAGTTCATCAGGTCCGTCCATCCACCCCGCACCGCGACGCATCACCGTCACATCCCATCCGACGGCTCTCGGCCGGCCGCGATGGCACTCGCCGGGCCCCGCCGGGCCGGTCCGTGGCTTTTCGGCCGTGCAACCGCATGCGCTCCCACACACACGCAAGGTGAGGCCGGCCGGGACGGACGCCTCGGCATCTGCGCGCCTCGCTCCTCGTCTCGCTAGCTTTACCTCGATCACCTGCGTCTGGGGGGCGCAACCATGCATGGCCGGCCGGTCTCCACCGACGTACGTACGCCCCACGACGTCGAACGATGGACCAATCGATCGAACGCGCGCCGTGCGGCCGGTGCCATCACATCCGTCCTCGGAGCGACGCTGACGCCGACGAGCATGTAACGCCCCCGTTTCCAGGGGCGCGTACGGACACGGCATCCCGCAACTATTCACGCATGAACAGTTATGGAGTGTCGCGCAAGAGTATACCATTGCATGCTTACAACAAAAGTCCAGCATATAATTCACATACGGATTAACATCCATTTTCGACAGCGGGGCGTGCAAGCCCAAAATATAATTACATTACAGAAGCTCCAAGATCCGCTTGAGCGCGGCCAAGACCTAAAGCCACGGATCCTCGTCGAAGAAGCGACCTTCCAGGACTTCCTCAACGGGGAGGCAAACACCTTCGTCTTGATCCTCTAAAGAAAGGCAAAAGCAAGCCGTGAGCCAATCAACCGGCTCAGCAAGTCCCAAAGGGACCCTAATTTATTACATGCACGGAACATCAAAGGAGGGGAATATATTTGGTTTATTAATTTTGAGTGGATGCGTTTTATTTGCAATCATTTTATAAAGGGACCCAAAACTACTCCTCAAGAACTCGGGTTTTCACAAAGAATTCTTTAACCAACTAGTCAAGTTCAAACATGTACAAAACTACTTAAGCTTTTACTGGAATCACCAAGTGACACGGCTCAATAACCGGAGCACGGCGTATTCGAATACCATTTATTTGACTCTGCGAGTTTGCTCACTTTACCCACACGATCCCTTAACTCCCGCTAAAGAGTTAAGAAAGCCGAGTCGTTTCACCGCTCAATTCTTTATATAGGCTCTACCGGTAGAATTCACTCAAGTGCGGCTCGCACACACACACACACCCACACAAGAGAAAACGGTGCCGCCGAGTGAACTCTACCGTTGTTAGGCAACCGTAACCCGCTGGCCTAACCTCACCGCTAATCCTCTGTAGAGTTTCAATTGAGTTGGCGGCTACTAGACCGGTGTTGACAAGTCAACTCCTGTGGTTGAGCGATCATCGTGACATTTGCTCGGCGTAAGGGTTTCATCCTTACATTTTCACCGGTCCGCAACCTCGCCGGTACGCGACCCAACCTAAGGTAGCGGTGGGCGAGACCGTCTCGCGGCTTCCCACAACACCCTTACCTAACTTCATTCCTAGGGTAAAAGATTGGCGAGGACCGCCTTGCGGTTTCCACTCCCCCTTACCCTACCTTGTGCACGCCGGCACTCTCCGCTCTAAGATACGGTGTCCCATACCACCCTACCTTAGAGTCGGGTTTTCAAATTTATTGGCCCCACAGCCACGACCTTATTAGTGTAACATTTTGCATGATAGTAATAACCTACAGTTATCTAGATTAACAGATAATTATTTCTAGGGTTACAAGGGCATGGCAACAATTTAACAGGGCATTTATCGGTGGTAGGATTAACTATATAACAAGTCATCCTAACATTTTATTTTACTTTCGAATTAACATTTCAGAATTAGCTCAATGCAAATAACATAATAACATAATTTAAATGGCATGGGATTTCAACATGATCAAGGATTTGCGACTTGCCGTGAATCGGGACGAACTCGACTAGCTTGAACGTGAAGCTCACGGATCCTGCGATCGCACTTGATCTTAGGGATCTTTGACACTAGCGCAAACACATAAAATAAATTAAATCCAGCTTGAGACTAATCAAGCGAGGAAAAATAAACTATTTAAAAAGGAGTAAAAGCAAAATTCTCAAATGGGGAATTTTAGGAATTTATGTGGAATGAATTTGTGGAAAAGGAGGTCACCACTGGGTCTGGAATAATATTTGGAGCAAAGTGGTGAAATTTGGGAATTTTGGGATTTTCTGTGATTTTCTGGGATTTATTTGAATTTATCGATTTACGAAATTGGAAAATCGGAGAAAATAGGGATGAACGATGTCGGGCGGCCCGGTGCTCTGATGCGGCCCGGCGGATTTCAAACGACGCGCTGCTGGGGAGAGGTGGGCGAGGAAAAACGCCCTGGCGAAGCGCGCCGCGTGGCTGGATGGCCGCCGCGTGGCGGGCGACGGCCGCGGTGTGGCGGCGTGGGCGGCCCGGATCAAGGCGGAAGGAGGAATCGAACGGCCGGAAAGAAGGGAACAGGCGAACCAGTGCAGGGAGATGGGCGGTGGAGGAGGGAACTTAAGTGGCATCGGACGGCTGCGGTGCGAAAGTGGCGGCGATGCGGGGAAGAGATCGAACGGAGATGGAGCGCGGACTTTACGAAGATCCGACGGCTACGACTTGTTGCCATCCGGCGGTGGAGGTTAGACGGCACGGAGGGAACGAGCGGCGGAGATGGGGCCACGTCCCCGTCTTCAACCTCCGACGCCTGCTGATGCTCCCGCGGGGATACGGCGGCGGTGGCGGTCCGGCGCCGAGGCTCGCCGGCGGCAACGGAGGTGTCAGCGGGTAGATCTCACCACGGTGAGTCCATTTTTGGGCTTAGTGGAGCTCGGGGTCGATGGAGTAAGCTAGAGGCGAAGGGGAAAATCGGGTCCTCTGCGGTGGGGAGGTCTCGGGGCGGTTGAGCTAAAATGGCGGTGGTTTCACGAGAGAGGAGGGTGGTGCTCACGATGGCGGTGGCGGTGGAAGGCGGGAGGCCTGCAGTGCAGCCACGGGAGGGTGGTTGGAGTCGGCGGCGAGCCTCGGCGGCCGTGCTCCACGGGCGGCTACAGGCGGACAAAGGGTACCAATGGCATTAGCAAGTGGAGGATGCTCGGACGCGGGAATCAAGTGATGAGGAGTGAGGCGAAGAGCCTCTTTACGGGGTGCCGGCCCGGGGAGGATGGCGGCGGCCAGGCGGCGGGAGTTCAATCGGGAGCTCGGGAGCTGCGCGGGAGTGACGGAGGCGAATGGGGCGTGGGAAGCTCGGGAGCAAAGGCTCGGGCGGGCACCGAGGGAGGCTTTATGCCGAGCGAGGGAGAGAGGAATCCGAGGAAGGAGGGGTGACCGAGGCGCGGGGTCAAGGGGCGGGACGGGGAGGCGGTGGCGGTCTCTCGCGGTGTGGGCGGTGCCGAGCCTGCGAGGCATTAATGGCGACAGGAGAGAGGCCGGTGGCGGGCGGCGTGGGGAAAGTGTGTCGCTGGGAAGAGAGAGGCGCGGGGCGGCAAGCGGGGCGAGGCGAGTGAGAGCGACAACGCAGCGCGGGAGGCGCGGCCGGACCGGCAGGCGGCGGAGTGGTGCTGGCGGTCCAAAGCGCGGCGCGCGCGCGCACGCGCGAGAGCGAGGCGAGGCTGGCGTCCGCGAGAGAAGGGAGAAGCGGGAGGCGCGGCGCCAGCGAGTGAGGGGCGAGGCGCTGGCGCGGGAGGAGGCGGGAAGTTGCGGCGCCAAGGAGAAAAGAAGGCGCAGCCCGTAAAGGGAAGGCGCACATGCGGAAACTTTCGAAAGGGAAAGTTTTAATTTCAACCAAAAATTCAGCAAAAATCAAGAAAAATTCCTTTTGAATTTTGGGGACTTTTCAACCTACCCCCTTAAAAGAATCTCGACCCGAGATTAACTTAGTCGAGGAGTAAGTTGGGAAATCTCATTGCAAGTCGACTCGTTCTCAAGTGGACTCATCCATTGTGTGATTCCTCCATTGCACTCTGCAAAACACATCGTTCTTGTTTGAGCTGTCTTCTGAAACTTCAAGTATTTGTAGTGGTTCTTGACATATGTGCATCATCTTGCAATTCAATATCCGTGAGGTACCTCATCGTGGGTCATCAGAGACACTTTGAGTTGAGATACATGGAACACATTGTGTATTCTTGACAAGTTGGGTGGTAGTTGTACTTGATAAGCTACTTCTCCAATTCTTCCGATGACTTGAAAGCGGACCCACATACCTCGGTGCTAGTTTGCCTTTGACTTGAAACCTCTTGACTATCTTGAATGGTGTGACCTTGATGTATACTGAAGTCTCAATTTCAAGCTCAAGTCCCATACGTGGTTGTCGGCATAGCTCTTACGTCGGTCTTGTGCAACCTTGAGTCTTTCTCGATAATCCTAACATGCGCTTCAGCGTCTTGAGCAATTTGAGGCCAATAAGTTGTCGTTCTCCTGTTTTGTCCAATTCAATGGGGTCTGCGTTTTACGCCATAAAGTGCTTCAACCGGTGCCATTTGGATGCGAGCTTGGTAGTTGTTGTTGTATGAGAACTGAGCAAATGGTAAGCAGATGTTCCATGCTGCACCATACCCGATTGCACACGCTCTCAACATATCTTCCAAAATCTGGTTGGTTCTCTCTGTCTATCCATCATGCATGGGGATACACCTGGCGAAGTTCAAATCGGTGCCCAAAGCTTCATGTAATTTCTCCCGAATTTGGATGTAAACTGTGCTCCTCTACAGGACAATCTTCTTGAGAACTTTATGGAGGTTACTATTCTCGTCAAGTACAATTCTACAAACTTGTCCTTCCGTAGGTGCCTTGTCGGGGAGAATGAGCTACCTTGGTCGGTCTATCAAGAATGACCCGGATAGCGTCATAACCCTCACAAGTCTTGAGAAGTCCAGCAATGAAGTCCACATCAATGCTATCCCATTTCCATTTTGGTGGTTTATCTTGATCTGTGCGGACATCACACTTACCTACATATTACGCCACTTCTTTCTTCATCTGGTTCCACCAATTCATTTCTTCAAGTCTTGGTACATTTTGGCGCCCGGATGGATTGAAAAGTTGGGACGAATGAGCTTGGATAAGATTAACTCTCTTAACTCCTTCTTGTTGGGTATACAATAGCGATCACGGAAGGTAAGGATTCCTGCTCGTCTTTCATATATTCATTGAGTCTTCTTCTGAACTCTCTTTTCAGTTTTGAATCTCTTCATCTTCATCTTGTCTTTGCTTTGATCCGATCTGTCAACATTGGTTGAAGTTCTAAACAACGTCATCTTGCCTTGCTCTGTGATCACCAAGTTGATCGTAGGATATCTCTTTGCAACTCTGGTGGGTACTCGACCATCGCCTTTGTTTGGGCGAGCCTTGCGGCTAAGAGCATCAAGCAATTACATTGGCCTTGCCCGGGTGATACCGAAGATCAACATCATAATCCTTTATCGATTCCCACCATCTACGTTGTCTCATGTTTAGTTACGCTGTGTGAATAGGTACTTTAGGCTCTTGTGATCAGAAAATATTTCACATCGATTCCCAGGTAGTGCGCCAAATTTTTAGTGCATGCACTACACTGTTTGCTAGCTCGGATCGTGTGTAGGGTAATTCTCCTCATGCGCTTCAATTGCACGGAAGCATAGGCAACAACTTTTCCATCTTGCATGAGCACACATCCCAAACCTTGCTTTGAGGCATCACGATGATTTGGAATTCCTTTTACGGATGGGCGAGAATCAACACCGGCGTTGTTGTTAGTTTGGTCTTGACATTTGAGAACTTTCCTCACAAGTATCCGTCGGGTGAATGGTACATCCTTCTTGAAGTTGGGTAAGTGGGCGAGAAATTCGTGGGAATCCTTCTATGAATCGGCGATAATAACCCGCCAATCCAAGAAAACTTCTCACTTGATTCACGGTCTTTGGTGCTTCCATTCCATGCTTGCTGAAATCTTTTCGGATCAACTTTGACCCCATCTTGAGATATAATGTGACCCAAGAAGGCAACTTCCTTCAACCAAAAGCTGCATTTGTCAAATTTGGCGTACAACTTATGCTCTCTTAATCTTGTCAATACCTTGTGTAAATGCTCCTTGTGCTCTTCTTCATTATTAGGGTAAATCGAATATCATCTATGAGGACTAACATGAAGCGGTCAATTGGTCCATATGCACGATTCATAAGATTCATGAAATAGGTGGCGCATTGGTCAAACCAAAGACACGACCGTGAACTCAAATAACCCATATCTGGTGATGAAAATCGTCTTCTCTCGATCTTGTTCTCGGATTTTGAGCGATGATAACCGAGCGCAAGTCGATTTTGGAGAATACTTTGGCTCCCTTGAGTTGATCGAGCAGGTCATCAATTCTTGGGAGGGTATTTGTTCTTGGTTGTAACAGCATTCAATCCTCTGTAATCAACATACATCTTGACTCTTCATTCTTCTTCTTCATAAATAGAAGCTAGTCTTGGCTAAGGCAAAACACTTGGTCGAATAAACTCCTTCTCTTGCGGATCATCTAAGCGCCTCTGGGGCTCTTTTAATTCATCGGTGACATTACGTACTAGTACTTGGCAATTGGCTTGGTGCCTGGAATCAACTCTATGGCAAGTTCTACTTATCGTCCAGGGGTCGGCTGGGTGATCCTTTCTAAAACACATCAGGGTATTCTCGTACTACTGGCGTTTGATCCGGTGTAACTGCTAGCATGTTGATCATGCGCTCTCTTGCATCCTTCAACACTTCTCGGATTTTTTTTTTTGACCTTCAAGGGTTACCAATGATACTGTTTTGATCTCATAATCTACCTTGTCTTTGTTCTGAGCTAGCCAGTTCATACCAAAAATGGCATCTAACCCTTGCGTATCTGGTTGCAACAAAACTGCTTTAACCTTCTCTGGATTGACTCGTACCTGTACATCATCCTTGCGTGTGTGGTGATAGTTCCCACTTAGATGAATTATGTCGTAAAAGGTTGGATATGATTGGGTCTGCTGGGATTAACTCTATTACAACATGACCATCACACCCATTTCACTTTACACAAATGGTCTTCATACATCTTCATAATTTTGCCACAAGTCTTAGTTAAAGTAATTTCTGAGACAAACCATTAAGTTCTTCCAACCGGTTTACAAAAGGGTAACCAAAAGTACATCATCTCATTTCTTGTTCTACATAGCTCATATTTTCTTGACTGCCTGCTGGTTTTGGACTTGGAGTTTAGCAGCATCTGGTGGCAGACTCCTTCGAGGGCAATGATCTCTGTAATGTCCAATTTCTCCGCAGTGGAAACAAGCATTGGATCTCTTTGGGCAGCTACTAGCAAGATGCTTGCTACCGCAGGTGAGGCACTTGATAGCGAGTGGTGAGGGAGTGGCATACTGCTGAGACGGTCCGGACTTGGTCTTCGGTATCGTCTCAAGCGGCGGAAGGGTTGGGATCGAAATGAGGATGATCCGTGGTCCTACTCCACCGAGCATTGTGTGAAGATCGAGACTTGTGCGTTGCTTACGCTTCTGTCATCCTCCATTCTGGTCCTCTTAGGGTAAGATTCATCTTCTTCCATCGGTGGCAGGCAGGATGATGATGTCTGCCTCTTTGCTTGATCTTTAGCTTCTTCTTCGGGTAAGGACTTCAGGGGGCATTGGTCACGATAATGCCCATCCTGTTGGCGATGAAAACAAGCCGTTGGTGATGGAGGCGAAGGCTTCTTTCGTGTCATGACTTTCACGTAACATGGTCTTTCTTCTATCTCAGAGCTCGATCAACGTGCTCAACGGGCTTGAAAACTTTATGGTTTGAAGGCGTTGTCTCATATTGGGTTATAGACCTTTCATAAAATACTCCATTCTTTTAGCCGGTGTTAGTTTCCTCTTGAGCGAATCGGGATAAGCGATAAAATTGTTCTAGGTATCTTTGCGATGGAGTTCTCTCCTTGTTGAAGATTAAGAAAGTCTGATATTTTTCGGTGAAAACTCCGGGAGAAATGTAGGCTTTACGAAATCTCTTCACAAAGTCTTCCCATGTAATATCTTTCTCCTTAGGGTGCATCCTTTGGATAGCATTCCACGAAGTGATTACGGGTTCGGACAAGCGATAGGTGGCGAAAGAACCTTCTCTTTATTTGTACATCGTATAGTATTCATTCTTCTCTCAATACCTTGTAACGATCATCCGCATTGGTGACTCGTGGTTGAAAGGAATTTTGGGGTTGAGTTTGCGGGAATCTTTGTAAACTTCAATGCGATTGTGTTTGATGTCATCATCGACTCTTGGTGTCACTTTGACAATGAAGCGTGGCGTAGATTCTCCTTGCTGTTCGGCATCTGGACTTGATGCATGGCAGTGCACCACTGCCGTTAGTCGACCACTCATTGTGTTGGGTCCATCGCCAATTGAGAGCGGAGATCGGTTTTGCAGTGGCTTTTGGAGAATAAGAGGATAAGTAAGACTTTGAATTTCAAGGTAAGTATAGAGCGAAAGAGGTAAGAACGAGGCGAAAAGGGACAGAGAAAACTTTGAACACAGGGGATTAATGATAATTAAGCAAACAACATACAAGAATAGTGAATATAGATTTACAATATGCAAGTGGCACACAAACCACTTAGGGTTCATGATTACACCTGCTTTACATTACAAAAGCACTATTACAACTCGAGTCGATCTAGACTAGCGAGCAGCGGCTACTCCTCCACCAGGAAGCGAAATTTTGAAGCTAGACAAGTAAAGCGATAAACATTTTGCCAAAGTAAGACTTAGCGAAGTAAACTAAGATAGATAAGGTAGCAACGAGGAGGAAAAGACAGCAATAATACTTATATTTTTAGTAAACCCTTTTATGGCTTAAATTAAGTTTTGCGATAAAATCGCTTCCTAGTTTGCCTTAGGTCTCAACCTACGGTCAAGAGCCCGGCTCGATACCACTTCTTATAACGCCCGTTTCGGTGGCGTCTGCGGACACGACATCCGCAACTATTCACGCATGAACAGTTATGGAGTGTCGCGCAAGAGTATACCATTGCATGCTTACAACAAAAGTCCAGCATATAATTCACATACGGATTAACATCCATTTTCGATACGTGGGCGTGCAAGCCCAAAATATAATTACATTACGAAGCTCCAAGATCCGCTTGCGCGGCCAAGACCTAAAGCCACGGATCTCTCAAGAAGCGACCTTCGGGACTTCCTCAGCGGGAGGCAAACACCTTCGTCTTGATCCTCTAAAGAAAGGCAAAAGCAAGCCGTGAGCCAATCAACGGCTCAAGCAAGTCCCAAAGGGCCCTAATTTATTACATGCACGGAACATCAAAGGAGGAATATATTTGGTTTATTAATTTTGAGTGGATGCGATTTTATTTGCAATCATTTTATAAAGGGACCCAAAACTACTCCTCAAGAACTCGGGGTTTTCACAAAGAATTCTTTAACCAACTAGTCAAGTTCAAACATGTACAAAACTACTTAAGCTTCTCTGGAATCACCCAAGTGACAGCTCAATAGCAGGAGCACGGCGTATTCGAATACCATTTATTTGACTCTGCGAGTTTGCTCAGCTTTACCCACACGATCCCTTAACTCCCGCTAAAGAGTTAAGAAAGCCGAGTCGTTTCACCGCTCAATTCTTTATATAGGCTCTACCCGGTAGAATTCACTCAGTGCAGCGCACACACACACACCCACACAAGAGAAAGCGGTGCGCCGAGTGAACTCTACCGTTGTTAGGCAAGCGTAACCCGCTTTGGCCTAACCTCACCGCTAATCCTCTGTAGAGTTTCAATTGAGTTGAGCGGCTACTAGACCGGTGTTGACAAGTCAACTCCACGTGGTTGGCGATCATCGTGACATTTGCTCGTAAGGGTTTGATCCTTACATTTTCACCTGGTCCGCAACCTCGCGGGGCACGCGACCCAACCTAAGGTAAGCGGTGGGCGTAGACCGTCTCGCGGCTTCCCACAACACCCTTACCCTAACTTCATTCCTAGGGTAAAAGATTGGCGAGGACCGCCTTGCGGTTTCCACTCCCCCTTACCCTACCTTGTGCACGCCGGCACTCTCCGCTCTAAGATACGGTGTCCCATACCACCCTACCTTAGAGTCGGGTTTTCAAATTCTATTGGCCCCACAGCCACGACCTTATTAGTGTAACATTTTGCATGATAGTAATAACCTCTGATTATCTAGATTAACTGATAATTATTTCTAGGGTTACAAGGGCATGGCAACAATTTAACAGGGCATTTATCGGTGGTAGGATTAACTATATAACAAGTCATCCTAACATTTTATTTTACTTTCGAATTAACATTTCAGAATTAGCTCAATGCAAATAACATAATAACATAATTTAAATGGCATGGGATTTCAACATGATCAAGGATTTGCGACTTGCCGTGAATCGGGACGAACTCGACTAGCTTGAACGTAGAAGCTCCTGGATCCTGCGACTGCACTTGATCTTCCGGGATCTTTGACACTAGCGCAAACACATAAAATAAATTAAATCCAGCTTGAGACTAATCAAGCGAGGGAAAAATAAACTATTTAAAAAGGAGTAAAAAGCAAAAATTCTCAAATGGGGAATTTTAGGAATTTATGTGGAATGAATTTGTGGAAAAGGAGGTCACCACTGGGTCTGGAATAATATTTGGAGCAAAGTGGTGAAATTTGGGAATTTTTGGGATTTTCTGTGATTTTCTGGGATTTATTTGAATTTATCTGATTTCTGGAAATTGGAAAATCGGAGAAAATAGGATGAACGATGTCGGGCCGGCCCGGTGCTCTGATGCGCCCGCCGGATTTCAAACGCACGCGCTTGCTGGGAGAGAGGTGGGCGAGGGGAAAACGGCCCACGGCGAGCGCGCGCCGCGCGTGGCACAGATGGCCGCCGCGTGGCGGGGCGGGCGGCCGCGGTGTGGCGCGGCGTGGGCGGCCGGATCAAGGCGGGAAGGAGGAATCGAGCGGCCGGGAAAGAAGAGAGCAGGCGAACCGGTGCGAGGGAGATGGGCGGTGGAGAGGAGGAACTTAAGTGGCATCGGACGGTGCTGCGGTGCGAAAGTGGCGGCGATGCGGGAAGAGATCGAGCGGAGATGGGCGCGGACTTTACGAAGATCCGCGGCTACGACTTGTTGCCATCCGGCGGTGGAGGTTAGGCGGCACGGAGGGAGAGCGAGCGGCGGAGATGGGGCCACGTCCCCGTCTTCAACCTCCGAGCGCTTCTGATGCTCCCGCGGCGGGGATCTGGCAGCGGTGGCGGTCCGGCGCGAGGGCTCGCCGCGCAGCGGGAGGTGTCAGCGGGTAGATCTCACCACAGTGAGTCCATTTTTGGGCTTAGTGGAGCTCGGGGGTCAGTGGAGTAAGCTAGAGGCAGAAGGGGGAAAATCGGGTCCTCTGCGGTGGGGGAGGTCTCCGGGGCCGGTTGAGCTAAAATGGCGGTGGTTTCACGGAGAGAGGAGGGTGGTGCTCACGATGGCGGTGGCGGTGGAAGCTGGGGAGGCTTCTGCAGGTCTGGCCACAGGAGGGTGGTTGGAGTCGACGGCGAGCCTCGGCGACCGTGCTCCACGGGCGGCTACCTGGCCAGACAAGGGTACCAATGGCATTAGCAAGTGGAGGGGATGCTCCGGACGCGGGGAATCAAGTGATGAGGGAGTGAGGGCGAAGAGCCTCTTTACGGGGGTGCCGGCCCGGGGAGGATGGCGGCGATCGGGCGGCGGGAGTTCAATCGGGAGCTCGGGAGCTGCGCGGGAGTGACGGAGGCGAATGGGGCGATGGGAAGCTCGGGGAGCAAAGGCTCGGGCGGGCACCGAGGGAGGCTTTATGCCGAGCGAGGGAGAGGGGAATCCGAGGAAGGAGGGGTGACCGAGGGCGCCGGGTCAAGGGGCGGGGCGGGAGGCGGTGGCGGGTCTCTCGCGGTGTGGGCGGTGCGAGCCTCGCGAGGCATTAATGGCGACGAGAGGGAGCCGTGGCGGGCGGCGTGGGGAAGTGTGTCGTCGCGGGAAGAGGAGGCGCGGGGCGGCAAGCGGGGCGAGGCGAGTGAGAGACGACAACGCAGCGCGGGAGGCGGCGCCGGACCGACGGCGGCGGAGTGGTGCTTTGGCGGTCCAAAGCGCAGCGCGCAAGCAGGCGCGCGAGGGAGCGAGGCGGGCTGGGCGTCCGCGCGAGAGAAGGGAGAAGGCGGGGAGGGCGCAGGCGCCAGCGGAGTGAGGGGCGAGGGAGGCGCCTGGGCGCGGGAGGAGGCGGGAAGTTGCGAAGCGCCAAGGAGAAAAGAAGGCGCAGGCCCAGAAAGGGAAGGCGGCGCGCGGGGAAACTTTCCCGAAAGGGAAAGTTTTCGAATTTCAACCAAAAATTCAGCAAAAATCAAGAAAAATTCCTTTTGAATTTTGGGGACTTTTCAACCTACCCCCCTTAAAAGAATCTCGACCCGAGATTAACTTAGTCGAGGAGTAAGTTGGGAAATCTCATTTGCAAGTCGACTCTCGTTCTCAAGTGGACTCATCCATTGTGTGATTCCTCCATTGCACTCTGCAAAACCTGTCGTTCTTGTTTCAGAGCTGTCTTTCTGAAACTTCAAGTATTTGTAGTGGTTCTTCAGCATATGTGCAGTCATCTTGCAATTCAATATCCGATGAGGTACCTCATGCGTGAAGGTGTCGAGACACTTTGAGTTGAGATACATGGAACACATTGTGTATTCTTGACAAGTTGGGTGGTAGTTGTACTTGATAAGCTACTTCTCCAATTCTTCCGATGACTTGAAACGGACCCACATACCTCGGTGCTAGTTTGCCTTTGACTTGAAACCTCTTGACTATCTTGAATGGTGTGACCTTGATGTATCGAAGTCTCAATTTGAAGCTCAAGTCCCTTACGTGGTTGTCGGCATAGCTCTTACATCGGTCTTGTGCAACCTTGAGTCTTTCTCTGATAATCCTAACATGCGCTTCAGCGTCTTGAGCAATTTGAGGCCAATAAGTTGTCGTTCTCCTGTTTCTGTCCAATTCAATGGGGTCCTGCGTTTTCTGCCATAAAGTGCTTCAACCGGTGCCATTTGGATGCAGGCTTGGTAGCTGTTGTTGTATGAGAACTGAGCAAATGGTAAGCAGATGTTCCATGCTGCACCATACCCGATTGCACACGCTCTCAACATATCTTCCAAAATCTGGTTGGTTCTCTCTGTCTATCCATGCATGCATGGGGATACAGGCCTGAAGTTCAAATCAGTGCCCAAAGCTTCATGTAATTTCTCCCAGAATTTGGATGTAAACTGTGCTCCTCTACCTGGGACAATCTTCTTCAGAACTTTATGGAGGGTTACTATTCTCGTCAAGTACAATTCTACAAACTTGTCCTTCCCGTAGGTCTGCTTAATCGGGGGGGAGAATGAGCTACCTTGGTCAGTCTATCAAGAATGACCCAGATAGCGTCATAACCCTCACAAGTCTTGAGAAGTCCAGCAATGAAGTCCACATCAATGCTATCCCATTTCCATTTTGGTGGTTTATCTTGATCTGCTGGCAGACATCACACTTACCTACATATTCTGCCACTTCTTTCTTCATCTGGTTCCACCAATTCTGTTTCTTCAAGTCTTGGTACATTTTGGCGCTTCCGGGATGGATTGAAAAGTTGGGACGAATGAGCTTCGGATAAGATTAACTCTCTTAACTCCTTCTTGTTGGGTATACAATAGCGATCACGGAAGGTAAGGATTCCCTGCTCGTCTTTCATATATTCTGTTGAGTCTTCTTCCTGAACTCTCTTTTTCAGTTTTTGAATCTCTTCATCTTCATCTTGTGCTGCTTTGATCTGATCTGTCAACATTGGTTGAAGTTCTAAACACTGTCATACTGCCTTGCTCTGTGATCACCAAGTTCAGTCGTAGGATATCTCTTTGCAACTCTGGTGGGTACTCTGACCGACTGCCTTTGTTTGGACGAGCCTTGCGGCTAAGGGCATCAGCAATTACATTGGCCTTGCCCGGGTGATACTGAAGATCAACATCATAATCCTTTATCAGTTCCAGCCATCTGCGTTGTCTCATGTTTAGTTCTGGCTGTGTGAATAGGTACTTTAGGCTCTTGTGATCAGAAAATATTTCACATCGATTCCCCAGCAGGTAGTGCCGCCAAATTTTTAGTGCATGCACTACAGCTGCTAGCTCCAGATCGTGTGTAGGGTAATTCTCCTCATGCGGCTTCAACTGCCTGGAAGCATAGGCAACAACTTTTCCATCTTGCATGAGCACACATCCCAAACCTTGCTTTGAGGCATCACAGTAGATTTGGAATTCCTTTTCTGGATTGGGCAGAATCAACACTGGCGTTGTTGTTAGTTTGGTCTTCAGCATTTGAGAACTTTCCTCACAAGTATCTGTCCGGGTGAATGGTCTGTCCTTCTTCAGAAGTTGGGTAAGTGGACGAGAAATTCGTGGGAATCCTTCTATGAATCGGCGATAATAACCCGCCAATCCAAGAAAACTTCTCACTTCAGTTACGGTCTTTGGCTGCTTCCATTCCATAACTGCTGAAATCTTTTGGATCAACTTTGACCCCATCTTCGGATATAATGTGACCCAAGAAGGCAACTTCCTTCAACCAAAAGCTGCATTTGTCAAATTTGGCGTACAACTTATGCTCTCTTAATCTTGTCAATACCTTGTGTAAATGCTCCTTGTGCTCTTCTTCATTATTGGGGTAAATCAGAATATCATCTATGAGGACTAACATGAAGCGGTCCAATTGGTCAATATGCACCAGATTCATAAGATTCATGAAATAGGCTGGCGCATTGGTCAAACCAAAGGGCACGACCGTGAACTCAAATAACCCATATCTGGTGATGAAAACTGTCTTCTCTCGATCTTGTTCTCGGATTTTGAACTGATGATAACCCGAGCGCAAGTCGATTTTGGAGAATACTTTGGCTCCCTTGAGTTGATCGAACAGTCATCAATTCTTGGGAGGGTATTTGTTCTTGGTTGTAATGACATTCAATCCTCTGTAATCAACATACATCTTGACTCTTCATTCTTCTTCTTCATAAATAGAATCGTGTTGGCTAAGGCAAAACACTTGGTCGAATAAACTCCTTCTCTTGCAGATCATCTAACGCCTCTCAGGGCTCTTTTAATTCACTGGCTGACATTCTGTACTAGTACTTGGCAATTGGCTTGGTGCTGGAATCAACTCTATGGCAAGTTCTACTTATCTGTCGTGGTCCGCACGTGATCCTTTCTAAAACACATCGGGGTATTCTCGCACTCATCGGCGTTTGATCCGGTGTAACTGCTAGCATGTTGATCATGCGCTCTCTTGCATCCTTCAACACTTCTCGGATTTTTTTGACCTTCAAGGGTTACCAATGATACTGTTTTGATCTCATAATCTACCTTGTCTTTGTTCTGAGCTAGCCAGTTCATACCAAAAATGGCATCTAACCCTTGCGTATCTGGTTGCAACAAAACTGCTTTAACCTTCTCTGGATTGACTCGTACCTGTACATCATCCTTGCGTGTGTGGTGATAGTTCCCACTTAGATGAATTATGTCGTAAAAGGTTGGATATGATTGGGTCTGCTGGGATTAACTCTATTACAACATGACCATCACACCCATTTCACTTTACACAAATGGTCTTCATACATCTTCATAATTTTGCCACAAGTCTTAGTTAAAGTAATTTACAGACAAACCATTAAGTTCTTCCAACCGGTTTACAAAAGGGTAACCAAAAGTACATCATCTCATTTCTTGTTCTACATAGCTCATATTTTCTTATTTACTCTTGGTTTTGGACTTGGAGTTTAGCAAAGACATCGGTGGAGACTCCTTCGAGGGCAATGATCTCTGTAATGTCCAATTTCTCCATGGTGGAAACAAGCATTGGATCTCTTTGGGCAGCTACTAGCAAGATGCTTGCTACCGCAGTGAGGCACTTGATAGCGAGTGGTGAGGAGTGGCATCTGCCGAGACGGTCGGACTTGGTCTTGATATCGTCTCAAAGCGGCGGAAGGGTTGGGATCGAAATGAGGATGATCCGTGGTCCTACTCCACCGAGCATTGTGTGAAGATCGAGACTTGTGCGCCGCTTTACGCTCGTCATCCTCCATTCTGGTCCTCTTAGGGTAAGATTCATCTTCTTCCATCGGTGGCGGCGGGATGATGATGTCCGCCTCTTTGCTTGATCTTTAGCTTCTTCTTGGGTAAGGACTTGGGGGCATTGGTCACGATAATGCCCATCTGTTGGCGATGAAAACAAGCCGTTGGTGATGGAGGCGAAGGCTTCTTTCGTGTCATGACTTTCACGTAACATGGTCTTTCTTCTATCTCAGAGCTCGATCAACCGTGCTCAACAAAGCTTGAAAACTTTATGGTTTGAAGGCGTTGTCTCATATTGGGTTATAGACCTTTCATAAAATACTCCATTCTTTTAGCTTCGTGTTAGTTTCCTCTTGAGCGAATCGGGATAAGCGATAAAATTGTTCTAGGTATCTTTGCGATGGAGTTCTCTCCTTGTTGAAGATTAAGAAAGTCACGATATTTTTCGGTGAAAACTCCGGGAGAAATGTAGGCTTTACGAAATCTCTTCACAAAGTCTTCCCATGTAATATCTTTCTCCTTAGGGTGCATCCACTGGATAGCATTCCACGAAGTGATTACGGTTCGGACAAGCGATAGGTGGCTAAAAGAACCTTCTCTTTATTTGTACATCGTATAGTATTCATTCTTCTCTCAATACCTTGTAACCGATCATCGCATTGGTGACTCGTGGTTGAAGGAATTTTGGGGTTGAGTTTGCGGGAATGTTGTAAACTTCAATGCGATTGTGTTTGATGTCATCATCGACTCTTGGTGTCACTTTGACAATGAATCGTGGCGAGATTCTCCTTCTTTGCTCGCATCGGACTTGATCATGGCGGTGCACCACGCCGTTAGTCGACCACTCTGTGTGTTGGGTCCATCGCCAATTGAGAACCGAGATCGCTTTGCAGCGGCTTTTGGAGAATAAGAGGATAAGTAAGACTTTGAATTTCAAGGTAAGTATAGGCGAAAGAGGTAAGAACGAGGCGAAAAGGGACAGGAGAAAACTTTGAACACAGGGGATTCTGATAATTAAGCAAACAACATACAAGAATAGTGAATATAGATTTACAATATGCAAGTGGCACACAAACCACTTAGGGTTCATGATTACACCGCTTTACATTACAAAAGCACTATTACAACTCGAGTCGATCTAGACTAGCGAGCAGCGGCTACTCCTCCACCAGGAAACGAAATTTTGAAGCTAGACAAGTAAGCGATAAACATTTTGCCAAAGTAAGACTTAAGCAGAAGTAAACTAAGATAGATAAGGTAGCAACGAGGGAGGAAAAAGACAGCAATAATACTTATATTTTTCGTAAACCCTTTTTATGGCTTAAATTAAGTTTTGCGATAAAATCGCTTCCTAGTTTGCCTTAGGTCTCAACCTACGGTCAAGAGCCTGGCTCTGATACCACTTCTTGTAACGCCCCCGTTTCCAGGGGCGCGTACGGACACGGCATCCCGCAACTATTCACGCATGAACAGTTATGGAGTGTCGCGCAAGAGTATACCATTGCATGCTTACAACAAAAGTCCAGCATATAATTCACATACGGATTAACATCCATTTTCGATAACGGGCGTGCAAGCCCAAAATATAATTACATTACGAAGCTCCAAGATCCGCTTGCGCGGCCAAGACCTAAAGCCACGGATCCTCGTCAAGAAGCGACCTTCCGGGACTTCCTCAACGGGAGGCAAACACCTTCGTCTTGATCCTCTAAAGAAAGGCAAAAGCAAGCCGTGAGCCAATCAAGCGGCTCAAGCAAGTCCCAAAGGGGCCTAATTTATTACATGCACGGAACATCAAAGGAGGGAATATATTTGGTTTATTAATTTTGAGTGGATGCAGTTTTATTTGCAATCATTTTATAAAGGGACCCAAAACTACTCCTCAAGAACTCAGGGGTTTTCACAAAGAATTCTTTAACCAACTAGTCAAGTTCAAACATGTACAAAACTACTTAAGCTTCATTCTGGAATCACCCAAGTGACACGGCTCCAATAGCAGGAGCACGGCGTATTCGAATACCATTTATTTGACTCTGCAGAGTTTGCTCAGCTTTACCCACACGATCCCTTAACTCCCGCTAAAGAGTTAAGAAAGCCAGGTCGTTTCACTGCTCAATTCTTTATATAGGCTCTACAGGTAGAATTCACTCAGTCAGCTCGCACACACACACACCCACACAAGAGAAAAGCGGTGCCGCCGAGTGAACTCTACCGTTGTTAGGCAACCGTAACCCGCTTTGGCCTAACCTCACTTGCTAATCCTCTGTAGAGTTTCAATTGAGTTGAGCGGCTACTAGACCGGTGTTGACAAGTCAACTCCCGTGGTTGGCGATCAACGTGACATTTGCTCGGCGTAAGGGTTTTGGTCCTTACATTTTCACCGGTCCGCAACCTCGCGGTGCACGCGACCCAACCTAAGGTAGCGGTGGGCGAGACCGTCTCGCGGCTTCCCACAACACCCTTACCCTAACTTCATTCCTAGGGTAAAAGATTGGCGAGGACCGCCTTGCGGTTTCCACTCCCCCTTACCCTACCTTGTGCACGCCGGCACTCTCCGCTCTAAGATACGGTGTCCCATACCACCCTACCTTAGAGTCGGGTTTTTCAAATTCTATTGGCCCCACAGCCACGACCTTATTAGTGTAACATTTTGCATGATAGTAATAACCTACAGTTATCTAGATTAACAGATAATTATTTCTAGGGTTACAAGGGCATGGCAACAATTTAACAGGGCATTTATCGGTGGTAGGATTAACTATATAACAAGTCATCCTAACATTTTATTTTACTTTCGAATTAACATTTCAGAATTAGCTCAATGCAAATAACATAATAACATAATTTAAATGGCATGGGATTTCAACATGATCAAGGATTTGCGACTTGCCGTGAATCGGGACGAACTCGACTAGCTTGAACGTAGAAGCTCCTGGATCCTGCGACTGCACTTGATCTTCCGGGATCTTTGACACTAGCGCAAACACATAAAATAAATTAAATCCAGCTTGAGACTAATCAAGCGAGGGAAAAATAAACTATTTAAAAGGAGTAAAAGCAAAAATTCTCAAATGGGAATTTTAGGAATTTATGTGGAATGAATTTGTGGAAAAGGAGGTCACCACTGGGTCTGGAATAATATTTGGAGCAAAGTGGTGAAATTTGGGAATTTTGGGATTTTCTGTGATTTTCTGGGATTTATTTGAATTTATCGATTTGAAATTGGAAAATCGGAGAAAATAGGATGAACAGATGTCGGGCGGCCCGGTGCTCTGATGCGGCCCGGCCGATTTCAAACAACGCGCTGCTGGGAGAGAGGTGGGCGAGGGAAAACGGCCACGCGAAGTGCGCCGCGTGGCTGGATGGCCGCCGCGTGGCGGGCGACGGCCGCGGTGTGCGGCGTGGGCGGCCGGATCAAGGCGGGAAGGAGGAATCGAGCGGCCGGGAAAGAAGGGAACAGGCGAACCGTGCGAGGAGATGGGCGGTGGAGAGGAGGAACTTAAGTGGCATCGGACGGCTGCGGTGCGAAAGTGGCGGCGATGCGGGAAGAGATCGAGCGGAGATGGAGCGCGGACTTTACGAAGATCCGGCGGCTACGACTTGTTGCCATCGGCGGTGGAGGTTAGACGGCACGGAGGGAACGAGCGACGGAGATGGGGCCACGTCCCCGTCTTCAACCTCCGAGCGCTTCTGATGCTCCCGCGGCGGGATACGGCGGCGGTGGCGGTCCGGCGCGCGAGGCTCGCGGCGGCAACGGGAGGTGTCAGCGGTAGATCTCACCACGGTGAGTCCATTTTTGGGCTTAGTGGAGCTCGGGGTCGATGGAGTAAGCTAGAGGCGAAGGGGAAAATCGGGTCCTCTGCGGTGGGGAGGTCTCGGGGCGGTTGAGCTAAAATGGCGGTGGTTTCACGAGAGAGGAGGTGGTGCTCACGATGGCGGTGGCGGTGGAAGGCGGGAGGCTTCGAGTGCAGTCCGGCCACGGGAGGGTGGTTGGAGTCGACGGCGAGCCTCGGCGACCGTGCTCCACGGGCGCTACCGCCGGACAAGGGTACCAATGGCATTAGCAAGTGGAGGGATGCTCGGACGCGGGAATCAAGTGATGAGGAGTGAGGCGAAGAGCCTCTTACGGAGTGCCGGCCCAGGGAGGATGGCGGCGGCGCAGGCGGCGGGAGTTCAATCGGGAGCTCGGGAGCTGCGCGGGAGTGACGGAGGCGAATGGGGCGATGGGAAGCTCGGGAGCAAAGGCTCGGGCGGGCACCAGGGAGGCTTTATGCCCGGCGAGGAGAGGGGAATCCGAGGAAGGAGGGGTGACCGAGGCGCCGGGTCAAGGGGCGGGACGGGGAGGCGGTGGCGGGTCTCTCCGCGGTGTGGGGCGGTGCCGAGCCTGCGAGGCATTAATGGCGGCGGGAGAGAGAGCCGTGGCCGGGCGGCGTGGGGGAAAGTGTGTCTGGGAAGAGGAGGCGCGGGCGGCAAGCGGGGCGAGGCGAGTGAGAGACGACAACGCAGCGCGGGAGGAGGCGGCGCCGGACCGACAGCGGCGGAGTGGTCTTGGCGGTCCAAAGCGCGGCGCGCGCGCACGCGCGAGAAGCGAGGCGGGCTGGCGTCGCGCGAGAGAAGGAGAAAGCGGGAGCGCGAGCGCGCCGTGAGTGAGGCGAGGAGGCGCTGGGCGCGGGAGGAGGCGGGAAGTTGCGGCGCCAAGGAGAAAAGAAGCGCGAGGCCCGAAAGGGAAGGCGGCGGCGGGAAACTTTCGAAAGGAAAGTTTAATTTCAACCAAAAATTCAGCAAAAATCAAGAAAAATTCCTTTTGAATTTTGGGGACTTTTCAGAGCACAGCGCGCGCCTGCCTGGCCGGTCGACACGTCCGATCCACCCCGGCCGTCTGCCCACCATGCATTATCATATATGCATGGAAACACGAGTGCCTAACCAGTTTACCCCATCCGATCCATCACTCTCTGTTCGTCATCTTTTTGCGATGGGAGATCACCTGTTCGTCGATCGATCCGGCCGGTCACACGGAGGCCCCAAAGGTTTCCTTCCGATCAATAGACGTACCCCGATCGGGCATATATGTTTGTAGGGCATGCATGCACATGATGACCATGGTCACCTCACCTGGCCCGGCCGATCGAATCGGTGAATCGATCAGCAGTGGATCGATCGCCTTCTGGGCGTGTACGTGCGCTGCATGCATTGCCCTAATTGTGCTCTGTACTCGTGTCCCCACACACAATAATATGCGTTTTATTTTGTTGCTTGGCGATTATTGATTGCGTACGATCGATGCATGCAAAGATCTTCAAAAATTTAAGGTTGTCAGGAACTCAGGATCAGAGGCGTAGTCAGAAGAACCCTTGCATGGCTGAAAGAACCCTAACTTTTAATTAACGCCAACAGTGAAATTTAAGTAATTTAAACAGTAATTAAAGGAGTAATTAAGTTAATTACAACACAGTAAATTATAAGAAATTAAACTCAGTCCTTACAAGCAAAATAAAATTATTACAACCATCGAACAATTACAAGAATGTGTTGTGCATCTAGAATAAATAAATTACAAGTATTGCATTAAAATAGAAAACAATAAAAATTATAATTTGCATCATTTTCGGACCTTGCATTTTTCTGATGCATGCTTGGTGAAGTGTAGCCTTCCGAAACCGAACCAAAATCCAACCTTTTCTTTTTCAATCTAAACACAAAGAATAAAAATAATCCAATGGAGAATAAAGAAAATAAATGATTACTATTACAAAACAAGCTATACTGGACATCTTATCACAGACGGTTCATGTGGAGCCATCTGTGCTTTGATTATTACAGATGGTTCATGGCTAAAACCGTCTCTAAAACTATCACAGACGGTTAGGTTTAAAAGCCTTCTGTGATATGCGAATTATCACAGATTACTTTCAACTAGAACCGTTTATGAAACTATCATAGACGGTTTTTATTTACAACCGTCTGTGTTTTGTCGTTTGTCATATGAATTACAGAAGCTACTGAGATGAGAGACAAATTCAAGGAAAATTTATTACAAAAGTCCCAAAAAAAGATATTCTCAGATCTTAGTTTTCTGGGCTTCGTATGCTTCTTCTTCGACTTTTGGAGTTGGAGGATCAGCCGCTGAGTTCTCGAATGCCGTGAAGTTTGTTCTTGCCCTGTGCACTTCCTTCTCCAGCCTAGGAAAATCATTAGCACAATCTATAATCTCATAGGGGATGCCATGATAAGCTTCCTATCGACCGCTTCTGCTTAATCGACAATGTTATCCATGTGTCTCTCCACTGTCGCAAGAGGTTCTTCCGCTTTGTGCACATTGCAGAGAAGAACGAGGCTAAGGGTGATTTCCCTTTGCTGAGTGGCAACGAGACACCTTCGTCGACGACGAATAATGAGGTCCAGCTGACAGATGGAAGTGAGTCGAGGAAGGAGAGCAGGGCGAGAGCGAAGGAGCTACTCTAGACGTAAATTGTTGGCCGTCTGTGTAAGGTTACGGCCGAACAACTCATAATGATAGATGAGAGAAAGGATAGCAAAAGAATATTAGATGCCATTATTGAGAAATCTGGTGAAGAAGATGAGAGGACAGTTTAGAAGAGCTGGATTAGGTCAGGCATATTTAAGCGTTATCACAGACGGTTCATATACCAAACCGTCTCTGATATTAATATCATGGACGATTCGTATACCTTATCACAGACGGTTCGTATAATAAACCATCTCTGATATGTGAGTTATCACAGACGGTTCGTATAATAAACCGTCTTTGACATATTTCTTGGGTGAAGGCTTTCATGGCTAAGCTTGTTGCTGGTGGTGAGAGCACGAGAGTGGAACCAGAGCTACTGGTCGGAGGGACTGAGGCTGCATTACCGATGGTGAAAGTAGTCCCACTGGTCATAAGCACTATGGTGGCTTGGATCAAATAAATTCAAAACCTGATGGCCACCATTGAGGAGGTCTAGGTAGTTAGAAACATGATCTCCAACCGCTTTGAGAAGGAACTAACAAAGGGTGCTACTCCGAGTGAGATAGTCTAGTTGAAAGTTGCCAAGGGTCTAACCAGCTCTACTAGTTCTGAACTAGTGAAATCGTTAAAAAAGGAAAGCAAGTGCCTTGGACTATGCTCCAGGGAGGTTTAAATTCAAGACAAAGAAAACCAGGTATGAAATAGTTATCAAAAAAATATTATCGCACCTTTGATCTTTTGATATCTTGAATTCCTTACTTGCTCCTTGTTTTTTTTGGTTTTGAAGGGTGTCTGCTACCTCAAGCACTAACCTCTTGAGTGCTTCTACCCAAAAAAAAGCATCAAGGGAAGAAGTGGTCGCACCTGTTCCTCAATCGGTAGAGATGTTGATTGGAGGAACAGAGGTTTGTATGATTGAAAATCCCTCGGTGGTTCTGACACCATCGAAGGATGTGACTATATAGAGGTAGAGGCAAAGATCTAGCAGATCCCTACATCTATTGAGAAGGGTGTGGTCGAGGAGGAGGAGATTCAAATCCTTCCTAGCTCCATTCCTCGGAGGCCCGATGGTCAAGAGCTCTTCAATGATTGGGCGATCTCCTCATCCAAGGATATCCCTAATCGGGGTTACATTTTCAACAACCAAATACTCAAAGTTCTCTAGTGGAGAAAATTGTCAAACTTTGAGTTGAAGACTAGACCCGAGGAGCTCTACTCCACATTCGCCAATAAGGCGGTCTCGGTGAGTACTCAAGACTACCCTTAGTATTTTCGATAAATTTTGCTCTTCTCTAAATTTTGCTCTTCTCCTTTTTTTAGCACATGATTGAGGCAATCACTCTGGTCAGAGAAGTGATCACACGATCTCTAGCTTTCTAGAAGGAGAAAACTCACCTCCGCCAACATGTGAATGAGTGGTAACTTGCTCAATTTTGTTATCATGACAAATTGTTTCTTGTGACTACACAAGTTCTTTTGCATGTCAGGAAGCATGGTGAACATGCTCGAGGAGACCCTTCAAAAGGAGAGAAATGTTCAAGTCTGCAGTGACCAAGAATGAATAACTCCTCAAAGATCTTGAGCAGAAGAACCCTAAATTGAAAAGTAAGTACCTTTTCAAGTTTTCTTCATTTGTTTATCTGTTTTTGCCTTCTTCTTAGCTCATTTTCTTATCGTGGTCAATAGGATTAGAGAGCCTTGAAGTAGAGGCAAAAGCTAAGGGTGCTGTCATCCAAAAACTAGAGGAGGCACACAAAACAAAGGACTAGTCGATCAAAGACTAGGCAAGCAAGTTCAATGACAGCGCCCTTAAGCATAAAGAATATATCGAAGCACATGAGAAGGTTAACTAAGGTAACCGGTCATACATCCAACCAATTTCTTAGTTGTTCAAACTTTTCTTGACTAATTTCATTTACTCATACAGAGCAAGCTTTGAAACTTCAAGAACTTGAGAAGACTCTTCGGGTCAAGGAGGAGAGGAAAAAGGTAGTGCAAGAAAATTTGCAAGGCAAAATCCTTCTTCTCAACACCATGCTCACCAAGATGGGTGCAGAAACCCTTACCTCCTCCTTGAAGGACCCAGTCGAGAAGGTGCGGTGCATAGGGCAGCAAGCCGAGAACCTCCAAGGCAAGGCTTATTAACTACTTCTAGGAGCAACCACGAGCAGATCATGTGAAATGTTGTCATGAATGGAGTTAGTTTTGCTTTGGCAAAACCAAGACATTGGATCCTTATCTCAATCTTCTTCTACTCGAAGCAGAGTTCAATTGTTCAGAAGAAAAAGCAACAAGATTCTTTAAAGAGGTTAGACCTTTCGGGAACAAGATTGCTAATGAGATGAAGATTAGATCTCCATTGGGCAATGGCCAATCGGGAAGCTCCAACGAGTAGTTAGATTAATCTTTATCAAATGTAATTTAAAAAATATATTTTGAATGTAAAAACTTGCTTTTGCTCATAATGAAGTTCCTTAATTTTTCGCTCTTCTTTGATATTGAAAATTATTAGTCTTATCTCTTCTAGCCCCAAGTACTTTCTTAGTACAAAACTATACTAAGTAAGTTGTAGAAGAGGAAAGACATATCATATTTTGTTTTCAACCAGTGGACTTAGATATATCAACACCTTTTGTAATAAGGCTTCAAAGGATCGAGTAGAACTAGAAAATTGTCATGATAGGTAGAGCCAGAGTGAGAGATTTTGACTAGTAACAGATGCCTTAGCCTTAACCAGAATGTAACATAGTCGTAGAATGATCAGAATACAGACGTGACCAAAAAGCTTTTTTGCATCTATTTATAATAAGAACTATATAACAACATACGCAAAAATAAGATAAGTGTTTATATTAGTACTCTTATCCGACCTAGTCATAGACTAGTCAGGGATGAAAGGTACAAATAAAACTTCTCTGAAACATATTATGTCCCTTGGCTTTAACTAGTAGCAAAGATCGTAGAAAAAAGAGTGTCGCTAGGAAACTCCTTCCAGTGGGTGTGACTATATGCAGAGAGGAGAGATTTTGACTAGGAGGTTTTTCGTGTCTCGACTAGAGTAAACAGAAGAATAATAGAAAAAAGAAGTAAGAAATAAAGCCTTTTAGCCCTAAAATTAGAATGACTTATACCAATTGCCTATTTTTTACTTGTTTCCTTCTGAGGAAACATGCAGATTATCGTGAAGGCCTTGGATGTCAAAGTCATGATAAGAATCCTCATGACATTTAATGACAATGTCAAAGCCAATATGTTATAAAGTGAAAAGATCCCCAAGAAGGGTCTAAGAGGAGTGTTATCATTCTCTGAGAACTTAGACGACGTTGATAATGTAAGTCTAGAATCAAGATAAGAAACTACCAATAGAAAGACTTGTTAGAGAAAATTGACATAATTGAAATGAACTTTAATTAACATAAAGAAAAAGATTTAGACATAGAACTTATGTAATTGATCGATGTTTCAAGAATTAGACAGAATACGCCCATCCTGCATGGCTAGTCGTACCGAGCCTGGTCTAGTGACTTCGACCGTAGTGTGAGGAGCTTCCCACTTAGGGGGAAGCTTGTTATGATTTGCCTAGCTCTAAATTTTCTGAGAACCAGGTCTCCTATAGCTAGGCTACGATATTACACTTTACGACTATGGTACCATCACATGGCTTGTTGGTAGACGGTTGATTGGATGAGAGCTGCATTTCTTCTCTCTTCAAGGAAGTTAATGTTATCGATCCAACGATATTTTTGATTGCTATAATTACAACGATCTATTCAAGCAGAGCCAAATTTTAATTCTAGAGGAAGCAACCAAGAAGAAAGGTGGTTCTTCAGTTTTCGAGTTTATGGTGAAAATTAGACTCCAATTAGAGTTCAAGGGCAAAAAAAAAGACTTGTTCATCGGTAATTCGCATGAACTATACCGACCAAACCGATACATGCATGCATCAATTTCTTTTCTCTATCTCCAGACTGTAAAGTTGCTACTAATTTGCAAGTCTTTTAAGAGATACTTGTGTGTGTGTGTGTGTGTTTTGAAGGAAATGAGACCCATAGGGTCTTTAACTCTGGACTAGTAACAAGAGTTTGGTACAACCACAAGACAGTTTACATAAAGGGCCTAGAAGAAATAAAGCATTGCAAATAGACCCCTAAAACATAAAAGGAGGTCTCCAAAAGAAAGAAAAATTATAAGAAGAACCTTGAAGTCTTCTGTATTGTTCCCATCACCATGGATTCCCAGTACAGAAGCCAGCTGGCTGAGTTGGCTTGGGGAAGATGGCCTCCTAGAGTAGAGGTTGGGGCGGTGGGCCAAGGATCTACGATGGAGGTGAGCTTCCGATGATGCACTCAGCGAGGTCCACTGTTGTGCCACCGGGAACAAGTGATTTTTGGGTCTGCGATCCTAGGGGCTTCTTTGGTCGTGCGAAGACGACGTGGTGGTAAATCCTTGGTGAATCCAGAGTGGGAGAAAGGGGAGATATACACAGCGGCCAGAGGGGCGGCACGCCTACCAGAAAGGTGATATACACCACATAGGGAAATTTATTGGTATTCGGAGGAGGAAGGAACCTTGGAGTTCGTCATCGGAGAAAGTGCAAGCCATCGACAGGGAGGTGGAACCCTCCACATCGATGGACGGTGATGCTCTGGGCACCTTCAACTAGAAGCTAACACTGAAGGAGAGAACCACCAAGATGCAAAGAAGCATCCCAGGAGACAAAGGCAAGGCTCATCCCTGACAGGAAGGTGAGGCCACCTCAACCAACAGGTCACTACCAATATGAAGATCCACCAGATGGAAAGGATTTCTCCCTTGCCCGAGACTATCGGATCTTCACCTATAGCAGTGAAGATGGCTGGAGGCTTCGAAGATAGAGTGGGGGGAGGTCACCACCCATTGATTAGACGATTGGAAGCCTCCACTTGAAGAAAAAGAGAAAAAAATATTGCACAACAATCTACAAACTAAAGATTGAGCCGGTCCCTCTCTCCACTCGCCATCAGCGAGGGTTTCTCGGCCGAAGTTAGAAGAGGGGGCTATATCTAGATCGGAAGAGAAGCGGAAGGAACTAGAGATGGAAGGCGGGGGTTGCAGATCAGGGCTCTACGAGACACCTGTGCGTTGTTATCCTGTTGCAGATATGCTTGCACTCGATCATGCAACGCTGCATTACTAATTTCGCTGCAAGCTTTGGCTTGTCACTTTTCTCTGCTTGTCTGCTTGCCATGGGAAGCTTGCAGGCAATGATTGACGCACACCATTTCAAAGAATTGCAGCCATCAAAATTATCAAAGAAAAAAAAGGTTGTGGTTTGACTTCTCTGTGAAAGGGGAACCGTGGCGTACTGGCCAGGAGTCAGCTAGGTAGTGGCGTCCTCAAACTGATTTGTGAGATCATTTGTACCCTGCGTTATCTTAAGGCGTACGGCTGCATTGCAAACGGTACAAGTGTGTTAAGACTGTTGACACACTATTAAGCTGTCAGCGATGTGCATGCACCGAATTACCGGGCTAGCGTTCCCTTTGTGTGCGTGTCGTGCATGTCATTTCACAATATGTCAAAACCAAATCTGCGATATTAGATCACAATCTTTAAAAGCAAATCTATATTTTAGATGTACTAATTAATCATGCCAGTTCTTGCTAGGTCTACATATCTGTTAGCCCGTTGTACATGTTCAGTGCAGACATGATTTGCATTCAAAAAATCACTCCACTGTCTACACAAGCAGTAGCTAGTTTCATGATCGATGCTACTTCAACTAGATGAATCAAGTACGTACCAGATCACATCCAATAAGATAGCTAGTAGAAATATTTGAATGATGTCAAGGGGAAAGTTCAAAAGACAAAATAGATAAACTTCTAACAACTTGTATAGTAGTAGTAGTAGTAGTAGTAAGCCATTCGTTTAGTATAGTTGATTCGCATTTCATTCAAAGCACGTTTTTTTACACGATTGACTGATTTGTAGGTGTAGCAGTGACTACTTAAGGTTTTGTATGCTCTACAATACCTAAGGACCAAATCGTAACTCGTAAAGTTTGTCACGTTACTGTTCCAACGCTAGGTCACGAGTCCTTCATACATTTGTTTTGCTGGAGGGAGTTAACACAGGAAGGAGTCGTAACAAGGCGGAATGGCCCATCAAATGAATAATAGCTTTTGGCAGGTTAAACGAAATAGAGAAATTAGCACCTAGGGCACTCAAACTTTTCATAACAATATATAAATATTTTGAATAGGGAGTTTAATTTCAATAAAAAATATTGTGGCACTACTACAAAAAAAGGGCTATACTGTACGCCTTATCACAGACGGCTCCAGAGAATCGTCAGCGTTGCAATTATCATAGACGGTTTTAAAAGCATGACCATCTATGTTACTAGCGATGGCTACAATCATCTGTGATATATATATATATATATATATATATATATATATATATATATATATATATATATATATATATATATATATATATATATATATATATATATATATATATATATAATTAAAAACCGTTTGTGATATCAGCATACATCACAGACGGTTTTTAATCCGAATCGTCTATGATAATGCTACATCACCGATTCGTGGCATCTCTCCCAGGATTTCAATCTCACCCATTCATTTTTTCCGCATCGAACAGCAGGCACCGGTCTCCTCCCACTTCTCACCCCTTATTACCCCCCTCACCCATTCTCCTCTAAGAACCAACACTGCTGAGGACATTTCCTGCTGCTTTTAGTTCATCCGCTCTTTATTCCTGCTTCCTCTCCCAAACCAAAGCGCCCCATCCTCTCGATGACGCCAACTACTGCCGTGACCTCCTCCACCTCCGATTGTGACACCACAGTTCACTACACAAGACACTTTTATCGTAAGTGTCGTAAGATTGTCGTGTGCAGTATCACCATCGAGACACAACGGTGACGCTACCACTGCCTATCCTTCATAGCCGGTGATATCCCCCATCCCATTGCCTCCCCTCTCTTTCTTGATGCTTGGATCTAAAATTACGAAATTGATGGATGGCTAGCTTGTAACGCCCCCGTTTCCAGGGGCGCGTACGGACACGGCATTCCGTAACTATTCACGCATGAACAGTTAGAGAGTGTCGCGCAAGAGTATACCATTGCATGCTTACAACAAAAGACCAGCATATATTTGACATACGGAATAGCATCCGTTTTTACTGAGGCGAGCGAGCCCAAAGTATAATACATTACAAAAGAAACCAGAATCGCTTGGCGCGGCGGAGACCTACGACCAAGGGTCCTCGTCGAAGAAAAGATCCTCGGGACTTCTTCAGCGGAGCCCTTCTCCTTCGTCTTGATCCTCTAAAGGTTGAATTAAGCAAGCCGTGAGCCAAACAACCAGCTCAGCAAATCCCAAAGGAACCTTAATTTACTATATGCACGGAAAGTCAAGGAAGGAGTACATACTTGGTTTATTACATTTGGTGGATGCAATTTTATTTGCAAACATTTTAATAAGACGGACCCAAAACTTACTTCTTAAGATCTCGGGGTTTTCATCAAGAGTTCATTAACCAACTACCAAGTTAAAACATTTACAAAACTACTTAAGCCCATTCTGGAATCACCCAATTGACAGCTCAATAGCAGGAGCACGGCGTATTCGAATACCATTTATTAGACTCTGCGAGTTTGCTCGGCTTTACCCACATGATCCCTTAACTCCGCTAAAGAGTCAAGAAAGCCAGTCGTTCTCTGCTCAACCCATTATATAGGCTCTACCAGTGGAATTCACCCGGTCGGCTCACACCACACACCCCCACACACACACCCAAGAGAGGACAACGTCCGCTTGAGTGAATTCCACCGTTGTTAGGCCTCGTAGCACGGCCAGCCTAACCTCACCGCTACCCTCTGTAGAGTTTCAATCGAGTTGAGCGGCTAATCGACATGTGTTGACAAAGTCAACTCCCGTGGTTGGCGAGTCTTGTGACATTTGCTCGGCGTAAGGGTTTGATCCTTATATTTTCACATGGCCCGCAACCTCGCGGTCGCGACCCTAACTAAGGTAGCGGTGGCGCGAGACCGTCCCGGTTTCCCACTCACCCTTACCCTACTCCAGCTCAACTCTCCGCTCTAAGATACGGTGTCCCATACCACCCTACCTTAGAGTCGGGTTTTAATTTCTACCGACTCACGCCACAACCTTATCGATGTAACACTTTGCATGATTATAATAGCCTACAATTATTTAGATTATCGGATAATTAATTCTAGGGTTTCAAGGGCATGGCTACAATTTAATCATGGCATTTAACGGTGGTAGGACTAACTATATCACATGTCATTCTAAACATTTTATTTTATTTTCAAACTAACATTTCAGAACTAGCTCAATGCAAATAACATATTAACATATTTAAACATTTATAGGATTCAATATGATCAATGGATTCGGGACTTGCCGTCTATCAGGACGATCTCAAGCAAGCTCGAGCGTCGAAGCACCGGATCCCGAGCACGCTCTTGAATCTCGAATTTCCGACACTAGCGTAAACACGTAAAATAAGTTAAATCCAGCTTGCAACTAATCAAGCGAGGAAAAATAATCTAATTAAAAGAAATAAATTGCATAAACACCCCAAATGGAATTTTAGGAATTTTCTGGGATGAAATTGTGAAAATGGAGTTCACCACTGGGTCTGGAATAATATTTGGAGCAAAGTGGTGAAATTTGGGAATTTTGGGATTTTCTGTGATTTTTAGGATTTATTTGAGTTTTCTGGAATTTTAGAAATTAACAAATCACTGGAAATTAGTGTGAGCAGTGTCGGGCGGCCTTATGGCTACAGCTGCTCGGCCGAGGGGAACGCCCGCGCGCCAGCGGGCCAGCCAGCCTGCTGTAGCGCTCGCTGGGAGAGAGAGGCGGGCCGAGGAGGCCCGGCCGGCCAGCGCGCCCACGCCGCTGGATGCGCGGCAGCGTGGAGCGCGCGAGCGGGGGCGATGGCGAAGCGGCGGCGGTGCGGGCAAGATCCAACGGAGGCGGGCGGTGCGGTTATGAAGATCGGACGGGTGAGATTCAAGGGAGCGGGCGAAGCAGTGCGGCGATCCAACGGCCGAGGTTAGAAGGTGAGGTAGATCCGACGGCGAAGGAGAGGCCACGTCTTCATCTTCTTCCTCCGCCGGCGCGAGCAGCAGCTGGACGGAGGCGGCGGGGCAAAGGTGCTCGGCGACGTCGGCGCTCCAGTGGGTAGAGAGGGTACCGCCGGGTAGAGGGACAGCGGGAACCCATTTCGGGTGGTTAGCGTTTGCGGGGACCAAAGGGGAGAGAGGGAGGGAAAAGGGGGTAGTTCGGGGATCTCGCGGTGGAGGGGGTCACCGGCGGTGAGAGGGGCCAATCGGCCGGGATTACACCATCTACGGGGTTGGGAGCTCACGTTGGTGGCGGCGGCTGGCTTCGGGGCCTCGGAGTGAGCGGCCACGAGAGGTGGTTGCGGCCGGCGGTGGGCTTCGACGGCGGCGCTCCACAGGGCTTCACCTGGCCAGAGGAGAACGGCAAAGTAAATAGGGGTGGGTGAGGGTGCTCTGGGCAGATGCAATTGAAGAATGGGGAAAAGGGGAGGGAGATCCGTCTGCAGAGCTTGCCGGCGCAGGGAGCGACGGTGGCGGAGCTCCGGGCGGCGGGAGCTCAAATGGTTGCTCGGGGAGGTGGCTGGGAGTGGCAGGAGGAGAATGGGAGTGCTCGGGAGCTCGGGAGCAAAAGAAAGAGGGAGACCGAGAGGGGTTTTATACCGAAATGGAGGAGCGAAGCCGGGAGAAGGCACTGGCGGGGCTCCGGCCGACATGGGATGAGGGGAGTGGTTGAGGGCGTCTCCTCCGCAGGTCAGGCGGTGACCGGGGCGACGCGAGGCGCTGTAGCGGCTTAATGGCGAGGGACGGGAGTAGGTAGCGGCGCAGGGGCAAGGGCGCGTCCGCGCGAGAGAGAGAGGGGGAGGCGGCGACCGCCAGGTGGGTCTGGAGCTGGGGCGGGCGACGTGGCGCGAGGGCGGCCACTCCTCCAGGCCCGGGGCTGTCGGGGGCGGCGGAGGCGGTCCGAGGCCGGTGGCGCGGGGCGAAGCGCGGCGCGCAGGCGTGCCACGGCGCGGCGCGCGGCGCAGCAGCGCAGCGCGCGCGGCTTGCGGGAGGAGGCGAGGAACCGGGCGCCAGCCCCGGGAGAGTGGGGTGGCGCCGCGGGAGGGGAGAGGCGGCAGGGGAGCGGCGCCACGGGTGGCGCGCGCGCGCGGGAGAAGCGAAGCGGAAAGGAGGCGGGCGCCAAAGAAGGAGAAGGCGGAAAGGCTGAGAAAGGAAAGCGCCTTCCGGAAGAACTTTCCCAAAATGGAAAGTTTCAGAAAAACACTCAAAAAGCAGCAAAAATTTGGAATTTTTTTATTTTGAAATTTTCAGGGCTTTTCAACCTACCCCCCTTAAAAGAATCTCGACCCCGAGATTAACTTGGTCCAGGGAGTAAGTTGGGGAAATCTCGCTGCAAATCTGACTCTCGTTCCCAAGTTGACTCTTCAGGTGTATGATTTTTCCACTGTACTCTGCAAAACCTGACATTCTTGTTTCTGAGCTGCCTCTCCGTCGTTTCAAGTATTTGTAGTGGTTCTTCAGCATATGTGCAATCATCTTGCAATTCAATGTCTGACAATGGCACTTCATCGGTTGGCTGGCGTAGACACTTCCGAAGCTGGGATACGTGGAACACGTTGTGAATTCTGGATAAGTTGGGTGGAAGCTGCACTTGATAAGCTACTTCCCCAACTCTTCCAATTATCTGAAACGGTCCCACATATCTTGGTGCTAACTTGCCTTTGACCCTGAAATCTCTTAACTATCTTGAATGGGGTGACTTTGATGTAGACATAATCTCCAACTTCGAAACTCAAGTCTTTTCGCGGTTATCTGCGTAGTTCTTCCATCGGTCTTGTGCCATCTTGATCGGTCTCGACAATTCGACATGTGCCTCGGCATCTTGGGCAACTGGGACCAATGAGTTGTCGTTCCTGTTTTTCGTCCAATTCGGTGGAGTCCTGCATTTTACGCCATAAAGTGCTTCAAGCGGGCCATTTGTATCTTGGCTTGATAGCTGTTGTTATATGAGAACCGAGCAAATGGTAAACAGGTGTTCCATGTCGCTCCATACACTATCGCACAAGCTCTCAACATGTCTTCTAAAATCTGGTTGGTTCTCTCTGCTCCATCCATGCATGCATGGGTGATATCTTGAGCTGAAATTCAGATCGGTGCCCATGGCTTCATGCAACTTTTCCCAAAACTTGGATGTAAATTGTGCTCCTCTATCGACACAATCTTCTTGGGACTCCATGCGGTGTCACAATTCTAGTCAGGTACAACTCGGCAAGTTTATCCTTCCCATAAGTTTGCTTGATCGGGAGGAAATGAGCCACCTTGGTCAATCTATCAACAATGACCCAAATAGCATCATATCCCTCACGAGTCTTGGGAAGTCCAGTGATGAAGTCCATACCAATGCTATCCCATTTCCATTCGGGAATTGGCAAAGGTTGTAACAATCCTGATGGTTTTTGGTGGTCTATCTTAATCTGTTGACAGACATCACATTTGGCTACATATTCTGCCACTTCCTTCTTCATTTGGTTCCACCAATACCTCTTCTTCAAGTCTTGATACATCTTTGTGCCTCCTGGATGAATTGAGAATTGAGAGGAATGGGCTTCAGCTAAGATCAACTCTCTCAATTCTCTCTTGTTGGGTATGCAATAGCGACCACGGAAGGTAAGGATTCCATGTTCGTCTATAGCATACTCTGATGGACTTTCCTTTTGAACCTCCTTTTTCAGCTTTTGAATCTCTTCATCTTCATCTTGGGCTGCTTTAATTTGATCTCGCAGTAGTGGCTGAATCTCCAAGGCTGCTTCTTCACCTTGTTCTGTGATTACCAAGTTCAGCTGTAACATATCTCTCTGTAACTCTGGTGGGTACTCTGATTGACTGCCTTTGCTTGGACGAGCCTTGCGGCTAAGGGCATCAGCAACTACATTTGCTTTGCCCGGGTGATATTGGAGATCAACATCATAATCTTTAATCGTTCTAGCCATCTTGCTGTCTCATGTTCAACTCGGTGAGTGAATAGGTACTTCAAACTCTTGTGATCGAGAATATCTCACAACGATTTCCTAGCAGGTAATGCCGCCAAATTTTTAGGGCATGCACCACAGCTGCTAGCTCCAAATCGTGTGTGGGGTAATTCTCCTCATGCGGCTTCAACTGCCTTGATGCATAGGCAACAACTTTTCCGTCTTGCATAAGCACACAACCCAAACCTTGCTTTGAGGCATCACAATAAATCTGAAACTCCTTCTCGGATTGGGTAAAATCAGCACCGTGTGGTTGTCAACTTGGTCTTCAACATCCGAAAACTTTCCTCGCATGTATCTGCCCATGTGAACGGCTTATCCTTCTTCAATAGTTGAGTGAGTGGGCGAGATATCCTTGAGAAACCCTCTATGAATCGGCGATAATAACTCGCCAATCCTAGGAAGCTTCTCACTTCAGTCATTGCTTTAGGTTGTTCCCATTCCATCACTGCTGAAATCTTTTCTGGATCGACCTTCACTCCATCTTGGATATAATATGACCCAAGAAAGCGACTTCTCTCAACCAAAAACTGCATTTATCAAATTTTGCATATAACTTATGCTCTCTCAATCTGGTCAAAACCATATGCGAGATCTTTGTTTGTGCTCTTCTTCACTCTTGGAGTATATCAGAATATCATCAATGAAAACAATCACAAATCGATCCAATTGGTCCATATGCACCAGGTTCATAAGATTCATGAAATATGCTGGCGCATTGGTCAAACCAAAAGGTACGACTGTGAACTCAAACAGTCCATATCTGGTAATGAAGGCTGTCTTCTCTCGATCCTGCTCTCGGATCTTTAACTGATGATAACCCGAGCGCAGATCGATCTTGGAGAACACTTTGGCTCCTTTAAGTTGATCAAACAGATCATCAATTCTTGGGAGGGGATACTTGTTCTTAATGGTGACAGCATTCAAACCTCTGTAATCTACACACATTCTCAATTCGCCATTCTTCTTTTTCACAAACAGTACTGGGGCTGACCATGGTGAAGTACTTGGCCGAATGAATTCTTTCTCTTGCAGTTCATCTAACTGCCTCTTCAGCTCTTTCAACTCGCTAGCTGACATTCTGTACTGGTGCTTGGCAATTGGCTTGGTACCAGGTACCAATTCTATTGCAAGTTCTACTTGCCTGTCAGGGGGTCTTCCTGGTAGTTCTTCTGGAAATACATCAGGGTACTCTTGTACTATTGGCACTTGGTCAGGTGTGGCTGCTATCATGTTGATCATTCGTTTCTTGGCATCCTTCAGCACCTTTCGATCTGTCTCTACTACTATTTTCTGACCTTCAGGGTTAACCAATGACACTGTTTTGATCTCACAATCTACCTTGCCTTTATTCCTGGCCAACCAGTTCATGCCCAAGATGGCATCTAATCCGGACATATCTAACTGTAACAAGTCTGCTCTAAAGTCTACCCCTTGGATTTTTATGTTAAGTCCCGCACACCCACGGTGGGACTCCATTCTAACCCCAGGGGTTTCCACCACATAAGGTCTTGACAGAGCAACAGAAGGTAATTGATTTCTTGCAGCAAAACTCTTTGAGATAAATGAATGCGTTGCACCAGGGTCAAATAAAATCAATGCAGGTATGGAATTGATTGGGAACATACCAGCAATGATGTCACTTGCTCCAGCGGCATCCTCTGCAGATACATGGTTCACCCTGGCATAGAAAGTAGGTCTGACATTGCTTCTGCCTCTGCCTCTGCCTGTAGCTGAGAAATTTGCAGTGCCTGCAGGTGACTGAGGGTTGGCTGCTTTGATCTGCAAGAATCCTCCCTTAGGGGTACCGGGAGTTGCTTGTGTCCTACTCTCTTGCTGCTGTTGGTTTTGAACTTGTAACTTGGCTGCATCTGATGGCAAGTTCTTCCTGGGACACTGGTCTCTGTAGTGTCCTATCTCACCGCAGTGGAAACACGCGTTTGACCTTCGCGGGCAGCTACTAGCCAGGTGATTTCCACCACAAGTGGGGCACTTGAGAGCCAATGGTAGAGGGGAAGCATAATGCTGAGTCTGGTTGGAATGGTTCTTCGGCATCATCACATACTGTCGGGAAGATGGGGATCGATATGAAGAAGATCCCGATGTCTTGGCTCGTTGAGCTGTGTGTGAAGATGACTGCGATCTGTGTGCTGCCTTGCGTTTTCTATAGTCTTCCATGTCACTTCTAGCTTCTTCGGAGGTGATCAAGCCATCAACCATATCATTCAGATCTTTGAACTTCAAAGCTGAAATGTGGAATCTCAAGGACTGCTGCAAACCTGCACGAAACTTGCTCATCTTCTTGTCTTCACTATCAACATCCTCAGGGGCAAATCTGGAGAGGTGGTTAAACTGGTGTAAATATTCCATCACAGTACGGCCACCTTGTTTAAGCGCCAGAAACTCCCGACGCTTTGCTTCCATAATGCCATCAGGGATGTGGGCCTTGCGGAAGGCCTTGGAGAAATCTTCCCAACTGATCTCTCTATTCTGGAGTGTGCGTTGGTAGTTGATCCACCAGTCATTCTTGCACCACAACCGTGGGATGCAAATAAAACTTTCTCTGTATCATCGCACCGTACAGTCTGGAGTTTTCTTTCCACATCTGCCAACCAATCCTCAGCAACCATAGGATCAGCGGTTGTGGAGAAAGTGGGTGGGCGTGTTTTTAGAAAGTCATTCCACCGGGTGGAGATTGGAGCACCATCCCGAGGAACATTGCTTCCACTCGGTCCTCCTGAAGATCCTGTGGCGATCTGCTCAATCAATTTGGCCTGTTGATCCAACACTCGCAGTATGTTCTGCTCTCCTTGGTATCGATTCTGCTCCAACATTGCAATGACATCAGCGAGTGTGTTCTGGTCGGTGGCGTGTGCACCTGCCGCTGGTCTCGACCCGCTCGCTCTGCTGGCTCCATCTCGTTGATTGGGAACTTGAGGTTAGCCGCAGCGGCTTTGGCAATTAAGAAACAGATAAGTAAGACTTTGAATTTTCAAGGCAAGTATAGGACGAAAAGATAAGAACGAGCGAAGGGGACAGAGAAAGCTTTGAACACGGGAAGAACATGCGATAATTAGGCAACCAAATTAAAAGAGGTAGCAAACATAATTTTACAATAAGCAAGTGGTGCACAGACCACATAAAGGTTCATGTTACACTTGCATTACATAACAAAAGTACATCTATCACCAAAAGGTCAGGCTACCACTAACGAACGGCGTCTACTCCTCGTCGTCCCCTGGTGTTGGGAGGGCAAGCGGGGCTGCTGGGCGGAACCGGCACGCGATCGCGCAGCGATCATCCGCGCTGGGCCTAGGCGCACCGAAGCACAAGAAGAGTGAACGCTGGGCGACTCGATCGCTGAACCCTCTGCGCCTCCCGGGCCTCAGCGGGCGAGGACTCCGAGGCGCCGAACCTCCTCACGAGTGTCCCACTGGCGCCTCGCGGACTCTCGGCCTCCTCGATCGCTCTGTCGTAGCTGGCGACCTGCTGCGACATAAGGGTGGCGATACCCGCTAGGCGGGGGTCGTCATCCTCACCGAACCTAGGGACTATAAAATCCCCAAAGTGCGGACGCGGCACCAGGTCGAAAGGTGTCCCTGCTAGCTCACTCGTGGTAGTAGTCCCGATATAGAGCGCGACCTTGAGCCACGTCTGAGCAAAGCATCCTCATCGTCCACCGTCGGGCGGTGAACCTCCGCTTCCTATCAGGGCGGATAGGCAAGGGATCGAGGACCATCCAAGCCTTGTACTCGTAGAACTGGTCCTGGCGGAACTGTCCCTCAGCGTAGATCACTGGGCCGTGGTTTCCTCTCGCTCCGAGGTATCGTCGCATTTCCCACAACTTGTGGTGCCATCCATCCCTACGGTCGGGGCGGGAGAAAACGAGGCGCACCATCTGCCGGAAACGAAATTTTGAAATTAGACAAGTAAGACAGTAAACATTTGCGAAAATTAAAACTTAAGCAGAAATAAACTAAGACAGGAAAGTAGCAACAAGAGGGAAACAAGACAGCAATAATACTTATATTTTTCGTAAACCATTTTTATGCCTTAAATTAATTTTTGCGATAAATTCGCTTCCTAGACAGCCTTAGGTCTCAACCTACGGTCAAAGAGCCTGCTCGATACCACTTCTTATAACGCCCGTTTCGGTGGGCGTCTGACGACACGGCATTCGTAACTATTCACGCATGAACAGTTAGAGAGTGTCGCGCAAGAGTATACCATTGCATGCTTACAACAAAAGACCAGCATATATTTGACATACGGAATAGCATCCAGTTTTTACAGCTGGGCGAGCGAGCCCAAAGTATAATACATTACAAAAGAAACGAATCGCTGCGCGCGGAGACCTACGACCAAGGGTCCTCGTCGAAGAAAAGATCCTCCGGACTTCTTCAACGGGAGCCCTTCTCCTTAAATCTTGATCCTCTAAAGGTTGAATTAAGCAAGCCGTGAGCCAAACAACCAGCTCAAGAAATCCCAAAGGAACCTTAATTTACTATATGCACGGAAAGTCAAGGAAGGGAGTACATACTTGGTTTATTACATTTGGTGGATGCAATTTTATTTGCAAACATTTTAATAAGACGGACCCAAAACTTACTTCTTAAGATCTCAGGGGTTTTCATCAAGAGTTCATTAACCAACTACCAAGTTAAAACATTTACAAAACTACTTAAGCTTCGCTGCTGGAATCACCCAATTGACACAGCTCCAATAACCGGGAGCACGGCGTATTCGAATACCATTTATTAGACTCTGCAGAGTTTGCTCAGCTTTACCCACATGATCCCTTAACTCCCGCTAAAGAGTCAAGAAAGCCATGTCGTTTCTCTGCTCAACCCATTATATAGGCTCTACCCAGTGGAATTCACCCGGGTCTGGCTCACACCCACACACCCACACACACACACACCCAAGAGAGGACAACGTCCGCTTCGAGTGAATTCCACCGTTGTTAGGCCTCCGTAGCACGGCCAGCCTAACCTCACTGCTACCCTCCTGTAGAGTTTCAATCGAGTTGAGCAGCTAATCGACATGTGTTGACAAAGTCAACTCCTGTGGTTGAGCGAGTACTGTGACATTTGCTCAGCGTAAGGGTTTCAGTCCTTATATTTTCACATGGCCCGCAACCTCGCCAGGTCCGCGACCCTAACTAAGGTAAGCGGTGGGCGTAGACCGTCCCGCGGTTTCCCACTCACCCTTACCCTACTCCAGCTCAACTCTCCGCTCTAAGATACGGTGTCCCATACCACCCTACCTTAGAGTCGGGTTTTCTGAATTTCTACCGGCTCACAGCCACAACCTTATCAGTGTAACACTTTGCATGATAATAATAGCCTACAATTATTTAGATTATCAGATAATTAATTCTAGGGTTTCAAGGGCATGGCTACAATTTAATCATGGCATTTAACGGTGGTAGGACTAACTATATCACATGTCATTCTAAACATTTTATTTTATTTTCAAACTAACATTTCAGAACTAGCTCAATGCAAATAACATATTAACATATTTAAACATTTATGGGATTCAATATGATCAATGGATTCGGGACTTGCCGTCTATCCGGACGATCTCAAAGAAGCTCGAACGTCAAGCACACGGATCCCGAGCTGCTCTTGAATCTCCGAATTTCCGACACTAGCGTAAACACGTAAAATAAGTTAAATCCAGCTTGCAACTAATCAAGCGAGGAAAAATAATCTAATTAAAAGAAATAAATTGCATAAACACCCCAAATGGAATTTTAGGAATTTTTCTGGGATGAAATTGTGAAAATGGAGTTCACCACTGGGTCTGGAATAATATTTGGAGCAAAGTGGTGAAATTTGGGAATTTTGGGATTTTCTGTGATTTTTAGGATTTATTTGAGTTTTCGGAATTTTAGAAATTAACAAATCACCGAAATTAGTGTGAGCAGTGTCGGGCCGGCCTTATGGCTACAGCTGCTCGGCCGGGAACGGCCAGCGCGACCAGCGGCCAGCGTGCCCAGCTGCTGCAAGGCTCGCATGCGAGAGAGGCGGCCGAGGGGAGGCGGCCCGGCAGTAGCGCCCACGCCGCCTGGATGCGCGACGCGTGGAGCTGGCGGACGGGGACGATGGCGAGCGGGCGAAGCGGTACGGGCAAGATCCAACGGAGGCGGAGCGGTACGGTTATGAAGATCGGACGGCTGAGATTCAAGGGAGCGGCGAACGATGCACGGCGATCCAACCGCCGAGGTTAGAAGGTGAGGTAAGATCCGACGGCGAAGGAGAGGCCACGTCTTCATCTTCTTCCTCCGGCCGGGCGCGAGCAGCAGCGGGACGGAGGCGGCGGGGCAAAGGTGCTCCGGCGACGTCGGCGGCTCCCATGGGTAGAGAGGGGTACCGCCGGGTAGAGGGGACAGCGGGGAACCCATTTCGGGTGGTTAGCGTTTGCGGGGACCAAAGGGAGAGAGGAGGAAAAGGGGTAGTTCGGGATCTCGCGGTGGAGGGGGTCACCGGCGGTGAGAGGGGCCAATCGGCCGGGATTACACCATCTACGGGGTTGGGAGCTCACGTTGGTGGCGGCTGGCTCGGGGCCTCCGAGTGAGCCGCCACGAGAGGTGGTTGCGCGGCGGTGGGCTTCGACGGCGGCGGCGCTCCAGGCTTCACCGGCCGAGGAGAACGGCAAAGTAAATAGGGGTGGGTGAGGTGCTCAGGCGGATGCAATTGAAGAATGGGGAAAAGGAGGGAGATCCGTCTGCAGAGCTTGCGCGCGCAGGAGCGGCAGTGGCGGAGCTCCGGCGGGAGCTCAAATGGTTGCTCGGGAGGTGGTGGGAGTGGCGGGGAGGAGAATGGGAGTGCTCGGGAGCTCGGGAGCAAAAGAAAGAGGGAGACCGAGAGGGGGTTTTATACCCGAAATGGAGGAGCGAAGCTTGGGAGAAGGCACTTGGCGGGCTCCGGCCGGCTGGGATGAGGAGTGGTTGAGGGCGTCTCCTCCGCAGTCGCGGTGACCGGGCGACGCGAGGCGGCAGAGCGGCTTAATGGCGAGGCGGAGTAGGTAGCGGCGAGGGCAAGCGCCGCGCGAGAGAGGGAGGCGGCGACCGCAGTGTGGGTCTGGAGTCGGGCGGCGGCGTGGCGCGGCGGCCACTCCTCCGTGCCCGGGCTGTCGGGGCGCGAGGCGGTCCGAGGTCGGGTGGCGCGGGCGAAGCGCGGCGCAGCGTGCACACAGCGCGCGAGGCGCGCGCAGCGCGCTTAGCGCGCGCGCGAGGAGGCGGGAGCCGGGCGCGCCAACCGGGAGGAGTGGGGTGGCGCGCGGGAGGAGAGGCGGCGGGGGAGCGGCGCCAGCGGTGGGGCGCGGCGCGGGCGCGGGAGAAGCGAAGGAAAGGAGGCGGGCGCCAAAGAAGGGAGAAGGCGGAAAGGCCGAGAAAGGAAAGCGCTAGGAAGAACTTTCCCAAAATGGAAAGTTTGAGAAAAACACTCAAAAGCAGCAAAAATTTGGAATTTTTTTTTATTTTGAAATTTTCAGGGCTTTTCATAGCTAGGGTTTCGGTCATGTAAATCTTGATGCTTCTAGATTTTTTTCTTCTACCAATTTCTTGAAGACTTCAATCCATAGACTAAATTCATCCAAGGACCGACTATTTCTTCTAAAGAAATCTACTCGGCCTTGAGAGGTGTGGAGATAAGAACTTTAAAACGAAGTAGAAGCAGGAAAGATAGAAAGTCTTTGGTTCTGATGGTTATTTGTAGGCTATCGACTTGTGGCAAAGTTAAATGGAAGTCCAATAGATAAAATTTTATTAGAATCTTTCTCAAGAAATCGTTGGAAAACCAAAGCGTCACTATCTCTTCGGGAATTGTTCTTTATGAAGATGATTGACGTTCCTTTTTCTATCTATTTCTGTTTCTTTGCTAGCATTTCTTGAGGCTAGCCAATAAACATAAATAAATTTAGCAGTACAAAATAATATCACAGACAGTTTCTTGACAAACCGTCTATGATATGACCTATCATAGACAGTTTTATGTACAAACTATCTGTGATAGTCAACTATCATAGACGATTATGAGTTAATAACCATCTGTGATAGTACGCATCACAAATAGTTCAAAAATCGTCTGTGATGACCTCATATCATTACTGACCCAGAAACTCAGACGGTTCATGAAACCGTTTGTGATGACATTTTTGAACCGTCTGTGATGACCTTTTCTGTAGTAGTGTGAGAAAATTTCACATTGGCAAGTAGTTTTAAATTAAAATAATAAATTCTTCAACTCAAGTGGAATTATGAATTTTGAATTTGAAACTAAAATGTCCATTTTTTTAACATTTGACTACAACTTTCATCTTACCTTGAGTGCACCCTTTAATTCAAGATGGCGCGTGCCTGACCTAAGTTTGGTAACAACTGTCTTACACATGTGGCAACATATCTAGCGCTAATGGCTAATTGGGTGCTAATGTGCTAATACCACTCAGGGGCATTGGATCTAGCCAAAACGGCACGGATCGAGGCTAGCGCCACGCATTGCCCTCCAGCCCGCACCCAGGAGGTCGCCACCGTCCCCATTCCCTAGCATTACCCTCCAACCAACACTCATCCGCCACCCTCCCTATCCCCCGACATAGCCCCTTCGCAGCCTCTGTCATGTCTCGCCATTGTAGATGGCTCCGCGATCATGACCTATGAACCAGGCGGCGCCTCCTCCTTCCCCCACCTAGCCGCGGTGAACCCAAACTACGTCATCTTCCTTCCCGCCCCTGGATGCCGCCCTCCCCACATCAGACACCGCCCCCACCTAGTTGCAGTGCGACTTTCCCCTAGCCTTATCGCGTCGCTCCACCCAGCCCCAAGCCACGATGATGTGAGCCATGAAATAGGTGGTCGATGCGAGCATGGCTTTATCATTGCCAACCCAAGAAAGCTATGATGCGCACTCTATTGCTGAAATCAAGTCCACCCCATCAACTGATTCATTTTGGTACCTGCAGAAGAGCAGAAACACCCTGTTTGTAGTGAATGACCCTTTGTATGCATGTGTTTTGTTCTATCTGTTGATGCAGCATGCCTGACACATCCTCAATTGAATTGCAAGGTTCTTCTAATACGCCTTGTGTTGACCCAGCTAGCAAGACATTTGCAGATATGGTTTTTGATGACTTGGATGTGGCAGAGGAGTTCTACAAGACATATGCACATTTGGCTGGATTTGGAGTCCATGTAGGCCCGCAAATGGTGACACAAGGTGGAAGCGTTGGATGTATTCAAGAGCAGGATTTTAGTCTAAGAAAGGTAAAGACAAGGTCGTTTCCAAGTAAAGGAAATACACCAAGAAGATAACTAGGTGTGGCTGCAAGGCAATTCTAGTTGTAAAATGCATTAACAACAATAAGTATAGGGTGGAGACATTTATTGAATCACATACACATGAATTGGTGTCACCTAGCAAGCAACAGCTAATACAGTCCAACGAGAAAATAAATGAGAAGGCCAAGCGTGCATTAATCACATGCTGTAAAGGAGACGTTGGCACAAATAGGACATTTAGATATCTTCATATTAGTGAGGGTGGATTTGAGTATGTAGGATGCACAAGAAGGGACTTGCAGAACTACCATAAAGAGTTGAGAAGCTATATTAAGTCATTTGATGCTCAGATATTTGTTGACAATCTTAGTAGAAAGAATGACATAAATCCTACTTTTTATTTTAATTATGTTATTGATGACAAGGGTAGGTTCGTACATATATTTTGGGTAGATACTACCTGCAGGAAGAATTGTGTTTATTTTAGAGATCCCTCATTTTATTAGACATATAACACCAACCAATATGGCATGATCTCCACGCCATTCACTGGAGTTAATCACCATAAGTGATGTGTCTTGTTTGGGGCTACATTTTTAATTAATGAGAAGATTGAGTCCTACATATGGTTGTTTTGTACATTCTTAAAAGCAACGAAAGTAGTTGCATCTAGGCTCATTATAACCGATGAAGATGCTAGCATAAAGGCTATAATTTTCATTGTCTTCCGTACTAGCACGCATAGGTTATGCATGTAGCATATTTTGCAAAAGCTTTCAGCAAAGGTACTGCCACATATACGAGGGAAAACCCTTTATTGTACCAACATGTTAACTCATTCGTATAGGCCTCATAAACTCCAGAGGAATTTGAGCAACAATGGTCTTCCATTATTTCTAATTTTAGTTTGGAATCAAATGAATGGTTGGCTACTCGATATCAAATTCATGCATCATGGGTTTTGGCTTACTTTAAAGATGTCTTCTTGGCGGGAATCCTTATAGCCATTTCAAGGTCAAAGAGTACAAACTCTTTCTTCAATCATTTCATTGGATACAACATACTTTAGTGGAGTTTTGGATCATATTTGTTAATGCAGTGGAAGAATAACATCATAATAAGTTAAAAGTTGACCATGCCACATTACAACTACGCTCGAGACTAGTTGGGCTATAGAGAAGCACAGAAGTGAGGTCTTCACATTTGCTATCTTCACTATCTTTCAAAAAGAATTATTTGCTATCCTGGAGCATTGCAATGTGGAGGGCATGGCAACTGTGGGAGAGTACAAATCTCAGTAGTTACTGATTACTCAAAAAAGGTAAGAGATGTGCACTACAACTTTACAATACAAGATGCCAAATGCTCCTTGATGTTCTTCGAGTCATGTGGAATTCCTTTGCACCATATTATCTGCATGTTGCAAGGCCTAACAAGGACCTACCAAGCCGATTTGTGTTAAAGAAGTTGATGAAACGGTAACTAAGGAGGTTCTCTTTGATGGAGAGGGAAATTTGTTGCAAGAAAAACCATGAGTGAAATAGAAATGGGTTAAGAAAAGTTGGCATCAGAAATGCGAAACAAGATGAAGGAATTAATTCACCATGCCAAAGAAACAGATGAAGCCTTACATATTCTTTGGGATTGGTTTTTCACATTTATAGATGAAGTGACACCATTAATTCCTACCAACATGGCAACTAGAGCTAAAGAGATTAAATCCTTCGTTGGTTGTCCTATCCCTAACCAAGTCAACATATTGCCGCCAAACTATGTCAACTCCAAGGGTAGGTGCAAGAAAGTAAGGCGAGGACAGAAGGTGATCGTCTATCATGACAACCACAATTGCCCTTTGAGAAGGACAACATAGTGATCAAGGTAATGATGACAACATTTTTTTCTTAGAATTTGTAAATTTATTTTGTTAGTAATTCTCTTTATTGTTTCATTGTCGGGATGTATCATGCCCAAGCTCTTATGAAGCAAAGAAATTGGTTGCAAGGAATTGCATGCATGTACTCTTTTTAGTGACTCCATGTACCGGATGTTCTGAAATTTGTGAACTTGTGCATCATGTTGTCTAAATTTCTAGTGTTGTGCATCATGGTGAAGAAGCAACAGAACAAAATGAAGGAGACCTTTCCCAAATTAATCATGGATTAGAATTTGGTACAAGCCAAGATTTACCATCATTTCTTGTTATAATGTGTCAAAACTAAGTAATTTTTAGTTCCTTTAATGTAGTATTGTTTCCTGTTATTGATTCTCAGAATGTGGTATTCTCAGGGAAATGTGAATGTATTAGTGTTTCCCAAATTGCACTATTGTTTTCTTGTGTGCTTGTTTATTTCTGATGCAAATGAGAAGGTTCCGCCATAGTTCAATGAATTTGTGGGCTTCTGGATAGTGCCTGGCTTCCTTTGTCATAAAGTTCACCTCATATTGTTCCAGTGATAATGAGAGATGCTATTTTTCTGCTCCATCTACCACGTACGGTATTGGGTTTCAAAATTGTTCTTGTGTGCAAGCATTAGTGAAAATGAGAATTAGCTTCTGTTGAATGAAAATAGTTCATTACTACTTGAGGCTTGGGATTCAGCAAGCACACAGGACTCATACTAAGAATGAATCTATCAAGAGAGATAGCAACAAAAGAAATTGACAAATTCAAGAACATCTTTGATTGACATAACAAATCCTACAATATCTGGAATTTTACAAGACACTACGAACTAACTAATACATATCATTTTCATTCCTAGTTATATCCATTGAAAGCAAAAAAAATTTGTAAAAAATGAACTGAGGCATACTTCTGTTCCAGTTACATACATCCATTCTCAGTTACACAAATCCATAGCAAACTTGAGCTGCTTGCCTTCTAAGCACATGGACATGGGCTCAATCGGTCTCGGACATGTACAAATTTGCATTCTGCATTCATATACCTCTCCATTGGTTATTGATATTTGAAGGGGATTCGTACTTCTTAGCAACATCTTCTACATTGCACCCAAATCTGTGAACATCTTCTAAATTGCACACAAATCAGCAAGCACAAGACTCCTGGACAAAATCAATCAAAGAAAAATCCTGAAAACTTCAAATTCAACCATAAATGAACCTCACAATTCCTTACACACTACATTACCAAATTTGAAAAGAACAATAGAGGTTTCTAGCGTTGATGGAGTTGGTTGAGGCCAAGATGGGGAGAGACGACGGCATTCGAGAAGAGGAGTGGCGACACAGATTAGCTTGCCGAGAGAGGGGCGACGGCAACGCAGCTAAGCGAGGTGGGAGGGGTGACAATGTCAATGGTGGAGAGGGTGGAGGCCGAGGCTGGGGAGGAGGGCGGCACCTGGGTGCACACTGCACGGTAGAGGGTAGTGGTTGGGTGAGCGCCTGCACGATGGAGGGTGGCGGGGAGGGGGAAGGAGGGCCAAGGGCGGGTCAGAAGGGCGGCAGGGTGGGCCTCCACCTGTCTCGATCCTAGTTGTTTGGGCTAGAGCCAACGCCCGTGGTTAGCATTAGCATATTATCACCCAATTAGCCATTAGAACCAGGTATGTTGCCCACACATACTTACAAGATAGTAACTAGTAATATACTACTAGGGTGCATCTACACCGTTTGATGTCATAAATTTGACAACCACGAAACTGCTTTACCACAAGGCCTCATGAACCACGACGACACTCTACCTGACGTCCAAATTTTGTCAATAACCATCTGTACCCTGCAAATGCCAGGAACAAACATACCTATATCTTCTGGGCAGGATATAATGTCTGCGTTGACTTACTGTACACATCATCATTCCTGGCATCTTGTGTATGGCGCATCTCCTGTCTTTGCACCAGCCACTCGATCTACTTGAATGATAGAATGCAGTGTATCTTTCTCTCTGCTTTCATAGACTGTTTTAGTGTTGTGTTTGCCGTATACTCTACAGCAGCCAGCAGCCATGCTTTGCTCTGCTTTTGCGTGACCACAATGACGAAGCCATTGCACAACTGCTTTAGTTGTAGCACACACTAGATGCTCCCATGCCTTTTTTTTGTTTCCTCAATCAAATTATACTCTCTCTCTCTAGAAGCCTTTTTCGTACTCATAGTAGTATATACTCTCACTTCTAATATACTACTTAAATGAATATTTTATACTCCTTTATCATTTTCGGTATACTTAAATACAAATTATAAGATATTTCAATGCGACTTGGTTGAAAAATTTTCATCAGAATACTTTGTTTTTGCTATATACCTTTTTCCATAGATAAAAGGAGTATATACACAAATCATGCTATAAAAAGTGGATTTTGATAAAATTTTTCATGGAACCCAATTTGGAGTATCTTATAATTATTATTAAAGTATACTTAAATAGATAAAAAGGTATAACAACATCATTAAAACTATATATAAGTCCTAGAAGTACGTACTCCCAAGAGTATGAAATTATTTTATTTATATATATTATCCTTCTCCTAGCCTTACTTTGGTGATTTTATTTTGTCCTGCTCTACCCTGTCTTTATCTCTACGTATATTCTCTTTGCCGAATTGTCTTTAAAACAAAAGAACAAGGGAGGAAAGAGCCTTAGAGCAAGGCTAATAATACAGCCTTCAATTGGCTGTATGAATACTTACAGCCCACTTATCAGCCCATTCATATAGTAGTTTATAGCTAGCTGAAGGCTGTATAACCCACCCCTTTCTCTCACAAAGTTTCTTGGTTCTTGTGCTTCAGCTGGCTGTAAACTTAGAGCAACTCCAGCAATAGCCCTCAAAACAGGGCCCCTACTTTTTATTTGAGGGCTCTCCCTACTTTTGAGGGCTCTGTTTTTTGGGCTACACTCCAGCAGGAGCCCTCAAAACAAGACCCTCAAATTCATTCTTAGAGGGGATAACACATAGGACCCACCCTCATCCTCATCCTACTTTTGAGAGCTGAGGGGCAAAAAACTCACTCCAACAGGGCCCCTACTTGAGCCCTCAAAAGTAGGGGCTCCCTCCAGACCCCCCAGGAATGAGGGCTCGAGGAGGAGATTTGAGAGCCCCTACTTTTGAGGGCTCAAGTAGGGACTCTGCTGGAGTGAGTTTTTTGCCTCTCGACCCTCGAAAGTAGGATGAGGGCTAAGCAGGGGCCCTACTGGAGTTACTCTTACAGCCCACCTCTCTTCTCTCTCCTCCGCCTCAGTATATGCCTACTAACAACCCCTTATTATACTTGCTCTTATACGCATGGACCTACTACGGCTGTATCGATCACATGCAGGGAGGTTTGCAACAAGTTCCATACGCCTGACCTCTCAAGCAACAACGTATGCTCTTGTCAAGTCCTTTTTTTTTACCTTGTGTCTGTGTGAGACTGAGAGCCGTCGATCAGCCAGCCATGGAGGCAGCTCGAGTCAGCAGGCCCACGCCGTGCAGACAAAAGGAAAGCTCGTTGCTTTCAGCCTTTTGAAATTTTAACAAGCCGTAACACCACCTGCTTGTCCACTAGGAGCACAGGAGAACAGGAGGTACCAGCCAGCTTTGCCCGCTGCTGCTATGGCAACCAACGATTCAAGGAAAAGATCAGCAGCGGAGCTAAGATTTTTTTTGAAGCTTAGGCAAACCAACTACTTTATTTGAGATAATATTATTTTTAACCCCACCGATTATAAAGAAGTTCTACCGCATTTTCATGTGTGAGCTCGGGTGGCCGGCTAGCACGATGGGTCTGTTCTTTTCCTTCGAAGCTGATAGTTTTTAGCTTTTGCTATAGTATTAAACTTTCAAACGGAGTATTTTCTCAAGACGATGTCTACAAGTTAAACGATCTACACGTTAAAAGCTCAACATCTATACCAGCTAAAATTACAAATGAGTATTTGTCTCTCTATAATTTTTACTATAAACAACTAAAATTTAAAAATTTCAGCCAAAAATTATGAGCCGGAGCTGCAGCCAAACAGGCCCATCCACGGGCGGTGGCTCCGCCACCTTGAAAAGATGTGTTTTTTTTTTCTTCTGGGGAGAAAAAGGAAGCGTTTTATTCGTTCGTTATGTAATCAAGCGCATAATTACATGGGCATTGGAACTTGGAAGTACGACGCAGTAGCTAGCTAGAGAGCATCTAGCCACACTTAGCCGGGCTAATCTACGTCATCATCGGTAGTATCACAAGGTCGTAAGACGCTTGGAAATTAGGAGGCGTGCATTGGCTTAGCCTCGTGTCCTTATGATGGTAATGGTGCCGCGCCCGGGGGTGTGCAGCCTCGTGAAGCCGGAGACAGTCTTGCCCGATATGCCCGGGTTGTCTGCGGAGACGCGCGGCGCGCACGCGAACTCGCCGACGGGGTGGCGCACGGGCCGAGCCGGCCGCATGAGGATGCGCGCGTTGATGTCGGCCAACGTCGCGCCGCCGTCGAGCCCGTCGGGCTTGAGCACGGCGAACGGGCACACCACCCCGGCCGACGGCGGCGCCTTCCGCCGCTTGCTGCTGCTCTGGCTGCACTCCACCTCCGTCTCTGATAGAAAATGCTAATCAACGTTAATCCTCGATCGTTAAGACTCTAAACAGATCCTAATTAATCAGAGGCTGCACGTTCTTGTGTCGTGTCGTGCGATGAGGAGCACCTTGTGTGGCGCGTTTCATCGAGGACGAGGAACGAGGGAGAGGCGGGGCCCGCGCGCCACTTGGCGTGGGTGCGGCCTGCGGCTGGGCCCCACTGACGTCGCTGATCTGTGGGTCCGCGTGGCAGTTGGAGGAGGAGGAGGAGCTGAGCGGCTCTGCCAAGGTGGGCCCAGTTGAGAAAATCGAGCCCACAGGATCATCATCTGCAGCAGAGAGATCAATCAATTGATTATTAGTCACTTGAACTTAACTAATCGGCTAAGCACGTAAAAGGTGCGACTTCACCAAGAACAGTACCGAAGAAGATTAGAATCCGGGGAGTACTAGTACAATCTAAACACGTAAAACCGAGATCTGTCTTTACTTGAAAAGAAGCGCCTGCCTCTGCCCGTGCGTTCCTAACAAGTCAAGACGCATCGTGCGCACACTACAATATTATACAATGCCTGATACCATGTATCGACCATACACAAATCATGGAGTCGTGACAACTACGTGCTGCTATCTCCCGCGGGCTCCACTCGCTTCCACACGGCATGGACAAACCGCCAATGTTAAATGCAAGCTCTGCGACTTTTTGTGTTTTTGTCCTTGCCTCCTTGGTGATGCAGTGATGCAAGGCCAAGGACCAAGGGAGACTTAGACCTAAAAAAACAGTGTCCTAGCAATCATGGGCGGAGCCAAGTTATTTTGTAAATTATTTATATTACCTTTTTTCTATAAATTTTAATTGAATTGAAACTTTATTGTAATTTGATGATGTATGAGAAAATTAGATGCAAATTGTATTCCATGCCCTCCATTTAGATTTAAAAGACAGCCCAATATTTATTTTTTTTCTCTGTCTATATAGCACCATGTGCATGATATGAAAGTGCTTTATTTTATTTTATTTTTACAAAAAAGACTTACACGCGCACACACCACCATGCACACACACATACGAGTGCACCCACTTAGCACACGCTTGGAAAGACGTAGGTCGGGATAAATCTACGACCTTATAAAATTCCTACTGAAGGTTCAGAATTTAAACACGTAAGTTTAAGTCGTACACCCACAACTCTATCACGTTACCAAGAGGTGATTTTTGCACTTTTATTTTATTTAGCTATTAGGACCTTCTTTAGTTTCTAACTAAAAAAATAAGTGACCGATTCTCTATTTGTTTAAGCCATCGCAATTATCACTCTGAGTGCAAATGGTTCAAAGCTAATATAAGGAGACTTATATGAGACATTTTACTTATAAATTTTAAAACCATACGTGACGTTAATAGGCCTAATAAATAATGGCATACTAAGTATAGGTGTACTAAAAATCGTACATGCTTATCGAGTGGTAGGGTATACAAACTGTTACTGGGTTATGTAGTATACTAATAAAATATATAAAATTTATTTATTGATGTTAGTATTTGTTATCGTTATTAAATTATAAAAGTAAGTTGTTTTCATAACTAAATATGTAAAGTAGCCAATTAATTGAGAAAAAAACCCAACTAATTATATAGTAACGTTAAAGTACCATATGAATACAATATTCATAATGCATGATTTACCATGATAGTTTTAAACATATTAGTAGTCAAATTTTAGAAAATTTGATGACAAAGATTTTAGGACGTCACTTAAGAAAGAACTTTAAAAAGAACACAGAGAAAAGGTGATAATCAGTTAAAACATCAAAGATGCACCCCCAACATAAATTCTTTAGCTAAAAGCTGAACATACTAGCAGAACGGAGGAACGATCGAACGAACTCAATCTATTCGGAAGGTGAGGATTCAAACAGAGCTCTTACAGTGGAAAGATTCGGTGGTGGCAGTACTGCGACTCTTCTCGTGCTGCCGGATGCAGCTGGAATTGAAGGCGACCTGCTCGCCCACGTCGCCGTAGCTGCTTGCGTCCCAGAAATTCTGCAGGGAAACAGAAAGAAAGAAAGCAAGAAACTGTTGTGAGTCCAATATGTCAGAGAAATTGTGCAAGAAATTGGAGACGTAATTCAGAACAGGTGAAGAACGAGATAGGTGGTTGCTCGCTCGGTCTTGCACACACCAGGAGAAGGTCGTCCAGCTCCTCGGGCATTGCCGCTGCGTCCTGAACCGCCGGCGCAAAGGCCACCGCCGTCGAGGCGGCCGGCGACACCGGCAACGAGTCCATGTCTGCAGGCCAAGAACCGACAAATTCACCTCTCAGAGCCGGAGAAAGAAACGAAGCGCCCAAGCGCAAACGTGCAATGCTATGCAGCCAACTCGTACGTACAGAGGGGGAAGAGCTCGTGGACGCCGGCGTCGGCGGCAAGGACCCCGAAGCAGCCGAACGGCGGCTCCCACCCGAGCAGGAAGCAGTCGCCGCCGCTGCCGCTGCCGCTGCCGCTGCTGCTACTGCTGCTGGCGTCCACGCTAGTCGCCATCGCGTGGACGAAAGGCCACGCCTGCCTCCCCTGCAGCTGCAGCTCCCTTTCTTGGGCTGTCGTCTCCATGGTGTAGTGGCAGCAGTAGTAGGATGAGTAGTTGTGTCACTTGTGTGTGATAAAGGGGTGAGAGGGTTGAGAGGGGCAAGGCGTGCTTAAATAGGAGGGCTATTCGAATAGTCCTCATTCCTCAATAAGCCGAAGCGTGCAGGTGCGGGGCAGCATGTGAAGTCCACTACTCGTGGCATACACTTGTTCTCGTGTAGTTCTGTAGTACAGGTCGTTTTTTTTTGTCTTTTACCGACAAGCTGTAACTCAAAAGAATATAGTTATTTTTTTTAGTTTTTAAAGTTGTTTTTCGGTTTTTCTATAATAACTAATTTTTAAATAGAATATCTTTTTAAAGCGGGATCTATAAATTGATTATAGAACACACTGTAACTACATATAAGTTTTGTTTACTCCGTACTCTCTCATAAATAACCTAAGAACCATAATCCACAGCTAAAAGCCATAAGTTGAAGTTAGAAGAACAGTCCGCTTGTGCATGTGTGATGTGTGCTTCGCTGCTTCTTGCTTACTTTCTTGGGGCGACTTGCTAGCTGGGGTTGGTCAGTCACAGCTAAATCAGCTAAGAGGGGAAAAGGAGTACGAACTAATAGATGATACGTGTGAGTACAGAGTCCAAATGGCGCAATGAAAGCAAATGTTAGACCATGTGGAGCTTGTCGGTACTCGATAGTCGGTAGTCTGAGCTACAGTACCTGATCGGTACTCGGTAGTCAATTACGATGATCGGTCGACTGCTGAGTCCGAGCTACGACCACCTAGTCGATAGTCTGAACTACATTACCTAGTCGGTGATCATAGCTACAGTACCTAGTCGGTAATCGTAGGCTGCGAGTGTTATAATTCTTGTGACTTTCGAGTGCCCTGAGTGGTCGTAATCTTCGAGTTCTCATGTTGGGCCAGTGGTCTGACTGGCTGTGCATAGTGGTCAAACCGGTTTTTTTGGTTGGTCTGAGATTGATTTTTGGAAAATGTGGAAATTAAGATCGTGGTGATTTGGTTCGTGGTTATGGATGATAAGGGTGTGATATGTGTGTGTAGACTGATGTTAGTCAAGTTGGAAAGAACTTGTGTCGAGAAAAACGTGTTTTGGTCTTTGTATGTGTAGATTTGGTGTGGAGACGATCATGGTCGATAACAAGGAGAACCGGGACTAGAAGAGGAAAAAATCTGAGGTTCAAACAGTTGAGGATATCACAAGGTGGTCGGGCTCACGTTAGAGTATGTGAAGGTCAAAAGTGGATGTTGCATGGAGAAGCTAGGGGGTGCGGTCCTATAAGTTTTGACACATGACGAGGAGCTATGGAAGATGTTCATAACTAGAAGGTTTAGAGATTTTGAAAAAACCATATTTGGAAGAGTTTTGGATCCCTTGATTTTCAGAATAAGATAGGATTTCATGTCCGTGTTGATGAGAATACGATTTGGGGCTCTAGCATATAAAAGTAAAGAGAGGTTAGCGTTATGACAGGATTTGAGAGGGCTTCGAGAAGGCTTTTAAGGAGAAAGCTTTGAGAATTTTTGTACTAGGGTTTGAGAGGTGCATGAGGGCACTTTGTAGCTAAAGAATATGATTGAGAAATAAAAGATTAGATATATTACGAGAAAATTTTAGTCGACGCCGGTGATGTGTTCTTCTGGGCATCGTCTTCGACTCGTTCTTGTTCTGAACTGGTTATGGCAAGATAACGTTCCTCCATCGACTTCACTTTCCTCAATCGTGCGCGGAGTTGACCACTAGATCACTGCGAATAGCATCGACAGAAAGAGCTGATCAGAGCACGTCAACTCGGAGGCGTCAACCAAGCTAAGCGGTTGAGCGTCGAGGAGATTGAAATCTTCATTAAGCACTAAGAGATTCCACAAAGTGAAGGCAATCACTTATCCCTTCTTATTAGAGTATTTCATCCTACAGCAGAATATAGGAGTGGTTGATTGCGGGGCCCTTTCTCGTGGTTCGTCATATTCTTCAATCTCGTGCCGCTTTGGTGGTTCATCCTTCAATTCCTTCCCTGTTCTCCTTTCTTCATGTTTCCTTCTTCATCCTCCAAGCAACTCTTGTATTGCTCGCTCGCTCTCTTTTGACGATCCTCGTCTGCTTTTGTTTTTTGTGCTGATTCGATCGGTTTGTTCCTGGGAATCGCTCTCCTCAGGTTGTGCTAATTCGAAAATTGTCCGCGAGTACGTCTAGAATTAGGGTTTGTTAGTCGCTTTGACATCTTTTCCTATCACGTGCCGGGGTCATTTTTCTTTAGACCTGTTGGCTTGAAGTCTCCGATTAATCTGTGATTTTTGTGGATGGGACAATATGGCAAATTGAAAGCTTGTTTTACTCCTAGTTAATATTTTTGTCTGTCTGTTACCTTTGTCTGTCTGTTACCCTGTTACAAGTAGGTCAAAGCCATGCAGGTAGCTGCATTAGTGAGGTCACTGGTCAGAGGGTAGTTACCGGAGTGTATCGGCATTGTTCTCATATTATGATTTACGATTTTCGTTAAATAAATAAATAGAATAGTTTTTTGTTATTTTTTGAAACGGTTTATTGAAATAGTATTTTGAAATGGATTATCGGTATTTGGTTCGTTCACACAAACACTTATGCTGGAACAAAAAACTATTAACCACAGTTATAAATTATTAGCCGTAGTAAAAAAATCTAGCTAGCTAGTCTTGGAAAATGCCTAAAGGGTTTTGTTAAACATCATCCGGATGTTTTCTTCCTAACTATCATCCAGCTTTATGACCATTAGATTAGAGATTCAATAGCCATAAATTCTCTCTCTCCCTCTTGAATTCTACCTCTCCCTCTTGAAAAAAATATTTCTCCTTCAAAAACAAGGGGTCTCTTGATCTCTTATTCAAAAATCATAAATTTGAATGATAATTAGAAAGAATATATCCGGGTGATACTAGACACTCCCAATGCTAAAAGGCACAGGCTCATAATACTTGCACCACAAAAAAAGTTAACGGTTTTTTCTCCCTAGATATTTTGAAACCTGCTTCCGTTTTTTTTTCTTTCAAACATGCTTTTATGTTTAACTAAGAAACGGTAACATAATGTAACGCAGCTTCAGAGGCCGCCGTCACCATTTTTACTTTTTTTTTAAAAAAAAATGGCTAATAGCTCTGGCATTGGGTTCAAGCTCAGGTGGATGAGGTGTTCGATGACACCTTAGAGCAAGTTTAATAAGGCTGATTGTGCTAGCTACAAGAGAATCCATGTCAGCATAGTCCTATGTGGAGGGGAGAGAAAAGGAGAGAGAGAGCCAAGCCGACTCCCATGCAAGAGTCAGGCTATAGCACAGGAAAAGATGCATTATCCATGCATGTACCCATAGAACTAATTGATATACCCATGCATATATTAAATTATCAATACTCATGTATGTATTAAATGATTGAAAGCTCTTGTGGAGACAACTTAGAGTATCTCCAATAGTGACTTATGAGCTAGCTCTAAGCATATTATTTCATATTTTAATAGAAGAGAGAGAAAAGCTAGCTCTTGATCAAGAGCTAGTCTCATACACACATTCCAAGATTATGTGAGAGTGTCATGTGAGGCTATTTATATTATGAGCTATGTACTAAAAGTTAGTACTATTGGAGGAGTTGTCTTAGAGTTAGTAACTAGCTCATACTGTTGGAGATGAGCTTATTGTATGAGTTGACTGCATCATTATCTTTTGATGACATGAAAATGTATTGGAGGTAGCAGCTATCTGTACTATTAAATTTGCTCTTAACGAAGCGAGCAGCGCTCGCTCCTACTTTTTTTTGCTAACTTCATTTACCCTTGAATGTGCGAATCTCAAAGTTTAAAATTTATGACCACATTATGAAAAAAAAACCTCTTATTTTAATGGAAATGCATACTCCGAGCACCACGAAGAATGCCTTTATTTACCCTGCAAAGCGCGTACCTCAAAGTTTAAAATTTATGACTACATTTCGAAAAAAACTCTTTTTTTCGATGGAAATGCATACTCTAAGCACCATGAAGAATGTGCTTAATTTTATAGTGGGCACCCAATCCAGTCATTCACCTTGTAGTTTTTACTCCTAGCTGACACTGTAAAAACATCATTGCAGTGATATATAGGTCAGGCATTCACACCAAAACTACTCTACAAATTTGATTTCAGCATTTCTATTTTTTTTTCTGCTTACCCCACAGAGGCTTCTCCTTTTTCTAAAGGGCCCAAGGTTACTATGGGAAGCCAGGCGTTTGGTGTGCAATAGAGCCAGGTCAGTTGTCTGCTTGCTCACTGTAACTTTTTTTTTGGGTGGTAAGCTAAATTATTGCAGCCCGTGACTAGGTGAGACAAATCAAAGGGAAGGGCTCCACGTAATAAAACCAAGGAAGGGTCACTCAAATTTTGGACGCCTAGGAGAGAACCCAACCAAAAGCGAGTTACCTGCGGGCCCCAAAGTCATCGGGTCAACGAAGAAGCAAATATTATTCTCCGTCATAATTTCCATAGGTGGATGACGGCTCAACCGTGCATTTGCACGCTACCGGCCTACTCTTTTCGGCTTTTTAACTGACTAGTTATGTATCTGTACGTTATAATAAAATTAATTAAATATATTGAGAATCGTGCTATAGAAAAGAGTTGTTCTGATCGGTTGAAAGCGGAGAATGGTAAGAAATTAAAAAATAAAGTGGTTGAAGGAGAATGAACGTACAACCACCAATTCATTTTTTATAATAGTAATGATTTTTAGTTTTAAATTTTTTAGTAATTATTATTTTTTAAACTAATAAATTACAACCTAAAAAACGCCCCACGGTGTCGCATTTATCTCATTTATCTCTCTATTTTTTTTCTATTTTATGTTAATTATAGATTGGTGGTATTTTACTCCCTACCAAATTAAGCACCGCAACATAGGAATTATAATGTTCTGGAAAAAGTCCGTATAACACCTCAATTTTTTCTTGAAAGTCCGTTCAGCGCATCAAACTATGAAACCAGATAATTAATCCCTGAACTTTGGAATCTAATTTAAATAACACCCTAACCCGATTTTGGATGATGGTATTACCTGTGTGGCGCAATTAGCAAGTGATTTTACCACGTAGAATAACACACTGGTCAAGTTTAGATGAACAATAGGTGGGCCACAAGACATTCTCTTCTAAATCGAAACAAAGAGAGAGAGGAAACTATAGGTGGTGGTGGCCATGAAAGTAGGGCTAGGAGCTCGATGGAGGGTAGCCCTTGTGGGCCACATATATCATTGACCCAATTTAACTAGTGTATCATCCTATGTGGCAAAAACACCCACTTATTATGCCATGCAGGCAATGCTACCATGCAAAATCGGGTCAAAATATTATTGAACTAGATTGAAAAATTCAGTGGGTCAAATGTCTAGTTTTATAGTTTAAGGTGCTGAACGGATTTTCGAGCAAAATTTATGATGTTATATGAATTTATCCCTATTATTTTCCGTGAAACTTCAATGCTCCGAGCAACTCTGAATTTTATGTTAAAAGACACTATTTGTAATATTGAGGTTTTTACACCAGAGCACTTGGGTGCATACGCAGTTAAATTAGTAGTTGAAAAGCAAACACAAGGAAATACATTAATTTTGCCCCCGGGGGAGGGGGGGGGGGGGAGTATGTTACAATAGCTCCTGAACTAGGATTTGCAGTGCCTCGTGGCCCCATGTCCGGATTGCAGTTGTCTTGCCCTCAAAACGTTCTGGAACTACACTACGCTAACGTCGTCGGTTAGGATCAATGGACCACGTACGGTACTAGTTGGATCGGTCTGCTAACATCTGCATCTACCATCCGCCAGCAGCCAATCAGGGAGCGCCTACAATAGTTTCTTAAAAAAATTATTTCTCCTTTTGAAAAAGGACTACAGCGAGTACATTGTCGCTACAGCGAAAAAGAAGCACAAATTGCAGACAATATCTCTCCCTTTCTCACTTTACCGTCACTTTTGGAGCCTGATTTTCCACCGATCACGCCATCAGCTTTTTAGTGTTGATGTGAGACCATGAGGATATTTTCTATGAGCTGCGGTGAGTATTTGATATTGATTTGCAAGTTTTGTCGTAGTTTATATTTAATTTTGAAGCTTTCAGTTTTCAGAGTTACTGTCAGGTTTTAATTGGTCTGACCGTCCTATCAACAGTGATTGAACCGGCCTGGGACATTTCTTCGGACATTGTGAAGACTGGTCCAACTGACGGCTATGATACAGTTAAATCGAACATATGGTCTTTTAGAAATTGGATACCAAACACTTGTGTAGATGTGCTTAGAGATGTATTTGCACTAGGTGTATCTAAAAATAAAGTTGGGAGCTGAAATCAGATAAAATTTAGCCGGTATTCCAAAGAGAGTGTTTTCTAGTGTTCCTAAGCGGTCTAACCGGCCTATGGTCGGCGTCTAACTGGTGTTGGGTCAGCGCTTAGATCGGTCCCCTCTTATCGGAGTGAGTTTGAGAGATGCTGGGCGGTTTGATCGACTCATGGTTGGCGGTTAGACTAGCTCTGTAGGTTCAGAGCGTGATGTAAGTTGAGCTGAGTTGGTTGAGTATGTGCATCTTATGGGTGCCATTGGATGTTGTGTTGTACTGCATGATGCATGATTTAACTAACGTGAGTCAAGTGCATGGAATTTATGCTCAGAATTGGATTGCTTTGTTTTTAGATGTGCAGTGAGTTTGGAGAGTGATGGCTGTCAATGGCAATGGATCGGGACTAGGTGGGAGAGCTGGGGTCCATGCGGTCAGGTAAGTCCGGGTGAGACTATATGGCTCAAGTGGTAAGCATAGAAGAGACAAGGATAACGATGAGATGAGTTGGTGCATGTGGTTCACCAAGTGACATGTAGAGACCCGAATATGCAAATCTGGACTCTCCTGTGTATTCTGCACTAGTCCAGGATCACGCTAGTGCACACAGCATAAACAAAGATGAAATATCGACCATATCATGATTTACTAGGAAAAGACTCAAATATTATTAATAATCATCAGAGTACGACCTTATGACCAAGCTTACAATTATTAGCCTGAAAGACTTAAAGAAGCTAGCAGCGGAAAACCAGAAATAAGCGTAGTAGCCATTCGACATGCCCACAGGCAATCGACTGGGGAGCGAAGTCCTAATCCGCGAAGTCGTCGAAGTATCCTCCTCCAGGTACCTCCTGCTGGACCCGTTCTTCTTCCTCAACTGAGCAAATATGGATGAAGCCGTGAGTACATTGAGTACTCAGCAAGTCGTTTGTAACAAAGAATGCAATATAGTATGCAAGGCTTACCAATGGATGGCTGAAAGGTTAATTTTGCAGAAATCAGTAATTTAAACTAAATACAATAAATAGATTGAAGAGCAAACTTTGAAAATGATATTAAATAAGTATCCAAAGGAATTGAGACCAACCACGAGTGAACTGACCATTCACCTCAAGGAATCCACCTTGATCCAAGATCCATGAAATGAACACCCGTGAACTAACCATTCACTTTCCAACTTAACCCAACCAGGTTTTTATGAAAACTCTACCCCTCATGTGAAATCACCGAGCATTGTCCATGACCGAGGACACGGCTATTCGAATAGTTTTACACTCTGCAGAGGTTGTACAACTTTACCCACAAGACATGATCATCCCGGATTGCCATGCGAGTTACACACTTCCTTAGGTGTGCGGCGAGGAGATCATGACAATGCCTTTACAATATTCAATCTCAACCCAGTTCCACCTCGCTAAGGTTTCGCCGTCGAGTAGGCTACCACCTAGTCGATAATTGCCCCTCCCGCGCGGTGTAGATCCATGGCTCGACCACACCACACTCATCCCAATGACGGAACCGAAATTGAAACATCCCAAATTAATTAGCCAGGTCCATCCCATACTGGACATGTGATTGTACGGTAAGGCTCAGATCAATGGCGCACAAAGTTAAGTCCTTAAGAATTACCCAGACGAAACATCCACATCCCAATGTGCAACCTGCACCCCCTTTACTGCACGATCATTCGCCCGAGTGAAAACCAATTTTGTATAACCAACACCAATGACACACCAATGTCATGGCACACAAATTTTATAATTGTGGCTACAACCACGATTCAATATCTCATTAAGTCAAAATTAATTATTTGATCACATGTGATGATAACCCAACGTACTAGTAATAAGCATGGCTAAGCAAATTAAACGCGCAGCCCATGTGACAACTAATATTGCATCACTAAGTAATTTCCCATCCTATGGTGACAATAGAATCATGGTATTCAAATTATCAATGAGGAAATAATCAATTAGGTCATTAACTACCAATACAAGGGTTTTATAATAAAATAGCAATGCATGATAATTTAAAACAAAGTATTATATAATATATTTGAAAACTGGGTTCAACATGATCAAAGGACACGACTTGCCTTGGCCTTGCTCAGCTGAGAGCTCTTGATCTTCGAATCCAACTTCCGCTCCCTCGAACATGTGATCTAACGAGAGAGAAAGCAAATCGAAAAGACAAAATAAAATCAAATAAAATTCAAATGAACTCTAAAAACTTTCAAACCTGAACCAAAAGGTAGAGCTCAATTTTAGATGAATTTATGAAAAAGAATTGGGTCAATCGGAGTTCGGACGAAGGAGAACAAGCGAAGTTTGCCGGGGCGAGAAAATGCTGGAAATTCACATATATTACTGTTCACCCGAGAGCGATTTTTGGAAAGGAGGCTAGCGCTGGCGAGAGGAGGCATGGGAGGTGAATCTAACTAGCAAAATGGGTTGTTAGGGACCTAAGCCACATATAGGAAGCGACGGCACGCCAAACGGAGCACGGTGATGGCGCGGGCGGCTACAACGACATGGGTAGGAGGGAGGAATAAAACTCGGGCATGGAACGTGGAGAAGTAGGGTGAGCACAGGCTAGAACGCAGCTTGGCGAAGCTAGAAAATTGTCGGCTCTGTCAGAAACCCACCGGAGATGGCACAATCGACGTTTGAACGACATCGGGAAGGAAAAGAAAAAGAAAAACTTAATATCTTGGTGCTCGGTGAACGAAATCTAAAACCACTTGGAGGGTAGCTACTTGGGATGGTTTGGCACAAAGTGACGCGAATGGATTGGGAGAAAACACCACCGGATAGATGGGGATATGGGATGCCATTGGCGGACATGGCAAGGTCCGGAGGCGAAAATTTGTGGAGGCTTTTTGGGGAAAAGGAGGTGAGCACGGCGTAGAACGCGGCGAGACAAGTCTAAGAAAAATTACGGCAAGGGCTAAAGCTTACCGGAGGCGACGAATCGACGTCGGGAAGCGCTCTTGACCTAGATTGGGGAAAACTCGATTCCGGGAGATTGGCTGCACCAAAACCAAATTAACTTGGCAAGAAGGTAGACGACACATGATGGCACAATGTGACGCGAAAGGATCACGAAGAAACTCACAGAATAGCTCGAGACACGACGAGCAAATTCGGGACCGGAGGGGCTCGGTGCCGACGGCGTCCTGGGCTTTGAGGGGACTTGGCACGGCTTGGGATGGGTTTAGAGGAGCCAAGGGGTCATATTTATAGGCTTGGAAGAGATAGAAACCGACTCCAATTCGCGAATTCAGTTTAGAATCCGTTTCAGAAAATTGGAGATAAAAGGCAAACGGATGAACGAAACGGAAATATACCAGTTGGGATGGATTCCTTACGTGATTTGGCACAACTTTCTTTTTAGGAAGACATTGAGATAAGGTCCGGATTGGAAGTTATGAAGAGAGAGGAAAAGGAAGGAAACTATACAGAGTTTCGATCGATCTGCTGGAGGTTCATTCTCTCTCCTCTTTCTTTTTTTTTTGGAAATTTCAAATTGAGCTCAAACAAACTCCGAAAAATTCAAGAAAATGCAAAAAAAAATCCTTGTGACACAAGGAACACAAATAAAATATTTTTTGCAAATATTAATGTTTAATTTAATCATATTAAATCTTTTTAATTAATGAAAATTCCAATTAAGCTTTACTTAATTCCAGAAAAATCCAAATGGTGATTTATTTTAAAAGCTTCAAAAAGGCTCTGAAAATCAGGATGTTACATGACAAGGCCGATGCACGTAAAGACGGTTCGAAGGAGTCCGAATACGTAGAAACGTGACAGCTAGTCATTGGGCATTACATGCTGCATGTTAAAGCATGCGAAAATGCTTTGATGGATTGGATTAGCATTTTAGGCTATCAGAGCCCTTTGGATGAGCCGCTTTGAAAAGCATGTGTCTCTGTGTAAGTGTTGGGTTAATGGGTTAGCTTATGTAATTAGATGAAACTTAATTAGATGTGCTGGTTAGGGTTTCTTTTGAGCCTCCATATATAAGAAAGGAGAGGAGATGGCTTAGGTGCTAGGCTTTGGAGAGTTTTGGCTAAGTCTTTGGAGGAGGTTAGGGTTCTTAGAGAGAACTCTTGAGAGATGAGTTATGACTCTTGTGTTTGAGCTTTTTATCATCCTTAGACTTTGTGAGTGGTTAAGAAGTGGATGTAAACATTCATCTCTAAATATCAATAATATCTAAAATTCATCCAAGTCTTTCCCCTCTTTGCTCAAGTGTTGGAATCTTGATTTGGTTTGGTTTTTAGTGTTGCTTTATCCTCCCTTGATCTTGTTTTGTGCTAAAGACATGTAAGTGACATATATCTCTTAGAGACTAGATCCCATTCATCTAGACATTTGGTCTTTGAAAGTTCTTGATTTTGCCAGGTTTTGGTGAAAGAAAGGGTGATTTTAGAGGTTTTGCTCTTGAGAGCTTTTGGTCTGATTCTTGTTGTGATTGAAGATGCTAGAACATGTGAAAAACCATCTTTAGTCATCTTGACTTGATTCCTCCTACAAGCTCCTTACAATCATCATATTCCTCTTTGACCTAGTTTTGATGTAATCTGCCTTATTTTGGGAAAAGGTGAAAACTTTATTGAGTAGCTTGTCAATCGATTGATGGAATAAGTTAATAGGACCCTTAGGAATCTATGTTTCATTTAAGTCATTTGGTTGAATAGATAAGAAGTTAGGACTATTTGAGTTCTTGGTTGCGGATTGTTTTTTTGTTTTGGAACGGCAAGCTGTTGGACTACCATGACCCGAGCGGTTAGACCACCTAGGCCTAGTCAGAATGGTTTGATGCCTGTGATCAAATCGACCAATTGATGCTTTGGCTCGTTTGTTGCTTATTTTGTTCCTTTGGCTTGTTGGCTTCTATTTTGTGCTGTTTTCGCTGTGCATACGATTTTATTAGCTTCTCATAGCTAATTGGGTGAAGACGCTAAAGGGGTTGATTTTGTAGAAGTTGAGAAAGAGTTAAAGATCATTCACACCCCTCCGATTTCCATCATCGGTCCTACAAATGGTATCAGAGCAATATTTGCTCTTTTAAGATCTTTACCAATATTGAGCATGATAGCTAATGTTATTTTGAGCAAATCTTTGTCGTGTATCACTTGTGATTTTTTTGGCCAATGATCATGTGAGGTATTCTTTTATGAGAAATTTGGCAAGGGAGAAACATGTTAGCTGCGACTTGTGTGGCAATCTTGGCCACTTTACCTCCATGTGTCCTAGGTTTAAGGAGGAGATACTTGGTGAACTCAAGGAGGAGAAGACATTCGATGATGAGCCCAAGGAAGAGAATGTATCAGATGGCATGTGCGGAATTGCTATTGAGGAGCATGCCAAGGATGATCATGATGATGAGATGCTTTTCGAGGATGATCTCCTACATGATCTAAGCAAGGTCACCAATGATAAATTTATTAAGAGCTTGTTGCTTTACAATTCTAAATTGAATGCTCTTAGGAAGAAAATGAAAATTTAGAAAAGACTAATTCCACTCATCTTAAGAAAATTAGAAAATGCTAGGGCTAAAATTGTTGAGATTAGAGCTAGTAAGTTCTTCTTCATTCAGCAATCCTCATTCTTCTCTATTTCCTATTGTCATTGCTCATACGATCATGGCAAGGATATGGGATGAGGAAAACTAGATCGACTTGGTGGACTATGCCAACCTCAACATGGACGCATGCATCCACGCCATGAAACTTGATGTGTCATCTTCATCATCTTTCATTATAGTCTCATCGCTCATTGAGACTGGTGAGTTTAATCAAATGGAAGAAGATTCACCACCCCATCAGTGGTACTCCCAAAGGAATCAATTGTCTTGACCAGATCAGAATGCACAAGTGCCTCTGCAAGCCAAGTGCTTCCCACTAGCAAAAACGATGACAAAAGCTCAACACCGCAATCTAAGGGTTGGTGTACTCTCGATACGATCACGGGTGACCACTATTCATCGATGGCTCCTACGTATTATGGGAGCTAGCCAACACCTAGTCACGGTGTCGATGAAGCTACCACTAGTAAAAAGCTAGGTGATGATGATAACGCTTAGCATCCAATTGGCAATCTGTTGGATCAGGCTGAGTCCACCATAAAACCCACCGGAGGTGGCAATTTCGAACCATTCTTCATCATGGAGGCTCCTTACCGAAGTGGTAGAAGGCCCTCCCTTAGTTTTGATGGAAGCTTGTCAGCAGATTTGTGTTTGAGGAACAAAGTTAATGTAATCGATGATACCGATTGAGATGCCATGCACGATTCTCCATGGCAAAACCCGCTAGGACCAGTTGGTAGAAATGGCGCAAACACTCATGCATCACCCTGAGATGTTGGAGCCAACAGAACTGGCAGACATCCATCAGATAATCCACCTACTTCAACCGTGTGATGGGTCAAATGAGACAAATGAGAAGCTTGGAGGAAAACTCAAGTTATCACACACCTTCAACTAATAGGAATCCTTTGAGACCCTCAGTTATAATCCAGAACTTGCAACAAGTTCATGATATTCTAAACTAGGATCCTTCTCTAGTAGAAACTCTGGGATATGCTCAGGTTGCAGGTTAGGTATTGGAGATCCTTTAATTTGTGGAGCCGGTCCAATTCGTTTGGGCTAACCTCAGCGTGGATTAGGGGAGACTGACAAGTCTCCAATCACCACGGTAAAACGCAACCATGTTAATTATGGTTTATTTTCTTGTGCTCAATTTACATTTAAGCAATTTATATTTATAAAATTAAATTGATTGCTTGTCATCATAGAATTGCAAATCATGACATAGGCTATCTTGTTGGTGCACTTAGGTGAACCCAATTGTTTTAGGCATTATTTGTGCTAAACCTTTTTGAGTTAAGCTTTCGTATTATTTGCTTAGTTTAGCTAAATAGAAATTGATAATTAATTAGATAAGAATTTTTCAAACAGCCTTATCACCCTCCTCTAATTAGCCTCCTTGATCTAACAGGTGCCTTCATCACCAAGGTAAGAATACACCTACAAAATAGCTTCTTTTAAAGCACAATTATTATATTGTTGAATACTTATTAATTTGTTATGGCTTTCTTAGTAATTGAGTATGGTGTATTTGTTTCGCAAGGCAATTGTTTCTTAATACTTATTAATGGTTTATGCCACTTTAGCTTCACAGTCCATATTAATTCATTCCTTATTTTATAAGATACACTTAGTGTGTGCTATGTAAAATTATTTAATCTATTTCAGATATCATCAACTCGCAGATAGTTGTCATGGATAAACTTTGACCAACCTCCACTAAGGAACAACCTATTACCATTAGTAATCACCATTTTGGTTTTTCATATCTTCCTCGTGCACTAGAAGCAATATATATATTTTATAGTAACACTAACATATGTAGTCTTGCACACCCTATAATTTAAATGAATTAGAGACAAAGTCAGATCCCGAGTATGAAGCAAATTACAAACTAGATCTAATGTGTGATTTATTTCATACCCTTTGAAGCCCAAGTGTGATATAGGATCTGACTTTGTCTTTAGCTCATTTAAATTATGGGGTATGCAAGACTGCATATGTTAGTATTACCATGAAATATATATGTACTGCTTCTAGTGCATGGAGAAGATATGAAAAACCAAAAATGATGATTAGTAATATCATAGACGATTATTTTTAAAAACCATCTGTGATAACACATCACATATGGTTTTTTTATTAGTCATTTATGATATGTCAACACCATAGATGGCTATTTTTAAAAACCATCTGTGATAAGCAACAACATAGACGGTTTTTAAAAATAACTATCCGTGATGTGTACATATCACAGACGGTTGACCTTATGTCATTACTGATCTATAAACTCAGACGGCTCACAAAATTGTCTGTGATGACATTTTTAAACCGTCTGTAATGACCTTTTCTACAGTAATAGGTGAAGGTGAGGTGGGATCCACTCTCCACGATGACCGGAGGAGCACAGAGTTCAACAACCGACGACAGCAAGGGTTGGGGATGAGGAGATAGAGGTGAAGAGCGGGGTAGCATTAGCAATGGCCACCGAAGAGGAGTCGAGGAGACCTCCATAGTCTCTTCCTCTCGGTGGCTTGGAAGAAGGAAGAGGTAAAATAGAAGATGAAAAAGGAAATAATCGAAGGGAAAAATGAAAGAAGTAGCTGCCGAGTCTCTTTCGTGCGATGCCGTGCCGTCTATTATGCCTGCTTGGAAGACCTAACTCAGCCCGCGTTCGGGCCGTGCCGTGGGCTAGCCTGAAAGAACCCGGCCCAAGTCCCAGGTCTAGGTGCCCCACACGGCCACGGCCTCCAGAAGTCGCGTCGTCTTGTGCATGAGGATGTACTCCAGCGAGGCAGCCTGACAGCCACGCGCTCGCCGGCGATATCCACCACCTGCCCCGCCGCGCGCCCAGATCGTGCGATCGGCCTGCACGCTGTGCTCCTTCAGCCTCGGCCACGTACTCGAAGGCGAGCAGGCGATGGCGAAGACGGCATCGCCGGATAGAAGCGCGGGTTTTGGCGAAACCGACTGCAGACATCAGTTTAGTAGCACGGAAATACGTACAGAGTGCCAACAGCTTTTCGGCGAAGTGCCAGGGCAAAAACAATATATCCCTGCTAGATAGTAGCGACCAGAGGCTGGCTTTCTGAAGATTAATATTGATGGGCCGTTTTCTGATGATACTAATACAGGTGGCTGGGGTTTCGTTGTCAGATACGTTGATGGCCAAGTTCAGGATGCATTCCAGGCTGAGGCCCAGCCGTGTTTGCTGTGCTGTTTTGCAGCCAATGCTGGAATGGGTACAATCGAGCTTGAAACCATACACCTGAAATCTGCAATTGAAGGGACAGATCCCCATTTGTTTTTCCTCCATAAAATAAAATAAAATGTCTGATCCATAGGAACTAACGACCTATCCAAACCTTGTGTTCTTTTCAGGGAAGCCAGATTCCTGTTTATTTGTAGCTTCCTGGAGTATAAACTTCTGTGCTGCCCTTAGGTTTGTAATTCCGTAGCGCTTGAGGAGGCTAGCTATGGTAGGAATCTGAACCCGGACGCCGAAATGTGTTTGGCATGACCCGGTACTAGCCTGTGTAACGTCAGGCGGCCGGAGACTGGTGTTGTCTTCGGTTAATGAAATCTCTATGATTTCTCTAAAAAAAGAAGTATTTTGTTAAACATCATCTAAATGTTTTCTTCCTAACTATCATCCAGATTTAGAACTGTTGGATTAGAGATCTAATGGCCATAAATTCTCCCCCCTAATTCTACCACCTCCCTCTTAAAAAAAATCTCACCTCTTAAAAAACAAGAGCCTCTTAATCTCTAATCTAAGGATCACAATTTAGATTATAGTTAGTAAGAAAATATGCAGATAATACCTAGACACTCCCAAGAAAGAAGGGTATTGATAAATATCATCCGGATGTTTTCTTCCTAACTATTATCTAGATTTATGATTATTGGATTAAGAATCCAACGGCCACGAATTCTCTCTCCATCCCCTCCAAAAAATTCTCCTTCTCCTCCAAAAAAAAGGAGCCGTTGGATCTCTAATCCAACGGTCTCAAATCTAGATGATTGTTAAGAAGAAAACATCCAGGTAATACCTAGACACACCCAGAAAGAAATGGCAACCGTACATCAATTAGTGCCAAGGTACACCGCGTTTATTCAGGCCAACTCCAAGATGTGTCTATGAAATAGGAGCTTGCTGCAAAAAATAAGAAACGCCCTGTCAGTGTCGATCGACGCAAACAAGTTGAAACTTAGCACGGGCATCCTACATTAACTTCTGTTTCTCAACTTGCTCAGACCAATGTGCAACTTGCAATCCTGCAAATATATGTAACTCAGCAGTTGGACGATCAAACCTTGTAAAACAAGTAAGAGTGTGCAACTTGCAAACATATATAACTCAGGTATCTAGGCGACCAAACCTTGCTAGAGTCATCGGAATCTTGTATACAATCTCATCTCGTATGGAGTTGACACTCTTGCCTGTGTGTGTCTCGCTGTTTTGTATTCCATTGTTGTACTTCCTATGGAACAAGGCAACAGAGACCCCCTCCAATGCCCGTGAACCGCCATCTCCGCCGGGCCCAACGCCGTTCCCGGTCATTGGCAACATCCCCGACCTGCTCCGCGGCGGTGAGCTGCACCGCGCGCTTGCTCTCTTTGCGGCGTCCTACGGCCCAGTCATGTCCTTGCGGCTCGGCATGGCGACCACCGTCGTGCTGTCGTCCCCGGACGCGGCGCACGAGGCGCTCCACAAGAAGGACGGCGCCGTGTCCTCCCGGTGGGTCCCCGACAACGCCAACGTCATCGGCCACTGTGACATCTCCATGGTGTGGCTCCCGAGCTCCAGCCCGCTGTGGAAGCACCTACGCACCGTGGCGAGCACCCTGCTCTTCACCGCCCGGCAGCTCGCCGCTAGCCGCGCCATCCGGGAGCGCAAGGCTCGGGAACTCGTGGACCACTTCCACGCGCGCTCCGGGCGCCCGGTCCGTGTCGGGCTCGCCGTGTTTGGCACCATGCTCAACTTCATATCCAACGTTCTGTTCTCGGAGGACGTCGTCGAGTTGGGATCAGAGACAGGGCAGGAGTTCAAGGAGCTCATTGCCGACTCCGTCGCGGAGACGGCCAAACCCAACATCTCCGACTTCTTCCCTTTCCTCAGCGCGCTCGACCTCAGCCGCCGGCGTCGAGCGGCCACCGCAAATCTCAAGAAATTCTACGAATTCTTCGACGCTGTCATAGACCGCCGGTTGAACAGCGCCAAGAAGCCCGGCGACCTGCTCGATTCGCTCCTCGAGCTCCACTCCAAGTCCCAGCTCGAGCGGCAAGTGATCCGAGCTCTCCTAACGGTATCTCCTGTTCTCTTAGATGATTCATCATGAAATTAAAGGCATGATCCTTGTACGTAATTAAACTTGCTGTGATTAAGCAGGATCTGTTCATTGCCGGGAGCCACACGAGCACGACCGCGGTGGAGTGGGCGATGGCAGAACTGCTCCGCAACCCGACCAAAATGGGAAAGGCACGCACCGAGCTGAAGAAAACGTTCGGATCCGGCAACGTTGAGGAAGGCGAGATCGCCAAGCTCCCCTATCTCCAGGCCGTAATGAAAGAAACGCTCCGCCTGCACCCACCGGCGCCGCTTCTGCTGCCGCACGAGGTGTCGGAGCCCGGCGTGACGCTCGGCGGCTTCTCTGTGCCCAAGGGCGCCCGAGTCTTGATCAACGCGTGGGCGATCGGGAGGGACCCCGAGGCGTGGGCCGAGCCGGAGGTGTTCACGCCGGAGAGGTTCTTGGACAGGGAGGTGGACTTCCGGGGGAGATCGTTTGAGTTTATACCGTTCGGGTCAGGGCGGAGGGCGTGCCCCGGGATGCCGCTGGCCGTGACGGTCGTGCCGATGGTGCTGGCGTCGCTGCTGCACGCGTTCGAGTGGAGGCTGCCGGACGGGATGGCGCCCGGCGATGTTGACCTCAGCGACCGGTTCGGCGCGGCGTTAGAGCTCGCCGTTCCTCTCTGGGCTGTGCCGGTTCCGGCGAAAGTCTTAGAATTGAGCTTATGAACCCATGCAGTTGACTACGTTGCCTTGATTTACCTTTTTTCAGTGTATCCAGTATTACTTATCATGTCATAACGTGCACTCTCTTTTTGTATGTACTCCTAGTACTGTATTTACCAAAGAAAGGCTAATTTGCATGGGATATACTAATGTAAAGATGTACCCATGCGAAACTATTTCGGCGCAAGCATATCATTTGCTTATCGAAGTTGAACAGATTGGACTAAGATTAAATGGTTTATATTATCAAAAGAGAGCGATTCATCTTTTCTGAGAGAGGTCCATTTTCCAGTTTCCAATGACACACCTTTGTCCTCTGGGCCTTGGCAAAATTTCGATTCGTAGCGTACCGCAACTTCCGTCTGTTATTTATGCTTTTGAGCTTTCTAAAGATCAATAGGAGGCACCTCTGGGAAGAAGTGGAAGACAATGCAGGGTGAAGTAGAGGGGGCTAATGCAAAAATGAGGGATTGGTGGGGCTGCCACGTCTGCATATCCTGCCACGTCTACCATCACTTAATGTATTTTAGTGATCCAAATATGCAATTCCAAAGTACCGTGATCTAGATGAATCAACGCAACAAGTTCAACGACCCATAATACAATTTAATCTTCGTTAAAATTGTAGATGGCAACCTAGGTTTAACTGATGGTAAGTTTTGTTTTTTTTTCATGAACTCACAAATTGATGGTACCTTGTAATTTATGGTGGTAATTTGTTAAATCTGTAGATGAAAACATAGGGCCTAAGTGATAGTATGTTTTTAACATTTTTTACCAGCTCCCAAGGTGATAATAATTTTGAACTTAGCTTAGGTAATTTTCTAAACCATACATGGTAACTTATGGTCCATCTGATGGTAAGCGTCAAAATTTTTGCAACTTCAAGTTTGATGGTAACTTTGAATTCATAATGGTAATTGTTAAATCTATAGATGATAACATAGGGCCAGCTGATGGCATGTTTTTGACATTTTTACAAACTCACAAGGTGATTAAAAAATTTTCACCTTAGTGTGTTAATTTCCTAAAGCTGCACATGGTAAATTATGGTTTAACTAATGGTAGTTTTTAACTTTTCACAAACTGATGATAATTTTGAACCAACAGTTGTAATTTATTGAAACCGGAAATGGTAATTTATAGAATTTTAAGTGATAATTTGATTAGCATGCATTTGGTAATTCGATACATGCATGTATGCACTAAATAACATGTTATATGCACAGGTACATAATAGAAATGAAACGCGGTGGAACTGGTTCCAAGCACCAAGAAGAAAATGAATACAATAAGGGAATGAAGGAAAATGGGCAATAGCACAAACTTGCTCATGAACGCATCTTTTCTTGTTTGCAGTATCAGCCTGCTTGAAATATGGTAAATGAAGCGTGATCTTAAATACTGGGGTTATCGGGCAGCCCGAAACACGGTGAACCGCTCTAGACATGGCATGGTCCACTACTTAAATGGGTTGTGCTAGCTCAGCGGGAAATTTAACTTTTTGCCACCCTTAAGAATGTCACATATCCAAATGCCATCCTCTTCATTGCACTCAACAATTTGCCACTCTTAACATGTGGTCTCCTAATTTTTTGCCACTTTTGAGCCCACGAGGCGCCACAATGCAGCCATGTCGGCGCTCCCGCGCGCGCGGCGCGCCTGCGCCTCCGTCGGCGCGCGCCGCCGCCGCGCCTCCCGCTCGCGCGGCGCGCGCCTCCCGAGCCGCGCTGCGCGCGCCCCACGCCGCGCCCTCTGTGCCGCGCCGCCCCTCGCGCCTCCCGCGCCTCCGCGTGCTCCGCGCCGCCCTCCCGCGCCTCCCCGTGCCCGCGTCGCCGCCCAGGGAACAGGCCGAATCAAAACAGAGGAGGGGGCGGCACGAGGTAGACGGCGGTGCCGCCGGTGAGGGGCGGCCGGGGAACACACCGGAGACGGCAAAACGGGACCCCGGAGCCAGGGGAGTCCGAAGGATGCACGTCCGTGAGCCGAGAGGCCCCGAGGCGAGCCGGCGGCGGGGCGCGGCGGCCGGAGGAAAGGGTGGGATGGGGCGGCGGCGACCGGAGGGGAAAAGGAAGAAGGTGGGGGGCGCATGAAGTACCAGGGGTCCGAAGGAGACTCACCGCGCGTTGGGCCAAGCCGGAGCAAACCCGAGGGGAGCCGGCGGCGTGAGGCGGGGCCGCGCAGTGGAGGCGCACGACGCCGGCGAGTTGGGGTGGGCGCGGGGAGGCGCGCGGCGGCGCGCCGACGGAGGCGCAGGCGCAGGCGTGGCCAGCGTGGCGGGGAGCGCTGACATGGCTGCATTGTGGTGCCTCGTAGGCTCAAAAGTGGCAAAAAATTAGGAGACCACATGTTAAGAGTGGCAAATTGTTAAGTGCAATGAAGAGGATGACATTTGGATATGTGACATTCTTATGGGTGGCAAAAAGTTAAATTTCCCTAGCTCAGCTGATAATCTATGTCATGATTGGGTCGAAACCTTGGCTAAGCGGGCTAGCTAGACATGACACAAATAGTACCGAGCCTGGCATGGCGCGTCCAGTCCAGCATGGCCGATCATTTTTTTATATTTATATATTTTCATTTTGTAGTTATTGAATTGTATATAGTTTATTTTGTAAGTATATATAATTTTATTTTTTTTGAATTTTATATATTTTCTAGGATTTTATTATTTTTTTCAAAATTTAACCATGCCCAGCCCTGCCCGGCACGACACAGCCTCTGAGGATATCGAGTTGTATTTAGGTCGGTGTCTCAGCTGATGGACCAACACGGCACAATCTGTCTAAGTAACAGGCTAAACAGGCCTGTGCCGTAGCTGATGGACCAACATGGCACAATCCGTCTAAGTAACAAGCTAAACAGGCCTGTGCCGTCCAACTAGGCACCTACTGAAAAAAAACAAGGGGGCTTGCTCGGCAAACCTACCGTGATCCCCCTGACAGCCATCGGCCTGTGGAGGAGCAAGTCTCTCGCAACACGATGTTGATGAACACAGGAGGACCTTCTCTAGCCGACGTGATCCGTTTTCGTCGATGCGAATGTGGTGGCGGCCAAGATGGCGGCCGACGTAGCCAGGTGAGATCTATGCTATGAGTGAAAATTAGAGGTGAGTTTTGGATGAGCCTATTTGTTCATTTTGGTTTAATTTCATCAATGTCTAAAAAATGATTCGATTTTTCCCTTTGTTAAAGATGCTGCCTTTGGAGATTGGGTTGTGTAGATGGAAGTATTTCACTCTACCGATCATGTTCAAATGAATTGGATCTACTACAGATTTGCTTGCCCGAATGAAGAAAGAAGGTATTATTCTTTTTTTTCTTCGAAACCTTCGTCGCCTAACTGGACCAAATTGAATTCTGATTCATCAATTCGGAATTTTGAGTCTAACTGTTGATAGAATTTGATGTACATAAGGAAACATTCCATTTATACAAATGCATAACCATAACTCATCCTTGCGTTCTCATCTTTTGCAGATGGAAAGATTTTGGTCATGGAGGTCAAAAGATATGTAGACGTCCCATTATCTCCTCAGCTGTGGAAGATTGATGCGGATTGTTGTTAAGTCATGGTCGAGGTTCTCCCTGCATTACATCCTTCATAATGTGATCTTCAACATTCTGCCACGACTGCCATCCAAGTCTGTCAACCGTTTTAAATCCGTTTGCAAGGCTTGGCACGCCATGATATCCAATCCCTGTTTCATCAATGCTCACCTCGAGTGCTCCAAGGAAAGGTCATCGATACTCATGGCGCCTGGTGCATATGAGAAGTAGAAGAATGGCGAGAGTATAAGGCATGTTTTTTTGGCTAGGGCTTATGGCTTTTGGCTGCGGTATGTAACTTTTAGGCTATTCGTGCGAGAGATTACAGAGTAACAGAAACTTACATATGGTTTTGCCGATATAAATGAAGTCGGTATAGTATGTGCGTATGTAATATATTGGCGGCGCAAGCATATTAGTATCGATAAGTTTGACGCACTGAAAAGGATTCATCTGAAGTGAACTTCTTGATGTCGGTACATGTTAAAGCCTTTACGGCTGTGCCTAAGATCTTACGATCACGTTCTGGCCGCTACGACCATCTCCTGTAGCTGTACGACCACGTTGTAGTGTCTACAATCACCTCCTGTGTCGTTACAACTGCTCTATTGGTCATCCGACCACACAGGAGCTACGACCACACTGCGATCTCTCCGATCACGCCTCGCTGCTCCGACCACGTAGTCATAACCTTCAGCAGAAGTTACAACCACGTTCACCACCTCCCGCTGCACCTCCTTTGACCACGGCTGATCACTGTAATCGTAGCTCCTTACGTCCACGTAGTGATACTATTGACCACACCGAAGGCTATGTCACCGCTGCAGTCGTAACGCTTTACGACCACAGCTTCAGCTCTACGACTGTGGTTGTAACTCCTTACGACCACGTCTACCTGTGGACACCTCTGCTCGTCACCGTGGTCGTAACTCCTTACGACTACATATGTTGCTCCTGCGCACGCCACCGCTTGATCGTCGTGGTCATAACTCCTTTGCGACCACACCTGCGATCCCTTACTCACCGTGGTCATAAGTCGTTTACAACCACGTCTGAGAACACAATGAACTCAATAGATTTCTAGAGCCAAACCGCACTTCCCTTTATTTGTTTCTCTCGATCACACAAATCTCTATGATCACCCTGATTGTCCTCTCTCTCTTGTCTCTCGATCACACCGATCGCATTGGCCTCTCTCGCCCTTCTCACCTTCTTTTTCGCCGTTCTCGCCCTACTCTCTCGATTACATGGCTCTGCTTTTTATACCGTACTCTACGACTCTGACTCGGTTACGACCACTACTATTACTCGAACTCGGCTACGGCTATGAAACAGACTCAAACTTGACTACGACTGTGGAGCGGATTCGTATACAACCACGACTTGGACTCGTATACGACTCCAACCACTCGTACAAGGCTAGGACTACGACCACAATTGGAAAAATAAGATTACAACTCTAACAGTACACATGGAGTAGACTTTTTTTCATGACTTTGAAGGTGTGACTTCAAACTTTCTTTTGCGAGGAAAAGAAAATGGGCCAAAACACGGGCCAATTGATCTGTCCTTTTTCCAGTTTCCAATGGCGCATCTTTGGGCCTCGGCAAATTTCGATTGAGAGAATAATATACAATTTCCATCTGTTTTTTAAGGCAACAATTTTCCATCTGTTCTAAAAAGATCAATCTTAATTCTAAAAAAACGATCAATCTCATATCAAAAAAAGAAAAAAGAGCAATCTTGATTTTTCGCACATCATATCGTGCAAAAAAAAAAAAGTGTGCGTCAGCTGGGGCAAGTGGTTTGTCTTGTTAGTCACGCTCGGATCCACTGCTCGTCTGCAGATTTCACCGTCGCTTTCCCACGCCCACCGTGGCGTTTCGCCAGCCTGAGTATTTTAGCCTCGCTGACAAAGCGATGGCAGCCGCCCGCTCACTTGTTTACTGCGACCCGCATCATCCTCTGCAACGCGGCACCGTTGCTGCCGCCGCCTCTCCGTCACCAAGTCAGACCCCGCGAATGCGTCAACCCCATGCCGCTCGCGCAAATCTGGGAACTAATCCACCTTCTGGGCGGTGAGCGGGGAGGCGTATTGGTATTGTATTGGCGGCGTGTTCGTGCATTCCGAGCTTAAAAAAGAGACGAACATTTGATAGTGCATTCCGAGCTTAAAAAAGAGACGAACATTTGATAGTGCATTCCGATTTCTGCGCCCTCACATGAAAAACTAATCCAATCCAATCACGCTCGGAATCAGCCGACTGACGGGCGGTTGGAGTAACATGTTGCGATGCTCAAATGTCAAGAGGCATAAGAACGATGAGGCACCGGTTGTTTTCAAACCAATAACCTGCATGCCGTCTGCAGCTATTATATTCTAATAACTAGTCTAGATTAGCATGGATCTCGAGGATTGCCGCCTTCTCTGTCCCTCCGGTCCGAAATTCGTTTATGTGGTCAACGAGTGTAAATTTTGATCCACAACATTTGTTTTGACACGTACAGTAGACCCATCCAATAGCACAAAAAATATGTTTGTTTGAAACAGTACGACCGATGTGGCAATAAAGAGAGAGTGAATAGTGTCTTTAAATTTTCCTTAAGTATTCGTTAATTGTTCACTCTAATAGCTATGAAAAGCTATAAAAATCAAGAAACTAGAAATCCAAAAGTTCGTTGTGCTACAGTAAATTTAGCTTAGTAAACAGTGAAAACAACGCTATTTTAAATTAAAAAAATATATGTAACTTTTGATCCGTACATCTAAAAAACTTGAAACTTGAACCAAACCTATATTATGACCTTAAGAACCTATCTCAACTAAATATCTTGAAAGAACTTAAGAGAATTATAATCTTTTGGTTCGTGAAACTCTGTTGCATCAAAATCAAGCCAAAATCGTGAATTGAGCAAACTCTCAAATAAGGCTCCAAATTACTTTAAATTTATTATGCAGATTCTCTAGAATGTTAGTAACCTATTTCAATCAACGATCAAGAAAATCAGTGCCAAAGTTCTGATATTTTTTTCATTTGAAGGAAGGTTACACTAAAACCAAACAAAAACAAAAAAAAATGATGAATATGACTTGCTCATTAGTGAATAACTGCTAAGATAATTCTAGATGTATTTTTACATATCACGATAAGCTAGAACATCAAAGAAAACTTTACATCTCCCAACAAATGTCTTGTCAAGAGCATCAATCTCAATTATGACTTTAGGACAATTTTCACAAGATTTAGTTCTAGAAGAAGAAATAGTTCAATCATTTCTTTTATTTTAATTTTGCTATCCTTACAATGAGAGCAAGTACGATCAGAATTAGATTTAAATAATTCCTTAGTAGCTCGATCACTCATTGGTCTTCAACCATGCTAGTTTTTGACCACTTATTGGTCTTCGATCATGTTGGGTTTTCAGCCACACACTGGTCTTCGACCAAGTAGGTTTCGATCACATCGGTCTTCGACCACGTTAGTTTTCGATTACTCATTGGTCCTCGACCACGCTGGTTTTTCAATCGCTCACTGGTCATTGACCACATTGGCTTTCGACCATGTTGTTTTTTACTACGCTGGTTTTCGACTACGTTGGTTTTCATCAATGTTGGTTTTCGACCATTCTCTGGTCGTTGACCACTCAAGTTGAATTCCGATCATTGTGGCTCTCGACTAAGTTAGCTTTTGACCACTTTGGTTTCTGACCATTCTCTGGTCGTTGACCACTCGAGTTGAATTTTGATCACGTTGGCTATCAACCACGTTGGTTTACGAGCACGAGCATGTTGGTTTTGACCACTCACTGGTCAATGATCATTCAAGTCGTATCAAATCACTTTGTCTTCCGTCTAGTCATGGTAGTACCACAGGATCAACAGCAATAGTACCGCACCTGCTATTTTTCCACAGTGGTTTAGCTCTGTGTTTTTTCAGATTTTGAGTAGGATTCCTATCGAAATCTTCATAGCTTTGTAGCTATCGGAGTAAAGGATAAGTGAATACTTGAAGAAAATTTTTAAGACACTATTCATCACCTTTGTTATTATCTTCGGTCCTACAACCTGTACATTTCCCATACCACTTTTCTCGGGCTCTCTAGTCCCATATCACTTTTTTATTCATCACACGAATGCACCAATGTCCAAGATCATAGGTCAAACTCTTTGAAGAAAAAATTCTCCTATTACCGGCAACACAAATTAGGGAATTGCTAACTAGTACTCGAATATTTTTTTAGATTGAGCACTCGAATTTCTCATCATAGGATATTGCCTCAAGATTCATGCTCCACCTCCCTCTCTGGCTCCGACAAGAGCTTTAACTGCGCCTCCGACAAGTTAGGGTTTGGGTGGTGGCATACCGATGGTGGGGCGGTAGCGCTGCAGTCGAAAAAGGGCAGTGCGCAATGGAAGTCGGTAGCTATCGGAGATGAGGAAGGAGGGTGGTGTGGGGGATTTCGCTGGAGAGAAAGAAGAAGGTGAGGGTGCGAGGTGGCTCGCCGAAGATGAGGAAGATGGGCAACACGGGAGGGAGGGAGGCGAGAGCGGTGGCAGCGAAGGCTCGCCGACGCCAAGGACAACGGTGGTGCCGTGGCGTCATTGGTGGAGGTAGGGAGGGCCAATGGCTAGAGTTTGGAGAAGGGTGAGGAAGAGGAGTATATATTATTTGGAGGAGAGACGAGATCTTTAGATCTAGATCCAATAATTAAAAATTTGAGTACCTTTTAATAAAAAATACTCATATATTCCCTAGACATCTCCCACAAATTAATCTAAACTAATGAGAAATATTTTGTGTGCCCAGGATCTGTTTGTGGCCGGGACAGACACGAACTCGATCACGGTGGAGTGGGTGATGACCGAGCTACTCCGGCATCCGGCCGCGATGTCAAAAGTCCGCGCCGAGTTGCAGGAAGCGCTGGGCTCAAAGCAGCACCCGGACGAGTCTGACATCGGCAGGCTGCCCTACCTCCGCGCCGTGGTGATGGATACCATGCGGCTGCACCCGGCGAGCCTGCTGCTGATGCCCCACGAGGCCATGGCCGACGGAGCGGAGATCGGCGGCTTCGCGGTGCCCAAGGGCACCAAGGTGATCGTCAACACGTGGGCCATCATACGCGACCCGGTGTCAGGGGCGCAGCCCGTGGCGTTCGTGCCGGAGAGGTTCCTCGGGGTGGACGTGGATTTCCGGGGTAATTAAGGACCTGGCTCGAGTTCATGCCATTCGGCGCGGGGCGGAGGGCGTGCCCGGGGACGCCGATGGCCACGAGGGTGGTGACGCCGATCCTGGCGTCCGTGCTGCACGCGTCCGAGTGGAGGCTGCCCGAGGGGACGCAGCCGTGCGATGTGGATGTCAGGGATCGGTTCAGCACGTCTCTTCAACATGGTTACGCCACTCAAGGCCGTGCCGGTGCCATTGTGCTAGTGATGCACGTACCGCGGCTTTGTGATTTCTGCTTGTGTCAAAAAAAAACCCAGATCGGGGCCTTGAAAAAATAGATCTGGGGGATGGCCGTGATGATGATCGTATGTAAAGAAAGTTAAGCGATGGTAATGAACGAGAGGTGCATTGTGTAGACCAAACGATGCGCCCGCTGCAGAAGCTCGCCGCCTCCGCACCGGGTGCGCAGGCTTGTGGTCTTTGACACGACGCGCTGGCTGCGCGCGCGGCAGGAAGACCCGAGGCGGTTGGTAGGCTGTTTCCATGGCCACGTACGCCATGGCAATGGACGCCTGCCTCGTCGTGCACCCGTGCTATTTTGGGCGTGCACAAATCACTAGCCTATTGCCGACCGGCGCTTGGTGCCGGATTCGGTGACAATGATTGGGTAAGGCACGTCGAGGAGGTCGCGAACTCACCGTCGTGGAGCCGAACTTGCCGGGCCACTACCTGGCCAGCTAGGTCGCGAATTCTACGGTAAAAGTTAAAACCGTCTTCAATACAAATGGGTAGGAAATAAAGGATCTCGGCCAGCCCTGGCCGAAACTTTCATGGGCCGAGCTAGCCCGTTACTAGCTAGTACTCCTGCCCAGTCGAACATAAAATCAAAACTAACATTGCACATCATTGTTCTCTCCTACCCTTCCAATCTTCTTCATGTCAAATGATGCTCTAGGCGTACTACGTTTTTAAGTGGTTGCTGTGTAAGTTCACAACACACAAGCCAACTTGCAATTCTGCACATATTATTGTTCTGCAGTACAAATGGTATAGCTCTGTTTACGGCAGCCCTCCTGCCGTATCTTCAATAATTAAAGAAAAAATAGCCATAGCTCTGTAGTAATTGGCCTCTCACCCAAGTCAAGCTCCCAGCGGCCTATTGCTGTATTGCAACGTGCCAAGAGGCCCAAGACATCATATACTGTTTTACGCTACCATTTTTTTCTTTTTTTTCTATAATAAGGTACCATACGTTGCAACGAAAACTCAAATTTCTCACCAATAATTTCTATGCACCGTGTCTAACATACTATTCACTCGTATGTGCAATCATCAAAACATACATTAACCGTATCTAGCATACTATTCACACATATGTGCAATCATCAAAACATACAAATTGCCCACATTTTGTTACTAACTCAAATTAAAAAAACTCAATGTGAATGCCCGAACATTATAATGTATTTTGTAAAATTTAGATGAACATAAGTACTACTTAGGACCTTTAGTTTAGATAATGAAACCATTACTTGTAGTATTGCAATGCAAAGGAGTAAATTGAGTCATCTCAGATATTTGTGTTCTATCATCTGGTATGCCGATTCTAACGAATCAAATGGAAGGGGAACATATGAAGTTAGAAGAAGTGATGCACCATCCGTACTGACCTGTTATTTTTGCATATCATTCACAAAAATTTAGTACACAGATCATACACTCATACTTCCAGTGTAAGTTAAAAAAAACCCAATTCCCATCAGAAGAGAAAATAATCTCTACTAATATAGAAGAGGAGTTGGCTCATGGCAATTGCTACGTTGTCTCAGGAAAAGCACTTGCAGGCTTGATCAACTATAGCCACGGAATTCAACCATCAACATACTGTCCATCACCAACATAGCCGAGGATTGTCTGTACCTTAGGTTTTGGATCAAGTAATCTACTCTTGTGCAGACGGTTTCAGAAGAAGTTAGGATCCTAGTGCACTTCTTGGCCTCCTCCCAACCAATGACGATGCCGGTGCATTGGAAAATCTCTTCCCCATCTGCAAAGCAAACACAGACGATGTACTATCAGTATCTAGGAGGAATTAATTGGGTGAATCTTACTATAAGTTTATCAGCCAATTTTATCAGCTGCGATGTAGGACGGCGTTCTTGTCTCTTGTGCTGACCACAGCGTCGGTGGTGGAGGGATCATTGGGCTCTCTCCTGAGAGTCGGAAGATTTCTACAAGCAGCTAAAGACCCAAGAGGAAATTGTGCACTTAGTTCTTGAACAACAAGAAGAAATCCGAGTTCTTGAGTTCTACATTGGAGGGAGGAACAAGAAGAAGAAGGGATGAACTGGGTAATGTCACCTTCGAGCTTGGCGATCTCGCTGCAGTCCGCCGCCATTTGTGGAAAGCTTGCGACTTAGCGCGCACTGCTCATGGAAAGAGAGCGGCGGGCGGTGTTGTAAATAATCTTGTTTTAGAGTCATGTGCAAAATTTGGGTGTAATCAAAGTCAATTGCAGCCGCAATTCAAAGTCGTAGATGGAAACGGAGTAGAAGTCGTAATAGAATCGAGTCGAATCCGAGATGTAATCGTAGTCAAACCCGTGTTGAAGTAGGACAGCCGGGTATAAAGGAGGCTTAAAGCCATGTATTCGTGTACCAAGCCATTGAGAAAATACCAAAAGAGGGAAACACACAAAGCTTTGTTTGTGTCGTGTGATTGTGCAAGACGTGGTCGGAAGGACTCACGATCACCGCAAGCGTGATCGGGAGGAGTTACGACCACGGCAAAGTTCTGGCAGGTGGTATCAGAGCAAAGTTCACGGCAAAGGCAAAGTGATTCTTCGACTACGTTGAAGAAGTACGACTACACGCTGAAGGTGGTCGTAAGGAGCAGCGACTACGTCGGAAAGGTTAGTACGTGATCAGAAGCAACTCCGATCACGTTGAAGGAAGTGAACGTAGTCGAAAGGGTGTTCGACTACGGTGAACGGTGATCGCCAGCATCACTGCGTGTTCGTAAAATTTTACGATCACGGTATTAAAGGAGAGCGGCTGGAGGAAGACAGCGCTCGATAAGGAGGAGTGGTCGTAATTGCTACAGTGTTTTTTCGACTACGAAGAAAAAGCGATCGGAAGAGATTGAAGCGATCGGAACGGTCGTAAGCATTCGGGACCGGTCGTACTCAATTCTATCGGTCGAAACGACTCTAACCGGTCGTGAAAGGTCACGGGAGGTCGTAAGACCTTACAACAGATTGGTATCGAGCCGTGGTCAAACATGGTGACACGACGGCGGAGCGTGTCGCTGCGATACCGATCCTCGGTTCGGACAACTATCCGGTCTGGGCGATGAAGATGAAGGTCAACATGATCGCGCAAGGCGTCTGCGGGTGCGATCGAACCAAAGGAGAAGGACAAGGTCCTCGATGATCGTCTCGACAAGATGGCGATGGCAGCAATCTATCAAGCCGTGCCCGACTCAATGATGCGCGACTAGTCGGCAAGGAGACGGCGAAGGAAGTCCGGACTACTCTGCGAATCATGCATGAAGGAGTAGACCGAGTGAAGGAAGTTCGACTTCAAACCTTAAGAAGTGAGTTTGAAGCCATGAAGATGGGGAAGAGTCGATCGTGGAAGAATTCTCAGTCGATTCAATGAAGTCAAAAGCGAGATCAAATCTCTCGCGATGACTTGAAAGATGAGATGGCGGTGAAGAAGTACTTGCAGTCTCGCCAGAGAAGTTTCTTCCAATCGTGACTACACTCATGTACTCACAGGATCTCTCGAAGATGAAGATTGAGGAAGTAACTGGAGCGCTCAAAGCACATGAGCAGCTCCTAAAGAGTTATCAAGAAGACAACGGACAACAAGTGCTGCTAGTGAAAGAAGACCGAGGAGACTCGTCGTCGAGGGGCGGTCGTGGTCGTGGTCGTGGTACATCGACCGGCCGCGGTGCGTTTCATGGACAAGGCCGAGGCTACGATCAGAGAGGTCGTGGACGAAGTGGTCGTGGAGGCGGCGACCGTCAGACCGACAAGTCTGATGTCCAGTGCTACACGTGCGAGAAGTTTGGGCACTACGCAGCCGAATGTCGGAGCCACATCCAGTGCCATAATTGCAAGAAGTATGGTCACTATGCTGCGAATTGCCGGAGTAAGAAGAAAGTAGAGGAAGCAAACTGGCTCAAACGGATGAGCACAAAGAGCCGACATTCTTGTTGTCGCTCTGCTCTGTAGACGAACCGACAATGGTTACATTAAGCGAGGAGAAGGTATTTCAAGTCCGATGGAGCAGACGGAGAGTGGTACCTCGACAACGGAGCCAGCAACCACATGGCGGAGTGCGTGCTCGATGTTTTACGAATTAAATAAGAGTGTTCTTGGAAAAGTACAATTCGGAGACGGCTCTCTGTTCGAGATAAAGGAGAGGCACAATCGATGCAATGCAAAGATGGAAGTCGAAGAAAGCTCTCGGATGTATATTACATACCGAGTCTTGAACAATATCATAAGCCTTGGACAATTGGTCAAGAAGATTGTCAAATTGAGCTCAAAGGCAACTATCCAAGGTGTTCAACCACGTGTAACGTCTGCTGATGAAGGTACAACGGACTGTGAACCGTTTGTACAAGATCAAGATCGAAACATGCAAGCAGAAGTGTTTGAAGACCACAATTGAAGATCCCGCCTGGTTGTGGCATGAGAGATTTGGTCATATAAACTTCCAAAGTCTCAGAGCGATGGCAGGAAAAGAGATGGTGGTCGGACTACCGACAATCGACCACCCAGAACAAGTCTGCGAAGGTTGTCTGGTGGCGAAACAAACTCGTAGCAGCTTCCCACACAAGCGAAGTTTAGAGCCGCAACCACCCGAGTGGTTCACGTCGACTTATGCGGACCGATCACACCCCGCACCGACGCTGAAACCGAGACTTCATGCTAGTCGTGGATGACTACTCGAGCCATGTGGGTGTACATGCGAGAAGAGCAAGGATGAGGCAAAGTTGAATTTTGGAGGTTTATTGCTCTTGCCAAAACGAAGTCGACAAGAGGGTAAAGCGGTCGAGTCCGATCGAGGAGGAGAATTTCTCGCAAAGAGTTTGACTCAATCTGTGAAGAGAAGGGCATTGCAAGATTCTTCACGGCTCCGTACTCGCCTCAACAAAACGGAGTCGTAGAGAGAAGAAACCGAACCGTGGTCGAAACAGCACGAAGTCTGCTAAAGAGCCGATTTCTGCCCGGGAGGTTTTGGGCAGAAGCAGTAAGACATGCCGTCTATCTGCTAAATCGTGCGACCACGCGATCACTGGATGGAGTCACTCCATATGAACAGTGGTCGGGAAGAAAACCAAATGTCGAGCATCTAAGGGTTTTCGGATGCTTAGCCCATGTGAAGCCATCCACTTATCTCAAGAAGCTAGACGACCGGAGCCGACGGATGATCTACCTTGGCTCGGAACCAGGCACCAAGGCATACAGGTGCTATGATCCGGTCGAAAAGAAGATTCATGTGAGCAGAGATGTGGTTTTTCAAGAAGACAAACATTGGGAGTGGGAAGAACACCAGAACATTAAGAAAGATAAATCGGAGTGGATAACTTTTGAAGTCGAAGAAGTCGATACCGACAATACGACAATGGAGGAAGGAGCTATGACCACACCTCAAAGCTCGAACACGATTGATGCGAATAATCGGGAAGCCTCACCGACATCGAAGATGGAGAAGACGGCAGGTGCCGAAGATGAGAGCATTGATGAGATCTATGCTCAAACCGAGCCAATTGAGATGAATGAGCATTCTTGTACACAACAGAGAAGAACCCAAAGCTATGAAGAAGCGACGGAGATGAACATTGAGAAGCGCTATGCGGGAAGAGCTGAAATCCATTAAAGACAACAACATTGGGAACTCACCGATTTGCCAAAGGGTCATCGAGCGATCGGTTTAAAGTGGGTCTTCAAGGTAAAGAAGGATTCCAAGGGAGAAGTCGCAAAACACAAAGCACGACTTGTGGCGAAAGGGTATGTTCAAAAACAAGGCATCGACTACGAAGAAGTCTTTGCCCCGAGAGCTCGTATGGAGACTATACGACTACTTTTTGCATTGGCGACAAGCGGTGGATGGGAGATTCACCACATGGATGTGAAAACGGCGTTCTTGAACGGAGATATTGAGGAGGAAGTCTATGTTTCTCAACCGCCGGGTTTTCAATCCAAGGAGCAAGCCGAGAAAGTCTTAAAGTTAAACAAAGCTCTCTACGGCCTTAAGCAAGCACCACGAGCATGGAATTTAAAGCTTGACAAGAGTCTAACGGCACTCGGGTTCAGAAGAAGCAACTCTGAACATGCGGTATACACGAGGGGAGATACGAAGAACAGACTGATCGTGGGCGTTTATGTGGACGACTTGATCATTACTGGATCAAGTTCGAAGGAGATTATGAGGTTTAAGGAAGAGATGAAGAGGCTGTTCAAAATGACCGATTTGGGACTTCTGTGCTACTACCTCGGCATTGAAGTAAATCAAACCGACAACGGCATAACACTTTGTCAGTCGGGATATGCTCGAAAGATTCTGGAGAAGTCGGGTATGGAAGAGTGCAATCCATGTCAAACCCCAATGGAGAATCATCTGAAGTTGAGCAAGACAGGCCCAGGATCACCAGTTGATGCCACGACTTATAGGAGCATTGTCGGAAGTCTACGGTATCTGGTGCACACCGACCGGACATCTCGCTTGCGGTCGGATCGTAAGTCGTTTCATGGAGAAACCGACTCGGGAGCATATGAATGCCGTGAAGCACATCCGAGATACATCAAAGGTACTTTGAATCTCGGATTCGATACAAGAGAGGAGGTGGAAAGTCGTTGCGGTGACGGACTACGATGATAGCGACATGGCGGGAGATGTCGACGATCGAAAGAGCACGACAGGCATAATGTTTGTGCTTGGGGAGAGTCCGATCAGCTGGCAATCTCAGAAGCAAAAGGTGGTTGCATTATCTTCATGTGAATCAGAGTACATCGCAGCGAGCGCAGCATCTTGCCAGGGAGTCTGGCTCGCTCGACTATTGAGTGAATTGTCAGATGAAGAAAATCAGAAGGTAACGCTCAGGGTTGATAACAAATCGGCTATTTCACTGAGCAAGAATCCGGTTCTACATGATAGAAGCAAACACATAGACACAAGATATCATTATATCCGAGATTGTGTCGAAGAGGGGAAGATCGATATCAACTACATCAGAACAGAAGAACAGAAAGCAGACATATTGACAAAGTCGCTGGGGCGGATAAAGTTTTCAGAGATGAGAAAGAAAATTGGCATGATCGAAGTCGAAAAACAAGATTAGGGAGAGAATGTTGTAAATAATCTTGTTTTAGAGTCATGTGCAAAATTTGGGTGTAATCGAAGTCGAATTGCAGCCGCAATTCAAAGTCGTAGATGGAAACGGAGTAGAAGTCGTAATAGAATCGGAGTCGGAATCCGAGATGTAATCGTAGTCAAACCCGTGTTGAAGTAGGACAGCCGGGTATAAAAGGAGGCTTAAAGCCATGTATTCTGTGTACCAAGCCATTGAGAAAATACCAAAAAGAGGGAAACACACAAAGCTTTGTTTGTGTCGTGTGATTGTGCAAGACGTGGTCGGAAGGACTCACGATCACCGCAAGCGTGATCGGGAGGAGTTACGACCACGGCAAAGTTCTGGCAGGTGGTATCAGAGCAAAGTTCACGGCAAAGGCAAAGTGATTCTTCGACTACGTTGAAGAAGTGCGACTACTACGCCGAAGGTGGTCGTAAGGAGCAGCGACTACGTCGGAAAGGTTAGTGCGTGATCGAAGCAACTCCGATCACGTTGAAGGAAGTGAGCGTAGTCGAAAGGGTGTTCGACTACGGTGAGCGGTGATCGCCGGCATCACTGCGTGTTCGTAAATTTTACGATCACGGTATTAAAGGAGAGCGGTGGAGGAAGGCGGCGCTCGATAAGGAGGAGTGGTCGTAATTGCTACGGTGTTTTTCGACTACGAAGAAAAAGCGATCGGAAGAGATTGAAGCGATCGGGCGGTCGTAAGCATTCGGGACCGGTCGTACTCAATTCTATCGGTGAAAATGACTCTAACCGGTCGTGAAAGGTCACGGGAGGTCGTAAGACCTTACAACAGGCGGGTGGTATCGGGAACTTGGGGAACAGCGGGTAGCAAGGAGGGACCAGCTGGGCGGCGAAGGTGGAGGCAGCGGAAGGGAATCCTCTCCTCTGCGGTCGCGGTGGGTGGCGAAGGTGAAAGCGTGGAAGGGAATCCTTTCCTCCTGCTGCGCACTGGCGCCGTAGTCTCTTCCATTGTAAAGAGTCATTCATCATCACTAATTTTCATAATTGCAGTAGTTTTTGGTATGACCGGTGGTTTCGATGTGAAGGTGGATGTGGGAGTTGCGGGCATAGGGAGGCGTACATGGACAAACTCCTACTTTAGTAGAGACTAGTCACTTGCTCGTATGTTGCAACGAAATTTATTAGATATATAGATAATCATATTATGAAAGAGTGCTATTCGATCGGTTGAAAAGTAGAGAGCGGCGAGAAGTTTAGAATGAGGCGGTTGAAAGAGAAGGACGTACAACCATCAACTCATTCTTTTATAATAGTAATGAAATTGCGAGGATCAGTGTTCACAATTTCGCTGAAAATTTGGAGAAATTTTGGATACTTCGTTACCCCCGAATAGACATTAGTTCGGTCCAATGTTAGCCGAATTTATCCTTATTTAAATTTTGTCTAAATTTCATCAAAATTTTGAATTTTTCACTGAAATTTTTGAACAAAATGACGTCCGTCTCGGTGACCTCCGAAAATTTTTCAAAACAAAACATTTAACCCTGGAGAGGATACGCTTGCCATTTTTCTGATGGCACAAATACTCCATCTTGCAACTGATCGGTTCGTACAAAAGAAACTAGGATTTGAAGGCTCCATTTCAAGGCTAAGGCAAATGTTCCATTAGAGAAAATATTAAGATGAAATCTTGTAATATGCTGTTATAAGGGGATGTAGAAAGTGATAGAAGTGTCTTGTAGTAATGGAGAAGTCTATAGCTAGCTGCAGCCTCAAGGTGCTGCTGCTATGACTACTACTTCAAGAATATTATTCCATGCTCCAAAATTTGAACAACTATACCATTACACATCGATCATTTTTTTTAAAAAAAAATCTAGAGTTCTTCATAACACTTTTTTTCATTCTTTACCATCCTGATATCAAGTTAATTTTCTAGTATGGGGCCAATGACCAGTATTCAGAATTATCAAAGGATTAATTCACCACCACTAAAAATATGATAGACAAACAATCTAAACATAATAAGCATGGTGTTAAAACCATAAGACAGAAACAGTACAAAATGTGAAAAACTCAAGTCCAACTTCTTGCGTTGAGAGTGCATGCAACAGAATCACAGGTAAGTCAAGTATGCTCCACAGCAAATACATAAAACTCAAGATCTCTCCATAGCTCAAAAGAAGGATCTACGCCACTATTCACAAATCACATGAAATTTAAGGCCGATCTGCTTGTCACGCCACACAATTGTTGCTGCTCGATCGGCGCCAATGCTAGTACTGGCCGGTGATGACGCTGTTGGAATACAACCACGGATCAACATGCCCAAATACAAAGGAGTTCTCTGTTGTCTAACGACGATAAGAGAAGAATAGAGGCAAGAACGGATAATAGTGCAGAGTTGTAAGAGACAGAGTGTTTGGGACAATTTTTTCTTGTTATCTCCTCCTACTGCTGTAACTTACACCACGACTCAATTTACATACTCCTTTTCTTTCTACAAGAGCGGACTAGCTGAGGTCCGGTTTCTCAGGCCTCAACTACCACACCACCTGCCTATGCCGGGTAGTTTGCTCTCGGCGATGACCTATGTCATTCCACGACCCGCGACCATCGGCTGCTACGGTGACACCGAGCGCACTCGGCGCCACGACCACGACGCCTACGACCATGGTGAGCGGTCGGTCGTATACGACTACGCTTAGACTGGTCGTAACGATTGCACAAATACCAGTCGTTACGATCACATAGACTTCGGTCGTTACGACCCCACAGGGACTGGTCATAATGACTTCACAGACATCGGTCCTTACGACCACACATACTCCATTCATTATAACCACACAGGGACTGATCGTAACGATCGCACAGATATCGATCGTTACGACTACACATACTCGGTTGTTATGACCACATAGGACTGGTCGTAACAACTGCATAGACATCGTCATTACGTCCACATAGACTCCGATCATTACAACCACACAGGACTGTTCGTAACGACTGTACAGATATCGGTCGTTACAACCACACAAACTCCGGTCCATACGATTACATAGGGACTGATCATCCAGTCAGGTTTATTCGACTTCTATAGATGCAGCTTGCGACTTTGACGATGCAACCGGCGGCGACGGCACCGGAACATGACTTTCTTCATTGATCATGCTGCTCATCAACGGCTCCTCGGCGTGCTACTTTTCTACGCTTCTCTCCGACAGCGGGCTTCTGCGACGACAGGCCGGTCTCCTTCTGGCCTCCCACCGCGGACGTCGCTGCGTCTGCTGTCTTGCTCACGGCGGGCATGGACTTGGTAATAGCATGGGGATATTTCTCCTGAGCCATGATGGCAAGGAGACGGCTATTGGAGATGTGACGATCGCACAGCGAGTAGCCCGGGAGCGCGTCCCGGCGGCACCGCCAACCACGGCCGTTCGCCCGGCTGCACCGCCGCTTCTCCACCGGCACGGGTGGATCACCCAAACGCCTCGCGCTTTCTGCATTCTCCGAGCCTTTCTCCTCCTGGAACAACGATGCTGCTGCATCCCCACCAACGTCGCAGCTAGCATCAACATCGCTCATAGCCTCGACCTTGCCATTCCCCTTCTCAGCACCACTGCTTGCTTTCCTCTTGTTCCTTGCACCGATAGCACTGCAGCAGCACAGCCAATTAAGAATCCCAAGAACTGGATAACCAAGTAGTGCAAGACGTTAACACATTATCGCACAAAACTAACAATTGCGTACAATAGCTGTAGAAAAAACGTGTGCATATATGATCAAGCGCATTTGATTATCTGGTGAAATCAATCAAACATTTGTGCTTAGATTTAAGAAAGTGTTTAGGTGGGTTGTGAGTGTTTTTCTTGGTAGTGGGTACTCGAATTTTAAGCTATTGGATCTAGATCCAAAGGATCTCGTCATTCCCACAACGGTTTTGCTATTGCATAGTCGACTGAAATTTTTTGATCTCTCAATCACCTAAAATTGCATTCTCAGTCATCTAAAGTTACAGTGTACTAATTCCCCCTCCTGAAGTTACACTCTCGGTCACCTAAAGTTGTAGTATAAAAAAGTAACTGAAGATGAAGGGAAAAAATAGTCACCTATACAATAGTCACTCCCTTCCCACAAACCATATAAATTCTCTCATTCCCCTCCCCTCTCCAAATCCTAGCCACCCCACCGCTGTCGCCGCACCACCACCCGCCACGGCGCCACCATGCCATCGCCATTCCTGGCAAACGGCGTTGTCCACTGGCAAGCCGCCACCCCTCCTCACTCTCTCACCTCCCTCCATCCGCTCCAAGCACCCTCCCGTGTCACCTCCTTGTTCCTCCTCTCCAGCCATATCACTCGCCGTCACTCTTCTTCCTTGTCTCCGGCAGGTACCGTCGCTGAATCCACCACTACCTCCTAACCGCTCTTGTCATCCCCGCCGACCTCCACCACCCTCCTCTTACTTGCGGCACTGGCAGTGTCACCACTACCCACCGCTCCTCCCGACCTCTCTTTATACCGGGGCTCAAGTGAATCTAACCCTGGTCACCGGTCGCCGGAGATACCACTGGAGACGCAATTCTCGAGGCAAATCGGAGGGATGAAAAATTCGAATACTTTCAAGGTGAGAAAACACCTTAGTACTAATAGCAAATTAGCAATTCCCTAGATTTAATTATCCGGATCCGTGGATGGGAACGGGAGGAGATAATCACTCATCTAAACACATAGTACAACGATGCGTTTCTGAAAAGTGGAAAGGCTGGGCTCAAGCATACCTCTTGCTGAAATCCGTCACGGCAACCATCCCCATGGCTCCTTTCTCCTCGTCTTTCGTCACCTGTCATTCAGGCCACGAATCACACGTTACAACAGCATTACAAACCAAACGGAACTAAAAAGCACCACCGAAAGGGAAAAAAGAAGACAGTCTTTCGAGAATTTTGTTGCGTGCACGTACCTGGATAGAAGTTGAATCCAGGGTTGGAGCGCAGGGAGTCTTTGGCGAACCACCACCTACAAGGGGACGGGACTTCTTCGTTAGATCCAAATCTTGGAGCATCGCCTCCTTGTCCTGGGGACTAGTGGCGGCTCCCGTGGGCAGAGGCGGCGCTGCTGAATCCGGAGAAGCATGCGTCAGATAGGACAGATCCGCTTGGTCGGTCGCCGGGAGGGAATACGGCGGAGTAACGAGGGAGGACGGTGCCCTCCTCCTGATCCTCATATCGAACAAATGGGGCGAGAGAGAGCAAGCAGAATGTGTGCGAGAGAGGAGAGCCGGGGACGGCGGCGTTATGGGATTTCGAGGTGCAGAAAAGTTTTACTGTCCAGGGTGTAGAACAGATCGTCACAGAGATGTTGTGGGCTTGTGGCCGGGTTTTGTAACCGATGTTTGAACTATAAGTCACATATAAATATAGGGTTGTCTTTTAGTTGCATAATTTTGTTAACAAAACCAATTACATGCATTCATCTAGACTACAAATATATGATTCCCACTGATAGTGTGCAACCAGGAAGAACATCGATGGAAGATTTTATGGTACGTACAAGAGATACTACGCCAGGATTGAACACTCGAAGAGAGGGACATAAGGATTTACGTAGGTTTGGACAACATGACATTATCCTACTCCTAGAGTCCTCTATATATAGATGCGCTTGAGGTACAAAGGTCCTCAGAATCCCTCCTAAATGCGGGGTGCAATAGCCCGTGCGTGTTCTCAAATTTGGCGGGACCATGTTACACTAATGGAGTAATGTACACAGTAAAAATGATAGTCTCTATAAGGTGTAGAGTTGGTTGCGGCCTTGATTCTATTGTGGAAAATTGGTCATATACATCGGCATACAAAGGACTAAGATGTAGAATAATACGAAATTATTGGGGCAATGCTTGTTTGGAACGTGGGATTTTCTTAGGATTGTGGAATTCCTATGTTACAAAATGGACTCTTGATAAGTCTTGGTACGCGTAGGATGCCATTTAGTCATAGGATTAATGGTGCTACAAACACATAATATCAAAGGAGTTTAATTTTTTAAAAGAAAAATATTTGATTAAAATTCCAGGGCAAAATGTAGGCGATTATTATTCAAGAAATTGAATGGAAATGGGTGGACGGAGGAAGAGGAATGTGACACCAAAAATTGCTATTGTATGTAACCGGAACGTACATCTTTTTCTTTAGAAGCATGCATTGGAGTTACCGCTGTGAGGTTTGGATTTTCCTGACTTGAGCGCTGCATGCACTAACTAGTAAACAGTACAGAAGCGTGCGGACGGCAGGGGAAGAACAAGATAAGTGCAGGTGATCAGGTCCTTAGCTGTGTGGTGGAAATGTTTGCCAGAAGCGCCTTAGCGCTGCGTGCAACGAACCACGAGCCACCTCATGTCACGCGCGCGGGCTGTGCGCACGCCATGCAGGAGAAGGCTTGCCGAGAAGCGAGCGACCTGTGGCGACGATGACATATCACTTTGCTGAGGGATACTTCGTCGCACTTTGCTCATGAGGGATACTTTTGAGTTTTGAGGTATACTAATCAAGGACGGTCGTACGTCGAGAAGGTTGCTGATCCAAACGTGTCAGACCACTTCGGGGTGTCTATATTGGAGTCTCGCAAAGTCTGGATGGAGCGCTCCATATAATCGCTAACTTCATTAGCTTAGGCCCTGTTTGGATCAGTTTCAGATTCTTAAAAACCAGCTATTACTTCTAGTTTTTAAAAACTAGTTTCTAAGCAAAAACTGATGTGGTGTTTGGATCCCCTAGTTTTTAAAAGCTGATTTCATTTATGATTGGTGCTAATAGACTATTATACCCTTACATTTATGATTGGAAGCGTCTGCGCGTGATCTTTAATGAGGGTAAATGGGTATTTGTGCAAAAAAAACTGGCAAAAGCTGGGTATCAACAGCTTCTTGGTTTTTAAGAATCTGGGTAGGTAGATTTTAAAAACTACCCCAAAAACTGGTCTGTTTGAATCCCACCTAGTTTCCAAAAGCCAGATTCTTAAAATCTGGGTGGATCCAAACAGGCCCTTAGGAGTTAATTGCTTAATTTGGTGCTTCTGGAAAGGTGTTTTTGAGGAATTTGATAATATGCCTCATCTTTTGTTTCCACTTGACGATTTGTCACAAAGTTTTTAGGAATTGATTATTTGTCTTATCTTTTTTGGACCTTAATTTGAGAAGTGCTAAGCACTTAAATATTTTTTGAGTTAGGAGTGCTTAGATTTTAGGGTGTTGGATCTCGTTGGATCTCTCATATCCCTCCCCCTAAAAAATGAATCTGGGATGTTGGATTTTCATCTAACGGATCTCCCATACTCCACTCCCTCCCAAAAAATGTGAGCGTTCCGAATTTGGACGTTCAAGAAATCTGAGTGCTTTTAACCTAAAAAACACTTAAGTGTTCTTTAGACACCTCCTGTTTTGTTTCTTTGGCTGACCTGGCGAACTCTCTCTCTCAATCACTCTCCTCTCCCCACTCACCTCCAAGTTGCACTGCTGCCGCGGGAGCCTGTGCCTTCACTAGCTTGTGGGCCGCGCCACCGCACACACAAAGCCTTGTGGGCGAAGGGCATGAAGCCACACCTGTCTGTCCGTCGCTGGGCTATTTGCTTCGAGGAAAAGCAAACCTATGTAAACCCTACAGATAAAAAAAATAAAAATTGCAATACCCTTATGTTAAAATCGTACATTACTTAGTACTACACTTTTAGGCTGAGTATTATGCATTTTTAAGTGACCGAGAGATTAGAAAATTTCAAACGATTAAAAATTAGCAAAATCCATAAAAAAATAGATGCAGTTTTGTAGAACTAGCTAGCCATGACACAACAAAGAAAACCATATGTGAGCTTCATAGGTGACACTTTTCTTTATGAACAGGTTTTGGTTAATGGGACCCAGCCATTTTCTCCGATCATAGGAGTAGTACATTCCAACACTACTATCTATGCATGACAACAGCGCATCTAACTTCTGTATGCTGCCTTGGCCACAGTACAAGCCTCAGCAGCATGCATGTCAAAAAAGTCACAATGCACAAGCCTCTAGTCTCTCTCTGTGCGCACAGGCCAATAGCACAAAGCAACACAACAACAGCTTTGGATATAGTAGTACTAATGCCAGTGATAGTAACATTGGTACCCAACAACCAAAAATCCTCGCCGCCAAGTGTAGTTCCACAAGAATGTACGATAGAGAAATGAAGTACAGAGAACTATTTCTCATCATACCAAACAACATAACTGAAAGATAAAACTCGATGCATAGATATATAGGTTTGTCAAAAAGAAATTGATCCAAAATTTCAGATTCAACATCTTTCTTTCTCTCTTAATAATGGATAAATTAATCCATATCTACCACTACTCCATCAGAAAATCGTTTGCGTACTTCAAAACTCAAAACAACCATTTACCCTATATACAAGTACATAACTATATATCATGTTTTCTCTTGAAAAAAGCACGGCCTATTTTCATGTAAACAATTTTTGCAAAATACTTCATAAATTCTTTTGCCATTCTTTCTCATATATATTCCATCCTAGGATCAAGTTAGATCTTCCTAGTATTGAAGAAAGAAATCAAATGATGAAAAATGTTTTTTTAGTACGTATGACAAAATCATAAGCTTAAACTTGTAGATTCTGAATTATCTAGACAATGAACAATATTCAACATTATCACTAATTCACTGACTGATATAAGTGGCGAACAAGCTAAACAAAATAACCATGGAAATCAAAACCTTATTATAGCCACAGTTCAACAAGTGCTAGCGAATGTCTACAACTTGCGTTAGGAGTGCAACACCAAAGCAAATTCTCGCATGCTGTAGTTCACAGCAAATAGATAGTAAAAAACAAAATACAGGAGCTCTCCACAGCTCAACAGAAACATCAATGCCACGCCTCGAAATATCACATAAAATTTAAGCCGTTTGCGCTTGCCATGCATCTCACTGTCGTTGCTGCTCACTACCAACGGCGACAATGTTGATCACGATGCATGGAGCTTCCAGCCGCTCGTGCACTGGAGCGGGGCCGGCTTTATCTGGCAGAAACTGCATCGGCCGCGCGCCTGCCTTCCGGCACTTCGCACCGACAAGTGGCTCGGATGACGATGGGCCGGTCTCCTTCCAGCCTCCCGTCGCCGACGTCGATGCGTCTGCGTCTGCCGTCTTGGACTCGGCGCGAGCTTGCAGCTTCTTCGCCCGCGACTTTTTCCAGCTGTTGCGGCGGTTGATGTTATGTGTCAAGCACAGGGCGTAGCCGGGGTGCGCCTGATTGCAGCATTGCCACCCATTTCCGTGACCGTTGTTCCGGCTGCACCGCCTCCCCTTTGTCGGCACCGGCGGGGCACCTTTCTCCTTCGCGGACGTCTCTGCGTCTGCTATGTTGGACGCGGAGAGACCCGACTTGGCGGCGGCGCTATCTTGCATCAGCTTCTTCTCCGCCTTGGCCTTATTCGTGATGCGGCGTCGGCTGATGACGTACTTCAGGCACACGGCGTAGCCAGGGTGCGCCTGATTGCGGCATTGCCACCCCCATGCGGGGCCACTCTTCTTGCCGCACCGCCGCCCCTTGGTCTGCAGCGGCGGGGCACCTTCTCTTTCAGAGATGATGCCATAGCGATCTCATCGGCGATTTCACTACTGATGTAAGCATTGGCGCGGTTAGTGCCACTGCCTCTCCTCTTCTTCCCCGACGCGGCCTCTAGCGTTTCATCAGCACTTGCGGATCGAAGCACAACCGATTATAGAAAAAACCAAGTATATGTATGTACAAAACTGTATCAAAAGAATTAAACATGCACGCATATGATCAAACACGTTTGATTATGTGCAGGAAAGATCATGCATGTGTGTCAGTGTGTGTAGTTGGCTTAGATCAATGTGGACGCGGACAGGAGAACATAACGACAGATATATCGATCAACTGAAGCCTTTCCTCCCTATCTTCCTCATCTAATAATCTAAAACTTATAACGATATATGCGCTCGCAAAAGTGAAAGGCTATAAGGGTTCGCATGCGCTCACAAAAGCGAAAGGCTATAGGGGTTAGCATGCGCACCTCTTCTCTTTCAAACTCCTGTAGCCATCGACCAGCGGGGTAATCTTGCTAGGGTACACCATCACAGTCGTGCCCATGCTTTCCATCTCCAAATCCGTGTTCGCCTGTAAGGACTTAGAGCCCTCATTGCAGCAGTCATCAGCACAAACCCCGAACAGGACCAAGAAATGTTGGATCTGGGAATTTTCGCGCCGCTGGAAAGAAGAAGAGAAAGGGCTTTTAAGAGACCGATGCGTACCTGGACATGGGAAGAATCGGGAGACAGCAGAATAGTGGAAGTCTCGGGAGGTTCGTCTAGAAGGGGATCGTAGGGTTCCTTGTTCAGATCAAAGTCTCGGACAGACGCTGTCCTTCCCTCGGGATTGGTAGCTCCGCTCATCAGAAGCTGCAGCGACGCTGTTGCATCTTCCAAAAGCTGTGCCCGAGCGGGTGGATCTTGCTGGGTGCCGGGGAAGGACGACGGCGCAAGGGAGGAAGGCATCCTGATTCTCGCAGTGTGAAGGCTGAAGAGACGCCGAGGCGAGTAGGCGACAGAGAGGGGGCGACGCGCCGGGCCGGGCTGGCGGGGGGCCGCTATGAGGCAGGAGTATATGGTTTTGTTTGTAACTTTCTTCTTGTATTTCAAATGACTTCTAGAGTTCATTTCTTCGATATATGTATCATTTGTGAACAGAACCAAATGTACAATATACATTTAGAGTTGATGTTTACAAACCAATTCACCCATTGATCAGGAGTTGAACATTGAGTTCTCCGAACTTTTTGCCCATCTGTCCCCGGGGACCCTTTTTTTTTCCGATATGGCACAAGAGTGTTAATCCTGATGCTTCTTAGTAAAGAAGTAAAAAATGTAGTCTGCCGTGAATAAGCGGTCAAAGTGCTATGGTAGAAGCAGCAATGTACTTGTAACATCCCAAAATTTTAAACCTCGAAAAAGAAAGCTTTTGAATTAATTGCGCAAAGTATTTTCTTGAAATTTGGATTTTCACGGTGCTTCTTAAGTTTTGAAGAAGGTTTCAATAATAATAACAAGACTAGAGCTGAAAAATGCCATAAAAGAAAATATGGAAGTGAAAGAAAGTTTTAATTTTGGATTCAAAACTGAAACTACAATCAACATAAGAGGGGATAAAAAAAAAATTAAATTAAAAAAAAAGATTAAAGCATAACAATTTCTCATATTGTAACAAGTATTATAAAAAGGGCCTAGAAAGATGTGCAAAACCTAAAAAGTATTTATACAAAAAGAATATAGGCATAAGGGGAATATGTACATGTATACAAAATGAATGTGCAAGTAAATAAAAATATATATTAAAAAAATATATATATACATGTACACATATACAAAAATAGAAATAAATAGGAGCATATATATATATATGTTTGTATATATACATATGCAAATACATGCAATAAAGAAGCAAAATGGAAATGCAACAAAAATAAAATTAAAGAGAATTGGGATCCAGGCTGGCCGAACAGCCAGCTCCCCGTTTTCCCCGCCTTCGCCGTCTGGCCAGTGGGCCATCCTCCCTGCGCCATCTCCACCGCTGGCCAGCAGGGCCCCTCCATTCCGCACCTCTCCTGGCCTCGCGGGCCCGAGCGCTGCACGCGCGCCTCCCCTCCACTGGCCCTCTCTCTCTCTGGTCCTGCGGACCCCGCGCCTCACCCGCACGCCTTTCTCTCCCCGCGCTGGCCCTTCTCCCCTCCATCCTTCTCTCATGCGCCAGCGCCCATTTCTTTTCTCCTCCTCCCTCCCTTCTTCCATGGGCGCGCGTCTTCCACGTCGCCCCTCTCTTTTTCTCCGCTCTGCGTCGCCGTCACGTCCCTTTCGCGCGTCGAGCCCCGCGCCCTCTCCTCCCGAGCCGCGCGCCCGGTCTTTTGCCCGGTGGCTCCTCCTTCCGCCTCCCGGATATTTCCCCGCCGCCCGGTCGGCTCTGCCCCCATAAGAAGGAAGGTACCCCCAACCGTCTCGCCTCAAGCTCCTCTACTCCCGCCCTAGAGCAATTGAAGTCCCGTTCGCCGAGCTCGCCGAAATCCGTTTCTTCTTCACCGCCGGCCAAGCGCGCCTCCACCACCGCCGTCCCCTCCACAGGCCGTCTCCCTTCAATTCGTCGCGGTGGGAGAGGTCTCTCGGTGCCACGAATCCCCTCCAGCCGCCGCCGGAGCCTCTCGTCCACCCCAAGTCGCCGGCGCCACGGTCCTCCCCGCGCCGCCCATGGCCACCGCCGCCAGCTCGCCTCGACCCCTCGCCCATCCAACCAATCCCGAGGTAAGCCTCCCCGTACCTCCCTAATGCTCACACACGCCTTGGTCTTGCCTCTCTTCCACGCCTGCGCCGCCGTCCCCGTTTCCCCCTCACCGCCGCCTCCCGCGCAGCCGCCTCCGCCGACCCGCGCCATCCCGGGCCGCGCCGTCTTCCCCACTGGCTTCCACGCCTACTCGGTAACCGGTTTTGCTGGACTCCGGCGCCACCCCTCGCCGGTGGCACCCCTGCTGGCCGAGCGCCATTGCCTCCCCTGTCTCGGGCAGGAGGGAGCTCTACGTAGAGTTTAGATATAATAGCCACTTCGTCAAATTTCCAAAACCCCAGTGTATAGCAAAGCAAACAAGGCTCAGTTGGTCAGCTAAACAACCCCGAGCACTGATCACCCAGGTGCTGGGTTCGAATCCCATCCTCTTCCCTTACACATTCTTTTTTTATTCTATTTAATTTTAGTCCACCTAACTTAGGAAAATTTATAGAGAAAATCTGGGAAAAATCAGAATGCTGACCATGGGAACTAATAAGTTTAACTGAGATGTAAATGAGATTATTCAGGATTTAAATCTTTGGTTATTTGCACTATAAATAAATAATGTACCTTTATTACTCATCCTAAAATAATTATCAAAGAGAAGCATTAAAAAAAAAGATGTCTTCGGTTAAATATCCGAATATAGTAGGAATCCTAATTAAAATATATATGGTATATATATATATGCATATCTATATATATATATATATACACACACACACACATATACATATGTCCAGGTTGAATTTAAGGAGAACCAAATTGATAACTATAAAAGCAAGGTTTAAAAGATTCATAAAAGATACTTGACACCATGCCTAGCAATAATAATAATAAAACAATAATAAGGCTTTGAATTAAAAAGTATACAGTCTTTTCTTTAAGGCTTAAATAGCCCTAAGCGACAACTAAAGTCACATAAAATGATAGCCACCTTTAATCCAGAGGATAATTTGCGTAGAAATGCCATGTTAGAAAAATATATATATGAGGCAACTATAATAAAGAAACACATAGGTCATTGGATTGTTAAAAGTAATCCACCCAATACAGTACAGTAAATAGTAACCATCACTAGCGTGGCATAGATAAATAAACCTCAAACGTAGATTTAAGCGACCATTGATATTAAAGTATAACATGATGTGGCGTGCTCAGTCCTAGATAAGCAAATTTAAATAGCAACATTAGCAATAATGAAAACACTATAACGGTAACCAACATGTACATAAAATATCAACGATACCTAAATCAAAGGGGCATCTTTAACTAAATTCGGGTAGGCGTGTTGTATTAAAATTTCCCACCTCACTCCACCCAATGTGACTCGACAATACTTGCGCTCAATCAACCTTGCCTCAAATCACTCATTCAACTATACTAAAGATTAATCAAACTCAATTGGAGTTATTTGGGCCTTTTGAATTATTTGCTTTTATTTGGATTCGATTGTTTGCCGCGTAATTAGAAACTGGAGCCTAAAGATTCTACGGATCAAGCGGGAACGAGATCGATGAAGACCAGAAATTAAAGTTCATCGCCTGAGGCAACTTTGTGTGAGCTCAGGATCGCTAAACCGCGCCAGGCGAGTCAATACTTTGATCATGTTGAACCTACATTTTCCGCAAATTATTTCTGTTTAAATTATCAAATTGCATGCTGTTATTTTATATGCAAATCCATGTTTAACTTGAGATCTTAGTTATATGACCATTGTTTGCTTGATTAATATTACACCTCCTTTGGAATATTTGAATGTGTGAACCTTGTCGCCGTAGCAAAATTATAATAGTAATTTTTCAAAATAAGTCCCTAAATATATGCCATGCTTAGTATTGCTTAGATAATCATGGGCGAGAGCGCCAAGCATCACTTTTATCTTGAGAAAAATTGATTGGGCGATCATGGTGGGAATGTGGTATATTTTGGTATGATTATTTTATGCTCCCAAATATCCCAACTTGCTTAAATATCAGGCGGATTGATTCGAGGTGTGGGTGTGGTGCGGTGGATGCACAAAGTGGGTTAGTGGTAGACCGCTTGGATACCACTAAGGACCTGAATCTTGTCATGTCAACCCGTGTAAAAGCAGTACAACCACAAGTCAGTAAAAGTACAACTTGGCTAAGTAGACTTATCGAAATCCGGACTCATCTCACTGGTAGTGGATTGATGGGGTTATGCTATGGCAAGGGGCTGAAGGGACACGGGTAGGGTGAAGTTTCTCGGTCGTACTAGCGCGAGAGGAGGAGCCCGTGACGCTAGTAGCGTGAGAAACATCCGTGCAATTAGATGGGACCCATCGCAAATGGGAGAAGCCCATATAGTGGGATGAGAAAGGGACTAGATACTTTGAAAAGTCAACGTGATGGTCGCTCAACCACACTTCTAAGGAATCGTGTGGGGCAATGAGTTGATTGTCTCTTGTGGTGAAAGTGTACAAACTCTGCAGAGTCAAAACTATTCGAATAGCCGTGCCCACGGTCAAGAGGCGGACATGGGAACTTAACCAGATATAGTTCTATTTCAAAATGTTTTGTGGGTGGGATGGAAAAGTGGAGGCGATGAAAGGCCCTAGTTTGGAATTGTCACAGGTGTCGTCCCAGTGGTAAGTTAAGCGGCTATAATTTGAAGAAATTGCTATATGGTGCAGATGCCATGTAACGGTGGATGGAATCGAATCGATATTAATAATGCATTTCCTTGTACATTATGATTTGTTCCAAAATTGCTAAGTCATAGGACTCTTTAATTAATTGTATTCAAAAGCACTCTACATAAAAATAAAATAGCAGAGCCTCTCCTTTGTTAAGCTATGCATACTATTTATTTGCACTCTGTGTATTGGCTCGCGAGCACGGGGTGGAGTGCTCACGCTCGCTTTGCGGCAAAATTCGAATCGAGAATCAAGTCACCGCACCGCGACAACAAGATTGGACAAGTTGGCGAGAAGATGAAGATGTCAAGAGCTAGGTCGCGAACCTCCGTTGGTCGCTGTGGGCATGTCTGAAGGTCCCATCTGTGTGCTTCGTTCTTCGCTGCAATTTAATGATTTCGCCTAATCGGCCCATGAGTAAGTCTACTATTAAATTTTACGCTTCGCATGATATGTATTTTGATATTCATTATCAGAATCGTGAGCACTATCTACGATCCAGGAATAGTGCGGTAATCACAGAGGAATCCGGATATTAATATCCGGGTCCTTACAAATGATGGTATCGAGCATATCGATTGCAGTCGTGACCTAGTTAGCTTGGCGTTAGTTTTATGACTAGGAATATTCCTTTAAAATACTATTTCCAAAGATATAAGTTACATTGCTCATTCTCATCTCTCTTAGATGATTTCCTCTCATCTATATGCTACCTTAGCCATTTTACTTCTGAACCTCTCTTACCCCAAAGTTCAAAATGAAGAAAATCCAGTACTACTCTTGTAATTTTCTATGAAAACCCACTTTAGGCCAGGAATCATGATGCTTCACCTTGAATCTTAATTGTTTTATCCTTGGAGGAAACGATAGTGTAAAATTGGGATAAATGAGATGGAGGAGCTTAAATGAATAGATTAACCGGACAGATGAATTAAGTGATTCCTGGAGAAATAGAAAGTGTGAAACTAATTAAAGGATTGCAACACTGATAAATTGTGTAATTCCTGGAAGATTTTTACAATAATGAAAAAAGGGGTAGGATCGATTGCCAAATGAATTAATAGAGTTTTAAAAAAAATTGGAGATATGATAACAGCTATCGGAGTACAGGCTTGATTAATAACATTATTCCTGGAAGATGTTCATGATAATGAATTAATTCGGAGGTTGTCAATGAAGATTTAGGCGGTTACTAGAGGAGCAACCATGATTTTGAATACAATCTTGGATTATTAGGAAGTCCTGATACACATGACACTGGTGAATTTAAAAGTAATAATGTTGGATAATCATTAGAACTCAGAATTGGAGAGTAGATAGACAATAAAGATTTAGGTTAATCATTGGAGAAGCAAACTATGAATTTGGGATCAAAGACACCAGACTGGATTATTAGGAGGTCACGATACGAAAGTCATCAGTGGATAAAAAAAAAAACTAGATCTTCATAGGATTGGAAAGTGATTAAATTGGCAATTGTGAACTGAGATTGGATTTATAAAGATGTGGTAGACATTGATTCATATAAGAATTTGGTGATCTCGATTGGACAAAAATTTGGGAGATGCAAAAAAAAAAAAAGAGGATAGTCTAGGTGCACTTTGTGAAAGTGGAGGTTAAACTATTAAGGCCGTTGGATTCTAAGCCTTATGTATAAAAGTCGTATGGGAGTGAGTCAATTCATTGATGGATATTTGAACATTAAAAGAGATTAGCATACTTTGACAAAAAAGGGTATTATAAGGTTTTGTATTAAAGAACAAAATATATATATATATAAATATAATACAAGAATGAGTACTGATATAAATCAAATTACCTCTGAGTACTTTTCTATCTTTCCATCGATTTCAAAAAGGAAAATTTTGGTTTCCCTTCTCTTACCATTGCTCCAAAAATACAAGATTAGGATTGTCGAAGATGTTCCGGGAGATAAAGTGGTTTCGTTTTAAACGAGCTATGCAGATGAACCCGTTCCCCTTATGTGTGTCCCCGCATAGACATTTGTATTGTTGCAAGATTTTGTTGGTCCCTGTGCCTTGTCTTCTTGCCTCAGGCGCCTACTTGATCACGGGAAAAGCTTGCTTTTAAAAATTTGTGTGGCTCAGAATCACTCCAGTTTCCTGGATGTGCTTCTTTAAAATTTGAATGGGTTTGGATTACCTTATCCCCGCGATACTATCCTTATCCCATGCTATTCCCTCTCATCTATTGCTAAAAAAAAAAAAACCCCATCGGATCCAAAGGAACAAAATAACAAGTAACCCAAAACCTGAGGCAATCAAGAAGAAGCGAAGACTTTTCAACTTCCCAGTATTTAAGGAAAACAACATCACTATGAAGAAGACCACCGGAGAGAGAGACCACGAGCAAGGTCACTGTTTACGTGAAGAACAAGACTCTTGCCCCAAGGTTGCTCATTGAACCTATTCTTGACCAAGGCGGCTAAGAGTACAACAGATGAATAATGACAATCGTCATTTATTTAAGAGGGTATGCTGAGACGTAAATGTCAAAAACTACTGCGACGTATAATTGAAGTTGCAACAACACGGGTTTAGAGCTAATCAAACCAAAGACAAGGAGATTCGCAAGGCAGAAGTCTTACGGTGGTGAGGACTACAAGACGTACCTTTAGCAAAGATCATCGTGCTTGGCAAAGCCAAAGACTCAAAGCGGGACCCTAGTAGAAGAAAAGACCCCTACCTAGAAGTACCTCTGCATCCCAAGGCCTCTATTCCCTAGGGCATGGACCATTGCTACCCACCTATCAATATGAAATTTCACAACCATATGTCCAAAAGGCGATGCGGCTACTACTCCATTCTACGATGACGTGAAGGCAACAATGTCAAAGAGCAAGTATTGGAAATCTACGACCTATCTAGGAGAACCGGTATCTTTTTTTTTCGACTTCTCCAAGTGCTAACCCCTATTGTGCAGATCTCATCTCTCTGTGGAGCTAAGGAGCTATCGTCGAGCAACACCCGAAACCCATTGCTAGCCAATATAACTCACCTCCATTCTTTTCGCTTTCACAGGAATCTCGGGGTCGAGATTCTTTTAAGGGGGTAGGTTTTGTAACATCCCAAAATTTTAAACCTCGAAAAGAAAGCTTTTGAATTAATCATGCAAAGTATTTTCTTGAAATTTGGATTTTCACGGTGCTTCTTAAGTTTTGAAGAAGGTTTCAATAATAATAACAAGACTAGAGCTGAAAAATGCCATAAAAGAAAATATGGAAGTGAAAGAAAGTTTTAATTTTGGATTCAAAACTGAAACTACAATCAACATAAGAGGGGATAAAAAAAAAATTAAATTAAAAAAAAAGATTAAAGCATAACAATTTCTCATATTGTAACAAGTATTATAAAAAGGGCCTAGAAAGATGTGCAAAACCTAAAAAGTATTTATACAAAAAGAATATAGGCATAAGGGGAATATGTACATGTATACAAAATGAATGTGCAAGTAAATAAAAATATATATTAAAAAAATATATATATACATGTACACATATACAAAAATAGAAATAAATAGGAGCATATATATATATATGTTTGTATATATACATATGCAAATACATGCAATAAAGAAGCAAAATGGAAATGCAACAAAAATAAAATTAAAGAGAATTGGGATCCAGGCTGGCCGAACGGCCCAGCTCCCCCGTTTTTCCCCCGCCTTCGCCGTCTGGCCAGTGGGCCATCCTCCCTGCGCCATCTCCACCGCTGGCCAGCGGGGCCCCCCCTCCATTCCGCACCTCTCCCTGGCCTCGCGGGCCCGAGCGCTGCACGCGCGCCTCCCCTCCACTGGCCCTCTCTCTCTCTGGTCCTGCGGACCCCGCGCCTCACCCGCACGCCTTTCTCTCCCCGCGCTGGCCCTTCTCCCCTCCATCCTTCTCTCATGCGCCAGCGCCCATTTCTTTTCTCCTCCTCCCTCCCTTCTTCCATGGGCGCGCGTCTTCCACGTCGCCCCTCTCTTTTTCTCCGCTCTGCGTCGCCGTCACGTCCCTTTCGCGCGTCGAGCCCCGCGCCCTCTCCTCCCGAGCCGCGCGCCCGGTCTTTTGCCCGGTGGCTCCTCCTTCCGCCTCCCGGATATTTCCCCGCCGCCCGGTCGGCTCTGCCCCCATAAGAAGGAAGGTACCCCCAACCGTCTCGCCTCAAGCTCCTCTACTCCCGCCCTAGAGCAATTGAAGTCCCGTTCGCCGAGCTCGCCGAAATCCGTTTCTTCTTCACCGCCGGCCAAGCGCGCCTCCACCACCGCCGTCCCCTCCACAGGCCGTCTCCCTTCAATTCGTCGCGGTGGGAGAGGTCTCTCGGTGCCACGAATCCCCTCCAGCCGCCGCCGGAGCCTCTCGTCCACCCCAAGTCGCCGGCGCCACGGTCCTCCCCGCGCCGCCCATGGCCACCGCCGCCAGCTCGCCTCGACCCCTCGCCCATCCAACCAATCCCGAGGTAAGCCTCCCCGTACCTCCCTAATGCTCACACACGCCTTGGTCTTGCCTCTCTTCCACGCCTGCGCCGCCGTCCCCGTTTCCCCCTCACCGCCGCCTCCCGCGCAGCCGCCTCCGCCGACCCGCGCCATCCCGGGCCGCGCCGTCTTCCCCACTGGCTTCCACGCCTACTCGGTAACCGGTTTTGCTGGACTCCGGCGCCACCCCTCGCCGGTGGCACCCCTGCTGGCCGAGCGCCATTGCCTCCCCTGTCTCGGGCAGGAGGGAGCTCTACGTAGAGTTTAGATATAATAGCCACTTCGTCAAATTTCCAAAACCCCAGTGTATAGCAAAGCAAACAAGGCTCAGTTGGTCAGCTAAACAACCCCGAGCACTGATCACCCAGGTGCTGGGTTCGAATCCCATCCTCTTCCCTTACACATTCTTTTTTTATTCTATTTAATTTTAGTCCACCTAACTTAGGAAAATTTATAGAGAAAATCTGGGAAAAATCAGAATGCTGACCATGGGAACTAATAAGTTTAACTGAGATGTAAATGAGATTATTCAGGATTTAAATCTTTGGTTATTTGCACTATAAATAAATAATGTACCTTTATTACTCATCCTAAAATAATTATCAAAGAGAAGCATTAAAAAAAAAGATGTCTTCGGTTAAATATCCGAATATAGTAGGAATCCTAATTAAAATATATATGGTATATATATATATGCATATCTATATATATATATATACACACACACACACATATACATATGTCCAGGTTGAATTTAAGGAGAACCAAATTGATAACTATAAAAGCAAGGTTTAAAAAGATTCATAAAAGATACTTGACACCATGCCTAGCAATAATAATAATAAAACAATAATAAGGCTTTGAATTAAAAAGTATACAGTCTTTTCTTTAAGGCTTAAATAGCCCTAAGCGACAACTAAAGTCACATAAAATGATAGCCACCTTTAATCCAGAGGATAATTTCGCGTAGAAATGCCATGTTAGAAAAATATATATATGAGGCAACTATAATAAAGAAACACATAGGTCATTGGATTGTTAAAAGTAATCCACCCAATACGATCTGATAAATAGTAACCATCACTAGCGTGGCATAGATAAATAAACCTCAAACGTAGATTTAGCGACCATTGATATTAAAGTATAACATGATGTGGCGTGCTCAGTCCTAGATAAGCAAATTTAAATAGCAACATTAGCAATAATGAAAACACTATAACGGTAACCAACATGTACATAAAATATCAACGATACCTAAATCAAAGGGGCATCTTTAACTAAATTCGGGTAGGCGTGTTGTATTAAAATTTCCCACCTCACTCCACCCAATGTGACTCTGACAATACTTCGCGCTCAATCAACCTTGCCTCAAATCACTCATTCAACTATACTAAAGATTAATCAAACTCAATTGGAGTTATTTGGGCCTTTTTGAATTATTTGCTTTTATTTGGATTCAGTTGTTTGCCGCGTATTAGAAACTGGAGCCTAAAGATTCTACGGATCAAGCGGGAACGAGATCGATGAAGACCAGGAATTAAAGTTCATCGCCTGAGGCAACTTTGTGTGAGCTCAGGATCGCTAAACCGCGCCAGGCGAGTCAATACTTTGATCATGTTGAACCTACATTTTCCGCAAATTATTTCTGTTTAAATTATCAAATTGCATTTGTTATTTTATATGCAAATCCATGTTTAACTTGAGATCTTAGTTATATGACCATTGTTTGCTTGATTAATATTACACCTCCTTTGGAATATTTGAATGTGTGAACCTTGTCGTAGTAGCAAAATTATAATAGTAATTTTTCAAAATAAGTCCCTAAATATATGCCATGCTTAGTATTGCTTAGATAATCATGGCGAGAGCGCCAAGCATCACTTTTAATCTTGAGAAAAATTGATTGGGCGATCATGGTGGGAATGGCGGTATATTTTGGTATGATTATTTTATGCTCCCAAATATCCCAACTTGCTTAAATATCGGGCGGATTGATTCGAGGTGTGGGTGTGGTGCAGTGGATGCACAAAGTGGGTTAGTGGTAGACCGCCGGATACCACTAAGGTGAATCTTGTCATGTCAACCGTGTAAGCAGTACAACCACAAGTCGTAAAGTACAACTTGGCTAAGTAGACTTATCGAAATCCGGACTCATCTCACTGGTAGTGGATTGATGGGGTTATGCTATGGCAAGGGGGCTGAAGGGACACGGGTAGGGTGAAGTTTCTCGGTCGTACTAGCGCGAGAGGGGAGGAGCCCCACGCTAGTAGCGATGAGAAACATCCCGTGCAATTAGATGGGACCCATCGCAAATGGGAGAAGCCCATATAGTGGGATGAGAAAGGGACTAGATACTTTGAAAAGTCACTTTGTGATGGTCGCTCAACCACACTTCTAAGGAATCGTGTGGGGCAATGAGTTGATTGTCTCTTGTGGTGAAAGTGTACAAACTCTGCAGAGTCAAAACTATTCGAATAAGCGTGCCACGGTCAAGAGGCGGACATGGGAACTTAACCGATATAGTTCTATTTCAAAATGTTTTGTGGGTGGGATGGAAAAGTGGAGGCGTGAAAGGCCCTAGTTTGGAATTGTCACGGTGTCGTCCCGGTGGTAAGTTAAGCGGCTATAATGTTGAAGAAATTGCTATATGGTGCAGATGCCATGTAACGGTGGATGGAATCTGAATCGATATTAATAATGCATTTCCTTGTACATTATGATTTGTTCCAAAATTGCTAAGTCATAGGACTCTTTAATTAATTGTATTCAAAAGCACTCTACGCAAAATAAAATAGCCCGAGCCTCTCCTTTGTTAAGCTATGCATACTATTTATTTGCACTCTGTGTATTGGCTCGCGGAGCACGGGGTCGGAGTGCTCACGCTCGCTTTTGCGGCAAAATTCAGAATCAGGAATCAAGTCAACGCACCGCAAGCAACAAGATTGGACAAGTGGCGAGAGAAGATGAAGATGTCAAGAGCTAGGTCGCGAACCTCCGGTTGGTTGCTGTGGGCATGTCCTGAAGGTCCCATCGTGTGCTTCGTTCTTCCATTGCTGCAATTTAATGATTTCGCCTAATCGCCCATGAGTAAGTCTACTATTAAATTTTACGCTTCCGCATGATATGTATTTTGATATTCATTACTGTAACTGTGAGCACTATCTACTGATCCAGGGAATAGTGCAGTAATCACAGAGGAATCCGGATATTAATATCTGGGTCCTTACAGCGATGGTATCAGAGCATATCGACTGCAGGTCGTGACCTAGTTAGCTTGGCCGTTAGTTTTATGACTAGGAATATTCCTTTAAAATACTATTTCCAAAGATATAAGTTACATTGCTCATTCTCATCTCTCTTAGATGATTTCCTCTCATCTATATGCTACCTTAGCCATTTTACTTCTGAACCTCTCTTACCCCAAAGTTCAAAATGAAGAAAATCCAGTACTACTCTTGTAATTTTCTATGAAAACCCACTTTAGGCAGGAATCATGATGCTTCACCTTGAATCTTAATTGTTTTATCCTTGGAGGAAACGATAGTGTAAAATTGGGATAAATGAGATGGAGGAGCTTAAATGAATAGATTAACAGGACGGATGAATTAAGTGATTCTGGAGAAATAGAAAGTGTGAAACTAATTAAAGGATTGCAACAACGATAAATTGTGTAATTCTGGAAGATTTTACAATAATGAAAAAGGGTAGGATCGATTGCCAAATGAATTAATAGAGTTTTAAAAAAATTGGAGATATGATAATGACTATCGGATGCAGGCTTGATTAATAACATTATTCTGGAAGATGTTCATGATAATGAATTAATTGGAGGTTGTCAATGAAGATTTAGGCGGTTACTAGAGGAGCAACCATGATTTTGAATACAATCTTGGATTATTAGGAAGTCCGATACACATGACATCGGTGAATTTAAAAGTAATAATGTTGGATAATCATTAGAACTCGAATTGGAGAGTAGATAGACAATAAAGATTTAGGTTAATCATTGGAGAAGCAAACTATGAATTTGGGATCAAAGACACCAGACTGGATTATTAGGAGGTCACGATACGAAAGTCATCAGTGGATAAAAAAAAAAACTAGATCTTCATAGGATTGGAAAGTGATTAAATTGGCAATTGTGAACCCGAGATTGGATTTATAAAGATGTGGTAGACATTGATTCATATAAGAATTTGGTGATCTCGATTGGACAAAAATTTGGGAGATGCAAAAAAAAAAAAAAAGAGGATAGTCTAGGTGCACTTTGTGAAAGTGGAGGTTAAACTATTAAGGCCGTTGGATTCTAAGCCTTATGTATAAAAGTCGTATGGGAGTGAGTCAATTCATTGATGGATATTTGAACATTAAAAGAGATTAGCATACTTTGACAAAAAAGGGTATTATAAGGTTTTGTATTAAAGAACAAAATATATATATATATAAATATAATACAAGAATGAGTACTGATATAAATCAAATTACCTCTGAGTACTTTTCTATCTTTCCATCGATTTCAAAAGGAAAATTTTGGTTTCCTTCTCTTACCATTGCTCCAAAAATACAAGATTAGGATTGTCGAAGATGTTCCGGAGATAAAGTGGTTTCGTTTTAAGCGAGCTATGCGAGATGAACCCCGTTCCTTATGTGTGTCCCCGCATAGACATTTGTATTGTTGCAAGATTTTTGTTGGTCCCTGTGCACTGTCTTCTTGCCCTCGGGCGCCCTACTTCGCAGTCACAGGAAAAGCTTGCTTTTAAAAATTTGTGTGGCTCAGAATCACTCCAGTTTCCTGGATGTGCTTCTTTAAAATTTGAATGGGTTTGGATTACCTTATCCCCGCGATACTATCCTTATCCCATGCTATTCCCTCTCATCTATTGCTAAAAAAAAACCCCATCGGATCCAAAGGAACAAAATAACAAGTAACCCAAAACCTGAGGCAATCAAGAAGAAGCGAAGACTTTTCAACTTCCCAGTATTTAAGGAAAACAACATCACTATGAAGAAGACCACCCGGCAGGAGAGAGACCACAGAGCAAGGTCACCTGTTTCTGTGAAGAACAAGACTCTTGCCCCAAGGTTGCTCATTGAACCTATTGCTGACCAAGACAGCTAAGAGTACAACAGATGAATAATGACAATCGTCATTTATTTAAGGGGGGTAGTATGCTGAGACAGAAATGTCAAAAACTACTGCGACGTATAATTGAAGTTGCAACAACCTGGGTTTAGAGCTAATCAAACCAGCACAAGGAGATTCGCAAGGCCAGAAGTCTTCTGGTGGTGAGGACTACAAGACGTACCTTTAGCAAAGATCATCGTGCTTGGCAAAGCCAAAGACTCAAAACGGGACCCTAGTAGAAGAAAAAGACCCCTACCTAGAAGTACCTCTGCATCCCAAGGCCCTCTATTCCCTAGGGCACAGACCATTGCTACCCACCTATCAATATGAAATTTCACAACCATATGTCCAAAAGGCGATGCAGCTACTCCATTCTACGATGACGTGAAGGCAACAATGTCAAAGAGCAAGTATTGGAAATCTACGACCTATCTAGGAGAACCAGGTATCTTTTTTTTTTCTGACTTCTCCAAGTGCTAACCCCTATTGTGCAGATCTCATCTCTCTGTGGAGCTAAGGAGCTATACGTCGAGCAACACCCAGAAACCCATTGCTAGCCAATATAACTCACCTCCATTCTTTCTGCTCTACCGGAATCTCGGGGTCGAGATTCTTTTTAAGGGGGGTAGGTTTTGTAACATCCCAAAATTTTAAACCTCGAAAAAGAAAGCTTTTGAATTAATTGCGCAAAGTATTTTCTTGAAATTTGGATTTTCACGGTGCTTCTTAAGTTTTGAAGAAGGTTTCAATAATAATAACAAGACTAGAGCTGAAAAATGCCATAAAAGAAAATATGGAAGTGAAAGAAAGTTTTAATTTTGGATTCAAAACTGAAACTACAATCAACATAAGAGGGGATAAAAAAAAATTAAATTAAAAAAAAAGATTAAAGCATGTCCTGAAGGTCCCATCTGTGTGCTTCGTTCTTCCGCTGCTGCAATTTAATGATTTCGGCCTAATCGGCCCATGAGTAAGTCTACTATTAAATTTTACGCTTCCGCATGATATGTATTTTGATATTCATTATCAGAATCGTGAGCACTATCTATCGATCCGAGGAATAGTGCGGTAATCCTGAGAGGAATCCGGATATTAATATTCGGGTCCTTACAGTACTCATAAGCACCGTAGCAATCTTAAAAATCTGTAGTAGTTGTGAGTCATGAGCGAGATGCGGTTGAAAGTCGTTGAAGGAGTCGAGGTTGTAGGAGCAAGTAGTCTTGATTAGCGCAGTGTTCGTAGGTCGTGGAAGGTGAGGTGGTCGGTTGTGATTGCGGCCCCGGTGGGCCCTTGTTCCATGCACGCGCTAGGGAGGCAAAAGCCCACGCTCTGGGCATTGCTGCGCCCCGCGGAATTGTCATGTGTTAGTTGCCGGTGGTTCTAAGGTCGAAAGGAGGCTAATTGTACAAAAATATGTCCCCATACTATATCTGCAAAAAAAAAAGGTCCCAGTGGTCAGATGAGCAAAAAAATCCAGTTCTCCCACGCACTTTGGCAAAAAAAAATTTGTAATGAAGAAAGATATCATATTAATTATGTGTGTGTGCACCTTGGCAAAAAAATATTGTAATGAAGAAAGATATCATATTAATAATGTGTGTGGACAATGAGGCCCCGTTTGGCACAGTTTTTTTTTGTTTCAGTTTCACGAGCAGCTTCACCGGTGAAGCTAAAGCTGTTTTGGAAAACTGTTTGGCAAAACAGCTTCACCAACAGCTTCATGCATGGCTAAGAGAGGGCAATTATCCAAAATGCCCCTGTCTACCTGACTTGTTCTAACATTTGGAGTTGTATGTTTGTATATGGTCATATGAATTAAAAATAATATATTTGAATGAGTATGAATTAAAAAATTAAAAAAATAAAAAATTAAAAAAATTAAAATCAGTGCGAACGGTAGAGAAGTGCGAACGGGAGGAGAGGAAACAGGCGTGGGGACCCAGTGGCAAAGTGCTGTAATTTCATCAACTACAAGGGCGGTGGGTTCCTAGAGCTCATGAGCTGAGGAGAGAGGCTGTGAAAGCTACTATTTTCAGCTTCACCCCACCCCATTCCCTTGTGAGAGCATGATTTAAGAAGCTTCATCCATGAAGCTGTTTGCAAAAAGGGTGTTTGGCAAAAAACAGCTCACAACAGTTCATGAAGCTGTTGGTGGAGCTGTACCAAACAGGGCCTGAGAGGGCGCATAGAATTTACGCACACTAGGACAAGGTGCTGTCCTGCCCTTACCAATGTCCCCAAAACGGAGAGGTCTTAAAAGACTGTTCATGGTAGACTACAACGTTACCACCATTTATGTTCCTCCACTTCTACGCTCCATTCATTTCGGTTTAAACTTCTAACTTCTGATTTATTTTTCACTATTTATAAATTTAGTCTTTTTTCTGAACTTTTGGCTTTTTTGAGTTTTTTTGCTGGTTATTTTTTTTCTCGTATTCGTTTACGTTGTCTGTGATGAGCTAACATATTTTTCTATTTTTAATTTTAATTACATCAAATAAGCCATCTTTAACTACAGTATAATTTTAGCTAGCTACGATATAATTTCAGCTATAAGTCACTATTTTTCAGCTTAACCAAACGAGGCCTAGATCCTATATGGATAGTTTCAAAAAAAAATCCTGATGTGTAATGATGTTTAGAAGGCGGAGTGTCCATAAGAGCACCCACGGTGTGATAGTTTTTTTTGGCCTAGGGAGAGAGAAAGGGGCATAGAGGCGACGCGAACCATTGTGGGACTATTCTCCGGTCTTGAGGCGGCCTCCAGCCTTAGAGCCCAGCGCCAACGAATAGAAAAATAAAAAAATTAGTGAAAGAGGATGGATGGGTGGAGTGCTATTTTTTTATAATTTTTTTATAATAATTGTGAGTTCGATCTTAGAAACAGTAGTAACTTCTATACATTATATAAAATTATGCTAAACTTAGAGATTGCTACAGGTGCTAACTTAGAGGCTGCAACCTCTAAACATTGTGAATGCCCTAAGAAGATTTCTCTATTCCATATTAAATTTTTGTGACTATGAGAGATGGTCTTTTTTGGCCGTTCATATTGACTTTAGCTTATAAATAGTAATAGTTTGTAGAGAAACACTTATGTATGATTTTGACTGATTTAAAAAAGTTATAACAATATATATTATAATCAATTAGTATACTCTATTTTATAAAGATATTTTATTAAAAATAATTTTTAAAAATCAATACGAACACTGCCAAATCTTCCTATGGTAAATGTAGCCCCTATCTTTTTTCACTGGACGGGAGCTATCCGAGAGGAGTAGATGCAGTAACGGCGAGCTTAAAATGGCATAGAGTTCGTCGCAACTCCCGGATCTTTTTGTGGCCCTTGGTCAATAAGTCAAGTACGACGTGTTAATATCCTCGACGGCATCGGTAGAATATAGCTGTATATAGGGATGCTTAAAATGGTTTTTTAGTGGTTTATGGTTGAAAAGTATTGTAATTAATTAAAATTGTATTGTAGCTGATGGTAGCTTATTTAACATAATTAAATTTAAAAAAAATAAAAAACAAGTTAGCCTATCACAGACAATACAAACGAATATGAAAAAAAGAACCGACAAAAAAGATAAAAAAAACAAAAAAAGAGAAAATTATTGAATAGTGAAAAATAAGTTAGAAGCCTAAACTGTTTTGAATGGTGCCATAAGCAACTCCACTGATACTTCTTAATACATGATGGAGCATTTTAATACGAACCACCATTAATTGAAACGTATTTTGAAAAATAGACCATGACTGGACCAGATATTAAATTTTGAAAAGACCATGGACCAATTTGAATAAAGAGGGTAAAACAACCACGAAAGTTGACCTTGCTTGAAAACTAGAGTGCTTCCAAAGTATAGATGCAATAGTATACTAATTTTGGCCCGTGCAAATAAAGGGGAAAAAAGAGATTACGTCGCCGCACAGCTTTTATGACTTCCATTTTCTCCTCTCTTCCGTTGTTATCTCCAAGAAAGGAGATAGAAATTAAGGAAAAATCACTCGAACTGGTCCGAGCGAAATGGCAAGCTGATTCTGTCACAGACTCACAGTTCCATCCTAATTAATGACGTCTTCATCTAGTCCTTGCTGGCTTCCCTTAAGTTTTAATTGCTGGTATGCTGGATCTCTAAATTATCTTCATTTGATTCTAATCCCCAAGATATGATGATAAATGCATGATGACTTTGGTCTTCGTCTAAATATAAATGCGCGTTTGGATACACCAACAACGGCCTGAAGGCTGATTTCAAGATCAATACTTGCCGTTTAAGCCCACCCTTGTACCTCCTGGACGGCAGAAGCTGGGCCGGTTATTGTTTCGGCTTTTGGGCCTTTCAGTGCAATGTAAAAGAAGGTGCCTTCCTGAAAGAAAAAAAAGACCATCCTGAAAGAACAACACCCGGTAGTTGTGTGGTTGAGGTACTGAAATTAAACGATTTGAGTAGTTGCTGAACTGCTGTTGTTTCAATGTACCGCAAATCGGCGATCATGTTTCTTGGGAACCTGAGTTCTTTTTGTCGAGACAGCCGGCTTGCACAGTCCCTTGAATGGTGTTCAGTGTGAAAATTTTGAAGTTCTCCAACGTGACTCCATAAGGCATAAGGTGGAGACTATATACAGAGGCAAAAAAACACAACCTATTTATTCGGTTAAAAGCTTGTGCATTGGACGTTGAGATGCAACCGGTTGATAAGAGTTGGTTACTTGCAATGTGTGGTGACATCTGAAAAACTTTAATCTACAAGTCCATGTCAGGCCTTGCGGCGGGTGACGGTGGAGCCGGCGGCCGCGATGCGGCGGCGGCGCTATGCGATCGGCGCGCAAGCGGCGGCCAATACGGCTCGGGTGGAGGCACGGCGGCCGTGCGGTCACCTCGAGCGCGGGTGTTGAGGCGCGCTCGGCGAAGCGGCGGCGGCGGGCCCGAGGCGGCGGCTCACGTGCGCTTCCGGCGGAGAACGGTGTTGCGGCGGCGGGCGTCCTCAAGATCCTCGTCGGCAATGGCGTCATCCTCCTCGATGCAGTGTAGAACCGGATGGATGGCGCCGTTGCGCGCCAACAGTCACGTACAATGTGATCATGGGCGGGTTGTGCAAGCGCGGCATGTCGGGGATGTGCTCAAGATGTTCGACGAAATGCTCAAGAAGAGATCGTGCCCGGTGTGAAGATCTTCGCGGTCATGCTCTCGCCTCTGTGTAAGGCGGGAAGATAGAGGACGCCTGGGCGGATGATGCGGTCATGGAAGGAGTAGGGTGCCGCCGGGCAGGCAACGATTTGATCAATGGTGGCGCATAGGCGTCGCTTTGTGGTTTCTTGATGGCGGTCTTTGTAGGAGCGACTCGTCGTAGAGTTCAAGGGTGGCTATGCCATGGCTTTGAGGCGCAGATCCCGGTGGGTTGGTGGCGATCTATTTTGTGAGTGGGTAGTACGTGAGGTGCTGGAGTCTTGCGAAAGCCTTACCGGTGATCTTCCGGTCTCGACAACAATGACGCCGGCGCCATTTTCCTTCTGGAGGTGTTGTCATGGTGCCCCATAGCCCTCATGTTTACTTGATCTCGGTGAAAACCTTGCCTTGGTGAGGCGGGCGGCGTCGGCGACTCTCGTCGCCTCCTTGGGCGTCGCTTGGAGGTCCTTCTTCACGCATGATGAGCCAGAAGGTTAGAGGCACACATCGGAAAAGGGTAGGGATTGGTTGAGAATAAGGACGGAGAAGAAGTTATGAAGCTTAGTCTTTTTAGCTTTGTTTATAGTCCTTTAGCTTTATTTTTGTTGTTGTATGCTCCTCGTGTTTTGAGGAATTGAGCCTAAGAGCTCGTGTATCATTGGTGTGTATATCCTCGTGGATATAGAGGCGGATTTTATATCCTTTATCTAAAAAAATGTCAGGCCTTGCCGGATAGGATTTGTGTTTTTCACAAATTAGGCCGCTCCATGCCCACCTGCACATGCAAAGACCAAAGAAACTCTTTCCTAGTACAAATTCTCCCTAACTTGACCATAATCAACACACATTAGCAAAACATACCCTTGTCTATCCCTAGACAAGAACCAACCCATCTATGACCATCCCTCGAACGTTTATGACCGCACAGTCTATCGCTAACTGGAATAGACCCTCAGACCACTCAACATGACTACTAACTCAGAGTAGTCATAACCCACAAGTACTCGGAAACCACATGCACCGCTACTGATCGACTATCAAGTACCGACTACCGAGAATCGATCAGAAATCATAGCCGCAGCACATACTCGAATCCTACGAGTACAGACACCACTCCGACATCCGACTGCTTACCACGATCATGAAACTACTTCTATCGAGTACTGAGTCCTCTAACTACGAGTACCTCAATCCTCAAGCCCACCTGGTACTGCAGTAACGACCATTCATCATCGACCACCACACACCGACTAGTCAACCACTGGTCCAACACGAGTACTCGACGTACTCGAAGATCACAAGAGTGAAGCACTCATACCGACCATGAAGTCTATGAATACCGACCGTGAAGCTTACGGCAACCGATCGCTAATCCTTCGACTACCAAAGACAGAACAGTAGACTGTGAAGTCTATGAGTATTGACAAGACTACCAAATCTATGACCATGAAAGTAGTTCACAAAACCTACGACCAATGACCGCAAAGCCCTGACTATCGACCTGTAAAACCTTCGACTATCAAGTACGACCAGTAAAGTCTATGACTATTGAGTACTGAAGCTACGACCATGAAAAAGTAATGTAGCTACGATTACCTACCGTGGTCGTAAGATCAAAGTCGTACTACTGTAATCGAAGCCAGATGTGGTCGAAAGCTACCATGGTTGAAACCAGCCGTAGTCGAAAGCTGCTGTTGTCATAAGATCGAAGTCATACTCGCCGTGGTCAAAGGCAGACGTGGTCGAAAGCTGCCGTGGTCGAAGCCAGTCGTAGTTGTAGGATATTTGATGGTAATTAGAGGAGTGTAAATGATTGCAGCGTACAGCGGAAATTTTTTCTCAAATTTTCTGACTTCTAAGCATTCAATCTGAAAAATAGAGATAACAAAAAAAAAGCAAAAAATTTTCGATCGTACTGTAGCAATACTGTTTGGCACTATAGCGATAGTACTGTAGCGACCGAGAAAGAAATCACAGATGTTGCTTTCGCTTCTTTGTTGCAGACGGCTGAATAAAAATTGATGATGCTATTTTTAACGGGACTGTACACTTCTTTGACCGAAGTGCATGCAGATGCAAACGCCTAAGGGATTAAACAACGTAGCCACACCTCATCTAATTAGCAAGTCTCGCCTGGACTAATAAACTATCCCCTAATCACCAAAAAACCAGCCACTGCTATGCTTCAGCAGGAAAAACAATTAGCACTAATTACCACTCAATGCGATCAAGGAAAATCGATGCAAAGTCTCGTCCAGAATTCACGTGATCACGGGAAGGCCTTCATCATGGACCAATAGCCAACATGCAACTTTTTTAACACATTGCGTGTCGAAGCCTCAAGACTGCACCTCCATAGCTTCTCCACGCATCATCCATCACGTGTCGTAGCCTCTGGACCGCACCTCTGTAACTCCAACATGTATTATCTATCTCTGATCTTCATGCGCCTCAAACATGAGCCCGACCATGTCGTGACCTCCTTAACGGTCTGAACCTCGGATTTTTCATCCTAGTCCCGGTCCACTTTATCACCAACCATGATCGCATCCATGCTCAACCTGTACATGCAAAGACCAAAGAATATTTTTCCAACACAAGTTCGTCGTCCCAACTTGACTAACATCAGTCCACACACGCCACACGTCTTGGATAACATTGATAAGCAATATTATCAAATATTCATCATCATAAATTAACCATTGTCAATTATTCATCACCAAAATATTCTAAATCTAGCCACATGGTCTAACAATAATCGAAAGCTACCGTTGTTGTAAGCCAGATGTGGTCGACACCTGCTGTGGTCGAAAACTGCCATGGTCGTAAACCAGCCGTAGTCGTGTTCATGCTATGGTCGAAGTCTGCCATAGTCGTAGTCGTATTCATGCCGTGGTCGAAGACTGCCATAGTTGTAGTTGTGTTTGAAGTGTTGTGGTCGGAGCATACCGTGGTCGTAGTCGTGTTCATGACGTGGTCGAAGTATGAAGTCTGTGGTCATTTGGCCATGCCGTAGTTGTAGTCTAAAGTTTGTGGTCTAAAATCACTTGTAATTGAGCAAAACAGCTTAAAGATAAAGTCTTCAACTGCAAATGACTAAGTCTTTCACAAACGCAAAATCTAAAATAAACCAATTATCAATTATTCATCGTCTCTTTATTTACGAATCCATATGGTCTAACAATGTTTCCAGTCGAAACTTTCTTCACCCTTATGTTCTCACATAGGGTAAGTTTTTTCCTCTTACGAAGATTCGCCACGACCCGCTATGTTCTCCACGCAACTTTCTTGCGACCACTTCTTTCTCGCCCATCGATCGCGATTCACAAATTGCGGTGAAAGTATACAATCGCCATGATTTCTTCCATGATCACTTGCTAAGCACGTGGACTTACTCCTGGTTCCATGACAACGTCGTCATCAGTGTTAGGTACAGAAAAAAGAACAGAAACTTCTGCTTGTCCAAATAAAACCTCATCCTCGTTTTCCTCCCATGGGGAAAAAGGTCGCCGAAGCACGGAGAAACACCAAAGGCGTGAAGAATCATCAAGGATTGCACCGAGCCAACAGCTCGGCGAAACACAAGTACATGGGCACAGGCTGCACAGGGTATCTTGCCGAGCTTTGCACCCAACCATGCTAGGCTGAGACATTGTCTCAGATGAAATGATGCGACAGTAGTTTGCCTTCTATGTCTGGCTCCGCTTTTGCCTACAGAGCTCAACAACATGCTGAGAGCATTGTCCACAAACCAAAAAGTGCAAAGCTGGTGGCGAAAAAGAGCCATGGTCGATTATATTTCATCACTATTGTGAAACTGATTGACACTTGATCATGTAATAGCTTTGCGAATAGTCTTCTAGCATGCTGTCCCGGCCATGTCACACTGCTCGCAAGTACTAGAAGTGCACGTACCAACACCACTGCTGAGTTGATGCGTGCCCACGCAAATCTTTTCACTGCAAAATAAAAGGCTCGTGCAGTGCATGCCCTGTAATGCTCCGCCTCACACAGGAGCTTTACCTCCTTGGTCGAAGTGAGAGTCAGAAGGAAAAGGATGGGCTTTTTTATATGTTTCCGCTCTTCTCATTTCCTTTTCTGTGTTTCCGCCTTTTCTTTCTTCCTGAGATCCAGATGATTGCTGCGCAGCACGCTCCCCTGTACCTAATCCTTGTGCCTGGTTTTTGTAATAATTTATTTCTCATTGTTTAATCCATGTCAAGATTGCTTCCATGATGCTATGATTTAGTAGTGGCATTCTATATATAAGTATTTCGCTAGGTGTACTATCAAAAAACTGTCACATGTAACACCCCGTGCTCTACGGTAGAACTCAAGGGCTTCACTTTTGTCCTCACTTTGTCTCAGGAAGAAGTTAGTTGTATGCACCTATATGCCATGTCTTAAATGTAAAACCTACATGTCATGTCTTCTTCATTCTTGATACCATGCATGCTCATACCGTATCTCACAAAGTCTGATTTGATCCGGAGACTGTTGCGCATAAAAAGGGGTATCAAAGTGTAACAAGTGGTATTAGAGCTAAGGTCGGATTATCTGATTTGCGAGAAGGTCGGTAAAACGTCAGGTGGCACAAATCAAAATCAATGTCAACAATGTGGAATCAAGTAGAGAAATTTGAAGGCAGAGAAAATTTCAATGTGTGGAAATATGTGGTGAAGGATATAATTATCTAGCAGGGGCTAATTGATGCCCTTGAATGGGGGACAACCTAGAAAAGACGTCCGATAAAGACTGAAAGTTGATGGAGCGGGAGGCTGTTAATATAATCTGTCTATGTCTCTCCGATGAGATAAAGTACCCAGGGATCAAGAAGAATTCATTGAAGAAACTATGGAAGGATTTAAAAGAATTGTATATGGCAAAGCCATTGACAAACTAATGGGTTCTGAAGCAATAACTGTACAGGGTGCGTATGAAGAAAGATATACGGTTCGTTGATCATCTCAATGTTTTCAACAAGCTTTTCACACAGTTGACTAGTGTGGATGAGAAAATTGAGGAGAATGTCAAAGTTGTCACACTGGCATCATCTGTACCACCAATATCAGAGAAATTGGTGATGAATATTACCATCGAAAAAATGATTCTCAACTTCAATGAGGCAGTTGCATATTTGTTGGAGGTGAAGTCCTCAAAAAGCCATCAGAGTCTTCATCCTCATGTGACCAAGCATTGGCTGCAATACGTGTTGCAGGCAGAAGTAAAAGTCACAAGAAGAAGAAGGGCAAGAGCAAAGGCACACGTGTATCTATCTATGTGATGAGCAAGGTCACATGATAAAAGACTATGAGTTTGAAGTAAATGAATGGTGCATGCTCAGCAACGGTAGAAAAGGGTGATTTGGATGTACTAATTGTCAATCAATCAGGTATTTCTCATGGATGAATATTAGATTCAGGTTGTTGCTTCTACATATGTTTGGCGAGGAAGATGTTTGACAAAGGATCTCTATGCCCAACATATGAAACTGTTCACTTAATGGATTGCAAAAAATATGTAATTACTAATGTAGGAATGGTTACATTGGAGATGTATGATGAAACACATCTCATATTGATGGGAGTTCGGTATGTTTTCAACTTAAAGAAAAATCTAATATCTCTGATGTCGCTTGAACTCGAAGGCTATGAGGTATCACTTTAAGGTGGAGTCATACAAGTTATTTCCAAAAGGTAGGTTATCATGAAAAGTATGTGGAGTAATGGAGTATTCCAATCGATGTGTACACCTAAAAGAAGAGCAACCAATGAAAGATCTGATAAAAATCCTGGCCAAAAGAAGGAAATTGTGTTGTAAACGATAGGTACTTAGATCTTATATGCAACTATGTGCGGAACTGCAAATACGGTTACAAAGTTTAGCAGACGCAAAGGCAGAGGTGTGAGCTGTTGGAAGAAGAAAGACATAGTGGGACCAACCACATGGTATCGATGAGAAGGTGGAGCTCAAAGACGATATAAACCTATGGTATGGAGGGCTATAGGAATAGGAGCTGTGGTTAATTAAACTGCACAACAAAAGAGATCTCAAGTGGAGGGTCTGGGCAGGCTAGTTCGAACACTAACACACACATTGTGATGATGTGCATGAGCCCTTGTGGAGGGGGCACTCCTAGAGGTGGGGAAAAATGAGCAAACAAAAAAAAATAAAGAGCCGACTTGGAGCAAGTTCTTGGAAGAGCGCAGTGACTTCAATGGATAAGAGTTAAGGTGGAGATTATTAAGTATAGTGACTCATATTCTAGTCTTTTAAGATTTAGAAATATGTGCTATAAACAGTCCTAGATGTATCCTAATAGGATTAGGATTCTTACTTTATTTGAAGTAAGATTCATACTCCACTTTGGTGGAGGACAAGAGGAGACTACATAAAAGCCATGAGAGGTGGTCATGGAGAACCCAAACAAACAAGCAACAAAGTGAAAAAGCCACTAATCTAAAGGTAGAGGTGCACAAGAGAATTAGAGGTTAGATTATTCTTTAATATTAGATTCCTATATAAGATAAGAATCCGAGAGTCTTAAAAGATTCTATAGGGTTGTAAGAGAGTGACAATCTGTTGTACTCTTTTAAGGTTTTGCTTAAGGAACTTGTGTTCGGCTTCACAAAATCTTTTTCTCTCTCGTCATGGTTACTTTAGCGTTGTTATTTTGGTTCTTTTTATTCATGTTTTTCGTTCTTGATACCGTGCACGCTCATACCATATCTCACAAACTCTGATCCGATTTGAGAACTACTGTGCATAAGAGGTATCAGAGTGTAATAGATATCTCACCGTGTGTTCGACCAAACAACCTCTAGTAGTAGTAGTCATCATTATATGATCACACCACGTTGGACCGATGCGGTCATTGCATTGTCCATTTTGGCATCGCCAACATTTCCTTGGCCTCGGGTCCTCCCTACCATAATGAGGGCCATGATTGTTCATGAAGGAGCTTGTGATTCAGCACACGAGGCCTCACGAGCATGGGTAGGCTTCTGGCCGATCGGTGGATTAGGTGCTATTTTTACACTGTTGGAGTACTAGCTACCGCACTTGTCATGGCTCATGAGCAGTGTGTGATTTGGGTTCAGGCGAGGAGTGATTGCGTGTACAGGAGAAGAGCCAGGAAAAATTCTAGCCTGCGCAAGTTCATTGGGACACTGCCGCATAGGGAGTCGGGGAGGAAGGGGGAAATGGGGGATCATCTTCTCAGCTTGTGTTCTTTTGTTGGCGTGCTGGCGCCATGAACAGGGTTCACCACGGTGGCACGGCTAACGTCCGACAGTCGGTGCCTCCTCCGCCGGACCTCCTCTGTGGTACGGCTGTGCGGGGCTACAGCTCTGTCCTCTAGGCTTTGGCCCTCGTAGCCATCACTGGTCTCTTCCACCACCTACTCCCCTAGCCTAGAAAGTAGCAACGCCATCGCAGGCTACTGCCTCACTGCGTCGGACTGCTCGCTGCCGCCGTTGCTTAGAGGGAGAGGGAGACTTGGATATGGAAAGCGAGGAGGTGAGGTGGCCTACTCCCTATGGCTCTACCTCTAGGCTCCCGTCCCCATCGGTCTCCACTGCCTCCTAGCAATGCCCTTGTTGGCCGCAGCCCACCGCCTCGCTGGACTACTAGTGGTCACCGTCTCTACTGCCTGGAGGGGATTGGCCAACTGGGAGAGATGCCATTCAAGGATGGGAGGTGGGGACTGCTCAGCTGGGCCCAGGGTGGTGGGGAGTAAGGAGTGCTCGTTGGGCCTAGGTGTTTTGGGCTTTTAGCCTGCATCATTAGTCCATGCCGCCTCACACGCACGACACATCTAGGCCTAAGAGTGTGTGCAACCCAGTTATTTCGAAGCTAGTTGTTAGACCATGCGGATGGTCATGAGTTTAGTGATGATGAATAATTGACTTTCAGATTGCTTTGAAATTTACATTTGTGAAAGTTTTGATCCATCGCAGTCAAAGGTTTTGAGTCCAAGTGATTTCGATCAGTTCTGAGCGGCTCCGAGTGGTTTTGGTTGCTTCTGCTCTAAGTGGTTTTGGTCAGTTCTAAATAGTTACAGACCAGTCCAAGTGGCTTTGATCAAAATCCGAAGGTTCTTGCTTAGTCCGAAGGTAGTCGGAGGTCCGATCGACAGGTCCGAATAGCTTTGTGTTGGGAGTTCCGATCGACTGGTCCAATCGGGAGGAGTCACGACAATGGCAATACGTCCACAACTGAACATCCACAGAAATATGACCACAGCTGAACGTCCACGGTGCTACAACCACAACTGAATGACTACGGCAAAACGACTGATTTCGATCACGTCCGACTTTAACCATGTCTGAATGACCATGGCATTTCGACTACGCCTGGCTTCGACCATGACAACTTGACTACGACATTCTGACCATGACAGACTTTGACTATGACAGAATGACCATTGAAGGTAATCATAGCTACAGTACTTTTCCATGGTCATAGCTACAGTATTTTTCCATGGTTGTAGTTACAATACTTGATAGTCGTAGATTTTATTGGTCGATAGTCGCAGAACTTGTGGTCGATGGTCGAGACTTTACCGTTGATAGTCGAGAATTTACGGTCAATAGTTGTAAACTTTGAGGTCGATAGTCATAGATTTTGCGGTCGATGGTCGAGACTTCTGCATCATCGTCCTGGAGGCTTCATCACGTGGTGGGATTAGAGAGTTACAGATAGAGTCTGCAGCTTGGAAGAGTGAGAGTTTGAATAAACCCTGTGTTAGGAAGGGTTTTGGGTCCCTTTATTTTCGGAAGAAATAGAGATTGGTGTTCATGGCTGAGGCAGACACGATTTGGATGTTAGCCTATAAAAACAGGAAGAGACTAAGAGCTAATGTGTGGTTTTTTGGTAGGGCTTTTAGGGGAGAAAGCTTGTGTGGTTTTTGGTAGGGCTTTCGAAGAGAAATCTTATGTAGGTTTTGAGAGGGTTTTATCGAGAAAGCTTTTAGGGGTGCTTATAAGTACACTTTGTAAACCCACCAAAATCCAGTAATAAAGATCATCTTGAATCAATCTGGTTGTTCAATCTGGTTTATGTTTTGTTGAAGATTGTTGGAGATTGTGGGTGAAGTGAAGCATACGACTACATGCAAAGGTGTTGATTCGCTGCCAAGATTACAGAGTAATAGATCGAGCTGTTGGGGCGGTCGAGCAACAGAAGGTTTCAACAACGTACGAACTGGTCACAGAGCAACGCTGATCAGTTGTAATCTTCATCGAGCTTGTGCACATTCAAGTGAGCGGTCGAACGGAGTGTCTTGCGGCCGTATTGTATCTCTGTAAGTTAGATTGTTTTTCTATTGATTTAAGATTTGTTATTAGGTGTCAAAAAACAGCAATAGTCATTCACTCTCTATCTGATTGCTGTCTTTGATCCTTTACTAGTCGTCTTCAACCTCTAAGTTGCAGTCATGCCACCATGGCAATGGATCCAAGGTGTTAAGAAGCAGACGAGGCTTGCCCGGAAAGATGCGATTTCCATCGTTCCCGACGATAACGGGACTTCACTGGAACTCCATAGTTTGACACTGGTGAGCCTGACTGGTGCCCATCCTGTTCTCCCCCTGTGTCTGCATATCCTCCTCGTGATTTCCCCGTGGAATTTAAGAACTCCCCTATCCCCACCCGTGCCACAGCCCGGCGTCACTGTTAGTCTGTTATTCTCTGCTCGCTTGCTGCGCGGTCTCTAGGAACTGTTCCCGGCTTGTGGAGGCCCCCGTACGTGCCAATGTTAAAAAATATTTACTCTATGAAGTGAATAAGGACGATGTAACTTGGTCTAGTTCTGAACTTGTCTGTAGAATCACGAGAGGAACCATGGATACCGTATGTTTTTTTAGAGGGGATCTCCTCTTCCATTAATTGCCTAATCAAGCTACCACGCCATGGGGCATATCTAATGCATACCACCTTTACCACCCGTTCATTTTGCCTTCTACCTTCTAATTTTTAGAAGCGTGAAGCTAGAATAGGCAAATTAATTTCTTAATTTTAGGTTTTTTGCTTTTTCTTCTTTTTTGCCTTTTTTCTCACCTTTTTCTTCGCATCATTAGTAGAGATATGACAGTATTTTTTCTTATTTTTCTTTAATTAAATGATTCAAAAAACTAACAACCGTTATAATACAATTTCAGCTAAAAACTAACAGTTAGAAAGCAAAAACCGTTAAAAAAAAGCCAGAATAAACGGCCTTTGAGTTGCAAATGTGCAACCTTTTCAAAACATGATGGTATCTTGTTCTCAATCAAGCAGCTATATTACAAATTAAAGGTTTACTCCGATTCAAGTCTATTCTCACTCAAGCAGCAATATTATAAATTAAAGGTTGATTCATGTCAATACAGACAAATCATGCTTGCGAAAAAAATGACAAACAAACAATTTCACGACTTGAGCTTTGTTTGTAATACAGAAATTTTCACTGAAAAATAGAACATTGTACATAGCTCAAGATTTCAATGCAATTCCAGTGTTCCAAAAGGCCCTTAAAGGTTTAAACTCCTAAGATAGGTCAGGAAGTAACAGAATCCACAAACGGAAGGAAGATTTTAACCGAGTGCCAGCATTTGGCCACAAACATACCGGTTGGGCAAGTTGTCCTGGCAGTGGCTCAGTGCCTCAAAGAACTAAGCTAAACTAACGTAAACATAGTATATTATTCTTTTGCAATCTAAATTCATATATGAATATAAGAAAAGCAAATCACAAAAAGAGAAAAATACAACGAAAGTACCTCAGAAATAGAAAGCACATCTCAAAATATATAAATATAGGCAGTGATCAGTAAACTGCATATCAAAAGTAGCAACGCTAGCTTAAATCACGAGGCAATTCTGAAACTAATATGAACTAGCTCCAAGGAAATAACAGTGAGGTAAATCGAACCACGCCATCCCAGATTCAGGTCTTTAGTTTTGCCTTACACTAAATATGAATATGTTTACACTATAAATCTAACATCACGCCATCCAAGATCTAGGGCTTTAGTTTTGCTTTACACTGAATGAATATGTTTAAACTGTTGTTATGCGAAGGCATTTCCGTAATTTCCCAATTGAGAAAAAAGAAAATGCAGGCGGGGCCCACCTGTCGGTGAGCCGCGCGAAGAGATAAGATCGTCTCCTCCCTGTGCGTGTCCTGTGCACTTGTGCGTGCGATGGAGAGGCAGGCGTTTCGTCTTCTTCACCCAGATCCGGCGATTTCGGCAGCGTGGTGGGGGAGCAGCGAATGGGGGCGGCGACAGAGGCGTGTGCTGGTCTGGGTTCCTCAGAGCCAGCCGCTCGCTTCACCTCCCCGCACACCCCGTCTCCTCTACTTAAGCGCGAGCTCTCCATTGTTGCGATACACATCTCTTCGGATCTGACTTGCTCTCTTGGTTTTCTTCTTCCTCTTGGCTCTTTGGGTTGTGTGGAGGTTTGGGGCTCCGGATCCATTCCCGATTGAGGCCTTTGCCTTGGTTTCCTGTGTGAACCCTAGTTTGGGTGTGGGGGAAACCTGAAGGTTGAAGGTCTACCCAAGGGAGAACGGAGGCGGCGACGGCTCCTTGTTGTGTTTGAGTGCACTCGGCCGGTGTACTCTTGTGGTCTTGTGCGGTGTTCCCCTAACCTTCGACTCCGGCGTCGGGTATCCGAGGTCAGAGAGGGCTTTGTATCTCCAACAACCACACCTCTTCTACATCGGCACAGAGGGGTGATAGGTATTCTGGGACAGTACTCTTGAGTATGCCTTGCCCTGTTCTTTGTGTTCTTCACCGGCTTAGTACTCGTTTGGACGGTTTTGAGTACCGTCTGAACCGTGAGTATTTCGGTTCTTCTTCAAATAAAACAGCTTGTATTTGTTCTTGAATTTTTGTTTAAGTTCAAATACTTGGAATGCTATATTTACTTGTGGGCTCAGAACGTATGCTATGTGATGAGAATGTCAAATACTGAAATCAATCTTTTTGACTGAATTAGAATTGAGCTCTTTTGAGTTGGTGTCTATTGTCTGCACTGTAGCTAAATACATTTCGGTTGAGTAGATTTGTTTTCATGCAGTTGATGGTTCCTGTTGATCTGTAGTCAGCTCTATCTAGATGGTTTAGATTAGTTTGTTTCTTCATCCTGTTCATTATATGCATGTACTCTGATTACTTGGACATTGTCTGGTTATTGCTAGCTGTCTCATTGCCTGTGGACACTTAAAACCGAAATATATCAGTGGACTGTTCTTGTTTTTGCTCAGTGTATGATAGTAGAAAACTCATTTCAGAGCTCAAATCCTAATCTCTAGTTAGTAAATTGTTAATGAAGAGGTTTGACATTAGCATGAGAAGGTCACACTGCTACAGACAGCCCTATCACAGATGGTTCGAACCGCCGGTGTTTAGGTGTCGATGATAGTTGGTGGTTATCACGAGCGGTTCTCGAGCCGCCTCGTGATAACTCACATTACTGATGGTCTTTATTACTAACCGTCAGTGATAGCGAGTATCACGAGCGGTTGTTTATAAAAACCATCGTGATACGAGACTATCACGAGCGTTTTTTTATAAACAACCGTATGTGATACTCACCTATCACGCACGGTTAGTAATAAAGACCGTCGTGATATACACAATATCACGAGCGGTTTTATTACTAATTATGCGTGATATTGTATATATCACGCAGCGATTAGTAGTAAAGGTCGCTGCGTGATATTATTCACACCACGCATACGCATGGTTAGTAGTAAAGGTCGCTCGTGATATTATTCACACCACAGACGGCACTCTTTGAAACCGTCGTGATATTGTATCACGCATGCTTTTAACAACAAACCGCTCGTGATACCAAGTGCATCATCCATTTTATTTGCTGTTTTTGGCTAGCCTCAGGATATGCTAGCCATGCCCTCTGAAAGCAAGCAAGCAAGCAGATTACAAATAAATGACATATATAAGTTAATTGCAACTCATAGTAAATTACAACAAAATTCGATACACAAATGAATGTAACAAACGGCTAGCAGATCACATACATATATAGAATGAAAATCGTTACACAAAATCTGACAAATGAATTCAATTGAACGAATTGTTTGATTTGTACAATTGAATCCAATGTTTCAACATCTAATTATTAGCATTGCCGGCGTGGAACTCTCCCCTCTTATTTATGACCTCTGCTAGCAAGAATTCGAGATGATTGCACGAATGTCGCATTTAGATTGTCAAGATCATATGCACTTTTGTCGAAGTCCACCATTGTCGCTAGGAGCAATATTAAGTCATTAATTAGCATGTGTGTATAATATAAATACATATATATAATCAGAAAATAATAATTATTGGAAGGACTCGACAAACCTCGGATCATTGATCTTAGTATCCATGATTTCCTTCATATGGCGGAAACGTAGAATCCACATATGTTGCCTCAGTAGTCTGCTGGTGGCATCGCAAAAATAGAATTACATACATCGTATTGTCAATTCTAGAGGCATTATAACAAAGTATGATATAGGATTATTGTGTTGTAGCGGTACCGAAAATCGCGTGTTGTGTCGTAGCGTGTCACTGGATTTGTCGTGTCTTCCTCCTTGGGCAACATAATTGGCAAACGCCCTACGTGATTCAAAAAACTTAGCCTCGACCGTGGCAAACAAAAGAAATATTACAATAGAGTTATGTATGGAGAAAATGAGTTTACATGTTAAGTACTTCTTGCACACGACTGAAGTCGTGGTTGCTTCTAAGAAGGGATTCAAGGTATATTACCTTGCTCCACTTTGGTATAATCACAATCAAAATCCAGTGATGCCTAGTCATGTGTGTCGTCATAGTGATTACTCCTAAGTTCATGCTGCATGTAAACTACAAATGAAACATATGTGTGGCAACTAGTGAAGCACGTACCCTTGGTTGAAGGGTACCATGACGTACTCCTTGTCGGTGTGAGCAATCAATCCCCTCGTTATGTAACCTTGCACAAAGGATGCATCTGCGTTGATACATTGCTCAGAGACCAAGTGAGGGTCGAGGAAACCCACCGGTCGTCGCGATCGCCGGACTTGTTGGATCATGTATCTATACATAAAGAAAGAATAATGACATTTATCTGTATAACGTGAATGTAGAACTTCATTTGTACAGATACACTTACGATTGTCAAAGATCGTAGAAGTGAGGCGCCGAGTTCGCCGAGATTGAATAGTAAGAATAAATCTTCGAATGTCACGACGATGTAGCCCGAGTCGTGGAGGAAATGCGTCTTGTTATATTTGAGTGAATGCACTCACGGTTTGGCTTCATGTTGGACTTCTCCATGTACTGCATGCAATGTATTGCAAATCAAACCAAGTCGGCGTAATTGTGACTCGGGCACCAACGACACTCCTAGAATAAAGTTCCATGGCACGGACGCGCTTAATTTTCTTCGCATGAGCCTTGGAGGCCTTGGAGCCTTACTTATGATATGTTCTCGGTGGCGTCTCGGCGGAGCCGATGCAGCAGACTTTATCGGATTTGGAGGTGGAGGTGGAGCCACCGAGCCGATGTGCCAGTCCAGGCGACGTCCTCTTGGGCCACTGGATGTGAAGATTGTGGCACGGACATGTCGAGGACGATGTCCCTTTGGGCCATCGAATGAATGTGTGGACGGCATCCCTAATGTCTTAATCTCTTCGTTTGGGGGCTTCTCAAGAGGGACGGACTTAAAAATATCATTAATCATGTCCACTGACCTTTATGAAACCGGTGTCTACTTGTACACCGTGCACCAGCGTCCCCGGCAGCAATGGATACACCATGCCGCGCCCAGCGTCAACGGGAATAGAGCCAACAAGCCTGCCTTTGAGGCTGCAAGGCATGGGCTTCTACATAACGATACAAGATGAGTTAAGGCGTCCACCAGAGAGATCTATGTACCATTCTAAAGAGGTACATTACCTGAATATCATCAATAGGTAAGTGGGCGTCGCTATGTTCAGAAATTGGTGTGGACGCGCAGCTACTGCGACGTTGAGGGGGACTGGGTACCGCAGTACTAGGAGTGGGTTGCGATTGGTTACGGACTTGTCTTAGTTCTTCCCGCGACGAATCTATCTCTCCTCGAAGTGAGGCAGTCTGCTCTTGAAGTGAGGCAGATAGTTGTTCCTCAAGTTGAGCACGAAGCTCCTATTTTATTTGTTCGCTGCGGTATGCCTTGGATCTCTTCCTACTCCTATATGACTCGGAGTAATCTGGAAATCCGTGCCTCCAAGGTACATAAACCCCCATGCCCCATGTGCGACCTGGGTACTCCTTGTTTCCCAAGGCCTGTGATAGTAAATCTATCTCCCTATATTCTTCAAAGGAGCTACGAGAAGATTTGGTAGTCAATGATTGCTGCAAGAGGCAATTAATCATGTTATTTTTTAACCCATGAAGTTCAAGAGGTGTTAACAACTATGTTGTTTAACATATTTTATCAGCGTTGGGACACTTCCTCATCTGCGGGGTTTTGAAAGAGACACCAAGATGTGGTTGATGACCTCGCTCTAACCGGCCGCGCGCTCGTTTGCGATCCCAAATGGTAGAGAGGCCTCCGATCGGATTGCGACCTCATCCTGCATCCTCCATTGCGGGATTTTACCCACGTACCCAGCAGTGCCAAGTCTGTGAGGGTGCGTGTTTTGTGACTGGAGAGCCTTGTGCGTCGCACTTTGTTGTTCAAATTCGGTCGTCGTCTTCATCTGCACAAAGGCCTCCCATGTTTCCGGCGACACGAAAGGATACTTCGTGAAGGGCGTGACATCCTCAGACACGTACTTCGTCACAAGAGTGCTCTTAAAATTCTTCCATACTTTTCCCATCGCGAGGAGCGCTGCGTTGCACGAGTCCTCAGATTGGGATCTCGAACGAATTTGTAATTTCCTCCCATAGCTGATTTTTGTGATCCTTTGTCAAATCTTTCCAGCTTGCTATGGTGATGGGGACCCGTTGCCTTCCAATTATCCCGCAGTAGTCCAAAATGATGACGCCGCTTTCTTGGTTCGAGGATCCCATTCGAGAGACCACCGTGATGGTCATTCGCCCTCGGCCTTTCGATACTCCTCGGCCACGTTTAGTTTTTGCAATCTTGGGAGCATGAGACCCAGATGACGACGACGAAGGCTGTGTGGACGCCATCTCACTTCTAAAAAAAACTAACTGCAGTGAGCTATGGTCCCAGCTTGTCAAAGTTCTATGAATCAAGTGACACAAACCAGTGCATCAAGTTCATTGAACAAGATACACTGGAGTGTGTCACTTGCTTTATGCCCTTTGACAAAGTTCTAACGATTAACTAACTGCAGTGAGCTATATATGGGCCTTCCAACATGTGAAGCATATAACATGAGCATATAACATATGAAGCATATAACATGAGCATACAACATGTGAAGCATATAACATGTGAAGTATATAACATAAAATACATGTGAAGCTCGGAGGGAGCGGCGTCGGGAGGGACCGGCGGCGTCGATCGGGAGGAAGCGGCGTCGGAGGGGCGTTGGGAGGACCGGCGTCGGGAGGGACGGCGGCGTCGGGAGGGACCGGCGGCATCGATCGGGAGGAAGCGGCGTCGGAGGGGCATCGGGAGGGATCGGCGTCGGGAGGGTGGCGGCGTCGGGAGGGACCGGCGGCGGTGGGAGGGACCAAAACCTAGCTAGCAGGGGCGCTGCAGAGTGGACACAAGAGACTGCGCGAGAGCGGACTCCGTAGACCTAGCTGCGGGTATTTAAAGATAAGCTATCATAGACGGTTCCTTAAACGAACCGTCTGTGATAGTGGTATCACAGACGGTTATATAGATATAACCATCTGTGATATGCATATTATCACATACGGTTCTATAGATATAACCGTCTGTGATATCCATATTATCACATACGGTTATATCGATAGAACCGTCTGTGATGTGTTATCACAGACGATTTTTTTTGATAAACCACCTGTGATAGTTCACTATAAATACCCGCAGCTAACTAGGTTCCTATGTCTGTATGTCATTTTACAATTACAATATGGAACATAGATACATTTATGAAAAACGCAAGCATAACCATAAATATAACTATTTCTTAGTTTCTTAGTCATTTTACAATTACAACGGAACATATATACATTTATGAAAAACACAAGCATAACCAATATCATTTATTACACTTTGGCTATATTATTTTAAATAAAGCCCTTCACGATGATCGACACGCATATAGCTTGCTTCATCGCCTTATTCTTCCTCGAGCCTGATGCCGTCTCCGAATGGAGGTAAATCATCAAATTGATTGTACTCTTCCTCATCCACAACATTCTCAACCCCGACAATCCTTCTTTTTCCCTGAAGAACTACATGGCGCTTCTTATTTGCCGGGTCGGTTACATAAAATACTTGAACAACTTGCCTCGCGAGTACGAATGGTTCGTCTTTGTATCCTACACATTTGAGGTCCACGGTAGTGACGCCGTACTTGTCAACCTTTACACCCCGTGGGAGTTGGACCCAACGGCACCGAAATAAAGGAATTTTGAAAATTACGTAGTCAAGCTCCCAAATCTCCTCTACAAGCCCATAGTACGAGCTTGGGCCAGCGATACTGCCGTGCGCATCATAGGCATCTATGCGGACACCTGAGTTATGCACTGTGCTCTTTCTATCTTGATCTGTTGTATAAAATGTGTAGCCATTAATGTCGTATCCTTGCCATGTCACAATTGTAAATTTTGGCCCTTTTGCCAACCATTGTAGTGTTTCACTTGACGACCTCCTAGTCAATTGCGCCTTCAACCATTCGTTGAACTGACGGATGTGTTGTCTCGTGATCCAAACTTCTGACTGGCCTGTATTCTCCTGACGTAGCATGTCCTTGTGCTCTTCAATATATGGGGTCACTTCAGTCATGTGTTGTAAAACCATGAAATGGGCTTGAGCATACGTATTTTGATCCAAAGTTATTGATTTCCTCCCGATAGTCTCGATACTATCTAGCCTCCCCTTGTGACGAGATAGAGGTACACCTATCGGCTCTACCTGAGCCATGTAGCCGATGCAGAATTCAATGACCTCTTCTGTTGTATAACCTTCGATGATGCTACCCTCCGGTCGAGATCGATTGCGTACATAGGACTTCAGAATTACCATGTACCTCTCGAAAAGGTACATATGACGAGAAATACGGGCCGCATATTTTTATCTCTTTCACAAGGTGGACAATGAGATGGACCATGATATCAAAAATGATGGAGGGAAATACATCTCTAGATGACATAGAGTTGTCACCACCTCGGTTTGCAGAGTATCTAGTCCATCCGGATTAATGACCTTCGAGCAATTGCGTTGAAGAAATAACATAGCCTTATGATTGTCACTCGAACCTTGTTCGCAAAATACTTCTAATTGCAACAGTAGCATTTGTGTCATTAGCACATGACGGTCGTGATACTTCATGCCAATTAATTTTAAATGTTCCATGGAAACAAGTTTCTTCATGCTTGTGGAGTGACCGGATGGAACTTTCACACCATGTAAGGACTCGCACGATTCAGTTTCTCGGACTTAGACAGTGTAGCATGCTGGGGGAAGGTACGTCCGGCCTTTATCGGTCTCTATCGGTGCTAACTCGGTCCTGATGTTTATAGCGACCAAGTCACGCCTTGCGTTAACACCATCCTTTGTTTTATCAGGAATGTTAAGTAAGAGACCAATCAAACTGTCACATACATTCTTCTCTACGTGCATGACATCAATGCAATTGCAAACTTCTAAGTGCTCCCAATAAGGCAAATCCCAAAATATTGACCTCTTTTTCCACATGTTCTTCCTCAATTTACGTCCCTTTCCAAACACAACATTTATATCCTTGACCATATCATACACCTCTTTCCCACTAAAAGGTCTTGGTACTGAGTCATCCTCTTTTTTTCCGTCAAATTGTTTCTTCATCTTGCGGTATGGGTGATACTTTGGAAGGAATCTACGGTGACGCATGTATACAGTTTTTCGCAAGTTGTTCAACCACACACTCTCGGTATAATCTAAGCAGTGCGGACACACTTTGGCTCCTTTTATACTCAACCCTGACAGGTTACCAAGGGCAGAAAAATCATTAATGGTGCAGAACAACATGGCGCATAGAGTGAAGTTCTCTCGTTTGTTCGCATCCCATACATGTACCCCTTCATTCCACAGTATTGCAAGATCTTCCACCAATGGGGCTAGGAACACATCAATATCGTTGTCAGGTTGCTTCGGCCCTTGGATAAGTAGTGACATCAAAATATATTTTTGCTTCATACATAGCCAAGGAGGAAGGTTGTACATGCACAGAGTCACGGCCCAGGTGCTATGTCGGCTGCTCATGTTACCAAAAGGATTCATTCCATCTGTACTCAACCCAAACTTTATATTTCTTGGTTCCACATCGAAATCTACAAACATCCTATCGATGTTCCTCCACTGGGCAAAATCAGCAACATGTCTTATCATTCCGTCTTTCTTACGCTACTCACAGTGCCAACGCATCAATCTTGCATCCTGCGGTTTGCAAATAAACGCTTCAAACGGGGATTACAGAAGATACCACATCACCTTAGTAGGAGGTCCTTGCTTCACCTCGATGCCCTTCCCATCATCGAGTCATTTTACGCTTGTATCGGGATGCTTTGCACACCGGACAAACATGTAAGCTATCATACTCTTTACTGATGCAGGATACAATCATTTCGACATGCATGTATTCTTTCTACTTCCATTCCTAATGGACAAAAAATCTTCTTGGCTTGGTAGGTGGTTCTCGCAACACATTTCCGTTGGAAGCATGTCCACTAGGAGACCTAATAATGTCGTGAAACTCTTGTCGGACCAACCATTGCTTGCCTTCAATTTTAGCAGTTCTAGAACTGATGACAACCTCATGTATTGCAGCTTGCAGCTCGGGAACAAAGGTTTCTCTGAGTCCTCCATCAAGCCCTCGAATTTACCAAACTCTCTCTCACCATAGTTCCCTTCTGCATCACGTAACATCTGATCCAGATTGTCATCTTGCGACCTATCCTCATGATCAAAAGAACAGTCCACAACTGGCATATCGTTGTCTCCCTCGACTATGTCATAACTACCTTCTTGTGTACTCTTCTATTGTGACTGGTCCAACATTTGTACCCTTTTCTGAAACCCCTTCGAATCAAGTGAGCTTCAATCTACTGAGTTGCTAAACATCTTGAGATTATCACAATCAATACATGGGCAATACATATATTTCATCCCCTTCTTCAACATATCCATTTCGGCGCCCTTCTAAAAGCGGACACACGAAATGTATTCTTCACTCACATGGTTCTCAATATACATCCAGCTTCGGTCCATCTACGCTACACAAGTGACAAATGGGTGTCAAAATGATTATTACCCTACTACTAACCTCTGATCAGATCACTAAGAATGTTAAGTAATTGGGTACTAATATCTGATCAGATCACTAAAAATGTTAATTAATTGAGTATACTAACCTCTGATCAGATCACTTAGAAGACGGTGATATTTTTTCACCCCCAACTTCCTAAAGCCGGCCGCCTTGCTCCACCGATGCAGCGCAATGAAGACAGATCGGTGTCGACATCCTTACACCAAGTAATTAATACAACTCAAAATATCATATACGATTCCAACCACAAACGGTCTGTGAAAATGATATATCACAGACGGTTCATATTAATAATCGTCTGTGAATTATCACCGACGGTTATTAATATTAATCGTCTGTGATACAAAAAATATCACAGACGGTTCAAATTAATAACTGTCTGTGATTGTTGCCTATCATAGACGATTCGCATAAATAACCATATGTGATAGTCTAACATTATCACAGACGGTTCTTAACACGAACCATCTGTGATGTCCATAATATCACAGACGGTTCGAAATATTAACCGTCTGTGATTTATGCGTATCACAGATGGTTTGTATATAGAACTATCTGTGATAGTCCTTCACAGACGGTTTACACTACAAACCGTCTGTGATACATTTGGGTGGAAAGATGCACATCCGAGGCCTGCTGCTATGTCTTGAGGAATGCCAAGTGCTGGTTTTTAACCAGCTCTTGGCATTCCTCAAGACACAGCAGAAGCAGCCCTGATGTGCATCTTTCCACCCAAATACGACGCAAGCACAAGAACACATTCAGATCATCAATTGATTGTCCTCATCCACAACATTCTCCACTCGACAATCTTTCTTTTTCATAAAATTCAAGACAATTTCATTACAAAGTGCAAAAAAAGATATTCAGATTCTTGGTGAGCGGTAGAGCATAGCGACTTCTTCGGTGGCGACTATCCATCTGCTTCTTCCCACTTCTTTTTTCATCTCGGTCTCGGATCACGTACACGATGAGCGATGAATCGCTTAGCTGAATCGCCGCCATCGCGCACGTGATCCGCAGACCGAGATGAAGAAAAGAAGTGGGAAGAAGCGATGGATAGTCGCCACCAAGAAGTCGCTATGTCACGCCACCAAGAATCTGAAATGTCTTTTTTAATTTTTGTAATAAAATTGCCTTGAATTTTGCAGAAAAAGAAGGATTGTCTGAGTGGACATCACATCTCAGCAGTAGTCGGCATCGCGAGGAACATGCAAATACAGAGGCAAGCACGACAACACATTTAGATCTATTACAGGAAAACAAGCTAGTGAACTCTTCATGGAACACACTTACCACACTTACGACCATATATGCTCACAATGGATGAACTCACGCGTGACTAGTATCGTGGAAAGGTAGATGGGCCGTTATTTATAAGGGCCGAGCAGAGAGGAGGAGGCTCGCCGCCGCCATTCGATGTGGAGAGAATGGATGGGTGAGATCGAAATCCTGGGTATACGCCAAGTATTGGTGACACGTGTTATCACACGCCAATTATTGGTGATATGTGATTATCACATACGGTTATTAACGCGAACCGTGTGATAATAAAGTTCCTGATGGTTCGAATACGAGCCGCTCTGTGATGTTTCGATTATCACGAGCGGTTCTTAATACGAGCCATGCGTGATGTTTCGATTATCTCGGGCGGTTCGTATGAATAACGATGCGTGATATTAATATCGATTTAGCGGTATGTGATATTAATATCAGAATATGAACGGTTTGTGATATTAATAGCAGAGATGGTTTGAAATACGAAACATCTGCGTTAATGCTTAAATATGCGCGCCCTAATCATGCTCTTCTACACACTATGCTCTCCCTGATCATAATAGCAGAGATGGTTTGAAATACGAAGCGTCTGCGTTAATGCTTATATATGCGCACCCTAATCCTTCTACACACTATGCTCTCCCTGATCATCTTCTTCATCACCAGATTTCTCAATAATGACATCTAAAATTCTTTTGATCTTCTTCCTCTCATCTATCCATCATGAGTTGTTCGGACGCAACCTTACACAGCGCCAAAATTTACGTCCCGAGCAGCTCCTCCGCCACGCCTGCTCTCCTTCCTCGACTCGCTTCCATCCGTCAGCTGGACCTCATCATCCGCCGTCGACGAAGGTGTCTCATTGCCACTCAGGATAGGGAAACCGCCCTCAGCCTTGTTCTTCTCTACAATGTGCAGCGGAGGAAGATCTTGCAGCAGTGCAGACACACTTGAATAAACTTGCCGATCAAGAAAAATGGGCCGATAATGCGGAAGCGCATCTTGACATCCTGTTTTAGATTATGGAACATGCTAATGATCATTTGCCCATGCTTGAGGAGGAAGTCGAGAAGGCAAGAACAATCTTGATGGCATTCGAGAACACAGCGGCTGATTCTCCAACTCCAGAAGTCAACGAAGAAGCATATGAAGCCCAGAAGATTCAAATCTGGGAATGTCTTTTTTTTCACTTTTGTAATAAAATTACCTTGAATTTGACTCTCGTCTCTATAGATTCTGTAGTTTAAACGATACCACAGACGGTTCGTATTACTAACCGTCTGCGATGATCTCTGCGTGATTATCACGAGCGGTTCGATTAATAACCGTCGTGATATTTTCCTGACGGTTATTAACAAAAACCGCTGCGTGATAATTTTAGACATCACAGACGGTTCGTGTTAATAACCGTCTGTGAACTTTCACAGACAGTTAGTAAAACGAACCATCTGTGATGTCTCATTTATCACAGACCGTTCGTGTTAATAACTGTCTGTGAAAATAACACCGACGGTTGCCAGTATAAACCGTCTGTGACAATTTAATCACAGACGGTTCCGTATGAACCATCTGTGATGTAGCCGTCCAGTATAGCCTCTTCTGTAGAAGTGTCAAGATCTAAAATTTTGTGCAACTCTGTTTTGAGAGCAATCCTAAAGCAATTATTTTGTTTCATGCTAGATTTAATTGCTTTACCGTTTAAAGGACTACTCTACATGATGTTTTTAGCATATTTGTGTTTATATTCCTTGAATATTTACATGGGTATGAATGGCAAGATGGAATTACATGATTATATGCGATTTATATCATTCATGTTATGCTGGAAATATGTTGAATATATGTTTGTTTTGGTTGGAATTAAAACTGAAAATACGCTCATATCGCAAATTTTACAACATAAACTAGGAATCTAACATAAGCAAGTTCCTGATCATATCACTATACTTAAAAAAAAGGTCAAACTCCATTACAGAAAATTAAAAACATTAACAGGGACAAGACAATACCCAGAAGTTAACAGGGGAAATGCAGTGTATATGCAAAACCAATGAAATCACAGATTGAGCATGTCCACAGCACATGGCATACTATAGCCAATGCAGCAAAGAGTTTAGCTAGTTTTACTAAACATGTCTCATGATACCGAAATACACAATCTCTCAAATTTCCTTAGCTACTTTCACTTGCAAAAGTAGCACAACGTTTGTTTAAAGTGTGTTGTTGTTTTAGTGGTATGAAACAAATAAGGTCATTAACATGCTCAATTTCCACATACCTCATATGAAAAGGACTTTCTGTGTAGCTAATCATTGTTTCAGGTAGCTATTGGAGAAAGAAAACAACATGGTGATTCACATAACAAATCAAACAATGAGCAGACAGATAAAGCAATGATTACACACGGACAACTACTTGTAGATTAAGCAGTACTGTTCAAAGATAACAAACTTAACAGAGCAATAAGAAGAGGAAATGCTTATATCCAAGCCTTACTTAAGTGTTTTTGTAAGAGCCTCGGGAAGCTGATGCTCCTCATTATAAGCGGGGATGATCAACGAAAATGTAATTCTCAGCAGGTCATAAATCGACGGGCAGAGAACCTAGCATAGTTCACACAAACAAATGGACGGGTAGGGAACCTAGCATAGTTCACACAAACAAATGAACAAACACCTAGTGTGCACACCAAACAAAGGTCAATATAGCGAACCGCAACAAGCAAGCAATGCAATGATCGATGCCACGGGATCTTGTCCATTCCTCGTGCTTCTCATTCTCCATGAGCTTGTCGATAGGTGTTGAATCCAGCTCGCCGATGACCAGGATCCACAGGGTCGCCTGCCCAGTACCCAATCCCCAAATTAGCACCGGTCGATCAAAAGCACGAATGATCAATCGACGAGATCCAGAGATTAGATCCCCACACATACCAAGAAGAACCTGGATAAGCAAAGCGACGAGGGTGTTGGAGGCGGGCGGGTGGTGTGCTCGCTGTTGCCATTGGTCTCCTTTTGCACCATTGTGTTGTGCACTGTCAGCAAGACTGCAACACCACCACCCACAGATCCACCACCCGACCAAAATCGTCAGAAAACCACATGACAAATTCCCAACTCAACACAAAACGAACGATCTTGGAATGGATCACGGACGAATTCACGGAGGAGGAAGCATCAGAATGTTCACCAGGTGGCAGTGGCATCAGGATTGGACCTTAGTTCGGATATGAGGAACACCATGACACAGCCCAAGCAATCAGAGATGAGCAATTGAGCATGTTGTTGAGAGAGTTGGGGTCCCCGAAGAAGGAGGCCGAGACAGTGATTCTCTCTGGCCTGCGGCCGCCACCTGGATCTGCTTGGTGCCTTGGCTGAAGGGGTGGGGTGAGGGGATCGAGGTGGGTCGAAGGATAGGCTAAAACCTTACAAAGCTCACTCGATGGTTTCGCCCTGCCCGCAAAATTTTGGGTCTAGGCTCTAGCCATGCATACATTCATGCATGTGGAGCCACTACTCATAACCACAGGAGGGTGCAGTAACAGGCACGCGCGTGGATCAGATCAAAACTCTGGGACGCAGCACAATCCTTTTCCCCCTCCAATAATTCCCTCCGGCAAGGCCATGCCACCCCGAGCAAAGATAAGAGATGAGACGAGGCGATAACGAGGGTAACCATGAGCGGGCTGACGCGGGACGGCCAGCCGGCGCGTCACGCGGGGAGGAGGCGTGCTCGATCGGCTCGGTGGGGCCGCCCGTACACGCCAGCGGCTCATGCGCTTGGCCTTGCCACCAGGTCGACCGGGGCCCGCCCGGCAGCTCGTACGTGCCCATACGTACGGCGATGGAGCCAAGTCGAAAACATACTCCTGCCTCGCGTACGTAGAGGTGGACCATGCAGGCGTACCGACCGACGCGCCTGCATTTATACCGCCTCTTGGACCATCGGTGTAGGCCCTTAGAGTGATCAGGGTGGGTCAAATCGAGTTTGCCTTCGACTAGATCGGATAATACAGGAAAAAAGAAAAAAATTACGTTAAAAAACCAATATATTTTAAACTAATTTTAGTTTTTGAAAGTTAGAATATGTAAACCAAAAGTTATTTAGAATAAGGTCATAGAGAAATCAGAAACCGATTTGAACATCTCAACTTTTAAAAGCACCCACTACAAGAAATTTGAGTATCAGTGACGAATATAGTTATGATGAGAAACGAAAATGTCATAGATTAGCTATCATTCCGTGACGATTCAAGTGATTTCGTCATTAATATGTGGGACGGTACCTTCGACGCCTAGTTTTGTGACGAAAACAAATATTTGTCACAGAATATACAGAAAACCATGATGATTGTTTATATTCGTCATCAAAGAAATTATTATTCGTGACGATTTATGAATTAGACTATAGTAAATTAAACTGACAAGTGAGCCATCTTAAAATAGTAAACCCTAGGTATAAAGTCACAACTTCCTATCTCTCCCGAGATAACTCCCGCCGCTTCTACCCGTGACTCGTGAGGCCCATCACCGCGTCTCGCCCCACTCGCCTCGCGCCTCACTCTCTCCCGACCGCCCGCCACCTCCTCCTCCCGAGGCGCGCCGCTGCTGCTGCGTTCACCGCCTCCTCCGCCACCACCCGGCCGCCGCCCTCGCCCATCCGCCGCGCCTCCTCCTCCCCGATCCGCCGCCTCCTCCTCCTCCTCCGCCCCACGGCGGCCGCCGGCCTCCGCCCCTGATCCGCCACGAGGCCGGGCGGCGGCGCCGCCCGAGATGGAAACAGAGGCGGCGGCGTGCATGGCGAGGCAAGAAGGATTATGCATAATTTGTCAATGCCATTTGGGAGCAGGACACTATAGGTAAATGAGTGTATCTAGCGCTGTTATAGTTTTGTAATTAATCTTATGTTTTGCAGACACATCTTCTCGCTAGACATGCTAATTAATCTTGAGTGTGCACCGCTTCTATGGGGACATTACAGGTTAGATCCTCTTCTTGAATATGTTTTTCACAATGCACTTAAGCCGTCTAAGATAGAATTAGTCATACGTGTTAGATCAAAGTGCTGTTAGAAATGTATCGTTAACCATCGAACCACTACGTGTGCATGATACCCTCTGCATTTTTCAAGATGTTTGCACATGCTTACTAGTATGTAACCCACTACTCTTCGAATGCAATTGGACCAAACGACTTCCGAGAATACAAATTACGGACCCTATTGCAAGGTACTATGGCCTCGAGGCGAGGTCGGGTTGTGAAGATAATCAGCCCACCGAGACAAACAGTGGCAGATATGTTACATATTGCTATGTTGTATGACAAGACACAAGCGAATTAAGGTTGTGAAGATAATCGAGCCATACAATGAATCAATGAATTATCTTGTCACTTGAGGTTTTGTTGATTGTTTAGTGGTTTCTGCATTGACCATTGTTGATTAGTCGGGATTGCTTACTTGGTGGTTAATGTTCCACATTCTATGTGTGCTTTGCTAACAGATTTCATACAAATGGCTCAGTCGGAACTTCTCTATATCATCAAATGATGCCAAGAGGTAATGATTCTCTATATCAACAAACATGGAACTGATTTCCAAGTAATTTACAGTGTGTCCGGGTGGTAATGTGCGACAGCAGATTTTATATGGTACATTTTCCCAAATTACAGCTTGCCCTTTTTGATAAAATGTCTCTGGAATTAGATTTCAAATGTACAGGTTTTTTTGTCTCACTGCTCTCCAATGATATGTTGGTTTATTGTGTCAACCTTCTTTGCTAATTGCTAAATAGTTGCTTTCTTTGTATAATGCAGAAGCAAGGCAAGAATTTAAAGATTCTTGTTCAATTCAGGTTTACAGTATCCAGGCTTGTATTCCAAAAGACACTGCTGTACTTTGGAATCCTGAATTTGTGCAGGCTGAGGAGCTTTTCAACCAGCCATTTAATGAAGAGAATTGTTTGAGAGATAATAGGTATTGCACCTTTCAATCCCCTTGCTTTGCCCCAAAAACCATATTGACATCTTGTTGGAACTGAAAATTTCCTGGATTGAAAGTGCAAATTATGTAGAACAGCTTGATAAAATTGCATACTTGTGCTAGATATTGAAATTACATGGGCTTACTATTCTAGGTATCATAGATATATATGTAGCTTTTTTTTGGAAAAGTTAGTAATATACATAGGATTGAAACTTGTGAAAAGAATAAACAAAATAGTGAAAAGGTTAGGCTGCACCAAACCACAGGTTCTCAATCTTATGTTGCTAAGAGATACTCTATGGTAAGCCATTTTAGCAGGAAAAAGGGTTATAGTGATATTGCACATGAAGCAATGGTAAGTATATTAATTACCAAATATTGAAATGTGCGTGTGTGACACATATATTTGAATGCTATGTTGATATGTACACTAAGGTGTTTTTGTAAAGGAAAACTAAACTGAATTGTTGTTTAAGTATGTTATATTCATTTTTTTCATTTTCTACAACCATGCAACACAATGTTCTATTATTACTTATTATAGGTGTATACAAAATTTTCTTTGCTATGTCTTCAACATTCAAAGATAAGCATTATGCAATCTGTTTATGTTACAAATGGAGCATAGAATTATCTTGCATGTTTATATTGTATCTATTCAATGCTAGTCAAAATGAGCAAGAGTTACGTGCTACTGTTAGCTCTCAGCAGGGAGAAATCATGGATTTGAAGAGGCAAGTTGAAGAAGCAAAAGAGTCAAACAAGAGGAATGAAGAGCAAATGGCCATTTTCAAGCAAATGCAAGAAAAAACTGATTCCCTTGTTTTGCGGCTTCTGGGCCAATCATCAATAGTTTGATCATCTTTGTAGTCACAGTGTGTAGTTGCTAGACTTATTTTGAAGTATGGTAGCAATATGCCTTCTGACAAGACATACTTGTTACTGCTAGTGACATTTGGCTAATATGGTTTTGTGATGGAACTGTGTCTATGGTGATCACTTTTATGTTGAACCAATGATTGTAATGGCATGTATTGGATAAATGTCAATTAATTCTATATGTTTTGATGGAACAATTCTATGGTGATTATCTGGAGAATTATGCTATTGTTCATGACGTTTTTTTTGTCATTCATGTATGTCTGGATTAAATTTTGTGACGTTGCAAATATATTCATGATGAATATTTTCGTCATAAATTACACGTCCTGGACCACATGTCATGACGAAAACGATTGTCATAGAATGTTTTCACTTGGTGACGATAACGGTAAATCGTCATAAATATTATTGTATGATGATATGTTATTCGTCATAAATATGTACTATTTTATGACGATTTCCCAATGATCGTCACTAAGAACATTCTATGACGCAGAATCTGTGACGATCCGCGTGACGCAAGAAAATCGTCACTATTATGCTTTTATGACAAAAATCCATGATTTTGTGACAAATACATATCATCACCGATGCTCAAATTTCTTGTAGTGACCTTTTTCAAGCTGTTTCCAAAAGCGGCTTCTCTAATCTGCTTCCAAAAGTTGCCGGTTAGCCTCTATCATCTCCTTCGTATTTGCGTCTTATAAAAGCTGTTTTCTAAATTTTATTTCAAAAGTTAGTCTTTAGCTATTACTATTATATGTTAGCGAAAAGCCATCAGCTCTCGTCGATTAAAACACCCCATTAGTGCTATATTGTACAGTATATCTACTAGGAAATCTTGAATAACTCTGCGCGCACACTAGTTCTTTCTTACATCATAAGCTGGGCTAGCTTAAGCAAAACATGCATAGAGACCGTGCCAAAACGAAGCCATACCTTTGCAAAGCGGTGTCTTCAGAACCTAGACGAGAACACGGCACATTCGATATTGACCTGATTGAGCCATGCATGTTAATTCCAGATCGTGCTCAGCTTCGGGGGACCGTTGTCTATCCCAAGAAAATCTAGGACGGCTTTCACGCATGTGAGATTTTTTTTTCACGCCGGTGATCATAACACGGAACAAACAGTGGTAAATATTTGACCCACCGACAGGCCTTACTCGTCGATCCGTTGCATGAAACGGCACCGGGCCGGGGACCACGTACGCCATCGGATTCCCTCTCCCCGCTCGCCGTCCTCCGCCGTGGAGCGCAGCACGGCAGCAGTGGCGCAGGCGCCAGTCACGAAACACGCCGCGCTTCAGCGACTCCGTGATCTCGCTCGAACCAACCAGGCCCGAACGCCGCCGACTCCGCGGGCCGGCCCGGCAAAGGATGAGTGAGCCAGGGGAACCGGGTCAATCACAGGGAAATAATTGCGGGCCCCGCGTACGATTGGGCGGAGGGGGCGCGACCGTACTAATGATTGCGCCTGGCGCGCTGTGGGCCCGAGACCGACAGCTGGGTCTGGCCAGGGATGATTAGGGTTTAACCGGTGGTGGCCCCCGCCAAGATGGGCCTGGGCCATGGGCCAATCGGGCCTTGGCTCCTTGGGCGGGTCACATGGTCGCGGCCTAGGGTAAAGGTGGATTCTTTCGAGCTGTGGTTTGGTTTTAATTTTGGTTTTATGGTTTTTGAATTTTGATTGTTCATGAGAGATAGTACATAGAGAGAAACAATTGTATGTGATTTTTGTCGGTATATCTGAATTTAGTACATGTCTATTATAATATACTTATAAACCCATTTTAAAAAGACATATCGTTTAAAAACTAGTTACTACAACAGAAAAAACCACACCCGGAGCTACCCAAATCCACCAAAGATTACCTAAGTACGTACGTGCCGGGGTTTTGTTTTTGTTTGATTCGAATTTCACTTCCCGTATCCCGTCCATAGGCCGGTGCTAGTGCGTGGGCCTGTAATGGTACGTGTCCGTAATTTAAATATTTGTAAATATTTAAATTAGATATATAAAAATTATATATATTTATTTCAAAAAATACTTTATAATATAGTAATTTATTAAATTCTATAAATATATTATAATATAAATTAATGCTCTAAGTTATATTTTAGAGACAATGTCGAAGTGTCTAGGTCTAAAGCGATGTATATTTATTATCAGATGAGTACCACGTTTTGGAGCTGACGTCAGGCTGCTGCGGTACTTGTGCGTTCCGAACAAAAGAGTGCATTTTGTACATGTTTTAAGCTCAAGAACTATGATGATAAACAAAGGACCCTCCTGGTAGTTTTTTTTTCGAATTGGGACTTCTGGTAGTTTTTTTTTTTAGATTGGACATTTTGCACAAGAATGTCATGCGTGTTGTGAACCAACAAACATCCAAAATCGACTAGTTTTTCCATTTGCAAAGCTGCTTCAGAAATCCACTGCTAGTAGCCTATCTCGATTAAGCAGTCTGTGTAATCTTTACGTGGATCCGCACGGTCACAGTGATCTACGCTCGTACTAGCTCGTAGCTTCGTAAATTCCCGGCGGATTCAGAAGATCTCCACCGTGCGGCGACCTTTGGCATAACTTCCTCTCACCAAACGCTGCAGAGCCAGGGGCCCGAGATCTCAACAGGTCAGTAATGGACAGTTATAGCTGTGGGTGATAGAGAAGTATGTCCTTTATGGAATTATGGGGAAAATAAAAATAAGAGGGCATAACCAAATACAGAAATTATTGTCGCGGACAGGAGTTATAACAATAATTCAACGGGGTTTCGGGCACGCAGACCATTTTATTTATACCTATATTAGGAGTAGTAGTTACTATCACTAAAGACACCTTTTTTTATCTTTACACACATGTTTTCGTTAAGTATTAAACCATCACGTCCCTAAGCCAACCGTTGTAAGTTGCTAGATGCTCTAATAACTACTCTCATATTAATCACGTGAGAAACAGCCATGTCTCTCGACCAATTAACATGGTCGGGGCTAATACTGTTAGCCAAGTAAACTCATGCACGGCACGTGCATGTGTTGCCGCCGGAGTTCACGGATATCTCAGGAGATAGCTTCCATGTTTAGGGGTTTAAACTTATCTTGGCATAGAATCCTATCCGGACTCTATCTGCATGTATCTCATTGTACTCCATATAAGCCAAGGGCTCCTAATCAAATCGTTATGTGCGTTATTCCTAAACGCCTTCATGGTATCAGATTACATACGATCCTGATCTTCTTCCCAAAGCATCCTCTTCACGTTCGCCATGGTGGTTCCACCGACAAAGCGCCGAGGCATCAGCGGAGGTCGCCGCAGCTCTTGCCAAAGCCGACCTCGACGCCAAGATTGCGCTCTGGTCTCAGGCCGTCGGCGTCTCGAGCGTTAAACTTCTCGTCCCCATCACGCTCGATCTACAAGCCGATAACTACGCGCAGTGGCGCGGCCTGTTCGAGGTCGCTTGGAGAAATTCTCCCTCGACGATCACATTCGCGAGCCTTCGTCCTCCTCTCCCGATGCACAGTGGCTTCGTCTCGACGCCCTCGTCCGTTTGTGGCTGTACGCTGCTGTCACTCCAAACCTTCTCGCCATGGTGATGGATGCTTCGGCCACGGCTTACACCATCTGGACGCGCATCGAGGGCCTCTACCGCGACAACGCCGACACGCGCGCCATCTACCTCGAGCAGGAGTTCCACAGCCTCATGCAGGGGTCCATGTCGGTGGCGGACTACTGCCGCAAGCAGAAGTCGCTTGCTGATGAGTTGACTGCCGTGGGCACGCCGATCTTGGACAGAAGTCTCGTCCTGAACACTCTGCGCGGACTGAGCCCTCGTTTCGCGCACATGCGGACGTTGATCTCCATGCAGCGCCCTTTGCCGACGTTCTTGGAGACTCGTTCTGCTCTTCTTCTTGAGGAACTCACCTCCGGCTCAGATGCTTCAATCGGTTCTTCAAACCCTTCGGCTCTCGTCGTTAATTCAGCCGGCCAGTCCACCAAAAGCTCCACCGGCGGATCCTCCTCTAACTCCTCCAGTGGCCAACAGTCTCGCGGAAACAATCACCGACGTCGTAACAACGGTCGCGGCAATGGTGGCGGTGGCTCCTCCAACGGCGGTGGCAGTTCCTCCAAAGGCGGCGGCGGAAGCTCCACCAGCGCCAACCAGGGCTCTTCCTTCTGGCCATCCTTCCAGAATCCATGGACGGGCTCCATACACATGTGGCCTGGACAAGGATCTAGATTCGGTCAAGGTCTGCTCGGTCCATGTCCCCTGGCGCTTTCATCGCCGTTCCCACCATGCGAATTCAGTGCGCGATGGCGAGCGTGCCGATTTTGGATCTTCCCCAGGATCAGGCGCGCAGTGGACCGGCGCACCCACCACCTCATCCTACACGCCAACTTCTTCCTGGGATCAACATCAACTCATGCATGCGTTCAATACCATGCAGCTGGCTCCGCCATCTTCCGAATGGTATATGGACTCTGGGGCGTCCGCTCATATGACTTCCGACCATGGTACCCTTTCCTCCACCACTCGCAATTCTTCTACTGCAGCTCAATTTGCTATTGTCGGTAATGGTTCACGTATTCCAATTACCCTCACGGGCACTGCATCTATTTGCACTCCATCTCATAGTTTCCAGTTAAATAATGTTCTTGTTACACCTCACCTAATCAAGAACCTTATTTCTGTTCGTCGATTCACTTTAGATAATCACGTCTCAGTTGAGTTTGACCCTTTTGGTCTTTCTGTGAAGGATCTTCAAACCAAGAACGTGATCATTAGGTGCAATAGCCGTGGTGACCTCTATCCTCTCCATTGGCCACCGCCCACATCGCATGCTCTCGCCGTCACCACACCGTCCTCCACTTTGTGGCATCGGCGACTCAGTCATCCTAGTCTTCAAGCTTTATCGCATCTAGCCAGTGCATCTCATATTTCATGTACCAAAGATTCCACAGATTCGTTATGTCATGCATGTCAATTAGGTCGTCATGTTCGTCTTCCGTTTCATGCTTCTACTACTAGAACTAATAAAGCTTTTGCTTTGATTCACTGTGATCTTTGGACCTCGCCCGTTCCTAGTATTTCTGGCTATAAATACTATCTTGTCATCCTTGATGATTTTACTCATTATCTGTGGACATTCCCACTCCGCCTAAAGTCTGCTGTGTATGACACACTTCGAAATTTCTTTGCTTATGTTGGCACTCAATTTTCCGCCACTGTCCGTAGCATCCAATGTGACAATGGTGGCGAATTCGATAATCAAACCATGCGACTGCATCTTCTCTCCCATGGCATCGCACTCCGCATGTCATGCCCACACACATCTCAACAAAACGGTAAGGCGGAACGCATCATTCGCACTACCAACAACATTATACGTTCCCTTCTATTTCAAGCCAGTATGCCACCTTCCTACTGGGTCGAGGCTCTTCACACCGCCACCTACCTTCTTAACCTCCACCCCACCAAATCCCTCAATTTTGGCATCCCACACCAGGCTTTGTTTGGGTCTCCTCCTGATTACTCACATCTCCGAGTCTTCGGTTGTAGGTGTTATCCAAACCTCTCCGCCACTGCCGCTCATAAGCTCGCCCCACGATCCGCGGCTTGCGTTTTTTTGGGATATCCGGCTCATCACAAGGGGTATCGCTGCCTTGATCTCACTACAAACCGCATTATAATTTCTCGCCACGTTACCTTTGATAAACACTCTTTTCCTTTCTCTGAAAAATCCACCTTACCGGCTCCTACGGACTTTGATTTTCTGGCTCACGCTGCACACACACAAGCTGCTGCATTACCACCCATTGCTCGTTCCAGAGCGTCTGCATCATCTCCCGTTGCTACGTCGCTTCCGCTTGCCTCGGCGTCCATGACAGCAGCTCACTTGCAGGCCGCGCAATCTACTGCGTTGGCACCTGCAGCCCTCCAGCAGGCCGCGCAACTTCCTGCACCGGCGCCTGCGATCCATCCGCATGCCATGCAGAACGTGCAGGCCGCGCAGCTCCATGCGCTGGCGCCTGCGTTTTCTCCGTCGGCTGTGCAGCACTCCGCGTCCGCTTCTGCGGTTTCTCAGCAGGCTGCGCATTCTACTGCGCCGGCGGACCCGACGAACGCCGCACCAGAACCTCTACCACCTGCGGCTGAGGCTGCCACTCCTGTGGTCAATGATCACTCAATGATCACCCGTGGTAAGCGAGGTTTTGACTTCCAGTGGACCGGTTGAATCTTCATGTGGACGCCCCTTCACCAATTCCACGCACCTACCGTGCCGCGCTCAACGACGACAATTGGCGTCTCGCAATGCAGCGCGAGTTTGATGCGCTACAATCTAATAACACATGGGTTCTTGTTCCAAAACCTCCAGGCACTAATGTTGTTTCAGGGAAGTGGATTTTTCGACACAAGTTGAAGCCTGATGGCTCCTTGGATCGATACAAGGCACGATGGGTACTCCGGGGTTTCTCTCAACGCCCCGGCGTAGACTTCGGTGAGACGCGTTCACCGGTTGTAAAACCAGCCACCGTTACTTGTCCTCACCATTGCGTTGGCTAACGGATGGCCGGTGCACCAACTCGACGTCAACAACGCCTTCCTTAATGGCACGCTCACAGAAGTCGTCTACTGTCAACAACCGTCTGGTTTCGTCGGCCCAACACGAAGCACGTACGTTTGTCGCCTCAACCGGTCCCTCTACGGCCTCAAACAAGCTCCACGGGCTTGGTTCAGTCGTTTTGCCACCTACCTTGCCTCGCTGGGTTTCACGGCATCCAAGGCTGATCCTTCGTTGTTCATCTACCGGCACAACACCGACACCGTCTACCTTCTGCTGTACGTCGACGACATTGTGCTCACCGCATCGTCACCAAGTCTTCTCTGACAGATGATTAATTCGCTTCACCGCGAATTTTCACTCAAGGACCTCGGTGACTTACACTTCTTCCTCGGCGTCTCCGTCGAGCGTACCGCCTCCGGATTTTTCCTCTCACAGCGTCAGTACATCGAGGACATACTCGCTCGGGCGGCATGACCAAGCGCCACCGTGCGATGCGCTGTCGACACCAACGCCAAACTCCTGCGGCCGGCAACCCAGTGGCAAATCCTACTGATTACAGGAGCATCGCTGGTGCTCTCCAGTACCTGACGTTCACTCGTCCAGACATCGCGTACGCAGTTCAGCAAGCATGTCTTCACATGCATGACCCACGCGAGCCTCATGCAAATCTTCTCAAACGCATTCTGCGCTACCTAAAAGGCACCATCGATCATGGTCTTCAGCTGCATCGGACTTCACCGACTTCACTCACCGCCTACACCGTCTTTGCCGTGGTGGGTGTCCCGACACCCGCAAATCCACTTCGAGATATGGTGTTTTCCTCGGTGATAACCTTATTTCATGGTCGCCAGCGACAACGAGCGGTCTCTCGCTCGGTCGAGGCGAGAATATCGTCTTTGTTGCCAGCGCCGCCGCCGAGTCCTGCTGGCTTCGTCAATTACTCACCGAGCTTCATCACCCTCTCCAGCGTGCCACTGTGGCTTTCTGCGACAACATTAGTGCGGTTTATCTCTCGACTAACCCCGTCCAACATCAGCGGACGAAACATGTCGAGATCGATCTACACTTTGTGCGAGAGCGCGTGGCTCTCGGCGAGGTCTGTGAGCTTCATGTGCCCACAAGCTCGCAGTACGCAGATATCTTCACCAAGGGTCTCTCTACGGCCATCTTTCGGGAATTTTGCTCCAGTTTGAATGTCCGCCTTGCTCCCGTTCCAACTGCGGGGGGGGTGTTAGCCAAGTAAACTCATGCACGGCACGTGCATGTGTTGCCGCCGGAGTTCACGGATATCTCAGGAGATAGCTTCCATGTTTAGGGGTTTAAACTTATCTTGGCATAGAATCCTATCCGGACTCTATCTGCATGTATCTCATTGTACTCCATATAAGCCAAGGGCTCCTAATCAAATCGTCATGTGCGTTATTCCTAAACGCCTTCAAATACAACCATATGACTAGTCGTTATTGCCCATAATTGATCGTCTATTGGTCATAACTTATCGTTATTAGCCTCCGACCAGTTTGTCACTGAAGGGATAGGGTTTCCTTTAAATTGTGGTCATAGACAACCGTTATGTTAAATGAGTTCTTAACATGTGGGTCCGTTTTTTATATAAAAATATTGACCTGGTCAAGAATTCTCGTCAACTAGCCTCTAAGGCATACAAAAATAAAAAATATTTACTTAAGACTTTCTTACCTCGAAATGTGCATCTAGAAGATTTTCTTCTCTATGCAATTATTCCAATCATTTAATAGGAACGTGGGAGATAGGAAAATATTATATCTTCTTGGTAACTACATCCTCTTAGTGGGAATGGAGACCAAATATTATGGTAAGTGGGGAACAGTTGTAGTAAAAATGGGGATATAAAAAAAACTTCATTCCTTTTACCATCATTTCTTACTCTACCCATGCCATAGTCTTCATTTACAATGCTCCGGCCTCAAGCTCTTCGTTTTCTCTCTCTTTTGAGCTCTTCACAATCTCAACCATGGGGATTTTGAGCAAATCTAGCAACACGGAGAACAAGATTTAAGAACTTGAAGATCAAGGCCATCTACCGTCTAAGTCCCTAATCAAGTAGACCTTGCTGGTGATGAATCTACTCTGACCCCATCTGAAGGACATATTGTTCTTTGTGCTTATTTTGTGAAATTGGGTTTCCGCTTGCCAGAGAGTGAATTTCCAACAGATGTTCTTGATTATTATAAGCTCTAACATTTCCACCTTGGGCTAAACTCGATTTTGATCCTTAGTGTCTTTTCGCATCTTTGCAAAGCTTTCCTTGGCATTCCCTCTTATGTTTGTCTTTTTCACCATTTCTATCAATTTACTCACAATAATAAGCGTCAAGGGGTTTGTGGTAGTGTGTATTTCAAGTTCAATGACAACATGTCCAAATAATATCCTCCCTTCTTATTAAGGATGCATGGTCAAATAATATCCTCCCCTTCTTATTAAGGATGCATGGCCAAATAATATCCTAAAATTCACTGCAAATGCATCTCTAGTGTGGATGACACAAGACAGAAAACATAAAAAGGATTTAAAATTAATAACCAAAGAGAAGAAGTTAGCTGCTATAGTTATCTCCCTAATTGCAGCTGGACAAATTGATCAAAAGATTGTGCATGACTTCTTCCAGCACAAGACTAGTCCTCTAAAGGAGAGGGTTCACTATTCTTGGATGCTTGAAGAGGCTCAACAAAAGATAGCCCTGAAAGTATGTTTATTCTTCAAATTTCTTGAAGCCATTACTTTTGATTTAGTAGCAAATGCATTAGTAAGCTTATTTATATTTTTTTGCTTTAGAATTGTCAGAACAAGAAATAGTGGAGAGGATAGAAAAATGTTGAGGACTGTAAAAGATGGTTCTGAACCCATCCCTCTTGATAACCAGTCTTCCAGCCTGATTGGGGCTTCAAAAGAATTTCAAGACGAACATATTAAGGTATAAAAGGTAGGCATTTTCTTAATCTTAATTCTTAATACGATTGTAACTGACAAGTATTCTCTCTCTCTCTCTAGATGCATGGTAGAAAGAGGTCTGGCAACTGTTATGTTACTTGGGCTCTTAAGGGGTGTTTGGTTGGCGGCCAAATTTACCACACCTAACCTTAGGCCTTAGCCACACCTGTGGCTTATCTAACTATGTGGCAAAACCATGTTGTTTGGTTGATAGCCACAGCTAAATCTAGCTATGGCAAAATATGTGTGGCCTCTATTTGGATTATTACCACCATAATTTGGCAAAAATGTGTGGCAAGTGTTTGGTTTGTAGCCAAAGGTGGTTACGATTACCCACGATCTAAAGTGGTGAGATTACCGAATATGTTTAGGTAACACTTGGTGATTCTTCCTTGCTAGAAGCTCGTGGTTTGTCACCTTCAGTAGTTGTGATGAAGAATTGAAGAGAATAGTGGTCTATCACTTTTAGTAGTGGTCATTCTTCCTTACCTAGAAGTTCCTATATGGAGCAAGCATTAGGTTCCAATTAGAGGAGAATTGAAGAGAGTACTGCTACTTTACCTATAGTTGATGGCTAGGTACTCACCAACTGGTATACAACATTTGCTAGATCATCTGCTAGTCATTTGGCACTCCAGCTGAAGCTCTCAAGCAGCACTCATAGGTTCAATTCAATGGTTCAGGTAATGATCTATTTCTTGACAAATGTTTCAAGCAATTGCTTAGTAGCTCATCATTTATTATCAACATATCATTCATATAAGGGAAACAAATGGATAGCGGTGACATCATATAAGGATTGAGGAAATCTACAATTCAGGAATCTATGTGCTTCGTGGTCAGAAACATTAAACAGTAGCACAATGAACCCATATTGGAACACCACCAGGCAGATGAAATCAATCCGGTAAGCTTGTACTAGATCCTTAGTAACTCACTGAAGAAATGATAAATATCACCCTTGTATAGAGCATTTTCAACATCAGTGAGATTACCATGACAGTAATGAGCATTTTGAACAATAGTCAAATTTAGATGACAATAAAGACCATTTTCAACATCAGTGAGATTACCACGATAGTACAGACCATTTTTTGTCATACCTCTAAGTTGCATTACATTAAAAAGTGCTACCCCAATAGTAGAAAATGGCGTATAAGGTCCCAACAAATGCTAAGTTGTGCATATGTAGTCTAAAGGCAAGATCAGGACCCCCAATACAGCCATGGTACATGAAACAACAGAATGAAATATTCTAAAAGCTTTGAAGACCCATAATTCAGAGAGCAAAAGTTCACACGCGTGATCTAAGATGAGCACACATCTTGTGAAAAACAACCTTTCGCATGTGTAGCTCACTAATACAATGGGCCTCAGTCTCATGATACAACCGATTTAGCCATGACTCATGGGTAACATCTCTATCCAACATTGGAGCATATTTAACAGCTTTTCTCTTCCTTTTTTGCATATGAATCCTATACCAGTACATGGCTAAACACACACTGATTGCATTAGTTAGTAGAGTATAATATCAATCAAGAACCTACTGTAGTAATGTACCATGCCTTCAACAAAGAACATTTGATAGGTTCATACACAGGTTCAATCGTGTCACAAAAACACCCAACAGTTCAGATCCAAAGAAAACTAAGTAGAGGATGGAGTATTACCTTTGCTCTACCACACAAACATGCCTCTGAATCCAAGCTACCAAACAGCAATGGTAGCATGATGATCAACAAGCAGCCAAATAGTACATCGACAAAGGCTTGGTGCCAAGACCACACAAGAGGACCAAATCTGAATGCATGAGAGGAAGGGGGAGGTGAGTGCAAGGAGGGAATCATGCAGATGGAGACGAAAGGATGGAGAGAGGTGCATTACCGGGGCAAGAAAGAGGTGGTAACGGGGACAATCTACGGAGCTCAAGATGATGAACAAGCAGCCAAATAATAGATTGAGGAAGGCTTCATGGTAGTATCACACGGGAGGTCTAGATCTGCATGCACGAGAGGAAAGGAGAGGTGACTAGAGGGAGGGAATCGTGCAGATGCAGAAGAAAGGATGGAGATAGGTGCATTACCGGGCAAGAAAGAGGTGGCGACGGGGGCAATCTACGGATCTCTCGAAGCCATGGTGTTAAGTGTGTGTGCTACAGGTGGTGAAGAAAAGGTGACTCTAATGAGGAAGACGACTGGGAATCTTTTTGGCTTGTGGTGCACCAGAGGTTGTGGCGCTCCTTTTCCCGCCACACGCGGTGAAAACTTCTGTGGCCAAGGTCCCCTAGTTCACCTAACATTATTTGGCAAGCCTAAACTTAATAAACAAGCAACGATGGCCTAAGCAGGTGTGGCACGTCTAACTTAGGCATGGCAGCTTTAGGCTTCAAAACAAACACCCTGTTCTTTTAGGCTGTGGCATATGGTTTTTGGCTATTCGCGGAATAGTAGGGAGAGATAGAGACTCGCATGCGATTTTGGACGATATAAATAAAGTCATTGTAGTATGTACTACAATCAACTTATAGTTCTCGTCTTAAAAAAGATATTCCATTTGAAAGTCAATTACTGTAGAAAATTACTTTACTATATAAAAAATGGTTTTTAAAAGTTAGAAAAGAAAAAGAGCCAACATGTGGACCTATTTTTTATAGGAAAATATTTGCCTGGTACAAAATCCTTATCGATAGGAACGTGTATTGTTCACCGCGTTCACCATGGCCTGCACCATGTGAGCACCATGCATTGACTAGCTATCCACGGCCTGTACTTCGCCGTGAGATCGTGAGGCAGGATCTCAGCCAGTACCACAATAATCGCGGGCAAGTACACGTAACATGCACCTCGAACTTCGCCACACATAAATGCTTGCCTAGTTCGTGGGGGAAGAAAATTCTACGGAAATAGACCACGATGAGGAGGTGTTAGTGTTCATGATTGTTGACAGTGACACCTGGTGAGCACGGATTTAAAAGTAACACCGCGTGCTCGTGATATTTTCTCCTCTTCCTCCTGAGCGAATTTGTCAAATCAAAGAGAACCAGATCCAAATAAAAAAGAATAGGGGATGTTGAGAAACCGTCGCTGGCGACCAGTCCGAGCGATTTCTCTGCTTAGAACAAGAATGAATCAATCACAGAATCACAGAGAGAATAGATTGAACACAGAGAGGTAGAGAGAACTCCTGGTCTTTCTTTATTGCTTTAGATTGCATCGGGGTACATCATGAGGGGGGGTCTAGGCCCCTATTTATAGTCTACGGTGGGGTGCCTAATCGAGATAAGGACTCGGATAGAGTCCTGGTTTCCTAACACTCCCCTTGGGCACTCACCCAACATGCTCATGCCTCATCAAAACTCCATAAAAACCCATGGGAAAAATTTGGAGAAAGAGTGCATGATACATGTGATCTTTGCGATGCACGAATTGCCTCATTAAAAACCTTGGTCGAGAAACTTCATGGAAAACTCGTCAAGGAAAAAGAGTACAATTCACCCAAATTCATTTGGTCTACAGGACTTTATTTTTGGTACTTAATCTTCATGATCAAGATTTATTAGCGGGTTTGTGAGAATTCTCCCCGAATTCTGCACTTCTCTAAGTCTCATCATTCCAATTCCACGCACGCACCTTTCAAAGCTAGATGCGGGAGTGACTTAGTGAATAAATCTGCGAGATTTTCACATGACTTAGTATGCGATGCTTTAATCTCGTCCATCATTTGCAATTCATGTGCATAGAAGAACTTGGGGTTAATATGCTTTGTGAGATGACTCTTCACATAGCCCGTTTGCACTTGTGCAACGCATAGCGGCATTATCTTCATAGATAATTGTGGGGTTACGCACAATGTTCATCCCACATGATCGCTGGATGTGGTGAACCATTCGGCGGAGCCAAGCGCACTCGTGCGGCTTCATACTGATGCTATAATTTCGAGTGGTTCGTCAAGTAGCTACCGGGCTTTGCTTAGACGATTTCCATGAAATTGCGGTTCCACCACACAGAATACATAGCCTGTTTGTGACTTAGTGGTATGCGGGTGCGAGCGGATACCCGGCATCTCGCATAGCCAATCAAGTTCAGATCTTGATTCTTTCGTAAAACAACCCGAGGTCCTTGCTACCTTGGAGGTATCGGAAAATGTCATTTATGCCCCGCCAATGCCTTTTGGTGGGCTCAGACTGCACCTTGCTAATGTGTTCACGGCAAATGCAATGTCCGGTCTAGTGCGGTTGCTAAATACATGAGTGCTCCCACGCACTCAAGTATGGGAATTCGGTCCCAGGACTTCTCCCCTCTTCCCTTGGTCGGAAAGGATCTTTTTCTTGCTGTAAAGACCTCACCGATCATCGGTACTTTCGAGGGAAATGCCTTCTCAAAGCCAAACCTTTCGAGCACCTTCTAGGTGTAGGTCGTGATGTACCAAGACTCCTTGAGGACATGCTCAAGCTGCAAGCCTAAGCAAAACTTGGTCTTGCCCAAATCTTTCATTTCAAATTCGACTCCAAGTAGGAGCTCGCTTCTTTTATGTCTTCTACTGTCCCAATGATATTCAGATCATCTACATACAGAGATTATCTGAATCCATTCAGGATCGCCGTATAAATACACAAGGGCAGTCTTCATTGTTCGTGTAGCCTTTCTTGCAGAGAAAGTCGCTCAGCGATTATACCACATTCTTCCAGTTGTTTCAGTCCATACGGTGACTTTACGAGTTTCACACTGCATGATTTCTATTTGCTCTGTCTTGGTTCGGGAGAGGATTCCTTCAGGACTCTCATATAAATCTCGAATCAAGTTACCATAAAGGTATGCAGATCACAACATCCATCAATTTCATTTCCAAATTCAAGTTTCGCCATTGAGATCAAGTATCTAAAGGTAATTCCACTCATGGTGGGAGTAGGTTTCTTCATAATCAACTCCGGGACGTTGAGTGAAACCTTGGGCTACTGACCTTGCTTTGTATCTCACTACTTCATTTCTTTCATTTCTCTTTCGAACAAATACCCACTTATGCCCAATGGGGTGTATGTGGGGGTGTGTGACATCTGAGCCCAAACACCTCTCTTTTATTCAGAGATAGCAATTCGGTTGCTATTGCCTTCTTCAATCTTCCCAATCTGATCGTTTCTTACATTCGTGAGCGATGCGGGCTCGGGATCAAGATCGATGATGGTGGCAATTTTCTTTGCGAAGTAGATATCGATATTAGCCGTTGTCCTATTCGGGGACTCTCCGTGTGCACATAATTTATAGCTATTTCTTCATGAGTTGCTTCTTACGAGTTTCACCTTGCGCATCGCTTCTTTCAATTGCGGTGGCAAGTCCTTTAGTTTTTCGGCTCCGATGTGTGCGCACACATCCATGCCGATGGGGATGTTCAGATCCGGTATGCCCTTTTACGAAGGTGTCATACTTGTGCCAGTCTCAGCGGCTCCCCTTCTCATTCTGGGAACTTCAATGATCGGTGTGATAAATCCCTTTTGTCCTTTTCGCGGCGTCCCGGTTACTTTGGACTCGAGGAACCGGAGTTCTCGTCCTTTTATTCCGAGGCCTCGGGCGGGATTAGGGATACCTTCAATTTTCTTTGGTATTTCAACCCTCTCGGTGCATGCGTGCGAGCACATGCGACTTAATCACGCTCTTCAAATCACTAAAGTGATCGGGCGATTGATTTGCTAATGCTTGCAAGTCGATGATCTTACGGACCTCTTTTCAGTTTCACTAGTGCGCGGGTCATGTGCATGAATTCCGTGGCTTCCACGTAATTTCCGACATTTTTCATCAACGGTTGATTTCCTCCCTAATGACGGAAATTATCTTCATCAAAAATGCAATCGTGGCAAGCGATGCAAATCTCCGACATGGGTTCCAAATACACGATTATGGATGCGTCTCATAACCAACGTATATCCCGATCTTGCGGAGTGGGCCCATTGCGATTCATTGCGGAGGTGGTATCGGTACATAAACCTTGCATCCAAACCTCCTAAGATGGGAAACTTTCGGTGGTGACCCTTGCGCTAGTTGCATAGGTGAATGGATGTTGTAGGTCGAAGGTCTAAAGTTGATGAGATTCATTGCATGAAGAAGCTGCGTGTCCCCAACATGTAGCGGCAAATTACTTTTATGCAAGAGGGTCGGGCAATAAATTTAATTCTTTTAATTAAAGCCTCGCCAAACCATTACGAGTATGGACATGCGGTGCAAGTGCTCAAGCGCAATTCCCATCGCCATGCAATAATCATCAAATGCCTTTGAAGTAAATTCTCCGGCATTGTCCATTCGAATGGATTTGATATGATGATCTGGAAACACATTTCTGATGCGAATGATCTGCGAGATCAATTTTGCAAAGGCGTGGTTTCTTGTGGACAACAAACCCACATATGACCACTTCAAGAAGCGTCAATGAGCACCATGAAGTACTTGAGCGGCCTTGAGACGGGCTGAATGGGACCGCAAATGTCTCCTAGATGCGTTCCAGAATGCGGGGACTTCATCCTTCACTTTCGAGTGGAGGGTCTAGTAATTAATTTCCCGGTGGCACATGCGGGGCACACAAAATCTTCATGATTGGAAATTTTTCACATTAATATTATGCCCATGCGAGTTATTTATTATGTTTCTCATCATCCTAAGACTTGGGTGGCCTAATCTATCATGCGAGCAGAAAAGTTGAGCTTCTAAACACCGCTGTTTTGAGCGATTATGCAGCTGCAGCGCTATAATTGTGGTATAATATAGCCCAGTTTCAAGTGAAGGAAGCTTTTCTAGTATTCTTTTGCCATTCTCTTCGCGCTTTGTGATGAGCAGGTATTCCTTACCGTACTCTTCGTTAGTCTCAACGTGGAAACCATTGGCGCGAATATCCTTAAAACTTAGGAGAGTTCTAGTCGATTCTGGGTACAATAAGGCTTCTTCAATGACCAAAGTTGTGCCCATGGGGAGTATAATTGTGGCTCTTCCAGAACCGATTATACATGCATCGCTTCCGGCGATTGTCGTAAGGCTGCCATTACTCTTACGGATCGACTGGAAATACTTAGTCTCTCTTAAGATGGTATTCGTTGTGCCGCTATCGGCAAGGCATACTTCCTCCATAGGGCGCCACACGTGTTCTAATATAACGTATTTAATTAACATGTATCGAAGGCATTCAACACATAAATAAAATACGCAAATATCGAACATAATATGCCATCATAAATGAATAAATGAATGCTTTATTCCAAAATCATCCAACCATTACAGAAAGCAAAATCCTAAAGCACCAACCATGCAAGTTCTAAACTTGTCCATTTAACACAAAATAAATGACAATTAACGTCTCATGCATTACGTGCATCGACGGAATCAACTAGAAAATCATCGACTTCTTTGGCTATTTTCTCGCAGTGACATTCTCTTCAAGAGAGATCATAGCGATGTTGCCTCTAAGTCATAAGGAGGTCTGCACGGGATGGACTCAATCTCCATCATCTCCGGTGTTTGCTCAGCCGCTCCCCTCAATGGTCGCAAAGTGGGCTTCAGGTTGCCCTTTGCCATTCTTCTTTGGGCTTGGTGGGCATCAATGACATGTTGCGGTTCTTTGCATATCCGCGACCAATGTCCCCACTTGCCACACTTGTAGCAACCCTGGTTCTGCTGGCCATAGTTCTTGCCACTTTTCTTAGTCTTCTTGTCATTTGGAGCATCTGACTTGCCTTTCTGGGCAACGATCTTACCCTTCTTCCCCTTTTCTTCATCAAGGGCTTCCGCACCTTGAGGTCGCTAGCGTTGGCTTCATGGCGGCGGAGTCGCTTTGTGGTGAGAGCGTAATTCTTGCGGAGAAGTTCGTCACGAGCCTCGGCTACTGCATCATATCAATCAATTGGCGTACTCCTTGTAGCCGTTTTGACGATAGTTGCGGGCAACCAGATCTGAAGACGGGGTGGAAAGTGGGCAGGTCTTCTCGATCTTACGGTCCTCTGTGATCTCCTTGCCACGAGTTTAAGGTTTGTACAAATCTGTGCAAGGCGTAATTGTACTCCCGACCATTTTAAAGTCGGCAAACCTCGATCGATCCACTCTGCTCGCTTGAGGAAGAATGGTGTACTTGAGCCTCTCAAACCGCTTCTTGAGTGCGGTCCGAGTGCTAGCGCATTTCTCCGCCATATACTCATTCTTGAGAGTTGAGCGAGAGATGGTGCTGAAAATGAAGTGCTGATCATTCTCCTCGGTGTGGGTGTAGCGTCTTTACGTCCGCTTATCCCAATAGCCACGCCGAGCTTAGGCCCCAAGCACAATCTCGACATCGGATGCCCATGTCGATAGTTTCGCCATGTTGGGCGACTCCTCGAACTCGGTTGAAATTCGATCATCTACATGTGTATGAACGAAATAAAATAAGTTTCTGCAGTAAACATGCATGGAAAATTTACTACAGGTGAATAAAGTGGTGCAATAGTTTCCCATAATGTTTCATAATTTTCTGTGCATTTTCTATAATTTTACTGCTAATTTTTAGTGATTAAAAGCAATTAAAATAATTACAATTAACCAAAACAGTAAATAAATACAGAAAATACAGAGAATAATAATGGCATAAATAAATAAGCTTCAAATGCAAAAATGATGCAAAATTCAGATTCAGAGGCCTTTTATGCTAAAAATGAAATTTCAAACAAATTCGCACTTTACGGGGTTTATGCGCAAAATTTCAGTTCAGAGAAAATTCGCGTAATTTTCTGATTTACCGAGGGGTTTTCTGCAAAAAAACTGGACCCACTGGTAAATTTGAGGGCTTATACGTAATTTCCGGAGTTACGAAGCCTATTATGTAAAATTCTGGAGTTGAATTAAAATTTTAGGGGCTCATCGGAAAAAGTGAACCTCAGGGGGGGTTTTCTTAAAATTTGGCGCCGGCCCACCCCTTTTTTCCTTTTTTTTTTCCGGCCCGTTTACCCCTTCTCCCAGCCCATTAGGCCCATCCGGCTCTTAATCAAGAAAAAGGGGAAGAGCTTTTAGGGTTCCCTTCCTCTGTTTTCTAAGGGCGGCGGCGGCTGGCGCGTGGGAGCGCCAGCGCGGCGGGCCCATGCGAGGCGGCAAGCGGCGACGGGCCCATGCGGGTGGCTGCGGCGGCGGGCCATCGCGGTGGGCTGCTTGGCCGAGAGTGGCGCGGCGGCCGCGCAAAGCGGGTAAGCGGCGGTGTGTCTGGCGGCGTCGCGGCGGACGCGGCGAGAGGCGGTGCCGAAGCACGGCTCGGGCGGCGGCGGCGGCGGCCGCGCTGACAGAGGCGGCGGCGCCGAGCGCGGCGGCGAGGGCGGCGGCGGCCGCGCAGCGCCATCGCGCGGCGGCGGCGGCCGAGGACCGCGGCGACCGGGTGGCGAGGCGGGCACAGTGCGCGGCGAGCGCACGGAAGCGAGATGAATGGGCCGACGCAGCGCATGCGGGTGACGGCTACACCGTGCGGGCTCCCCGGTCGGCTGCCGGCCGGCGACCATCAGCGCGCATGCGGGTACGATGTCAGTGGTGGCCGGCCGGCGGCCATGGTTTTTTTTCTTTTCATGCAATGCCATGCAGAGCAAAATAAGATGCGAAAATTCAATCTGCAATGCTGTGCAGGAACTAAACAGGGAATTAATGCATATATTATATTGTGCTTGTGATCATGCAAGATCAGCCAACACCATGCAAAATTTGTTTTCAATCTATGATGCAATCAACATCTACCCTGTTTTCGTAATCTACCGATCGACATTGTGCCGGCGATTTCAGATCTGCTCGCGGTAGATTTAGGGCGGATTTGCATCGTTCTACGGCGCAATCAACATCTACCCCGTTTCACAATCTACCGATCGGCATTGTGCCGGCGACTTCAAGTCTGCTCGCGGTAGATTAGGGCGGATTTGCACCGTAGAATTTCAATCTAGAACGCGAAAAGAAAATACTGATTCAAAAGCGATCTAGAAAATCAATCGTGCCGATGATTACCTCGTTCACGGAGCGAAGTCGTCGGCCGATAACGTGTTGAGAAACCGTGGCGACCGGTCAAGCGATTTCTCGCTTAGAACAAGAACGAATCAATCACAGAATCACAGAGAGAATAGATTGAACACAGAGAGGTAGAGAGAACTCCTGGTCTTTCTTTATTGCTTTAGATTGCATCGGGGTACATCATGAGGGGGGGTCTAGGCCCCTATTTATAGTCTACGGTGGGGGTGTCCAATCAGATAAGGACTCCAGATAGAGTCCTGGTTTCCTAACAGGGGAAAGAGCAGCGCGCGTGAACGGCCACCTCGGTGCCGTCTTCGAGGCCCACCACCGGCTGCCATGTGGTGCCGTTGCCGAGACCCACCACCGGCCGCCCCCGTGATGCAGTCGTCGTTATCGGTGGGCAAGCACCGCGCAGGCCTCCTCAGGGTGGGGATAGGGGCGCCACCGATCCTCGACGAAGTGGCGCAGAAGCCCTCTAAGGTTCATCGCCATGGCCCCCGCCGTCGTCACCACCTTCTTCGGGTGCTCCTTCCACTGCCCCCATCACCACCTCCTGAAGCTCTTCAGCTACTCGAGTATACGCAGATACAAAGTCGCTGCCCCTAAAGCGAAATTGAGCCCAGCAAGATTGTTGTATATGCTATATATTTAGTGGGAATGAGAAGTGTGATAAGCAAGATTGTTCCATTGAGTGATCCATTCAGCAATGTTGTAGTAGCGTCTTTTTTTTTCAGTTGTAGGGATCCTTTGTTGTGCTATTTGGAACTACTAGTGTCTGCCAGCAGCCAAAGATTTTGTGACAGCTTATTTCTGGTAAGACCACACTGGTCTTGTATAACCGCACTGGTCTTGTAAGACCACTCTGATCTTATTTCAACCACACTGGTCTTGTACGATTGCACTGGTTTGTAAGACCACGCTGGTCTTGTATAGCTATACTGGTCTTTTTTCGACTACATGGGTCTTGTACGACCACACTGGTCTTATTTCAACTTCACTGGTCTTCTACGACTATATTGATCTTATCTTGATCACTCTAGTCTTATTTGATTACACTGGACTTTTCCGACTACATTAGTCTTCTTTTGACCACAATGATCTTGATCGACCATACTAATCCTTCTCGATCATTCTGGTTTTGGGCTAGCACACTAGTTTTTCGCTGGACCATCGGTTTGAGGGTGCGGCGAGAGGACGAGATGACGGAGCGCGTCAAGAAGACGATGGGGGCGGCGGATGGCAATTTTGTGCCGTGCGCCGGAAACATGAGGAGAGAGCGCGCAGCGTTGCTTAGCGGGAAGACGAGGGCAGGGACCACGCCGGCGGGAACATGAGAGGAGGCAGCTCACGGCGTTGCTTTCAAAGCCATGCTATCCGCATGGGCCCGTCCTATGAAATATTCTTCCAGTTCGTGGGGCAAGATCTCAGCCAGTACCACAATAATCGTGGCAGGTACAAATATAAGCATGCACCTCGAAATTCGCCCCATATAAATGTTTTCCCAGTTCGCAGCTCGTAACACTGGGAGCATGTACAAACTACGACAGTACAGATGACTATTGTCCTTGTGGATCCTAGAAAATTTTAATTATAATATAAAAAATATTTGTTATAGATAATAACTTATATAATGACATTTTATGTTCACGGAAACACAGCCACACTATTTCTCTTCACTCTACTATATCAGCAAAATCTTACACGATAAACGTCGTCGACGGCTGACATCAGATCGTTACACATACACATGGTACTCACCGCTAGCTGCATGCGGTGCTGCCTCCCTGCCGGGCGACTCCTATTCCCAACATGTTAATGGGGGCACCCGACCTGTGCGACAGCTTGCTCTCTATCCATGCGCCCATACCAAGGGGTACCGGTATGTACGGACACCTTCAAAACTTTATATATATATATATATATATATATATATATATGAAAAATAATTTTTACTCCCGGGTGTAATTACACCCACCTCTAATATACCACCTAAACAAACTTGAAATATTTCTTTATCACTTTAGGTATAGTCATATACTAATTATAAGATACTCTAATATGAACCATACGAAAAAATTGTAAGGGAGTCCATAGTTTTTAGCGTATTTTATAAATACCTTCATATACGCACATAAAAAGGAGTATGACAAAAAATATATACATACCACATCTGAAAAATTTTCATACTACCTATATGATCTTAAATACTCGTATACTACACGTACATACCCTTCGTTACGCGAGATACTCCCTACGTTGTGAGATACGACATAGGGTGTAATTACACCCGGGAGTAGAAAAGAGGTATATATATATATATATATATATATATATATATATATATATATATATATATATATATATATATATATATATATATATATATATATATATATATATATATATATATATCATTGTAATTTGATAAAGCTAGAGGAGTTAGATGAAAATTGTATTTCATACACTCTTTTAGGTTTTGTAGACAGTCCAATGGCTATTTTTCTTTGCCTATGTGGTACTATGTGAATAGTATAAAAGTGTTTTGTTTTATTTTATTTTATTCGATTACAAGAAAGACTCACATACACGCGCACACAGTACACCAGTGCGTCATCTTAGCATAAGCCTAGAAAGACACAGGCCAAGATAAATCCGAGACCTCACAAAATTCCTATTGAAGCATCAAGATTTGAACCCTAATAGGTTTAAGTCGTACGTCTACAACTCTACCACGCTACCAAGAGGTGGTTCCAGTGCTCTATTTTATTTAGCTATAAGAAACATTTTGTAGTTTCTAACTCAAAAATTAGGTGTTCGATTCTCTATTTGTTTCAGCCATCATGATCATTACCCTGAGTGCAATGATTCCAAACCAATATAAGTTGTCTTTTACGAGACGTTTTCCTTACAAAATTTGAATCCATACGTGATGTTAATAGGGCATATCAATATTATCTTACTAAGTATAGATATACTAAAAATTCTATGTGCTTTTCGAATGGTACAGTATACGAACTATCATGTGGGTTATATAGTGTACTAATAAAAATCTATAGAATTTATTTGTCAATGTTAGTATTTGTTATCATTATGACGCTATAAAATTAAATTATTTTCACAATTAATTATGTAAAGTAGCCAATTAATTGGGATAAAGCCCACTAATTATATAATAACGTTAAAGTACCATGTGAATATAATATTCATAATGTATGGTTTACCCGGCGCCAACTTTTTATTACTTTCTCCGTTCATTTTTAAGTGATACTTTTTATTTTTATGATGTACGAGATATGGTTTTGACCATTACTATTTTGTAATTTTATTTTATTATATAATAATAAAATTATAATATTACGAAAGTATTTTTAGTGTTTTAATGATAAATCTAGGTAGTTTTAAATATATTAATAGTCAAACTTTAAACATAGATTATAGGTTGTCAGTTATAAAATTTATATGGGTAGCACGGTAAATCAATAACTGTAAGAGCGGTGTGTCAATAGGTGCTCAGAGGCTACAGTAGGAAGTTGGTGGCGCATCTAAGGCTCGCGCGGTCAATCATGCAAAAGCTGAGCCCGGAAGAAAAAGTTGCAACAAGATGATCCGTTATCCCATGAGGATGCATCATGCAATTATATAATAGTGTCACGTCCTGTTTGAACAGCTAGGGTACTGAGAGCGCCGTACCATCCATCACCAAGTCACTTCATGTGGCCACAATTGGCCGGCAGGAGGTATTCGACTGTTCGTAGTATAGAAATCGGTAGGCCAGTGGCCGGCTCTCTCTTGTGTTGGTCCAGCTTCAACGGCCTTAAGATTTCGGCTTTTACCACTGGCTATTAACTTTTGGTTAAATTTATATTGTAGCAGTTATTTTTTATATTATTTAATTAATAAAAAATAAAAAAACATCATTATATCTTCACGTACGGACAATACAATAGAATAAGAGGAAAAAAGCCAAAATAAAAAAACCAAAAAAACTAAAAACTAAAATTAAACAAGCCACAAATTCCAAGTGGCTTCTGCAAGTCAAAGCTACTTGGAGTAGCCCCTTATATTGTAGGTGCGTCAGAATGGCTAAGTTTTTGTAATTGCATAACATGATCGCAAGATATTGATCCCCTTGTTTTCAATTTGTGGTTGTGCCCTACAACTTATGGCTTATGACTTCTCTCAAACAAATAAATGGAATAATTTCTCTATCATCTTTTTAAAGCAACTTATTGAGATGGTCTTTTCAAAACGACTTATTAACATTTAGTTCATTCACATAAGTGTCTGTGCCAGATCCTAAAGCCATCAGCCACCAGCCGCAGCCGAAAAGAACCCACCTATTGTGTGTGTCAAAACAATGACCATAGAATTGGCCAAACATGGCGGGCCAATCGTGCTTGCCTGATGCACGGTACTATTGGCCCAACCCAGACATGGCAGGGCATGGCACGAACAGTAAACGGGCATTGCCAATCCAGCTTGACAGGGCATGCTGTGGTTGGATCGGCATCTCGACACAGTGGGCCTACTCGGCCTGGCACACACAGTAACTCTTCTGTGTTAGTACAGTAAACTTACTTGCGGTTGACAGTAAAATTATGTATGTTATAGTTACTACACTCTTCTGAGTGTAGATGAGTGAATTGGCAGTAAAATTAGTTGCGATTGGCAGTAAAATTATTTACGACTGACAGTAAAAAAATACTTGCGACTTAGCAACTGGTAGTAAAATTACTCGTGACTGACAGTAAAATTACTTGTGACTTAGCGACTGGTAGTAAAATTACTCATGACTACCAATGAAATTACTTACAACTAGTGATGAAATCAATGGGCCATCAGTGACCAGTTTGGCTAAACGTGCCCAGACTGCCCCAACACGACATGACTCCTCTCTGTATCATTTGGGTCGGACGGTAAACATGTGACTCGGCACAGCATAACACGGTAACTTATTCGAGCCAACCGTGTTGAACATAATCGGGTCGTATCCTATCTAAATATGTGTCGTAACTTACCAGTGGCCTATTCAACCAGGTCCAAGCGAGCATACACCAAAAGACTAGAAGAATCTACCCTTTTGGACGATATCTTCTGATTTCACACTAAGGGACGTTCGTATTAACTTTTGGTTGTGACTTATGAATTTTGGATGAAAATAAATAGTAATGACTGAAAGAAGTGACTTTTAGAAAGAGGGGGCAAATGATAAAAAAAAAGTGAAGGAGAGATATGTGCGCATGATAGGAGCGAGAGAAGTGGGTTGCGTGATACACCCGTGACCTTCCTTATCTTCGGAATGAGACGGTAACAAGAGGAGTGAGGAAGTCATTCCAAAAAGTCTGAAGTTCGTATTAAATTATGGATTTTCTAAATAAAAGTCAATACACACTGGCTAAAACATGACAAACAGGCTAAAACATGACGGAAACCACTTCCATTATTTCCTTGTCTCGATCGAATGGTCGTGTTCGGCACCGCGACAGGTCCATGGTCGTTCCTCCTTTTGCTGTTGTGTCGTGTGATATGACGTGATGACCAGGACCTGAGAATTTGAGGGTGTGCAAAATTGAAAATTAGACACTATAATTTAAAAAGTTAATTATCAAAATAAAATATGTTTTAACAATATCTCTGGAAACATAGCCGATCACGATGCTGCAGAGTTCAGGACTAACTGTACGCCGTGCAGTGTACACCATATTTTTCCAGATGCAAATGCAATGCGTTAGCATCCTGTCAAAAAGAATGGGAAATGAACACTAAAACTGTACCGAAAGAGAATTTGATCTCATAAAAGATTTTAACAACATCTCTGGAAACATGAAATCAGACAAATTGTACTGGATCCCAATCCGCCAGGAAAAAAAAACAGGTCTCTATAAAGTCAAGAGGGTTAACGAAAATCAAACTAATTAACAGAAGTTGCCGAAAAATCCATGATATTCTGTGGCCTATGATTTAAGCGTCGAGTGTAGTTCGATCTATATGTTTCATGTAATATTTCTTTTGAAGTGATAACGCAGGGCCCTCCTGAACTTCTTCATTAGCTTTGCGTAACAAAACTGTTTACATCGAGGGTTACAAGAGATTTAGGTGTCCGTCAAGGAAAAAAACAAGCCCCTATAAGGTCAAGAGGGTTAACAAAAAATGAGACTAATTAACAGATGTTGAGGCCCTTTTGACCTATATAGGCCCTGTTTGTTTCCACTTAAGATTATTATAATCTAGCTTATAGGTGGGGGATTATATAAGCTAACTTATAATAAGCTGGTGGGAAATAAGCTTCAGGTATTTGGCAGCCTGGATTATCAGAGTTATGGATTGTTGTATTCGAATGTTTAAAGACCACAATGCCCTTAAGAGAGAGGTACGGGAGTTGGGGGATGGATGAATGGCAAAGGTAGGTAATATTTCAAAAGTTTTATGGTCATTAAGATAAAAGGTGGATCTATAAGCTGAAATAAGCTCCTTTTTTGAGCTTATTAGATTACAATAATCTGGGCTATTAGATTATAATAAGTTACCTTATAATCTGGGCTGTTTGTTTCCACTTATGATTATAAGTTAGATTATAATAATCTTAAGTGGAAACAAACAGGACCCAGACTTGTTTTCATTAATATATCAACGCTTGGAAATCTTATTAGAGATAGTTTAAAAGCCTTATTAGAGCAGTATATGCATAGGAAAATCTAGAATGACAAACAGAAAAGATAGCACAACATACTTTTAAAAACACTAGACATTGGACACACTACTTATTTTGTTACGTTCGAGTCGAATCCGACCCGATGGATGGAACGGAGAGCGAATCGCGCCCAAAAGATCTTTGTTGGAGCTAAACTTGTTTTGTTACGTTCTCTTTCTAGTCAGCTAAGTTCAGAGTCGTTGCAGCATGTTCTGTGGTCAGTTGTTTGCGTTGCTTCTATCAGTTTTTTCAGATTCTCGGTTTGAGTTGAGTAAGTGTTCAGAACGTGTGTTCTGAACCTTGATTAGTAACTTGGTCCAGGATCCGTATTCTGCGTGATATGGCCAAGTCATAGGGAGTAGTTGCTAGAAAAGCGGATCGGCTGTTGCCTATCTGCTGCGTGCGTTACCATCAGCCTTCCGTGTGTTTCGTTCAGAACTGCAGCATTTCCGAAAAGAAGGAATACAGAGAAAAGCGGCGCTGCTGCTCAGCGTCACCAAAACAGAGTTTGTTTTTCAGCGTTTGCTCTGCATTCTCCTAAAAGCGATTGTGTAGTATATGTCCACTCTCGCGTGTGTGCATGCGTATATACTCACCTAATTCTGTGCCAACATTTGATATTAGAGCATTGGGGTGGTGATCTTTGATGCCCAAGTTTATGCCGAGAGACGCCAGAGAAATGTCGAAGTCACCGACAAAGGAGGGAAGTGTGTCTCCTCATTATCCACTGCTCAATGAAGATCGACTACTACTCGTGCATGATCAACTACTTCCACTACATCGACACGTGCTATGTTGAACCAACTGGTTCAACTCTTCTGTTGCACTACGCGTCTAATGGTAATGATCTATGATCTCTTACTCATATGACTTCCTAGTTTACGCGATAGAAAATTTTACTGAGCGCTAGTGTAGCCTACCTCGTATCCCAACACTATGCATGAGGCTTTACGTACGTATGATGGTATAAGTCTACAAACATACACGGTACAAAGACTAGTTTACTTTCTACTGTTCATATGCACTCATACACTCGAGTTTTTGGCACGTTTTGAATCCGTATTTGCAAGAATAGCTGTAGTTGCACAACAATTGTAAAAATGTCACTTCTGCTGCACAGTGACTGGGCGGCAGCGTCATGGAGGTGACACCTGGCTGAAGGAGTCCTGTGGCCATGCGGTAGGCACCTGCCGCCCGGCCACCATACGGCCAAGGCGGTGTCGCACGACCACGAAGCGGCTCCCCTCCCTGACCACGCACTACTTCGACTATGACTTTTCGACCATGGTACTTCGACCATGATGCTTTAATCACGTCACTTCGACCATGGAACTTTGACTACGGCACCACTAAGTAATTACGACTACTTAATTACGTACTTACCATATAATAACAAACACAAAATAGTAAAAACTATATTTAAATTATTATGACCTATTTAGTTCATCATAAAAATTACATTAATTATGACTAACTAAATAATACTAATTAACTAGGACTACGGGAATAACGTTGAAAGTATGCGATAAAAAATTATCTGCCTTTCGAGAGAAGCATTGAGCACTATCGTATCCTTAATGAGATATGCAATGGCTTCTCAAAATAATGAGTTATGCACTCTTAATTTTGAGCGATGACTATGAGAATGAGCTTCTGCAATGAGCGACTAAGATGAACGATGACGAACTGCGAGAGATTCGTATTTATGGCCGAGCAAAAAGAGAACCCGGTGCACTCACCCCGCAAATTAAGGACTCCTTATCGACGAGCAGCACTTTGGGCGAAGAGGATAGCAAGATAACATTGACAAATGTGCAGACGAGGGAACGTGCGAGAGGGGACGGCACAGACATAACTACATTAATACAGATGAGGGAGCACGCGATGGGGGACAACATGGACATAGTGATAATTGTGTGAAGGACACAGTAAGAAAGAAAAAATAGCAGCAACGGGCTAACATATGTGCGAAGGATAAAAGTCAAGCACTGTAAAAGATGCCTGAGTATCGTTTAATTCATGATTAAATTAATATAAATTAACGTGATAAATTTGTAACATATAAAATTATTAAAAAATTATACAATTACTATGACTGTCTCAAAAGGCTTCATATAAAATTTTGTAATTTCTAGAACTCGGTTGCTATATGTAACAACTCATAATGAATAAAATTATCAAAAATTTACACAGTCAAATACGTTGTGTCAAAAGGTTGTACATAAATTTTTATAATTTTTAGGCATGTTTGGTATATTCAAAAATTCAAACAAATAATATGCAAAAAATATGGCAGGTGATTAAGCCTGCTAATTAGCCGGCTTAATCACCTATCGTCTTAGCCATGGGACGGCACATAATGCTGGGGCTGAGGTGGGGCAGCAGGCTGGCCAGCTAGGGTGGCAGGCCATCTGCCATCCGGTGACGGGGCGGCAGGTAGCCTGCTGTCCGGTGGTGGGACGGTAGGGGCCTACGCGTCAGCCCCTAGCGTTGCCGTCCGGCCACAGTGGCAAAATCTATATTTTTGTTAATACGACAGATATACGACAGCGGCAAAATACCGTTACAAACAGTGCCAGAAATGTGAAAAACTCAGCTTTGACTACTTGGCCTGTAGAGCGTACGTAGATTCACCGGATACGCGTGAGCGTAACAAGAGCTTGCATGAATAACGACCTGTTGCTACGCTCGAGGATGGAAGGAATTCCCGGGCAAACAGGGGCCGGGGCAGGCGCCAGGTCGTAACGTGGGGAGGGACGGGGGCAAAATAGAAGGAAGCACACTACTAGCATGCAGCATACAGCAGCCATAAGTCGGCGTTTGCTTGCCCAGGCGCGGGGCAGCGCGCAACAGCGCCAGCCCAGAGCGCAGCAGCAATGCCGAAGCTTAGCTGCGAGCGGGCAGGAGGGAGGGGGGAGGTGGTGGCCTGCCGATGCGCTGCGTTGCGCGATTAATGCGACGACGGACGCGCGCGCCGGCGTCCACGGCGCTCGTGCCATCGCTCATCACGGCCCCAATAAATTTCGTTGGCGGACGGGCGCACGCGGGGGCGCGCGGCAGGCAGCGGCATTTACCGCGCTGCGGCCGCGGCGCGTGATGTCGTCCTGTAGTGGCCGGTGCCCGGTGCGGGGCGGGACACCGACCGGAGTGGGTGCGCGCTCTGTTCTTTTCGGCAACTGATTTTGGTTTTTGGTGTTTTTTTCCCAGTAGATAGCTTTTAAACAATTATTCTTTTAAAACAATATTTATAAGTTAATTGTAGTATATACTGTACTAATTTTATTTAGATCGGCAAAATCGCACGTGAGTGTTTTTCTTCGTACTCTCTTGCGTGAACAACCAAAATTCAAAATTTTCAACTGAAAACCATAAGTCACAATCCAAAAGAATAAGGGCCTGTTTGGGAGAGCTCCACAACTCAAAACGTGGATCTGGAGCAGCAGCTCCACCGTGGATCTGAGATCCCACCATGGAGTGTTTGGCTTGTACAGCAGCTCCAGATCCACGAAATTGAGGTTTTGGTGGGAATGACCACTTTTGGTGGGGTGGGGTGTGTAACCAGTGGCATTGGTGGGTAATTACCACTCAACTCCACGGTGGAGCACCCCTTGAGGAGCTCCATGAAATCCATGGATCTGGCTCTCAGATCCAGGATTTTGGTGGATCCAGATTTCGCGGAGCTGGAGCATTTAGGTAAAATTTCGTGGAGTGGAGCTGTTTTTCGTGAATCTGGAGCTAGTGGAGCTCTCCCAAATAGGCCCTAAACCTCTAACTGATGGGCTTGGCTTGCTTCTACTGACATATGGGATGTGGTCAAATGATTTTGATCCATTCCGATCAGTTTCTGACTTCTTTTATCTTTTCTTTTTTGTATTATCTATGGAAATATAATGGTGTTTTTATTTTTTTTTATCTATTTTCATTTAATTAAATACCTCACAAAAATTACTCATCACTTCAGCCTAATTTCTAATAAAAGTCACGGCACTTTTGAACCGGCACTTTCCAGCTTGCCGCTTGTGCGTGGCACATGCGTCCGCGGCTGTGGAGCTAGTTTCACTCTACGCCGGTTTGGGACACCGAAGTCAGGGCGCCCATGCACGGATGGTATACTAGCAGCTACTAGTAGTTTTTTCTTTGGAAATGGAAGCATCAAGCTATTATATATTAAAAACTCATGACCGATCTTTTTAGAGGTCCGAACAAACAAAGAAATAGGTTAAAAATTCTTTTTTTAAAAGCAAAACATCTAACCCTAAATCTTGTCTATCCTAACTAAGTTGAACTATAGCAGTTATTGGATGTTGTTATTTAAAGAAAAACATATAATCATCCATCTAGCGGACCTGAGTTATAATATTTTAGATTAATTAAAATAAAGAGCCCATGCTAAGTTCAATAAAATATAACAGAAATTTATAATAAAAAATAAAATAAAATTAACATTTGATTTTCATACAAACTCCAAACTAAAACCCGTACATACCTGAAATTTGGAATAAAAATTGGATGAAAATTAGCTTTTGGATTTGTAAATGAATTCTAACCAAAAACTGAGATTCAAAATTACATAAAAATTAAAAATAAATAGGAGCTAGGAATAAAAATAAAAGGAAATTAGCAATGTCGTCCAACCGTTGAGTGACAGGAGCCTATCACCCAATAGCCGCGCGACATGCAGGCAATAGGTGGGCCATTGGGCGACTGCGTCCTATCGCCAAACCGTTAGGCGACTAGAGCCTGTCGTCCGACCGTTGGGCAACTGCCACCTCCCCCCAATTTTTGCGCAATTACCCCCCCCCCATCACGCATGGGGTAAATGACAATTGTTGTTGGTAGGTAACATTTTATAAATTTTTGTTTGTAAGTTGCGTTTTTTAAAAAATAAAAAGGTAGACAAATTCGGTTGATCCATTTGTGATTTTCGTAGATTGTAAATGGTACAAAATCTGTTAGATTCACAATAATATTTTACGACAATCATATTTTGTTGTAGTGCAAGAAATTTTTTGAAAAATTTTGTGAGGATGATTGAGATAGCAACAATTGGTAAGTACGAAGGTAAATGATATTGTGATACAACCGGGAATTCAGATATAGAGGAGAACTTCGGATAAATGACATAAGGAAAACAACACAATCGTTCATCAGACATGGGGGTTTGATGTTGCAAAAAGACAACGAGATTTGATATTGCGAATTAAAATAGACTTTATAATAAATGTGGGAATAACACGACGCATAGGGTTTGGTTGCGTGCATAAGAAACAACATCATGCACAATGCAACAAACTGAAGTACTCCTACGATACATATGCGTCTTTTTGGAATAGAAATAAATTCAACCTTTGGGGGACTAGTTCGGAACGGCCCGATCTACTGCGTGGACCGGGGCTATTTTTTCTTCCTTGCGAGCTCGGCGTTGAACTCCTCAGCGGCCTCTTTGACCTTGACCACTATTTCCCTCTTTTTCTTGTACTCCCTCTCGCGAGTCTCGCGCTCCCTGCGCGTGCACGCCTCAAGTTGAGCTTTCATCTCCCGACATATGCGCTTGATTTCCTCATCGTTGCGACGCTCCTCCTCCCGGATTTCGCAGGCCCTTTTGATATTCCACTTCTCGTAGTCAAGAGTCCACATAGCGGTTTCAGACTCTACGCAACTGGAGCTCATTCTTGGAAAAAAAATGTGCGCAGGTATATTATTGCAATTTTGATTAAAAATGGATTATTTAAAAATTCAATATTTCCCCTATAATATAAAATATGAAAATATCACACATGGAGTGGGGAATTTTGCCACGGTCTATTTTCTAAAAAAGCAAATTATATATATATATATATATATAGGACGAGTGTTTCATGCACCATGGTGCCTAGGCACCAATATCAATACCCATTGATTTGCTTGAGATTATAACGTTTGATGTGGGTATCTTCATATACCCATAAAAAGTATATTTGAGATGTCAAACTCGAAAAATTTAAATTCAACTTCAGTTTAATTAGTTTGAACTATTTTTATGGTATATACTCATTTGAGTTGCATTGAACTCAAAAGTAGTTCAAACTAATTTGAACTGAGTTCAAAACTTACTTACCATAAATATATCAAGGGTATAAAACATTTTCATACCCAAACTCAAAAAATATCAATAATACACGTACTGGATGTTGGTGCCTAGGCACCATGGTGCTACGTAATTTTCTATATATATATATATATATATATATATATATATATATATATATATATATATATATATATATATATATATATATATATATATATATATATATATATATATATATACTGCTAAGTCATTTAAACGTGCTTTAAGGATGATGTCTTATTAGATAAAGGTGGAGATAGAAGGAATGAAAGAGATAGAAAAAAAGTAGGGCTGTCGTGGTGTAAATAAATGGAGTGAAAAGTAATTCAACTTTACATATTGCCACGACATCATCTTAGTTTATTCCCAATTTAAGTTGAGCTTAATATCGTTAAACCCAAGCCTAGCCCAAACCCAACCTATAGCCCAGTCCAAGCCCAACCAAACCCAAACCCAACGAACAGATCACATTACTCAAAATTTGACCATGATCATGCTTGTGCTCAAGTGTTGAGAGTTTACATTACTGCTCATCTCGATCTCACTGATAGAATACTCAAAATTTGCTCACGGTCATGTTTGTGCTCAAGTGTTGATACATTGGATTCTTAGCGCACCCCATGATACAAACAGAACTAACTACGCACTTTATATACCATCATTTTTGGCTTTTGGAGATCTTATCATTGGAGCATACTCATAACTGAGACCCAATCCACGCAAATTACAAAAAAAATAAATCCGTTCCTTTAAGAGTACTCGTCTAATAAGCACCCATGGCAAAGTTAACGCGCTGTACTAATTCTCACGTTTCAATCCCAAATGTAGACGAAGATACATGACATCAGAACGATGTTTTGTTTCAAATTTTGGTTCAGTCAATCAACATGCACGACAGAAGAGAAGCGAAGATTTGGGCTAGCCACTACTACTTCCCATCCCTTTTGCGAGACGCGTGCATAATTTCCACCTTGCACACTTGTAGAAAACAGAAGGGGTTACTTTTGCGATTAGTGCTGGGAGTAGGGCCATGCCGTGGCATGGCACGGGCACGACGGATTTGGGACGGCGAGTCGACAACGACCTCCACGGCAAGTCAGCGATGACCTCCATGGCGAGTCGATAACAGGCGATGGCAGCGATCGTTCTTCCCTCTCCTCAACAGCCACGGCGACATCGACGAGGTGCGCTAGACTGCATCAAGCTTTTTGAGCCATGCCGGCCCGAACACAGCCTATTAGAACGTGACGTAGTGTGTCGTGCCACTCGACGTGTCCGATTCTTAGGTCCAACCCAGCCCAATTGTTCATGTCGTACCAGATTGACCCACCATGTGTTGTACCTAGGCCATGTCGTACCGGCCAGGCCTCAGGCCCGCCCAAAAAAGCATGGCTCATAAAACCTAAGACTATTTGCAATGAAAGGAACCCCTGGGTACTTACAAACAAGGATGATTGCTTCCTTATGTCCATGGATCCATCCACCCATCCATCACACATCATCCAACCGCAGGCCATCATCATCAGCATAGGAGTAACAGAAAGGCAGGGCCTAGCCCGCCTGCTCGACCACAAGCTAAGAGCAAGTCTGATAGTATAATGCACTAGTGGCTATTATAACACTATAGCCTTCAAAAATTTAATCAATATAGCTATTCAAAAAATAGTTCATACAATAAGGTAGCTATTACAATAACTATTTTCCTTTCTCACGCCACATAAGAGTGAAATACATATAAGCATTTTACGCTCTAAGGAAGCTATAGCTAGCTGTAATTTAGTATAGCCCTAGTGACTTTCTTTCATTTCTCTTCTTTAAAAATAGTTCTACTAGCTATTACATAAGATTTGGTTGATATTATATTTGCTTATAGATAGCTTAATTTAGTAGTTATTCCTTCTCTCTTCCTTTGCTCTAAGGGAAGCTATAGCCCGACCGGTCAGCCGTATGCAGCAACAGCCACCATCCCCCATGATTGCGGGTAGTGAACGACCCATCAGCTTGTCCCCATTGCACACATCGACAGGATTGGTCAGGTAGGCACACCATGCACTACATGATGATGGATGGCGGTGGATGAGGAATTGATGGCCGCACTCATGCCTGCATGCAGGGAGAACTCCGCCCCATCCCCTAGTTCTCAGCTGCTGGTGCCCTGCTCGCAAAATGCATGGCATTCTTTGCTCTCATTCCATGCAATTATAGAATATAATTAGCATCATTCACATCCATGCAGGCCAAGGAAAAAAAGAGATCATACACACACACAAATTCTACCTACGTACGACACAATCGATCATTTCACCTGTTCAGAAAAGTTTTTGTTTTTTTGCAAGTCATTATGCACGGCATGTGTCGTTTGAAGATACACGAGTCAAACATTAACTGGTACTATTGATTTAGGTGAGCAGAAACCAAGGTTCATGAGAGACTTGACCATTGAAGAAGTATCCCTCTTGCTAACAAACTAATAATAGCAATGCAGCGCTTGTCTGATTGTACGACAGCGCTAGCTCTACAATCACACTTGTCTCCACACCAAAAAATATCACACAGTGCGCTACTCCTACTACTCTACTCGCAGACAAGGATACAATTCCAACATACACGACCATGAGACATAAATTATACTACTACAGGCGTCTCCAAGAAATACAAAATCTGAGACGATGTGGGGAGAGAGACTGGAGAGCCATGCAGGCGCGGCTGCTGCTGCTGCGTCGCCAGCTTTCTGATAAAGATCGCGGGTGCTATTTATAAAAGGGGAAAGATGGATACGTAGAGCCCCCAATAATGATTAACATGATTATTATCGCCTGCCATTCCCACTCTTTTTGCCACAAAACACCCCCGCGAACCCGCGAATTGCATGCTGCTCGTCGCTCTCCTTTTTCCGGGTCACGTGCGGGCTCGTCAACTGATCCAACCCGCCATTATCGCGCACACATACGCACCGGAGGAGGCGAGCCCGGGCCATCTCTTTCTCCGCCCCTATAAAACCTCGCAATTCTTGCGCGTATACACGGTCCCACTCCACCATCTTCCTGGTAGGCGGCTGGCTAGCTTTCTTGGGTTGTCATGGAGCTGGGCTTGAGCTTGGGGGAGACCATGGCGGATGCTGGGAGGGAGCTGGTTCTTGGGCTTGGGGTTGGGGCGGGGGTAAGGAGGGAGGAGGAGGGGGAGAGGGGGAGGAGGGACCAAGAGGTCACCGCCGTGAGGAGGGAGCTGGAGTTGGGGGCGAGGGGGTGCGGTTCTTCACCGGAGCCGACGGTGCGGCTCACGCTTCTGCCCCTGGTGCCGAGCCTTGGCCTCCCGTGGTTTTCCGAGAGCAGTGAGTGATGCATGAGCTAGCTTTGGTTTCTTGGATTCTTCATTTTCTTTCTGCGTGTGGTGAAATCACGGGAAAAATGGTAGTATTGAAATAGGGTGATATGATCTGTTTGGCAGGGCATTTGGAGGCGTCGACGCGGGGCTTCGACGTGAACCAGGCGCCGTCGTCCGGCGGGGCCTGCGCGGCGGACGAAGAGCAGGAGGACGCGGCCGCGGCGGGGGCAGCCGTGTCGTCCTCGCCCAACAACAGCGCCGGCTCCTTCCCGACGGACTTCTCCACGCAGGGTGGCCGCGGCGCCAGCGATGCTGCCCCGGGGGCCGACGGCGCCGGCGCCGACCGCTCGTACTCGCGCGCCAGCGACGAGGACGACAGCGGCTCGGCGCGCAAGAAGCTGCGCCTCTCCAAGGACCAGTCCGCGTTCCTCGAGGAGAGCTTCAAGGAGCACAGCACCCTTAACCCCGTAAGCGCCCGTAGCAAATCGTTTCGATCGAACACAAAGCCGTTTGCCGTCTCGCTAGTGTTCGACCGTTCGTTCTCGGTCTTAACGCTGGTGCGTTCTATCGCGAGCAGAAGCAGAAGCTGGCACTGGCGAAGCAGCTCAACCTCCGGCCGCGCCAGGTGGAGGTGTGGTTCCAGAACCGCAGAGCCAGGTGCGCGCACGCTGCATGAAAGATTTTGTTCTTACCCTTGTCGCTCACAGTAATCTTGATTAGTCGAGGAATCAATTAATTAAAAAATGGCGTCTTTGCCTTGGCGCTTGCAGGACGAAGCTGAAGCAGACGGAGGTGGACTGCGAGTACCTGAAGCGGTGCTGCGAGACGCTCACGGAGGAGAACCGGCGGCTGCAGAAGGAGCTGGCCGAGCTGCGCGCGCTCAAGACGGTGCAACCCTTCTACATGCACCTACCGGCCACCACCCTCTCCATGTGCCCCTCCTGCGAGCGCGTCGCCTCCAACTCGGCCCCCGCCTCCGCCTCAGCCGCCACCCCGGCGCCCGCAGCCCCCACCGCCGGCGTCATTGCGACCGCCGCTCCGGAGCACAGGCCGTCTTCGTTCGCCGCGCTGTTCTCGTCCCCTCGCAGCTTCCCGCTGGACGCCCAGCGGCAGCCGCCGGCGAGCTCGTGACTTCATCAGGTCTTCACCTCCGGCGAAGGACCCCTTTGTAAATACGCTCACTTCTCTTTTCTCCTACCTTTTGGCTCCTTTTGTTGTTTTTGGATTGTTGTGGCTTGCCAAGGGGTTTAGTGAGAATCCGAGGGGTAGCTCATCTGGTCGTCAGACTGGACACGTGGATGCCCGCGATGCTTAAAGGAAAAATGTTGCAATAGAGTTTATTAGCCTTAGTTTCTGTACTTCTCTCTCTCTCTCTCTCTCTCTCTCTCTCTCTCTCGTTACTATGGTTTTGAGATGGGCTTTGCAAAAGAAAAAATGGAGTGATTTTAGGTGGTTTTTAGTTTGGTGAGGATGTGAAAGTAGAAATGGTTGTCTTCACTTTTTGGCAGCTGAAAGCTGTGTTTGGTACTGAGGTGGCAATGCTGTTCACTAACCGCAATGCACTTGGGAGTTTGCACTTTGCACAGCGCTGATTTGTGAAATCATGACGCCCAGCGAGTTTGGTTGAGTTACTCGGTATTTTTCTCGCAGTTTCCGTTGGCATATCGCCTGTTACTGTATGCTCTGCAGAGTCCCATTCGTGGTGGACTTGCAAGGGAGAGAGAGAGAGAGAGATTGGAGTATACTGTGGTGCTAGTACGTGTGGTAGTAGTACAAATTGTTTTGGAGTACTGAAAATGTATGCTGCTAACAATGGTAGCATGTGCGTGTACGAGAATAGTATAGCACCGACTGCGACAGTAATGTCTACAGCCAAGAATACAAACGGTGGGCCTGCCACGGAATACTACTTTGTACAGGTGATCCCTCGTATCGTCCGTTTTCTCGCACCGAGCCACCCCCCCCCCCCACCATATATATGGCCCGCATTGCTTGCAAATCTACTACAACGATCATGTTTATATTGATTTTTAAAAACTATTTTTTTTATAGTAAATAGTTTTTCTACGGTACATATCTTTTAAATAGAGTATTTTTTAAAACAGATATACTAACTGATTGTAGTACACACTATACTGATTTTATTTATTTAGCTAAAATTGTACATAAGTTTTCTTTCTGTATATGACTCTTTACAAACTGTTATTATTTATAAGCTAAAGTCAAAACACGTCTGCAGAATCCATCAGAGAAGAGCGCCTAAGGTGTGAAGATTTTGTACTTTTCTCACTGAATCCGTCAAAAACTACTACTACCGCTAGCGATGACCAGAGGAGTCGACACGCACAGGAAACGAATTGGAGATTGACCTCGGAGTCCATGTCATGCGTGACTAGGAGGGAGGCAATGAATGTTGTGATAAATGAGTAGCAGACTAGCAGTAGTACTCCCATCATTTAGAGTCCATGTCATGGCTAAGAGGGGCAGTGAATGCAGTGTAGAGCCGAAAATCATTTATTCTGAGTCCACCGTGTGATGAGGCCAAGTCTGACCCCAAAATCTTTCTCCCCGGATCACGGCTGCGCTTCTTGGTGCCCTATCAATGCCGCTTGGAAATGCCCTGGGCTGACCAGTGACCAGTTGGCATCCATCACAAGTGAAGTGACCAGGAGGCCAAGACTTTCTTGCGCCCCAATTTATTGTTGCTTACGGCCGAGGGAAGCGAACGAGGAGATCGATCAGGACTAGGACCCCACGGGCTTCTCTGAATCTTTTGCGAGTTCTTGATGCATCTTTTTACTTTTGGGGATTAAAGATTCAGCAATGATGAACCGGTCTTGGTCGAATAGTAGATGTTCTGTCTGTTCCAGCGATGGTAACGTGGCTCGCATGGCCCAGTGTTTATGGTGCCTTTAGTTTTTGATTAAGGGAGATGTACGCCTCCAACTTTTGTTGAACTACAGTAGCTGTGATCTCAATGTCCTTTTTTTTTTTGCGAGGCTCAATGTGTCAGCCTCTAGGGACGTTGGTTACGTCTTAAGCTTAATTGGCTGAGAGGTCTGAGAGGTCACGCAATCAAATTGCAGTGATCTCAAAATAATCTTAGCTTCCTCGGTTAGACAGTTGAGAGTTCACGCTGATTGATGCTCTGTGTTATAAATATCATTTTTTTTCTACCACCACAACTGAACATTTCGTGTGAACTTCACAGAAACATAAAGGGACTGAGCTTAGAATGCTCTTGTTACAAACAAAAAAAAAAAAGCTGTACTGCATTAGCATTACCACACCATGTTCAGAATTTCAGACTGTATAGTGTTCCATTTGTTTCAACTTTCAAAAGCTTTCTTCTCCCTCCCAAGGAAGACTGGCTGTAACAATAATTAGCTCCCAATCTGTGCAGATCACAAGCCTGCCCACTGCCCTGCCTTCAACAGAACCGAAGCCAGGCGACATCAAGTGGCACTGATCAGGAACCATCACTCCCCAGAGGCTCACGAGCAGCTAGCGAAAGGGGCAGTGCATGAGGGTGGCCTTCTCTCTCTCTCTCTCTCTCTCTCTCTCTCTCTCTCTCGGGAGGCAAACTAATTGGGAAGTTGCATCGTGTCACTTTGTCCGCTGAGATGTTCCCTGCTTGCCACCTTCTGTCCACCATGGGCGCAGGCCACTTGCCGCTGCCTCCTACTGCCTCACTATTCGATTGGATTTGGAGCATCAGCATGAGTTGCCCGTCAGGGTTGCTCTCCAACCTTTGCTGTTTGGGTGTGGGACAGATGAGGTTAACGATCGAGGAGTGTGGGTAGCCTGATGTGATTTCTGATTTTCTGGTGTTGATATGTGGTCGAGTGGATGGGCTTTGGAAAATTATCTTTTGGGGATTTTCAGGACACACTACTCCCATAGGTCAAGTTTTAGTACACGTCACTATAATTCATATCTCGATGACACGTGGATCCCAAGTCGTCGTGTCAATGGGACGGGAGTAGCATATCCTGTAAGGAGTGACTATTGCATAAGCAGCTATTTTTTCTTTTATTTTCAGTTATTTTTATACTGTAATTTTAGATGACTGAGAATACAATTTTAGATGGGAGAATTAGTATACTGTAACTTTAGATGACTGAAAATATAACTTTAGATGATTGAGAGATAAAAAAATTTTAGTCAACTGTACAATAGCTAAATCGTATCCGGTTTTGCAGTGAGACATGGGAGTGGCCAGAGAGAGGTTTGCAATTCGGTCAACTAGCTTGGCAGTTCGATTAAGACGATGCATGAACGTCGGGAATTAGCTGATGCATCAATACATATTCTCTAGCTCAGCGTATTGTCAGGTTCTGTTTTTTTGCGAATTTTCTGTCGTCTCACGTGTCAAGAACTTAACGACGAACATGGATGCATACGGAGCGAATGAGAACCTGGGTATTATTTCGTCGCTCACGTTGCTTAAAAGTCAAAACCACGTACGCCTTCACGAAGGAATTTATTAGTGCTACTCATCAGCCATGCAAATCCCGAATCTTTGGTTGATCTGCCTGTGACTAAAAAATTAGCCAGAGAAGAAATAGTTTAAGACCAAACGGCGTGCAGCCATACTGGGGCCCGTTCCAAACAGTGGCTTTTAGCTTATATTTTTAGTAGTGTTTAGAGAGTACTTGAGTGTTTTTTGTTAAATAGCACTTAAATTTTGAATCTTTAGATCTAGATTAAATATATAAAATCACTTTGGCATTATTCTTGAAGATATAGTGATGTTTTTTATTTGAATATCTTAAAGCAAGTTAACAGTTGTTACAGTATTATTTCAGCCAAAAGACAAAGCCATCATTAAAAACAGGGGCAAGTCCCTCCACTGATCTCCATATATAAATAAATAAAGTTATAACATGATCTCCGCATATAAATAAATAAAGTTATAAACAACATAAGCGAGCAAGTGTATATATTCTCTCAATCATGCAGTCACGGTTCAGGTTAGGCCGTTTTTTCTGGACTTTTTTTAGGCCCGTTTCTGCACTCTGGATGAGGTGACGTTCGAACGTGCTTACGTTCAACTTCACTATGGATGTTGAAATACAAATCACGAGGGCATGATACAATCGTTTACACATGAAGAGAGTATGTACGGGACTTTAGGATGGTGGGAAATTGAGAGAACGCAAATTAGGTCAACATCAAGGAAACGCTATTTTCTAGACCTCCTGAAACGTCCAACTTTGGACAAGAGAAGTCGTCTCGTGACATGGATCATTTCCGTGCGTAATTCCCATGTGGTTAAAACTAATGATGAAGGCAGAATAAAAATAGAGGGAGGGCTAAAGGCTAAAAGAACTAAGCTAAATTAACATAAATATAATATTTTACTCTTATGAAATTTAAATTTATATATGAATAGAAGATAAGCAAAACAAAAAAGAAGGAAATACAACAAAAGTATCTTAGTAATAGAAAGCGCATTTTGAAAATATATAAATATGCTTTCAGTGAGTAGAGACAAATCATCTAAATAACAAAAATAGCAAAATTAGTTATATAATAACTAATTGTAAATAATCATGAACATTCAAAAAATAAAACATACTACTAAGACGTTAGCTTAAATCACAAGTCAAATTTATTCTATGAGATTCTATGCCTTGCAAAAATTAGTGGTTTCCATTTGAAGAGAATTCCAGCACAAAGGATCATCCTGCAGAAAGCCAGGGAATCAGATTGCTCAAGAGCATGGCTTTGTCACAACTCTCCTACCTAACTATCTATTTGTGCATATAATTTCGATAAATTTTGGTAATAACAATTTACTTAGCCTAAGAGAGCTATCTTTTAAAAATAAAAATTGTATTAATACTGTAACTATCATACACGTATTGGTTTTTGTCAAAACTGTTAGACCATGTGGTTAGGTCTAGGATATTTTAGTGATGAATAATTAATAATGGTTAATTTGTTATGATGAATAATTGGTGATTTTGTTTAGCGTTGTTATGTGAGTTGTGTTGCGTGCGCGTGGACTAATATTGGTCAAGTTGGGATGAATTGTGTCGGAGAAAATGTTCTTTAGTCTTTGCATGTGCACGATAAGCATGGAGACGATCATGGTCGGTGACGAGGTGGACCGGGACTAGGATGGAGAGATACAAGGTTCGGACAGTCAAGGAGCTCACGAAATGGTCGGGCTCATACTGGGGCGCATGGAGATTAGAGATGGATGATACGTGTTGGAGCTACGGAGGTGCGGTCCGGAGGTTATGACACGTGGTGGATAATACGTGGAGAAGATACAGGAGGTGCGGTCCTGGAGGCTTCGAGACGTGATGAGTTGGAGAAGTTGAAATTTTGGAAAACTCGTGCTAGGAAGGGTTTTGGGTCCCTTTACTGTTGGAATTGGATTAGAACTCGTGGGCTTAGATTCAGCCCATGTTTTGGGCCCTAGAATATAAATAGAGGTGGGGTTGGAGGCTAACCGCGTGGCTTTTGGAGAGACTAATTTTGTGCTAAGGTTTAGGGGTGCCAGGATGGCACTTTGTAGCCACCATGATTTAAAAATAAAGTTTAGATCTATTCTAAAGAGATTGGCCGGCGGCTTCGTTTCTGTGTCGGGCTGCGTCGCGCGAACGGCGGCGCCGTGGCCGATTGGGGAACGAAAAAAGAGAAGAAAAACTTATTTATATTCACGCGAACGGCGGCGCCATGGCTTCCGCTAGGCGTTGCAATCATTCACCCCCCTCTGATTGCCATCAACGATCCTACAAAAACTTATGACATTCAGACTGTGGTATTTCATACCTGATACTTGAAAACCTATGGTTTTCAGATATTGTGGTTTTCAAATATTGTAACATCCAAATAGACTATTAATCTACATCTATGTACAGGAGCACTAGATGGGTGGGTCCTCCTCCTACTGCCGGCGAGGACACCTGGCCACCGATCCACAGGAGGGTGGCCAGATCTACTGCAAGAAAGGAAGAATGGGCGGTGCTGAGAAGGAGAGGTAAGGGTAGGCTTCTACTTATTGCGGTTTGTTTCGATTAAGGGTGGCTGTTGTGGTTACAGACCAAACAGAGAGAGATGGTAGTGGAGAGTAAGGGAGATAAGTAATGGCCTGGCTTCTCCCCATGGCCTGTATCCATATATATGTACACATGAGGAGTGCTTTTACAGTTATACCCTTACATCTGGTCATCCCCTCCAGGGGCACTTATGTCATTACACATGGCCTATTCTGAGCCTTATAACCTCCTACCAGCTGCTGGTTTAGGTGGGGCCACCCCTACAACAGGAGCCTCTCATGGAGAAGGGCTTCACAGGGCTGAAGCCATGTTGCCGAGTCCTTTGGCCCCCTCCGTCCTTGCGGCCTGTGAACTTTTCCGAACGTGACCAGGGGCTGCGGCCGTAGCCGAAGTAGACGCGCGCGCTCCGTCCCCTACGCTGGCGCCTAGGCGAAGTAGACGCGCGCGCTCTGTTCCCTCGAATGGGTGGCAGTGGAGCTGGCGCCTAGCCGAAGCAGACGCGCGCGCTCCGTCCCCTACCCTTCGAACGGGTAGCAGTGGAGCTGGTGCCTAGCCGGCAGACGCGCGCGGCGCCCATTCTCACACTTCGAGCGGGTGGCGCGAGCCGGGCGCCAGGCCAAAGTAGACGCGCGCGCTCCGTCCCCTACCCTTCGAACGAGTGGCGCGAGCGACGCTAGCTGAAGTAGACGCGCGCGCTCCGCCCCTACCCTTGAACGGGTGGCGGCGAGCCGACGCCTAGTCGGCGAGACGCGCGCGCTCGCTCCCTACCTTCGAACGGGTGGCGGCGAGCTGGTGCCTAGGCCGGCAGACGCGCGCGCTCCGCCCCTACCTTCGAACGGGTGGCGCGAGCCGGGCGCCTAGCCGAGTAGACGCGCGCGCTCCGTTCTCTACCCTTCGAACGGGTGGCAGCGGAGCCGACGTCTAGTCGAAGTAGACGCGCGCGCTCTGTTCCCGCCTAGTCGAAGTGCGTCGGGCGTTGCGGCGCACAGTGAGCGTAGCGGGGCCCCGAGCCGCGCGATATGCCTTAATTGATAAGGGACACGCTGCGACGCTCGTTCTTCTGGCCGTCCACGTGGTGAAGCGTGCTTGGCGCGGTGCGGGCCTTGAGGCGTCGTGACCATTAATGTAACGGCGGACTTCTGGTGGTTGGACTTCCGCCGGTTGGAGTCCGCCGATTGACTTCGCGGTTGGCTCCCTGGCGATGGGGTATATATACGGTGCTGGTGCGGCGTTATTCCTGCATGTATTTTGATAGAAGCTGCTCCCCTAAAATGGGCCCCTTCCGTGCATCAACATTCCCTAGCGACGCTGAGCGGCTTGGGGAATGTTGATGTACAGATGGAGGTCCATTTTTCTTGGGAGATTGGTCAGCGCCGGTTATTGGTAGTCAGCCGCGCTTCCTGCCCTCGCGCTGCATTTCTGCAGACGACGGCAAGGTTTGCCCTGTTCTCCTTAACATACCTACCTACAGTCGGTGTTCCTGATGGATCCCGCCCGCATCACTTTGAAAAATGCTGATGCACTGTAGGTGGCCTGTTAAGGAGAACGAGACAGACTTTACGGGACATGACCCTCACCTTTGCCGCTCGCGCGCGCGGGTCCGTTTCTCGAAATCAAGGTCCAGGCCGAGGCCGCGGCCAGGCTGGTATGGCGACCGAGAAGACGGCCTCCTACGCGCGCGCCGCGCTCTCGTATGAAGATGGCAGGGTTTGACTTGTTCTCGTAGGCAGATATGCTTGAGGTCATCTGCGTCCACGATCGTGCCAAGCGGGGCCATCGTCAAGGGACATTGATGTACCGCCTATTCGCCCACGAACTGTCAAAACTCGCCAGACACCGGCCGGCCGCGCCCAAAACATGGAAAACCAGAGGCTCGAATCCCCGATGGTTTAGGTCATGTCGAGGCCGCCGAGGTGGCTTGGCCCGCGCGACTTGCCGTTATTCCCGCGCAGGTCGAGGCGACGCGGTATCTCGGCCAAAGCGGATCCGCGAGATCAAGCCGCCGACGCCGACGCAGCGCGGCGAAATGGTGCCAAGTCGAGTAGCGCCAAGATCACGAACACCGCCACGAATGCGGTGATTGAGATCTCACGATGCGGTCCTTCGCTGTAAAGGTTCCTAGAATCGCGCGGCCTGGTCCGCAGGGGTTAGGTTGCGATGCGTGCTTCCGCCTCGGCGCGTATAGGGCACGCGGCGGCTTATAACTGGTGCGCGGCGGGATGTGGACGGTTGCGTGCTCGCGGCTGCTCGCCTCTTCCCTAGAGAAGGGGACACATGGCGGACGATGAATGGCGCAGCGTCGAAGCTGTTGTGATCCCATGGCCCGTTAGTGCGCTTTTAATGGCGGTGAGTCGTTGACGCCGCCTTGGCTATTTCGCGGGGTTGGCACGCAGCAGAGGCCACCGAGCGCGTCGTCTTGTGACGGTCCCCGCGCCGTGGTCGTGGCCCTTCGTCTTCAGTTATAGGGGATTGTGCGGGACGGGCCTTTGTACGTCTGCGGTCGCGTCCCGTACGCAGACCGTCGCGACGCTTCAGTATTGGGGCGAGGTGGCTTGAAGTAGCCCCCGTGACCGCGCCCCCGCAGTTGTACGCCCCCTTCTTACTTGCATCGCTTTCCATACTCCCGTAGTATTCTTCGCCTCTATTCTCCTCTTGCGGTTCTTCGCCGCTATTCTCCTCTTGCGGGAAGCCATGGCATCTGGCAACAAGGGTGACCGGGCGGCTAGTAGCTACGGCATTCGTCGGCGATCTTCACCGCTAGAGGTGAAGTACATGCTCCAAGAGCGCGACCCAGCGGCGGCGGACAAGCGATGGCTGGCGGCGGAGAAGGAAGACGCGTTCTCCGACAAGCTGGGCCCGTCGCTCGTGACCGAGAAGACGATCCAAGTGCTTCTACGCGCGGGGAAGCTGTCCGAGCGCCAGGCGGTACGATTGCCCGCCGCCGATGAGACGGAACCGCACCCCGAGGGGTCGGAGGCGGTCGTATTCGTTGCCTTTTTCGACGCAGGGCTTCGCATCCCGGCGGCGGCGATTGTGGGCGATGTGCTGCGGATCTTGGCCGAGTCGGCGCAATCGACTCCAAACGCCGTGGCTCTACCGCGGTGTACTGGCTCGCCTTGCGCTCGGGGCGTCGCGACCTAGCGCCTCGTTGTTTGCCTACCTGCACGAGGCACGGTGCCAGCCCAAGGATCGGAAGGACGGGACGCTATCGAGCTTCGGCAGCGTCACCTTTATTCTTCGTTCGACTTGCAAGAAGCTCTTCCCTACGAACTCCACTCGCGGGAAGTGGGAGTCTTATCGATGAAGCGGTGGTTCTACCACCGTGTGGAGAGCGGGCGGTCTTGAGTGCACAGCCGACCGATCGCGTTCAAGCCCTCGCCGCCGGACGCTCGACGATGAGGACAAAGCGGAGGCCCGGCGCTCGAGGCGTGGCGCCGCTTCAACATGCACGACTCGCCGAAGAGTACGTGATGTACGCGCGTGGCACCGCTTGCCGCGATCGGCGCCTTATCGCCGAAGCGCCGAGACGACAATGTTTCGCCATCGACCGCTTCTGCCGCGCCCTCCGGTCTTTGTAAGCCTCGACCGTGTCTCTCCTTTGTTCACACGAAATGCGTTAGATGCTAATGTTATCTCCTTTGCTTCGTGGATTTGCTTGGAGGCGCGAGCAGCCGCGCGTATTCCCGGGCCGCACACCGCAGGGAGCACGAGCGTGCGCGTTGCTATCGCGAGGCGGGCTAGGCGAATAAACCACATGTGCGAGGCCACAGGCCTTGCCGTGCGGACCGTGCCGCTCCGCAGCGGTGCAGCGAAGAAGAAGAAGGCGCCGTCTCGGAAGAGGAGCGCCGGCGGGCGTCTGCCGTGCTCGTGCGGCGGTGCTCTCGCTGGTCTTTGGTGCTTCAGAAGCGCGACGCGAGTCGGTCGGCGGCAGTATGCTGATTCGGGCTTGAATGGCGCGACACCGGCGAGGATCTTGGCGAGTGCCCCGATGGCGGGTTTGCCGCGAGCGGCCGAGGGGATGTCTCGCCGCCGCCGGTCGCCGAGACAGAATCCGCGCGGACCGGCGATGCTGAGTTGGAGCCTTCGACCGTGGCGGCGTGGTGCCGAGACGCCCCGGGGGCACACGGAGTCATGCGCCCTCACCGACAAAGATCGCAGAAACCGAGGTGCCCTCGCGAAATCGCCGCAATGGAACCTTCGCCCCGGTGCCGCGGCCGCGGGGCCTCTCCGGCAGCGATCGCTAGGGCGGTGTCGCCGCCGCTGCCGGTTAGCGGCCGTGTACGGCCGAGCTCCACCGACGCCGCGGGATTCGTCGTGGCGACGGGCATCGGCTTGTGGGACTCGTCTACGATGCCGAAGACCTGCGGCGTCGCGCCTCTGCGCCTCGCCACGCGCGCCGCAGCAGAACGATCGTCGCCGGCCCGAACGCGAGGCTTTACCGCTGCGGGACCATGCTTCTGCGGGGCTCACGCCACCTCGGCCCGTCGAGAATAGGGCGGCCCTCAAGTCCTCCTTCCGCTACGAAGGTAGGGTGGCTTAGCTACCTCGTGTATTCTTTTATGCCTTGCGGTGCTCACTGCATCCTTTGCGCGTGTCGCCATTCCGGAGGAGGAGCGCTGGCGAAACACGGACCTCCGCGCGTGTGAGCCCCGCGGACTTCGTGCCTCCCCCGGAGACGCTGAGGGCGTGGCGCGGGATTGTGGATGACGCGGCTGCCAGCGTCGACCAGCAAGCGCTGCAGGCCTACGGGACGGTGCACCTCGGGGACGCCTTCGAGGTGTCTGGGGTGAGGGTAAGTACTCATACGACAACATCTGGGTCGGCTGAGCTTGCTAAGCCTTTCCATTCTGCAGACACTTGTGCTGGGGCAGGCCTTGCAAAGTGCCTATACTCGTGCCCAAAGGGCGCTTGAGGATAGGCTACGGGCGCCGAGGAGGAGCTACTGTGGCCTCGGGAGCCCGCTCGCCGAGATGCCCGCATCCGCCACTGAAGCGGAGTGCGCTGGCGCGGCGCACGCCGAAAGACTTGCCGCGTCGGCGCGGAGTCGGCCGCGAGGTCGCGCAGCAGAGTTTGCGCAGAGCGGGATGACTTTCGCAGCGTGTCGCCTCGCTAGAGAGGAAAAGGCGAACTCGCCCGACTCTAGCGGAGCGTGATCGGACGCTGGCGAGGCCGGTGGTTGCATGGGATGCCATGCAAGCGCTGAAAGCCATCTCCAAGGGCTTGTGGCCAAAGTGCGGACCACACGCCGGCCGGAGGAGTGCGGACCCTCGGCTGGTCGGAGATGCCGCCAACGTCGCGCGACGGCGCTGCGATGACCTTCGGCAACCACTACGGCGTACACATCGGCATAAACGGTGTGCGCGCCTGCAGCACCGCGTTGCACGCGACGTCGCGGGCTAGAGGACCCCCAGCTGGAGATGCCCGGCGGGGCCGGAGTAATGTCCGGCGCCGTCCGCTCCGCTCGCCGCGCCATCAAGCCCATCTATGAATGGATCTGGGATTACGTCGGAGCAGACGCTGCGCGGGTCGAACTCCGGAAGTCACTTTACGGGGAGGGGAGCCTCGGCCAATTCCTGGACGGGGTCCCTCGACGCGACGAGGGCGGCGCTGAGGCCTCCGAAGGCGCCGGGAACTTGCAGGTGTGACGCCATGGTGCCTAGGTGTAGTCATGCGTTGTAATGCCCCCTCTTTTTGTGAATGAAGTACGCGCTTGCTTCATAAATTCTGACTTTTGTCCATTTCCCGGGCACTTCCTTGTCGGGCCGACTTCTTGCGCCGACCTTGCGACCGGCGACGCTGCGACGCGCGAAGGTCAAGAGTCGCTGGACTTTTGGGCGGGCGACTTTCTTCCGGCGGAACCCCGTCCTTATCGCGTGTTAGGACGAGCTCGCCGAATAGCTACTTAGAGCGGCGGGGATCTTTGGCGGACCTCTGATTTGAAAGATTTTCCGATATATAGATCTCCCGATAATTAGGACATGCGCGGTCGCGTCTTTGTGCGGCCGAGATCTCCACATCCCAAGTTCGCCGTTGGTGTGAACCGTGCGAGCGCTGCCTCGCTCATCGCCCGGGTGCCAATGCACCCGCGGGATTCGCGCGTTGAGTACTCCGTGGAGCTAGCGCGTGCGGGGGCGGACCTGTTTATAGTCTGTAGACTGGCGCGTTCGGGGGCGGACCTGTTTATAGACCTTTGTCCCCCCACCCCGAGGTGGGGGCAGCCTCTAGTGTACCGCATATTCCACGCGCGCGCCGATGCTGGGGCCAGCCTCTGGCGCGCAACGTCGGTACTCTGGATTCTGGAACTCCCGGAATTGGTTTCCATAGTACCCCCTGCGTACACCTCCCGTGATGTGCGAAGGCGAGCCTCAACGCGCTAAGGTGCGTGATTGGCAGCCGCGCAAGATTCGCGTGGGATCGGCGTCCACGTCTGATTTATACTCCGGGGAGTACGCGCGAGGACGAAGTCCCTGGCATGCGCGGGGTTCGCGTCTTGTTTATACTCAGTAGAGTGCGCAGGGAGAACATCCGCGTCTTATTTATACTCCGTAGAGTGCGTGGGGTCGACATCCACGTCATTTTTATACTCCGGAGAGTACGCACAAGGACGAAGTCCCTGGCGTGCGCGGGGTTCGCGTCTTGTTTATACTCGGTAGAGTGCGCAGGGAAAACATCCGCATCTTATTTATACTCCGTAGAGTGCGTGCAGAGGCGTCCCCCCACACGTCTTTGTTTATACTCATGCTCGTGTCTTCGACGGAGAGTGCACACGCGAACGTGCGTCTTCGTTTATACTCATGCCCGTGTCTTTGACGGAGAGTGCACACGCGAACGTGCATCTTTGTTTATATTCATGCCCGTGTCTTTGACGGAGAGTGCACACGCGAACGTGCGTCTTTGGTTTATACTCATACCCGTACCCCTGGCTACGGGGAGTGCACACGCGAATGTGCGTCTTTGGTTTATACTCATACCCGTACCCCTGGCTACGGAGAGTGCACACGCGAACGTGCGTCTTTGGTTTATACTCATACCCGTACCCCGAACTAAGGGCCTATTTGGGAGAGTTCCATCACTGAAAACGTAGATTTGGAGCAGCTCCACCGTGGATCTGAGATCCCACCATGGAGTGTTTGGCTTGTACAGCAGCTCCAGATCTACGAAATTAAGGTTTTGGTGGGAACGGCCACTTTTGATGGGATGGGGTGTGTAACCAGTGGCATTGGTGGGTAATTACCACCTAACTCCACGGTGGAGCACCCCTTGAGGAGCTCCATGAAATCCATGGATCTGATCCAGGATTTTGGTGGATCCAGATTTCGCGGAACTGGAGCATTTGGGTAAAATTTCGTGGAGTGAAGCTGTTTTTCGTGGATGTAAAGCTGGTGGAGCTCTCTCAAACAGACCCTAACCCGCCACTTGCACATCGCAGCTGCCGGCCGTGGCTCATGCTTCCAACCCGCGCTCCACCCGAAGAAAAAAGGTCCAGCCCGCGCCATCAGCAGTAGCACCGGCCCACCACGCGTGCAGAAGGCAGCCAACCCGCCCGGCACCTGCCGCCGAATGCCGAGTGCAATTTTAACCTTCATAATGTTCTTAAATTGAAGAAATAAGCATGTAATTCTTGTGAAATAATTTGCTAGGCGCTAACGGAGCAGGGAAATAGAAGGATGCATGGGCATAGCATATAATAATCAATAACTCCTTGTTGCACTGTCCACTTTGATATGATTGACAAGTTGGAAAACCTGTCAACAACATCAATTATTCTGGGGCTGATTCTGTTGGATACAAGAGAACAGTCACAAGTACAAAAACATTCATTAAACCATCAGCATTAGAATTTTGAAGGCAATTTATCAAACCTATAAGATATCAACATTTAAATATTTCCCCATAAAGAGGTCCACAAAAATAGATTTGACTAAATTAACAACCTAGATAATGCAAGAGAACTAGCCACTCCTTTACCACCATGAGCATGGTGGTAAAGGTGACAGCATCAAAAGCACCAGCCGCCATAGCCACATTTCGCACCACATTCATTTCTGCAATTTTCTGATTTTCTGGTGGTAAAGGTGTACTTTTCTGATTTTTCGAGAGTCTTTCTGTAAAATTCAGGACCCGTCTGAAAAATCTAAGGCCCCTTCTGTAATTTTTAGAATTTGGGGGTTCTATTTGCAAAATTGCTGACGCCATCCCTCCGAGCTGAGATTCAAACCCTAGCCCATGTCCTTCCAATGGCGGCGGCCGAAAGTGCGCTATGGCGGCGAATGGAGGGTGCGACAACGTCGGGCGAGCCAAGACTTGGCGGTGTGTGCGGCCAGCGCGGTTTAGTGGGGCGACGGCGGCTCCTGGCAACTTCGAGGCCGACCTCGGGCGGCGGAGCCGGCCTCGAGCACGGGCACGGAGATGGCAGCCGACTTCGGTTCCATCGGCTTCGAGCATGGCAGTGTCGGTTCACCGGTGGCTTCGGGCACAGAGGCGACGGTGGCCGGCGGAGCTGTGGCTCGAGCGGGCGCGGCGGAGATCGGTTTCGGGCTGAGCTAGTGGCGAGGCCGGCTAGTGCAAGCGGCTGCAGGCCGAGTGGAGCTCAGGTGCCAACGATCGGCCTTGGCTTCGGGCCGGGCGGCGCTCCGGTGCCGGAGTCGGGCGACAAGACCATCGGTCGGCCTTGACTTCGAGTCGGCTGAGTGGAGCACGGCGGGGCCAGATGTGCGGATCCAACGAGGTGCGCGGAGGCCGAGGCGGCTCGGGCGGCCGGCGCGAGCGCGCGCAGGCACCGAGCCGGCGGCCAGCTACTGAGCCGCGCCAGCACTTCAAGTGGCGGAGCTGGTGGCCAGCGCTTCGGGCGGATCCTGCAGCGGCTTCGCGCGACCGGCAGCCGGTGGCCAGTCCAACTTGTCGACGGCGCATGGGGAGGGCGGCCGGCGGTCGTACGGGTCTGGCCGGCGATCAAGGCTAGTGACATTCCTGTGCTTATATGTTACTAGAAGTTCACCAATGGCTCCATTCCAGATTTAAGGATCTTGCAGCTGATCATCATAGCTATATTTCTGTTTGTATATGCTCCACAAGTTGTGGATGGAACTCAGAAGGAATTACCAATGGAATACACGATTATACTATGATTTCGGTGTAATACACTGAGAGTGAGATCATATGAGTGCAGAACGATGGCATACATCAACCATGCACAGTATTGCCGCTCCTATCTGGCTGACGTGCACGGCTTATTCCCATGTATCTAAGCAACCTGTGGCAAATTCTTCTGATCCGGCGAGCCCCCGGCTGGGCGTCGGCTGCGGAAGAGACAACAACGGCGCAGTCTCTGCGGTGGGGGAGGGGAACATCGGAATGCTACGTCGGCAGACTGGGCAGGAGTTGTGCCGCGACAGCCACGGCACGATGCAGTCAGAGTGGTACAGGTGTCCGCAGGGGAGCCGGCGCACGGCTGCCATGAGCGGGAGCGGCTCCGTGCAAACGGCGCAAACCTCCGCGGTGTCGGAGACAGTGACGGTGGGGCAGCGCGGCGATGGATGCGACCAGTGCAGCTTGTGACCCGCCGCGGTGGACTAGCGAGTCGATCAGGGAGGCGTAGATGGAAACCGGGGGCGCGGACAGGAGCGGGAGCGGCGGCAGGGTCCGCGGCCCCGATTATACGCGCTCCAAGATTTTGGAGCCCACGGACATCAGCGATGGCGGTGGCCCCGGGGAGGGACCGAATAAGTCATAGGCATCGGGGCGCGATGACGGCGGCGGCGGTGGCGACCGAGGTGGAGGAGGAGGAGGAGGCAGACCATGGAGGTTGCAGTGGCAGTCCCAGACTGGGCAGGAGTAGCTCCTCAATAGCCACGGCACGATGCAGCTTAAGTGGTATTAGTGACCGCAAGGTAGGCAGCGGGCCATTCGAGGGATGGGGTTAAAGCAGAGGGTGCAGAGTATCTCAGTGTCGAAGACGGTGACAACAGGCAGATGAGTGATCCGTGCCAATGGCGCAGATTGTGGCCTGGGGCATCGTGCTTCATGCCGTGTCGTATCGTACTAACTCAGTCCAGTCATCCCGTCATGCATGCCCGTCGGCCCGCCTTGTCTCTGATCAGGCCCAAGCATGGCCCAAAGCCTGTTATGCTGGTGTTCGTGCCGTACCGGTCCAAACCTAGTCCGAAGTAACCATACATGACGAAGGCGGCAGCAATTGTCATCTTCTTTTCTCTCGTATCCGCCTAGTTAAAAACTTATTAAAATTGAATTAATTGCGTAAAAACATGGGCATGCAATAACATAAATATTTCAAGGAAAAGTAGAATTTTCTTGATATTTTAAAAATACAATGTTATTGCCTTGTTAAAAATATTACGCTCAGAGTGGGGTTCCCCGAGTAAGGAAAAGAGTACAGCAACAATATATATACTAACTACGACAACATTCATACATTGTATGTACTCATCAATGTCTAAGTCGTTCATACGTTCGAGATCAATGTATGCCTGCACGATTTCAGAATCCTCCAATTGATGTTGTTGCCGCTCTTTAGTTAATTCCTAGTCTTTGGCGTATATGATTGTCTCCACCATCTTGGGTGTGAGGGATGATCTCCTTTTTTCGATTATTCTTCCTACTGTACTGAACGTCACTTCTGAAGAGATGATGGACACGGCCACCAGGAGAACATCTCCTGCGAACTATGATAGCACAGAAAATAACCGATTGTTGTTCTTTCACCACTCGAGCATATCCTGCCTCCGCTAGTAAAATCAAGACCAATATTTACAAAATCATGCTCCAAGTAGTGGTTCAACTCTGCGACAAAATTTCACTTGGAGTCCACCTAAGGCTGAGAGGACGAAGAAGTAAATTTGTCCTTTAGCTTATTCCATAAGTGTAATGTCAAACTTGTCTTTCCTTGTTGCGTCTGCTACGAGGCCTCCAATCTCACAAAAATCACTGTCAAAAAAAATATAGAAGCAACTTCATTTATTTAATTAACAAAAATCACGAGACCGATGGATGTACACACCATGGCCCACGGGCGGCGAACCTTACGACCAAGCTAAGGAATTAACGTGGCGATTGGGGGAGGGAATGTACGTTTGTGCCTGCATGGTTTCTTGCACAAGCATGCAAATGCATTGAACAGTGCCAGCATTTCGAACTACGTATACTGTAGAATGGGGGTAAAGCCTAGTGCCCGAATAGTTGGATCGTATTGTATACATGGGCCGGCCAAAGGCTCCATCACGCGCGAAAGAAAAAGGTTGGCCCATCTGCCACGCCGCCCCAAGGTAGGAAAGGCGGCGCTGCTCCACAAAATTTATGCGCGGGCCTAGTGCGGCTGTACTCGGGCCGCGGGTCCACAAAATTTAATCACAGAACTATGGTTTTTTATCCCAAAAACACACAAAAGAACTATGCCTTTTATGCCCCACATCCCCACCCCCCCCAAAAAAAAGAAGAAAGAGCAGAACGGTCCAAAAGAAAACCACAGAACGATGGGCTTTGTAAAAAAAAAGAAGAAGAAGGAAAATACAGAACGATAGCCAAGATTAGCAACCTAATAAATCCTGTTCTTTCTGACGATCCGAAAGTCGAAGCTCAGACTCCATAGCAGGTTATCCGCTCAATAGTAAACCCTGTTATTTCGGGCAAGCAGAACAACAATGGATCGCAAGAATGGGGAACATGGCTAGAAATTCTTTTTATCAGACGAGAGAATGGGGTAGAAGTAAATTTTATGGTACAAGCCAGGTGCAGAACATCGGAATAAAAGATTGTACTAAAACAACAACAAAGAACAAGATCACTTGTATAGAGCAACTCCATCCCATTAGTCATTTCTCCCTCTCTATTTCCTAGGATAAAGAGGCTAGCTATTATTTTCAGCTCTCTATTTGAGTTAGCATTCCAATGGTCTAGCTATTTGAGAAGCGAGTGAGGAGGCGCCAAATCTAGCTAGCGGCCGAGAAAATAGCGACTGATAAAAATGAAGAGGAGGATAAAGAACCGGTTGGAGTCCATTTCTTGAGTCATATTAGGTAAATATACAATGAAGAGCAAGATAAAGAACCGGTTGGAGTTGCTCTTACTAGTTACAAATTTGTGGGAAATGATATAGCGTAATAGCAAATTGAAAACTGTGTTACATAAATGATAAATCACACAGCAACGAAAAGCATTTTGTCTCAAACGAGTTATGGTAGCCTAGAAATAAAATCTCCTCTAAATCAAATAAATGAGAGTCTTATAATAAAACCTTAAAAACTAAAACCCTAAAACATACATCCTACCATTTGAATCAAGAGCTGAAAGACCCAACGCGTAATTGAAACCCATATCATTTGCGGTTTGCCTTTTAAAAGAGGGTGTATTTCAATGTTGAATGATATTATATGGCATCTTTTTTTCAACTTCTAAAAGCTATTTTTCGATTTTTCTATAGTAACTAACTTTCAAATAGAATTTCGTTTTAAGATAAGATCTACAAGTTAACTGTAATATACACTGTAGCGACTTCATTTATATCGGCTAAAACCACACGTGAGTCTCTTACTCCATACTTCTCTCTCTCATAAATAGACCAAAAGCTATAAGTCGCAACCAAAAACCATTTACCGCAGAAAAAAACAAGCCCATACTCTACGTAACTGAATTCCAAATGTAGAAAAAAATTAGAGCAGAGGACACTATTAACAGAAGACTTCAGGTCTGCATAAAAACTTGGATTGACACTATTGATAGAAAACTGCATTCGACGTGCAAACCCACAGGCGCTGCATGTCAGACTCAATTCGTTCACATTAAGTACAAACTTCTCAGTCATTTTGATTTTGGAAACACTGCTCAAGTTACTATAAACAGATCTATACCTCATGATCGTTTGCAGAAAAATCACACAAAAAATCACTAGTATGATCACCGAACGCAGGATATTGCTCAAGATTTTCAGCTTTTGTACAACAAAAAAACAGAATGCCTTGATATATCAAACGATTCGGTAACAAAAAGTTACTTGTCCTGGCTATCCTGACAAGTTTAACAACAATTTTGATAACCAGAGAAAGAGCAGCAACTAGCAAAATTAGATCCTCATTCCCTTGTAACTGAAGAATACAAACTGGTAAGGAGACATCTCCGTGCAATCTAAATTAAAAAAATCAGACAAAAGCAAATACATGAAATGTACACCGCTACATACAAAAGGGAAGTCAAACCAAAGTACACTTACAGCAATTTTGTACACTGAAGTCCTTCAGAATGCATGGCTCCAACTTTGTGGCATGGGTGGATAAGCATCCGCAAGAACAGCGACATGATCAACATAGAAAAATCTAATACCGGCAACACATGAGGATATTCGTGTTGCCCCTAGAAAGTACCTTTATCAGGGCATCCAGGACAAATGAAAGTGGCCATGCCTTTCAAGTGACCAAATATCAATCAGTGGGGCTAAGGTGTACAAGAGAATTCCTTGCAAATCCCAATCAAAAAGTAACTGCACATGACAATCTAACTCCTATTTCTTCCACATTAGGAACACATCTTCATTTGTTCGAGGAAACACGACTGTAATATTCAGTGAAGTCTAAACGGAAAAGAAGGAACTTCAAATCAACATGCTGCTGCAAGGGCAACTGAGAGATAAATGCATCAAGAGATGCCGTAAAATCTTTTGCAATGCTATCCAAATCTTCACCCATTTTCCGGAAAAGTTCCCCAGCTAGTTGGATCATGGCTTTTCTGCCACCATCCAGCCATGAACCTGTTTCCTTATATTTTGATTTTGATTTACCCTTTCCCCTGCAGTACAAAAGAAAACATGAAGTCAAACAATAGATACGAAATAAGGTTTTGCGGGAAAGATGGCGTCAGCTAATTTTGCAACAATCTAACCTTAGTTGCAACTCATATATCCGTTCAAACCACCTATCAGCATGGCTCCGGAACTGTAATATAATCTCGAACAATGCAAAAAGATTTCTTAGAATTCCTTGGGATTGCTCACCAAGGAGGGATTTCTCCATAATCGAGGCGAGATACTTATCATGTGCCATGAGAAGATCATCTAAATCCTTTGCTGCATCCATTTCTTCTGAGAAACGAGCCCATGAAACCTCTAGGACCTCAAACATAATGTAGTACTGGAAGTTTGTCACAAAATGGTTCATTTCATTAAATAGAACTTGGCATTTACGAAGAACTGAAACGAACTGAGTTCTGATGCTTGTTCCTTCCTTGTAAAATGGAGAAGAAACAATGCAATTAGGCTTCATTGTCTTCCAGACCCCTGTCAGGGAATGATCAACACGCTTAAGTTTCCACAGGAAATTGAAAATCTTGAGGTACATCTTCATGACTGAAGCCGTGAACACCGTATCCAGAGGGACCCTAGCATCATACTCCAAGGAGAAGACGTCCCAACCACGATCACCATCTCCATGATCCATCATCTTTACCTTTATCCGGTCCAAGATGTCACGGTCATCATACTGTGCATTAGATGCTCGGATTGCAGTCTCAAGCAAGCCAGCCAAATGGAAGGAGCTAATCCTATTTGCCGGTTCTGACAACTCAGGGCCCACAACGTCCATCAGATACTGAACAAAATCACCTTGTCCAAGAAGCAAATACCTCTTGATCGCAAGACAATGGTCTTTAAATCGATACCGCTTATGGATCACATCCATCAAATGCCGATCAATCCTCTTGGCTGCCTCGACCACCAATGCCTCCAAAGCATCAATCTGCCCATAACCAAGGCCACCTCGACTAGTTGTGGTGCCAACGTAGGCTGCGGCCTCGGCAGCAGCATCTGCCCAGCCATTATCATCACAGCAAACTCTAAGGAAGTTGATTGACTTCCCAGTTCTAAGAATCCTTTGTGCCAGCACTGGAGAAATGAAAGCTGGAAGCATATCAGACTGAATAAGGTAGCCCTCCCGCCACAAAGACTCGGCCTTGACTAGCTGCCCAAGGATGAAGAACTCTGCAAATACATCCTCCAATTCCCCTTCTAACACCCAGCTCCGGACCATTTCGAACAGTGGTGAGCACACACGCCGTAGCAAGCGGCCCATAAAATCCTGAACCATGGGATCCCCATGCTGTGCATGCCCGTGGATCACACCAGCCATTGCACCACCTCTCAAACCCCGGCATCCATCCACCAAGACCGCCATTAGGCGATTCTCACTGTAGGCTCAGCAAGCCATACAGCAAGACGCCGCAGTGAGAGGTAATTACCTGACACGCCCGAATCAGATCCAGGTGTTGGAATCGGATTTAGTGAGTATGACTCAAGAATGGCGAGGAGCTTGTAGTAATCAGAAAGCTCCTCCTGTAGAGCCGAGCAGAAGGCCTGAGCAACAGTGCCGACCTCAGTGGCAGCATCGGAGGGCGAGCGGCTTATATTGTCGGCGATGAAGCCTCGCACCTTGCGGAACAGCCACCCGAGCTCGCACAGCTTGCGTACCAGGGTGCGCGTGGAGCGCGGCACACGGACGCCGTCAGGGAGGTCGTACGCGTCGCTGGCCTTGTCGAACCGCACGTACCGGCCGTCGATGCCCTGGCAGGCGTACAGCACGTCGCGCACAAGCGCGGCCTCTGACACCTCCGTCTCGTCGAGCACCAGTTCGGTGTACTCCTCAGCGCGATCTCGCGGATGTTATCTGGATCCCAGAGACCAGCACCACGCCACCGGACGGCGGCCCGGCCGCCCGCGAAGCCGGCTTCCCCGGTCGTCGCCGGGGCCCGCGGCGGCGCGGCCGTGGGGAGGTTGGGGAGGCAAGAGGCGGCGGCGGCGGCGCGGCCGTGGAGGAGAGCGAGTCGAGCAGGTAGAGGAGGGGCCACAGGGAGGCGGGGCGGGATCGGGCGGCGAGCTTGGGTGGAGATCTGCGAAGGCAAGGGCATCGTCGGGGCGGCCAGAGGCAGCGAGGCGGCGCTTGATGGACTCCGCGAGCGCGTGCTCGTCGGGGAGGACGGCGGGGCGAGGCGGCTCGAGAGCAGCCGGTGAGCGAACCGCAGCGCGCCGCCCATGTCACGCCCTCCGCCGCCGGATTCGAAGGAGTGAAGGCGGTGGACGAGCTCCTTGACGAGATCCTGGGTTTGGTGGTCGTCCATTGGGGAGGAAAGGGAGGGGGTGGGAGCTAGGGTTCGAGCAACTGTACTGTGCGGGGTTTGGGAATTTTACCGCCGGGGTTGCTGTGTGGTGATTCCTCTCTCTTCGCGTTGTTTTGTATTTTTGGGTTTTAGATTTAGGTTTTAGGGGAATTTTAGTATTTTGGGCACGGCGTGGAATCTTTTTAAAAAATAATATAGTGGGTATATGGCTGCAAGTGGGACCGGGAGTTTCAAAGTGGGTGTGAGTTGTGGTATAGCATATCAGAGGTGGCGTGGGTCGGGAAATGCGACACCAAGTGGGGCAACACATTGTTTCATCCCAATTCTCTCAAAAATCTTTGTTTTCGTGGAAAGGATCCTTTGGCAGAGAGAATTAGAGGGTAGTGTTGTCCAAACAGGCAGTCTGATACGGATCCATTAGACACGACTGTTTAGTTCGTTAGCTTAAATGGGTTTTGCCATACCAGTTCATGGGCAAAGGAGGCACTGCACATTCAAGAGGAGGAAGCCGAGTTGGCACGACCGCTTAGCCTGACGGGCTAAGTAGACATGACTAGCTTGTTTTGGTCCGAAAAAATAAAAAATATAAAAACTCTAGAAAGTATATATATATAATTATTTATACTTATAAAATTAACTATCTAAAAATTCAAAATATATAATAATAAAATTATATAAATATTAAAAAATAAATGGACCTAACGGCATGTGCTAGGCTAGATCGTGTTGTGCCAGGGCAGCACGCTGGGCCAAAGTGGTGACCCAAGCATAGCCCGACGCATCAGCCATGGCCTAGCACGATGGCCAAATGAGTCGTGTCGTGTCTACGGTGGCGTGCCGTCAGCCGGCCCGATGGGCACAACCCATTTGGCCACCTCTAGCGTAGGGTCTCTCTATGTGATTGATGACTAAAAATCAATCGTGCATATTAAGGCATGTTTAATACAGCTCCTGCTCCCAGCTTCTTATCAAATTCTCATGGAACTGTACCAAACATAGCTTCCTAAAATGATCTGATTTTGCTTCCTACGAGAAGAAGTCTTGAAAATAAACTAGTGATGAGAAGCTACCTTCCTGTGGATTCTCGTGGAAAGCCACCCCTAGAGAATTAAAAGTGCCCTTCAGAGTTGCTTAATTTTAATCACAAAATGCCATTGCCGCCTACCTCCAAGCAAATCCTTGACCCCTTCCCCCTCACTCAGCCTCCCATCCCCATCTCTCTACCTCCCGACAGCATCGTCCCCCCTCTCTCACCTCCCGCCATCATCTTTCCCATCACTCCCACCTCCTGCCGCCAATGGCCCTCCCCCCACCCGCTCAGTCGCCCTAGATCTAGATCCGTGGAGAATCATAAATAGTAGCATTGTAATTTGCCACATTCTGCTCAATGGATAGCATCAACCATTGCCTTTGTAAGGTTGTATTACTGCTTTTGCTTAACTTGTCTCTAGCTTTTATTTGTGTCTGTTAATTAAAATATCTTATTTGCAGGGTCAGAAAAAGATCCCCTGTCCCTGCACTTGGCGCCTTATTTTCATGATCACCTTGTTTGCAGGGTTAGAAAAGAGTATTTTGTTTCGAGTTTTAACAATCCTGGTCATTGGTATTGCTCACCTAATGCCTTGTCCTGTACAATGTGCAAAGTGGAAATCAGTAGAAGGGTGAAAGCCGAAATCAGCAGGAGGGCCTGAAGCCACCGAAATCAATCAGTTCATGTACATGCCTATTAGTATGTGAAGCATTTGGAATGCAACTACTTGGACACAGATCTTGATAATGGAGTAGTTCTTGCCGGCGTGCCAATACCAATATCCTGATGTTGGCTGAGGAATCTTTAGGGGAAAAGGCTTTGATCTTATGCCTCATAGCGTGCTATGAAGCTTGTAATGTGTTTTTGTGCATAGCAATGATAATTCAGTAATCTCATTTGTAATTTCATGTAACAAATTGTGATTGGTGCTCATATGCAAATTACCAATGGAAATGGTCTGTCTTTGCAACTTCATACTATGCTTTAGCATATCATGTGAATATTTTAGTTCTTTCAAATTACACTCAAATGTAATTGCCTTCTGAAATTTGGAATCAAAATTCATAATTTGTATATATATATATATATATATATATATATATATATATATATATATATATATATATATATATATATATATATATATATATATATATATATATATATGTGTGTGTGTGTGTGTGTGTGTGTGTGTGTGTGTGTGTGTGTGTGTGTGTGTGTGTGTGTGTGTGTGTGTGTGTGTGTGTGTGTCTTCAAAAATTTGCAAAAATCATAATTTGTGTATATATGGTCTTACAAAATTTGGAAAAAATCATAAATTGTTTACAAAGACAGTAAGAGTAAGACACAAATACAGATGAAGTGTTATAACTGGGGTATCATAGTCTATTTGCCCCAATTCCCCTCTTATGTTTGTGAAGCCAATCTACTAGTCAAACGCTTTCTAAGGGCAGCTCTAGATTCTCAAAGAAGTGGATTCATATGGAGCAGAAATTGAAAATGAGAATCTAAAGTTCTACCAAACAGGCCCTAATTGCTACAGGAAGTTTTTTTTCCTTTTCAATCTTTTATTAGAAAACCAAATCAACCTGAATTGTCAACGGACTCATCTGTAGCAAGAGGCGCTCCATTTTCCTGTGATTTTCGAGTGCATGTTTTATGCTTAGAACGTAGGAATAGAAGAAAAAATATAGAAGTGTGGAAAATATAGTAATGGGAAGGAATACATTGGCAAAAACTTAGGATTAAACACTGCAAATTAGTAGGAATGGGTGTTTGCACAACCTAAGAAAACCATGATGATTTTTATGAGAAGGTGTTGTAGGATCGTATAGCGCAATCAGAGGTGGTGAATGATTGCCACCATTTTTTGATATCTGAAAAACAAATCTCAAACCAAAAGAAAAGCAATCTAAGTTACCAGATGTAGATTTCAACTGTAAGTCATTCGACCACTCACTCAACTACTTGCTTGACCTCCTTTGCACGTAGTCAAAATCTTCCTCCACTCAAAAGCTTCGACCGCTTCATTCGCTTAATCTCTTCGACCGTTCGAACAAGAACAAGCTGAGGACAACGCCATGCTCTGATTGGTTGGATTGACCTGACGACCGAACACACCATGCTCGTAGATCACAAGATCGTGATGTGATAGCATATCGACAAGGACAGAGGAAAGCGATGCTCAGAAAAACTCATCGTGCTTCGATTGAGACAACGAGACAACGTCAGCGGTGATTTCTTTCTTTGAGAACTGATATGATATTTTACTTCTATATCATGTTTATGGCTACAAAGCGCCCTCACAGCACCTCTAAAAACTCTAGCACAAAAAGCCTTCCAAAGCCTCGCCTAAAACTCTTAGCTTCTACCTGCTTTCATATGCTAGAGCTCTAAACCATGTTCACCTCAAACATGGACAACTCAAACCGTGTCCTTAACAATTTGGACATGCAATCCTATCTCTTTCAAAAATCAAGGGACCCGAAACCCTTCCAAACACGGGTTTTACTCAAACTCTAAACCTTCTCAGTTATGGACTCCATCCACAACTCCTAACACACCACGTGATGAAGCCTCCAGGACCGCACCTCCTGTATATTTATCACGCATCACCCATCTCATGTGTTGAAGCCTTTGGGATCGCACCTCCCGTATTTTCTCCACGCATCATCATCGCTCGTGTCAAAGCCTCTTGAACCGCATCGCCCATAACTTCTCCACGAATCATCACCTTTGATCTCCACGTGCTCCAGCGTAAGTCTGACCACCTCGCATGACATCCTCAACCGCCTGGACCTCAAACTTCCCCATCCTTGTCTAGGTTCTCCTCGTCACCGACCATGATCATCTCCATGCCCACTTACACATGCAAAGACCAAAGAAATATTTTTCCCTATTACAAGTTCTTTTCAACTTGACCGACGTTAATCCACACACGTATGACTTACCCTTGTCTATCCATAGACAAGAACCTAACCAACCACGAACACCAACTAGGTCATCAACAACCACAATTTCCACGCTCTCCGAAATCATCAACTTTAGACCACCATTACGATCGATTATAGCTGCTATGCAAGACCGGTCATTAGCTCATTGAGTACACGAACACAAGTACTCGGAAAACTCCATCGCTCAGAACACTCGGGAATAACAAAGCATCGCTATCGACCATAGAACCATCGAGTACCGATCGCTATGACTAAAACACCAGATCGCTAAGTTTATAACTACCGATCTCCAACCATTTGCTGCACCATTGAACACCAAGTATCACACAGACTACTATGCACGAGTACCAAGCACTAACCACAAATCTCGACAACCGATCACGACCATGATCGCAAAAACCGTGACTATCGAGCATCGAGTCCTTCCGACTACCACGTACAAGTCCTTCCGACTACCACGTACTTAGTCCTTCTGACTACTAAGAATTGAGTCCTTCCGGCTATTGAGTACCGAGTCCTTCGAGTACTGTTCACTGATCATCGACCACCATGCACCAACTAGTCATATCGCTAGCCAAACACAAGTACTTGAAGTACTCGAAGATAGTAGGAATTGAAGCACTCAAATCGACCATGAAGTCTATGAGTACCGACCGTGAAACCTATAGACATCGATTGCAAAAGCCTAAGACTACCGATCGCGAGGTCTTTGACAACCGATCGAAAAATCCTAAGACAATGACAGCAGACTGTAAAGTTTACGACTACCGATCACAAAGCTAAAAAAACCAAAAGTTTAGAAAAAGACAAAATTTATAAATAGTGAAAAATAAGCCAGAGACCATAAACTCAAACCGAAATGAGCGAGGCGTAAGTCTCTACTCGTTTGGCATTTGTGGTAACTTTTGAAAAGCATATGTTCTTTCCTACTTTTAAAGCAACTCCAAGAGGCTCCTACTTGAGCCCTCATCCTACTTTGAGGGCCGAGGCAAAAACTCACTCCAACAAGGCCCCTACTTAAGCCCTCAAAAGTAGGAGGCCCTCAAATCTCCCCTCGAGCCCTCATTCCTAGGGGTGCGGAGGAGCCCTACTTTGAGGGCTCAAGTAGGGGCCCTTTGGAGTGAGTTTTTGCCCTCACCCTCAAAAGTAGGATGAGGATGAGGGTGGGTCCTATGTGTCATCCTCTAAGAATGAATTTGAGGGTCCTATTTTGAGGGCTCCTCACTGGAGTGTAGCTTAAAAACAGAGCCCTCAAAAGTAGGAGAGCCATCAAATAAAAAGTAGGGCCTGTTTTGAGAGATCTTCTGGAGTTGCTCTTAGATATAACGGTTAGATGGGGAGCGATTTTTTAGAGCCCTAAGAGTAACAATTAAATGAAGAGACCGCGAGTGATCGTGGGATATTCCATCAGATCTCACCTCGTTTCCTATCTCCAAACACATGGGAATTGTTTCCTTCGATTCTTTGAAAACGCTTATTTCGTGGTTACTCGTAGCGTTTGTTTCTCGCGGACGACCATGGTCATCGACAGGTGGAGAGCATCAAGCGATTTGTGCGCGTCGGTGACCACACCGAATGTGCGACGTGTGGACATCACCATGCGAGCAAGCCGTCGTGGTCGTCTGCCTAATGACAGAGCTCCCTCATTCGAGCGCCCGCGCTGCGCCTCCCCGATGCATTCGCCTCGCGCCATCGCTTCCCCTCCGACTCATGTCGTCGTCTCCCTGTCGCATCTGCATCCGCCTCTGGAGGAGCCGCGGCCCAGAGCTCGCACGTCGCTGTCGCAACTGGCAGCTCGCCCGCCGCCGTTAGGAGACTGTGCGTCGCCCGGCGGAGAGCACCAGTGCGTTGTCCCTCTCCTTCCCGATTAAAAAGGTTTGGATTGTTGGATTATGTGGGCCAAGCCCATATAATAAGAATAATTCCTATTAAATCTCAAAGGCCCACTCATGCAAAGGAGGCATGCATGTGACCTTTAGTACCATATTACTAGTTCTAGGAGAGGAAGACCACCTTAAAAGGGATGGTGCACTCCTAGTCACTTGAGGCATGTGTGGGAGAGAACTAGAGGATAACACGCTGCGCGCCGCTCGCCTCGCCGGGCCTGTGCCGGGTGAAAGTGGGAAAAATGGCCGGGCTGGTGTTTGGCGGCGCGCGCACGCGCTGCGTGAATGGTCCGCCAAAATCCGCTCCAGTGCTTTGCAGACGCGCTTCCTTTTGCGCTTTATCTTTTGTCGTTTTGTGTGGCGTGAATCCGGATCGGTTACGCAACTAATCCGGTTCGATTTGAGTTATGGAGAACGCAGCGCCTTGATCACGCGTCCGGTTTTCTATAACACGAGTCGCCGCCTCCATACAGATACGCGAAAATCAATCTAGGTTTTGCCTCCTCCATCCATTGTGCCGCGCCGTCCCACGTAGTCTACTCCGCCCCGCCCGCCGGCTGCACCGCTGCTCGGAGAGCAGTCTCCGAACCGCCGCCAAGTCCCGCACCGAGAGAGGCGAATAAGGTTTTGGGAAGCGCTCGCGCATCGCCGCTGTAGCTCGCTCGTCTTCTCGTCGCTCGGCTTGGCGAATCGCCATCGACTTCGTGTCATCCTCACCGTGCTGCGGCGCCTACATCGGCAAACCGATCGAGCGAGAACCATCGATGCACGCAGTCATGTTCTCCGTATTAGATCTGCTCATGTACGGTTTCTGGTTTACATGTCTAGATCTTTTATACCGTGATGGTTACGTTATTTTGCGTGCATGGTGTCATGATTTATTTATGGAATAAATTAAACCTACATGTGCTTATATATTCAACAATCCAAAACCTTATTGTAGGCATTGTGGTTTTACTATGGCTGGATTTGCCGATGCACCGAGGCCGGATAAATTCTCCTGTGCACTTTAAGAGATGGCGATCGTGGTCACTCGTGGCTTCTCGCTATGAATGTATTCTCGGGTTAGTAATGGCAAGCTGAAGGTGTTCTTGATGCTGAAAAGCGTAAAGAATTCGAGACCGCCACTACTCTCTTTGTTGGATGCATTCTTAGTGTTCTTCCGACCGTCTGTGCGAGGTGTATATGCACATGACAGACGCGAAGGAGTTATGGGATGCATCGAATTCCAAATACGGTGCTCGATGCAAGAATGACATGTATGTCATGGAGCAATTTCATGACTACAAGATGGTTGATAACCGCTCAGTAGTAGATCGTGCTCATGAGATACGTGCCATTGCCAAGGAACTCGAACTCTGAAGTGTGCCTTACCCGACAAGTTTGTGGTGGATGTATTATTGCGAAATTACCTTCTTCATGGAGGAATTTGAACAAAGACTCAAACACAAGAGACAAGAATACTCTGTTGAGAATCTGATTGGGTCTCTTGAAATTGAGGAGAAAGCTCGGAAAAGGACGCTGTGTCTAAGGGTGATGGAGGCGATCTAGTGCCAATGTGGTACAGAAACCCTCAAGCAAGAACAAAGGGAAATTTGTTAAAGCCCAACAGACAACCAACTTCAAGAAGAAGAAGAACAACAACAATCGGGATGATAGAACTTGCTTTGTGTGCGGTGAGCACGGTCACATGGCCAAGAAGTGCCCACAACGCAAAGGAAAGAAGGCACCGCAGACGGACTTCTAAGTCCATCAACGTGACCATTGGCAAGATCGAGATGGGGTGGTATGGTAATTTACCTACTATTCTTTCGGTTAGTCAATCTACCAATTGGTGGATTGATACAGAGCTAATGTACATGTGTGTGCTGATATTTCGTTGTTTTCTTCTTATCAGTCGCCCGAGATTCCTCCGTCCTAATGGGGAATGGGTCACATGCTACTGTTCATGGTGTTGGCACGGTAGATCTGAAGTTTACTTCGGAAAGATCGTGCACCAAGAACGTGCAGCATGTCCCTTCTATAGACAAGAATCTCGTTAGTGGCTCCGTTTATGTAGAGACGGGCTTAAGTTGGTATTTGAGTCTAATAAAGTAGTCGTGTCTAAACATGGACATTTTATTGGTAAAGGCTATGAGTGCGGAGGCTTGTTCCGCTTTTCCCTTTCAGATTTTCGCAATAAGACTAGAAACCATATTTGTGGCAGTGTGGATGATGAGGCTAATGTTTGGCACTCACGCCTATGTCATATTAATTTTGGTTTGATGTCTCGGCTTTCCAAGATGAGTTTAATTCCAAACGTTTCCATCACCAAAGGTTCTAAATGCCATAGGCGTGTGCAATCAAAGCAACCTCGTAAGCCTCACAAGGTCGCGAGGAGAGAAACTTGGCACCACTAGAACTCCCGCATTCAGATCTTTCGAGATGAATGGCGTGTTGACGAAGGGTGGAAAACGATATTTCATGACATTGATTGATGATGCAACTAGGTTACATTATGTGTATTTATTGAAAACGAAAGATGAGGCTTTAGACTATTTTAAAATCTATAAAGCGTAAGTTGAAAACCGGTTAAATAGAAAGATAAAAAGACTTAGGTCGATCGTGGTGAGAGTATTTCTCAAACGAATTTGACTTATTTTGTGAGGAACATGGCATTATACATGAGAGGACGCCTCCTTATTCCCCGAGTCAAATGGGATTGCCAAAGGAAAAACCGCACGTTGATCGACTTGGTGAATGCCATGTTAGATACCGCAGGATTACCTAAGGCATGGTGGGGAGGCTTTGCTAACGCCTAATCACGTATTAAATAGAGTTCCTAATGAAATAAGGACAAAACACCATACGAGGTATGGATTGGGAGAAAACCATCACTTTCTTACTTGCGTACATGGGGTGCTTGGCGAAAGTTAATGTGCCAATAACTAAGAAACGCAAGCTTGGACCTAAAAGCGTGGATTGCGTTTTTAGGATATGCTAATCATAGCATTGCCTATAGATTTTTGATAGTTAAAACCGAGGTACCGACATGCATGTTGGTACAATTATGGAGTCTCGAGATGCAACATTCTTTGAGAATATTTTTCCTATGAAGGATACACATAACACTACTAGTCAACCTTCCAAATAATTCCCAGTTCAATCACATCACAGAACCTTTGAACATACACATGAACTTGTCAATGAGGAGGATGATGGTGGAGCTCCTAGAAGGAGCAAGAGACAAAGGATATTCAAATCCTTTGGTGATGATTTTATGTGTACCTTGTGGACGACACTCCCAAGTCTATTTGAGCGTATACATCCCCGATGCGGACTCACTGGAAGGAGGTCAGTCAGTAGTGAAATGGATTCCATTATCGCTAATAGAACACGGGAGCCGACAGATAAACCTTATGGGTGCAAACCTGTAGGGTGCAAGTGGGTGTTCAAAAAGAAGCTTAGGCGGATGGTACTATTGAAAAATATAAGGCTCGGCTTGTTGCCAAGGGCTATACTCGAGAAGAAGGCGAAGATTTCTTTGACACTTACTCACCTGTTGCTAGGTCGACCACACCGAGTACTACTTGCTTTGGCTGCCTCACATGGTCTTCTCGCTCATCAAATGGACGTTAAGACAGCTTTTCTTAACGGAGAGCTGGATGAGGAAATTTACATGGAACGACTGATGGATTTGTAGTAGAAGGTCAAAAAGGCAAGGTGTTAAAACTGTTGAAATCTTTGTATGGTTCAAACAAGCCCTAAGCAAAGTGGCATGAGAAGTTCGATAGAACACCGACATCCGCAGCTTTCTTTGCCAATGAGGCGGATAAATGTGTATACTATCGTTATGGTGGGGGTGAGGGAGTTATTCTATGTTTGTATGTGGATGACATCTTGATTTTTGGGACAAGCATTAGTGTGATAAATGAGGTCAAATCATACTTGTCTCAAAACTTTGATATGAAAGATCCGGGAGTGGTGATGTTATTCTAAACATTAAATTGGTTAGAGGTGAGGATGGGATTACACTTTTGCAATCTCATTATGTGGAAAAGGTCTTGAGCCGTTTTGGCTTTTCGACGACAAGCCTTCTCCAACACCTTATGATCCTAGCGTGTTACTTCGTAAGAATAAGAAAATTGCTAGGAATCACTGGAATACTCCCTGCATAATTGGCTCACTAATGTACCTAGCTAGTGCAACAAGGCCGGACATCTCCTTTGCCGTGAGCAAATTGAGTCGGTTTACATCTAACCCGTGAGATGATCACCGGAAGGCGCTTGAGCGAGTGTTGCGCTATCTCGAAAGGTACCTCGAACTTTGGACTTCATTATACTGGGTACCCGCTCGGCTTTGGAGGGTTATAGTGATTCCAACCGATCTCTCGATCTCGATGAGATCAAAGCCACTAGTGGATATGTTTTCACTATTGGTGGTGGTCTTTGTTTCATGGAGGTCTTGCAAATGCAGACCATTTTGACGAGGTCAACCATGGAAGCAGAGCTTGCGGCACTAGACACCTTTGCTATTGTTGAGGCGTAATGGCTACGAGATCTATTGATGGATCTACCTACGTGGAAAAGCGATGCCGGCTATCCTTATGAATCGTGATAATCAAACCGTTATCGCTAAAGTGAACAGTTCTAAGGATAATATGAAATCGTCCTGCATGTTAAGAGACGATTGAAGTCTGTCAGAAATTGAGAAACTCCGGAGTTATAACCTTGGATTACATCCAAGCAGATAAAAACTCGCGGATCCTTTACAAAGGGACTATCACGAATGTGATAGATAGTGCATCGAAGGAGATGGGTATGAGACCCATGTGAGTTATCTATGGTAGTAACCCAACCTATGTGATCGGAGATCCCGTGAATTAGGATGCAGGAAAACAAGCCATTAGTTAATCAAGGAGAGTAATTTCAACCTCTCTATGTGAAGATGCAATACTCTAAAGCGCAAGGCAAAGTTGACTAAGGTCTTAATGTGTTCCATTGGCTTTTAGAAGCGAAGACGCTTATCTCGCAGAGCGTTCTTGAAAGAACACACCTATATGAGCCCGATCGTTAGTCGCAGTCTATGGAGATCTTGGGTAATCTCCTACTAAGCTCATGAAGAGACCAAGGAGTATGACTTATACGCTCCAACCGAGGGGTAGCCTCACCGCGCCTAGTATCGCTTAAGTCTTTAAGTGAAGCTTGCTTGCACCAAACTTGCAATTCAAGGCATAGTCCATTGTTCAAGTTGTGAGTAAGTGTAGCTTGAGTTCTAGGTGGATGTTCAACCTTAATCGGTCTCCATCGAAATACCGATATATAAACAAGACATTGGAATTGGGCAAATCTGTGGGACTTTGAGATCCGGTGGGGATTGTTGGATTATGTGGGCCAAGCCCATATAATAAGAATAATTCCTATTAAATCTCAAAGGCCCACTCATGCAAAGGAGGCATGCATGTGACCTTTAGTACCATATTGCTAGTTCTAGGAGAGGAAGACCACCTTAAAAGGGATGGTGCACTCCTAGTCACTTGAGGCATGTGTGGAGAGAACTAGAGGATAACACGCGCCGCTGCCGCCTCGCCTCGCCTCGCCGGGCCGCCGGCCGGGCTGGCAAAAATTTGGGCGGCGGGCGCGCGCGCACGCACTGCGTGAATGGTCCGCCAAAATCCGCTCGGTGCTTGTGACGCCGCTTCCTTTTGCGCTTTATCTTTTGTCGTTTGTGTGGCGGTGAATCCGGATCGGTTACGCAACTAATCCGGTTCGATTCTGAGTTATGGAGAACGTGCAGCGTCTTGATCACGCGTCCCGGTTTTCTATAAATACGAGTCGCCGCCTCCATAAGATACGCGAAAATCAATCTAGGTTTTGCCTCCTCCATCCATTGTCGCGCCGCCCCACGTAGTCTACTCCGCCCCGCCCGCGGCTGCACCGCCGCTCGGGAGAGCAGTCTCCGAACCGCCGCTTCAAGTCCTGCACGGGAGAGGCGAATAAGGTTTTGGGAAGCGCTCTGCGCGATCGCTCGCGCTGTAGCTCGCTCGTCTTCCTCGCTCGCTCGGCCGCGAATCGTCATCGACTTCGTGTCATCTCACCGTGCTCGCGGCGTCTACATCGCAAGCCGATCGAGCGAGAACCATCGACGCATGCCATCATGTTCTCCGTATAGATCTGCTCATGTACGGTTTCTGGTTTACATGTCTAGATCTTTTATACCGTGATGGTTCTCGTTATTTTGCGTGCATGGTGTCATGATTTATTTATGGAATAAATTAAACCTACATGTGCTTATATATTCAACAATCCAAAACCTTATTGTAGGCATTGTGGTTTTACTATGGCTGGATTTGCCGATGCACCGAGGCCGGATAAATTCTCCGGTGTGCACTTTAAGAGATGGCGATCGGGGTCACTCGTGGCTTATCGCTATGAATGTATTCTGGTTAGTAATGGCAAGCTGAAGGTGTTCTTGATGCTGAAAAGCGTAAAGAATTCGAGACCGCCACTACTCTCTTTGTTGGATGCATTCTTAGTGTTCTTGCCGACCGCCTGCATGCGAGGTGTATATGCACATGACAGACGCGAAGGAGTTATGGGATGCATCAATTCCAAATACGGTGCTATCGATGCCGACAATGACATGTATGTCATGGAGCAATTTCATGACTACAAGATGGTTGATAACCGCTCAGAGTAGATCGGGCTCATGAGATACGTGCCATTGCCAAGGAACTCGAACTCTGAAGTGTGCCTTACCCGACAAGTTTGTGGTGGATGTATTATTGCGAAATTACCTTCTTCATGGAGGAATTTCGAACAAGACTCAAACACAAGAGACAAGAATACTCTGTTGAGAATCGATTGGGTCTCTTGAAATTGAGGAGAAAGCTCGGAAAAGGACGCTGTGTCTAAGGGTGATGGAGGGCGCCTAGTGCCAATGTGGTACGTAAACCCTCAAGCAAGAACAAAGGGAAATTTGTTAAAGCCCAACAGACAACCAACTTCAAGAAGAAGAAGAACAACAACAATCGGGATGATAGAACTTGCTTGTGTGCGGTGAGCTGGTCACATGGCCAAGAAGTGCCCACAACGCAAAGGAAAGAAGGCACCGCAGATGACTTCTAAGTCATCAACGTGACCATTGGCAAGACGGAGATGGGACCGGTATGGTAATTTACCTCATCGTTTTTCAGTTAGTCAATCTACCAATTGGTGGATTGATACAGAGCTAATGTACATGTGTGTGCCGATATTTCGTTGTTTTCTTCTTATCAGTCGCCCGAGATTCCTCCGTCCTAATGGGGAATGGGTCACATGCTACTGCTCATGGTGTTGGCACGGTAGATCGAAGTTTACTTCGGAAAGATCGCGGTACCAAGAACGTGCAGCATGTCCTTCTATAGACAAGAATCTCGTTAGTGGCTCCCGTTTATGTAGAGACGGGCTTAAGTTGGTATTTGAGTCTAATAAAGTAGTCGTGTCTAAACATGGACATTTTATTGGTAAAGGCTATGAGTGCGGAGGCTTGTTCCGCTTTTCCCTTTCGATTTCTGCAATAAGACTCGTAAACCATATTTGTGGCAGTGTGGATGATGAGGCTAATGTTTGGCACTCACGTCTATGTCATATTAATTTTGGTTTGATGTCTCGCTTTCCAAGATGAGTTTAATTCCAAACGCTTCCATCACCAAAGGTTCTAAATGCCATAGCCGTGTGCAATCAAAGCAACCTCGTAAGCCTCACAAGGTCGCCGAGGAGAGAAACTTGGCACCACTAGAACTCCCGCATTCAGATCTTTCGAGATGAATGGCGTGTTGACGAAGGGTGGAAAACGATATTTCATGACATTGATTGATGATGCAACTAGGTTACGTTATGTGTATTTATTGAAAACGAAAGATGAGGCTTTAGACTATTTTAAAATCTATAAGGCGAAGTTGAAAACCGGTTAAATAGAAAGATAAAAGACTTAGGTCGATCGTGGTGGAGAGTATTTCTCAAACGAATTTGACTTATTTTGTGAGGAACATGGCATTATACATGAGAGGACGCCTCCTTATTCCCGAGTCAAATGGGATTGCCGAAAGGAAAAACCGCACGTTGATCGACTTGGTGAATGCCATGTTAGATACCGCAGGATTACCTAAGGCATGGTGGGGAGGCTTTGCTAACGCCTAATCACGTATTAAATAGAGTTCCTAACGAAATAAGGACAAAACACCATACGAGGTATGGATTGGGAGAAAACCATCACTTTCTTACTTGCGTACATGGGGGTGCTTGGCGAAAGTTAATGTGCCAATAACTAAGAAACGCAAGCTTGACCTAAAAGCGTGGATGCGTTTTTCGGGATATGCTAATCATAGCATTGCCTATAGATTTTGATAGTTAAACCGAGGTACCGACATGCATGTTGGTACAATTATGGAGTCTCGAGATGCAACATTCTTTGAGAATATTTTTCCTATGAAGGATACACATAACACTACTAGTCAACCTTCAAATAATTCCAGTTCAATCACATCACCGAACCTTTGAACATACACATGAACTTGTCAATGAGGAGGATGATAAGTGGAGCTCCTAGAAGGAGCAAGAGACAAAGGATATTCAAATCCTTTGGTGATGATTTTCTTGTGTACCTTGTGGACGACACTCCCAAGTCTATTTGAGCGTATACATCCCCCGATGCGGACTATCGGAAGGAGGTGTCAGAGGAAATGGATTCCATTATCGCTAATGGAACACAGGAGCCGACAGATAAACCTTATGGGTGCAAACCCGTAGGGTGCAAGTGGGTGTTCAAAAAGAAGCTTAGGCCGATGGTACTATTGAAAAATATAAGGCTCGGCTTGTTGCCAAGGGCTATACTCGAGAAAGAAGGCGAAGATTTCTTTGACACTTACTCACTGTTGCTAGACCGACCACAATTCGAGTACTACTTGCTTTGGCTGCCTCACATGGTCTTCTCGCTCATCAAATGGACGTTAAGACAGCTTTTCTTAACGAGAGTGGATGAGGAAATTTACATGGAACAAACTGATGGATTTGTAGTAGAAGGTCAAAAAGGCAAGGTGTTAAAGCGTTGAAATCTTTGTATGGTCTCAAACAAGCCCCTAAGCAAATGGCATGAGAAGTTCGATAGAACACCGACATCCGCAGCTTTGCATCAATGAGGCAGATAAATGTGTATACTATCGTTATGGTGGGGTGAGGAGTTATTCTATGTTTGTATGTGGATGACATCTTGATTTTTGGGACAAGCATTAGTGTGATAAATGAGGTCAAATCATACTTGTCTCAAAACTTTGATATGAAAGATCCGGGAGTGGTGATGTTATTCTAAACATTAAATTGGTTAGAGGTGAGGATGGGATTACACTTTTGCAATCTCATTATGTGGAAAAGGTCTTGAGCCGCTTTGGCTTTTCCGATGCAAGCCTTCTCCAACACCTTATGATCCTAGCGTGTTACTCGTAAGAATAAGAAAATTGCTAGGAATCACCGAATACTCCCGGATAATTGGCTCACTAATGTACCTAGCTAGTGCAACAAGGCGGACATCTCCTTTCTTTGTGAGCAAATTGAGTCGGTTTACATCTAACCCGTGAGATGATCATCGGAAGGCGCTTGAGCGAGTGTTGCGCTATCCAAAGGTACCTCGAACTTTGGACTTCATTATACTGGGTACCCGTCGGTCCGGAGGGTTATAGTGATTCCAACCGATCTCGATGCCGATGAGATCAAAGCCACTAGTGGATATGTTTTCACTATTGGTGGTGGTCTTTGTTTCATGGAGGTCTTGCAAATGACCATTTTGACGAGGTCAACCATGGAAGCAGAGCTTGCACACTAGACACCGCTATTGTTGAGGCGTAATGGCTACGAGATCTATTGATGGATCTACCTACGGTGGAAAAGCGCGCGCCTATCCTTATGAATCGTGATAATCAAACCGTTATCGCTAAAGTGAACGATTCTAAGGATAATATGAAATCGTCCTGCATGTTAAGAGACGATTGAAGTCTGTCAGAAATTGAGAAACTCCGAGTTATAACCTTGGATTACATCCAAACAGATAAAAACCCGCGCGATCCTTTACAAAGGGACTATCACGAATGTGATAGATAGTGCATCGAAGGAGATGGGTATGAGACCCATGTGAGTTATCTATGGTAGTAACCCAACCTATGTGATCGGAGATCCCGTGAATTAGATCAGGGAAAACAAGCCATTAGTTAATCAAGGAGAGTAATTTCAACCTCTCTATGTGAAGATGCAATACTCTCGTAAAGCGCAAGGCAAAGTTGACTAAGGTCTTAATGTGTTCCATTGGCTTTTAGAAGCGAAGACGCTATCTCGCAGAGCGTTCTTGAAAGAACACACCTATATGAGCCCGATTGTTAGTCGCGATCTATGGAGATCTTGGGTAATCTCCTACTAAGCTCATGAAGAGACCAAGGAGTATGACTTATACGCTCCAACCGAGGGGTAGCCTCACCGCGGCCTAGTATCGCTTAAGTCTTTAAGTGAAGCTTGCTTGCACCAAACTTGCAATTCAAGGCATAGTCCATTGTTCAAGTTGTGAGTAAGTGTAGCTTGAGTTCTAGGTGGATGTTCAACCTAATCGGTCTCCATCGAAATACCGATATATAAACAGACATTGGAATTTGCAAATCTCTGTGGGACTTTGAGATCTGGTGGGGATTGTTGGATTATGTGGGCCAAGCCCATATAATAAGAATAATTCCTATTAAATCTCAAAGGCCCACTCATGCAAAGGAGGCATGCATGTGACCTTTAGTACCATATTGCTAGTTCTAGGAGAGGAAGACCACCTTAAAAGGGATGGTGCACTCCTAGTCACTTGAGGCATGTGTGGGAGAGAACTAGAGGATAACACGCGCGCGCCGTCGCCGCCTCGCCTCGCCGGCCGGCCGGCCGGGCCGGGTCAATGGCGGGCGCGCGCGCACGGCACTGGCACGTGAATGGTCCGCCAAAATCCGCCCAGTGCTTGCGCAGACGCGCTTCCTTTGCGCTTTATCTTTTCTTTGTTTTGTGTGGCGGTGAATCCGGATCGGTTACGCAACTAATCCGGTTCGATACGAGTTATGGAGAAGCGGCAGCGTCTTGATCACGCGCCCGGTTTTCTATAAATACGAGTCGCCTCCATACAAAGATACGCGAAAATCAATCTAGGTTTTGCCTCCTCCATCCATTGTGCTGCGCCGCCCCACGTAGTCTACTCCGCCCCGTCGCCACGCGTGCACCGCTCGCTCGGAGAGCGAGTCTCCTAACCGCCGCCAAGTCCTGCACCGAGAGGCGAATAAGGTTTTGGGAAGCGCTCGCGCGATCGCGCCGTAGCTCGCTCGTCTTCCTCGCTGCTCGCTTCGCGAATCGTCATCGACTTCGTGTCATCCTCACCGTGCTCGCGGCGTCTACATCGGCAAGCCGTCGATCGTAATGTAACCATCGATGCGTAACGATCATGTTCTCCGATAGATCCGTTCATGTACGTTTCTGGTTTACATGTCTAGATCTTTTATACCGTGATGGTTCGTTATTTTGCGTGCATGGTGTCATGATTTATTTATGGAATAAATTAAACCTACATGTGCTTATATATTCAACAATCCAAAAACCTTATTGTAGGCATTGTGGTTTTACTATGGCTGGATTTGCCGATGCATCGAGGCCGGATAAATTCTCGGTGTGCACTTTAAGAGATGGCGATCGTGGTCACTCGTGGCTTATCGCTATGAATGTATTCGGGTTAGTAATGGCAAGCCCAAGGTGTTCTTGATGCTGAAAAGCGAAAGAATTCGAGGCTCGCCACTACTCTCTTTGTTGGATGCATTCTTAGTGTTCTTGCCGACCGTCTGCGAGGTGTATATGCACATGACAGACGCAAGGAGTTATGGGATGCATCGAATTCCAAATACGGTGCTATCGATGCCAAGAATGACATGTATGTCATGGAGCAATTTCATGACTACAAGATGGTTGATAACCGCTTACGTAGTAGATCAAAGCTCATGAGATACAGGCCATTGCCAAGGAACTCGAACTCTGAAGTGTGCCTTACCCGACAAGTTTGTGGTGGATGTATTATTGCTAAATTACCTTCTTCATGGAGGAATTTGAACAAGACTCAAACACAAGAGACAAGAATACTCTGTTGAGAATCGATTGGGTCTCTTGAAATTGAGGAGAAAGCTCGGGAAAAGGACGCTGTGTCTAAGGGTGATGGAGGCGATCTAGTGCCAATGTGGTGCGTAAACCCTCAAGCAAGAACAAAGGGAAATTTGTTAAAGCCCAGCAGACAACCAACTTCAAGAAGAAGAAGAACAACAACAATCGGGATGATAGAACTTGCTTTGTGTGCGGTGAGCTCGGTCACATGGCCAAGAAGTGCCCACAACGCAAAGGAAAGAAGGCACTGCGGGATGGACTTCTAAGTGCATCAACGTGACCATTGGCAAGACGGAGATGGACTGGGTATGGTAATTTACCATCGTTTTTCGCTTAGTCAATCTACCAATTGGTGGATTGATACAGAGCTAATGTACATGTGTGTGCCGATATTTCGTTGTTTTCTTCTTATCAGTCGCCCGAGATTCCTCCGTCCTAATGGGAATGGGTCACATGCTCTCTGCTCATGGTGTTGGCACGGTAGATCTGAAGTTTACTGGAAAGATCGTCGTACCAAGAACGTGCGCATGTCCCTTCTATAGACAAGAATCTCGTTAGTGGCTCCGTTTATGTAGAGACGGGCTTAAGTTGGTATTTGAGTCTAATAAAGTAGTCGTGTCTAAACATGGACATTTTATTGGTAAAGGCTATGAGTGCGGAGGCTTGTTCCGCTTTTCCCTTCGATTTCTGCAATAAGGCGTAAACCATATTTGTGGCGGTGTGGATGATGAGGCTAATGTTTGGCACTCACGCCTATGTCATATTAATTTTGGTTTGATGTCTCGGCTTTCCAAAGATGAGTTTAATTCCAAACGTTTCCATCACCAAAGGTTCTAAATGCCATAGTGTGTGCAATCAAAGCAACCTCGTAAGCCTCACAAGGCCGCGAGGAGAGAAACTTGGCACCACTAGAACTCCCGCATTGAGATCTTTACGAGATGAATGGCGTGTTGACGAAGGGTGGAAAACGATATTTCATGACATTGATTGATGATGCAACTAGGTTCTCATTATGTGTATTTATTGAAAACGAAAGATGAGGCTTTAGACTATTTTAAAATCTATAAGGCGAAGTTGAAAACCGGTTAAATAGAAAGATAAAAAGACTTAGGTCGATCGTGGTGGAGAGTATTTCTCAACGAATTTGACTTATTTTGTGAGGAACATGGCATTATACATGAGAGGACGCCTCCTTATTCCCGAGTCAAATGGGATTGCCAAAGGAAAACCGCACGTTGACTGACTTGGTGAATGCCATGTTAGATACTGCGGGATTACCTAAGGCATGGTGGGGGGAGGCTTTGCTAACGTCTAATCACGTATTAAATAGAGTTCCTAACAGAAATAAGGACAAAACACCATACGAGGTATGGATTGGGAGAAAACCATCACTTTCTTACTTGCGTACCTGGGGGTGCTTGGCGAAAGTTAATGTGCCAATAACTAAGAAACGCAAGCTTGGACCTAAAACTGTGGACTGCGTTTTTCTGGGATATGCTAATCATAGCATTGCCTATAGATTTTTGATAATTAAAACTGAGGTACCTGACATGCATGTTGGTACAATTATGGAGTCTCGAGATGCAACATTCTTTGAGAATATTTTTCCTATGAAGGATACACATAACACTACTAGTCAACCTTCCAAATAATTCCCAGTTCAATCACATCACCGAACCTTTGAACATACACATGAACTTGTCAATGAGGAGGATGATGTGGAGCTCCTAGAAGGAGCAAGAGACAAAGGATATTCAAATCCTTTGGTGATGATTTTATTGTGTACCTTGTGGACGACACTCCCAAGTCTATTTCGAGCGTATACATCCCCGATGCGGACTCATGGAAGGAGGTGTCCAGTAGTGAAATGGATTCCATTATCGCTAATGGAACACGGGAGCCGACAGATAAACCTTATGGGTGCAAACCGTAGGGTGCAAGTGGGTGTTCAAAAAGAAGCTTAGGCCGATGGTACTATTGAAAAATATAAGGCTCGGCTTGTTGCCAAGGGCTATACTCGAAAGAAGGCGAAGATTTCTTTGACACTTACTCACCGTTGCTAGATCGACCACAATTCGAGTACTACTTGCTTTGGCCGCCTCACATGGTCTCTCGTTCATCAAATGGACGTTAAGACAGCTTTTCTAACTGAGAGTCGGATGAGGAAATTTACATGGAAGCGACTGATGGATTTGTAGTAGAAGGTCAAAAAGGCAAGGTGTTAAAATCGTTGAAATCTTTGTATGGTTCAAACAAGCCCCTAGCAATGGCATGAGAAGTTCGATAGAACACCGACATCCGCAGCTTTATTGTCAATGAGGCGGATAAATGTGTATACTATCGTTATGGTGGGGGTGAGGAGTTATTCTATGTTTGTATGTGGATGACATCTTGATTTTTGGGACAAGCATTAGTGTGATAAATGAGGTCAAATCATACTTGTCTCAAAACTTTGATATGAAAGATCCGGGAGTGGTGATGTTATTCTAAACATTAAATTGGTTAGAGGTGAGGATGGGATTACACTTTTGCAATCTCATTATGTGGAAAAGGTCTTGAGCCGTTTTGGCTTTTCCGACGACAAGCCTTCTCCAACACCTTATGATCCTAGCGTGTTACTCGTAAGAATAAGAAAATTGCTAGGAATCACCGGTGGAATACTCCCGCATAATTGGCTCACTAATGTACCTAGCTAGTGCAACAAGGCCGGACATCTCCTTTGCTGTGAGCAAATTGAGTCGGTTTACATCTAACCCGGAGATGATCACCGAAGGCGCTTGAGCGAGTGTTGCGCTATCCGAAAGGTACCTCGAACTTTGGACTTCATTATACCGGGTACCGTCGGTCTTTGGAGGTTATAGTGATTCCAATCGATCTCGATGCCGATGAGATCAAAGCCACTAGTGGATATGTTTTCACTATTGGTGGTGGTGTTTGTTTCATGGAGGTCTTGCAAATGCACCATTTTGACGAGGTCAACCATGGAAGCGAGCTTGCATGCACTAGACATCGCTATTGTTGAGGCGTAATGGCTACGAGATCTATTGATGGATCTACCTACGGTGGAAAAGCGATGCGCGCTATCCTTATGAACTGTGATAATCAAACCGTTATCGCTAAAGTGAACAGATTCTAAGGATAATATGAAATCGTCTGCATGTTAAGAGACGATTGAAGTCTGTCAGAAATTGAGAAACTCCGGAGTTATAACCTTGGATTACATCCAAACAGATAAAAACTCGCATCCTTTACAAAGGACTATCACGAATGTGATAGATAGTGCATCGAAGGAGATGGGTATGAGACCCATGTGAGTTATCTATGGTAGTAACCCAACCTATGTGATCGGAGATCCCGTGAATTAGGATCTGGAAAAACAAGCCATTAGTTAATCAAGGAGAGTAATTTCAACCCTCTCTATGTGAAGATGCAATACTCTAAATCGCAAGGCAAAGTTGACTAAGGTCTTAATGTGTTCCATTGGCTTTTAGAAGCGAAGACGCTATCTCGCAGAGCGTTCTTGAAAGAACACACCTATATGAGCCCGATGTTAGTCGCATCTATGGAGATCTTGGGTAATCTCCTACTAAGCTCATGAAGAGACCAAGGAGTATGACTTATACGCCCAACCGAGGGGTAGCCTCGGCGCCTAGTATCGATTAAGTCTTTAAGTGAAGCTTGCTTGCACCAAACTTGCAATTCAAGGCATAGTCCATTGTTCAAGTTGTGAGTAAGTGTAGCTTGAGTTCTAGGTGGATGTTCAACCTTAATCGGTCTCCATCGAAATATCGATATATAAACAAGACATTGAATTGTGCAAATCTCTGTGGGACTTTGAGATCCGTGGGGATTGTTGGATTATGGGCAAGCCCATATAATAAGAATAATTCCTATTAAATCTCAAAGGCCCACTCATGCAAAGGAGGCATGCATGTGACCTTTAGTACCATATTGCTAGTTCTAGGAGAGAAGACCACCTTAAAAGGGATGGTGCACTCCTAGTCACTTGAGGCATGTGTGGAGAGAACTAGAGGATAACACGCGCGCGCCGCCGCTCGCCTCGCCTCGCCGGCCGGCCGGGCTGGGCTGGGGCGGCGCGCGCGGCGCACGCACTGCGTGAATGGTCCGCCAAAATCCGCTCCAGTGCTTGCGCAGACGCGCTTCCTTTGCGCTTTATCTTTTTTGCCGTTTTGTGTGGCGGTGAATCCGGATCGGTTACGCAACTAATCCGGTTGATTCTGAGTTATGGAGAACGTGCAGCGTCTTGATCACGCGTCTGGTTTTCTATAAACACGAGTCGCCGCCTCCATACTGATACGCGAAAATCAATCTAGGTTTTGCCTCCTCCATCCATTGTCCGCGCCGTCCCACGTAGTCTACTCCGTCCCGCCCGTGGCGTGCATCGCTGCTCGAGAGCAGTCTCCGGAACCGCCGCTTCAAGTCCCGCACCGGAGAGGCGAATAAGGTTTTGGGAAGCGCTCGCGCGATCGCTCGCTGTAGCTCGCTCGTCTTCCTCGTCGCTCGGCTTCGCGAATCGTCATCGACTTCGTGTCATCCTCACCGTGCTCGCGCGCGTCTACATCGACAAACCGTCGTAAGCAGAACCATCGATGCATGTGATCATGTTCTCGTATAGATCTGTTCATGTACGGTTTCTGGTTTACATGTCTAGATCTTTTATGCCTGTAATGGTTCTCGTTATTTTGCGTGCATGGTGTCATGATTTATTTATGGAATAAATTAAACCTACATGTGCTTATATATTCAACATGGATCTCAATTTGAAATTTTCCAATGTGAAAGTTTTCAATTTGGAAGTTCCCGATCTCAAAGTTTCTGATTTGAATGTTTTGAGAGGGAAGAAGCATTTTTTTTTGAAACTGGGGATTTCATTACTCATCTGCTGCAAGATCAGCAGCAACAATTACACCAACATTACTAGGAACTATTGCAGTAATTTGTTCCTCCTTCAAAGACATTCAAAACCCAACTTAGCCAACGCATGAGCAGCTCTATTACAATCCCTACCCTTGAACACACACTCGAAATTTATAAAACTAGATGACACCAAATCACACTCGCCCACCACCCACCTTCAGCATTGCCGAGAAATCATCGACTTAAGAGCTTGCTGAACCAAAAGAGCATCCGTCTCGAATCAAGCTTCCAATACCCAGCGATAAAGCCGCTGAACTCCTTCTTACAAGATATTAATTCAGCTTGGTAGGCGCTCAGCAGGTGATCAATCTTCCCTCTACCAGTCATAACCACATCTCCATCACAGTCGCGAATTAGAAACCCCCAGCTGCCTGACAAGGATTCCACTTTAAAGGATGCGTCACAGTTCAGTTTGAGGACACCCTCTGGTGGTTTGCTCCATCGGTCCTTTAGCTTCTGCTTCTTTTGTCGATCGCCACTCTGCAACTTGATCACTTCATCTGCATATATCCTGATTCTGCAAGCTAAGACTTCAGCACTTCTTCTCCTCCCCTCCGCTCTGATCGAGTTTCTCTCGGACCACGAAACCACAACAGATCACCATCGTTATCTGTGTTCCTCCTTGCTTGCATGATGAAGGCCATCACCTCCCAGCCGACGGTAAAGTAGCTGGGCGCCATTCGCTCCCTCTCCAACAGAGAGATCGCCAAACCTACTTCACTAGCTTGCATTTAAAGAACAGATGGCCTCCATCCTCTTCTTCCCTTCCACACACCGGACACTTGGTGTCAATCTTCATCCCACGTCGAACTGATTACTTTTCAATGGATGGGTTATGACTGAGGCGCCATAGAAAGTGTTTGATTTTATTTGGGCACTTCACCTCCCATATTTTGTCCCAAACCGACTCTGGGGCCAATTCACTTCCTCCCTGTGCACCCCCCCGGTTCTTACTCCTGAGGATGTCGTCCCTACACACCTTGTATGCACTTCTAACACCGAACCTTCCTCGCTTGTCATAGTGCCACGCTAACCAGTTCTCACTCCCTTCACGCATCGGCAGCGCCAAAATTATTTTAGCATCTCCTTCCCAGAAGGTATCTTTAATCAATTCTACATCCCAAGAACCCGAAATTGGATTGATCAGCTCATCAACACTTGTAAGCAGACTACCTCCCCTAGGAGTAATTGGTTTCCTGGAAAAGTCCCTTGGTAACCATGGATCAGACTGTATTGCGAGAGGAAGAAGGGGGGTAAGCGAGCCGCATAGGCGACGGAGCCACACATCCTACCGGCTGCCACGTGGCACAATGTGGCGACGTCCGCCGAGGACAGACGCAGACACGCTGAGGACCACAACGTGGCAAGCCTAAGTTACAACTACCAAAACTTTAGACTGCAAATCAAATATTTCATTAATGGACTGTTATTTTTAGCTGTAGCTTTTAATTGTGATTTATAATTTTTAGATTATTTATAAGAAAGTATGAAGTAAGGACTTGTGTGTGTTTTAGCCGATATAAATAAAATCGCTATAACCAATATAAACACCCCTTAGTGTTCCACACACACGAGCCACATTTCTTTGTAACTTTCTAGGTTGTTGATGGACTTGTATTTGATTATTAGACAAAAAAATGGGGAAGATTATTTGACAGTTATGTACGCACTTTTTCTAGATGTATGTACGTAATCCGCTATTTTCGATTTTGCATGTGATTGCTCTGAATGATTGTCTAGTACTCAACTCTCAAACTGTCAGTCTGTTAAGATTGTTACTAGCATCTGTAGTATGGTAAATACCGATGCTACCGAAATACCGAGCCGGCATAATTTGGTTTATTAGGTTCAGTATTTACATTTTATTTGGTAAATTCGGCAGGCAAAATGCAAATACCAAATTTAAATTATAAGGAAAAAGAACCGAACAAACGGGCTGACCATTGGCACTGAGATTAGGGATGGCAACGGGCTATTTCCTACGGGAATACCTTCGCATCCCCACTCCGTATTTAGCTAGTGGGGCTATTTTCCTCCCGTACCATCCCCACTAAGGTTTTGGCGGAAACACACCTACCAAGAACCTAAATTTTAATGACAAGATTGAGTAATTTCATATATTTATCGTATAATTATGTAGAAATAAGTAAATTTATTAATACATAAGACGGTAGAATAACACTAGATGAGTTGTATACATATATTATACAAAAATATATTAGGCTCGAGACAAAATAATTATATTTTAGACACATAAAAGTATCAATCTATGTGCAGTGACGAATCCATCTGGGGCTTCATTAGGCTCTAGCGCACCTTTCACCGATGACATACCCCTTGATCCCGGTTCGGTGACCGGTGTAATTGGCCATGGATGGATGTACAGGACTGTAGGTGGTCCGGTGCCATGACCACTTGACTGACACAAAGAGATGAAGATGGCTACCACTTTGACACAAAGATAAAATGCCAAAATTTTGAAAAAAGAGATGAAGATGGCTACCACTTTGACACAAAGATAAAATGCCAAAATTTTGAAAAAAGGCCTAACTAAATCCTCACATGAAAAATTCCAAATCCAACCCACCCACCCCCACCAGGTTACCACTTAATTGAATACTAGATCTAAATCTAGTTGACGAACCTTGAGTAGTTGAATGGGCAGCCGAACCTAAAGTCTTGATCTAAGCGGCGAGATGGTCGAGGCCAAGCGAAGGAGAGGAACTACGCGGTGACAAGGAAGACAGGAGCCACCTGGGAGGAGATTTGTGCGGTTGGAGGTCGAGCCCAAGCCGTTGCCCCTCGAGGAGGCTGAGTGAAGGAGGTCATCTTCGCGGCTGGTGCCCGAGCCACTGACCGCAAAGTGGTCGCGCGGAGCGGAGGAGCGGCTGGGCAGAGACAGAGGAGGCGAGGAGTCGGAGATGGAGTATCGCCATCTTGATCTCTTGGAGATGGAGGTGAGGCATGGAGGACTGAGGAGGGGAGGGACCGTGGGAGTAGAGGCGTGGAGTGACCAAAGGTGGATACCGACTGACCCTGAGTCTGAGATGACCCAATTGAATGAGCAATGGTGAGGGGGAAGTGAGAGCGACTAGGTGAGTCGATTTGTTTATCTGAGTAAGAACCGACCGAGGACACCTAAATGCTACATATATATAGAAACATTAACCAACACGCAGGTGTAAAATACGCGAGAAGGTTACTGTCATTTCTAAATGAAGTTACCATTGGTTTTAAATGAAGTTATTGCCAAAACTTCACAATGCCGTAAAAGTTATCATCTGTTCGCATGAAGTTACCATCGGTAGTAAGTGAAGTTATCGCCGACGCTCCCAAAGATATAGTAGGTGATAACTTGTCGGGCGCAAAATCGCGCGCACATAATGCACAAGCGTAGAATAGCGATACCGTGTGTGCGCATGTGTGTATGGCAAGCAAGAGTGATGGATGAGTTGGTTTGTCCGAGTGAGAACCGACCGAGGACTCCTAAAGGCTAAAGAGGTACCTAGGAGTATGTACTTCTACTTCTAACATATCCATTTAATGATATTATTATACCTTTTATCTATTTGAGCATAATCTAATAATGATTATAAGATACTTCAAAGTGAGTTCTACAAAAAATTTCATCAAAATCCACTTTTTATAACATAATTTGTGTGTGTGTACTCTTTTTATACATGAAAAAGTGTATATAGCAAAAATAAAGGGCTCTGATGAAAGTTTTTCAACTAAGTCACATTGGAGTATCTTAGAATTAGTATTTAAATATACCGAAAGTGATAAAGAGGTATAAAATATTCGTTTAAGTGGTACATTGGAAGCAGGAGTGGGTGTGTGTATATAAGAAAGATTGCTATTGTTTATCCAATTATTCTTGTTGTCCAAATTGATATTGTATACTTGTATATTTGCATAGACAATTACGCACTAAAATCTATACTATCTAGTTGTATTGTGTGGTGGCATATTGTACAATATGCTCGTAGATTTGCAATAATGGAGAAACAAAATTTACGTAACTATTTCACAAGCAATTTAAGTAGTACTCCCCCAACTAATGATAACATAACTCAACTCAAGAGGTTACTCTTTTATTCATGTATGAATTTGATTGCAAAAGAGTAAAATACTATATTTGTCAATTTAGCTTAGTTTATTTAAACCCACCCTCGATTTTTATCCTATCTTTGTCATTGTTTACGTGTATGTGAGTATATATTAGGAAATAGCAGAGATCGGGGATGAGGGAGACATTTCTATCTCTATCCCTATATAATTTAACGTGGACAAAATCTTCCATATATATATCTCGAGAAATTCACCACGGAAGATAGTACATGGGCCTCAAAAGGCGATCTACCCACCTAGAGGATGGGCTCACATTTTGAATGTGACTTCTGAGTCTCATCAGAACTAGGGTTAGCCCACCCGATATAAAACAGCAGCTGACCTTTCCTCCCCATCGCCAGCCGCCGGCGCCGTTGCCACAACGCGCGAGAAATTTCGGTGCGTAAAGCTCGCTTCTGATTTCTCCGATGGTTCGTCCTCTCGTCTATGTTTCGTCCCTGTGTGTTGGAGGCCTATGATTTGGTATGAATTGTCCGTACCATCTGATATCCGTGATGTTATTATCCTCACACATACTCTTGTTCTGAGGCCCCGATTTCTTTCGATCCATGAACAAGCGAATCGCACTTTCCTTTTTTTTTTTGTTCTTCTTTTTCCAATCACCTGATCTACCCATGTGATGGTCTTACCAGTCGAAGGCAATAAATTAGAGTCTCTGATGCGCTTCTTCCGTAGCGTTTTCAGCGCTGTACGTTGCCGAGATCGATCCCCGGGCTGTGATTCTGGCACGCGTCGATGGCCTTCCGTGCGACGCGTGCATTCAGATGCCCGCACAATTTTCTCTCTGAAGTTTTCTCAGATCCAATGATGCGTGTGAATCTGACTTGTGAATTTCGTGTTCTTGGCAGGCTGCGAGAAACATGGATCCGAAAGAGAAGACCGAGACGACCGGCGCCGGCGGCCCGCCGCCGATGCGGCTGGACTGCATAAAGTGCTTCGACGCGCTGTGGTTCTGCTACTCGCCGTTCCACCAGATGCAGACCTACTACCGGTACGGGAGTTCGACAACTGCTTCGGTAAGTGGGGCGACCTCGTCGACTGCCTCACGCTCAAGACGAAGCGCGTGGCGGAGGTGGAGGAGATCCTCGCTGCGCGGGAGAGGGCCAGGCCGCACATTTGGACCTATCGGACCGTCGACGAGGCGTCGGAGCACTGGTGGCGGATGTACAAGCACCTCGTGGCGCCGCCGCCGCCGCAGCCCGCCGGTGCTGCTGCGCCTCCTCCCGAATCCGGTGGTGTTTCGTGAGAGTTGTAACTTGAGGTGACCCGTGTACAGACAGAATCTGCGTTGTTGTTGTTGTCCTGTGATTAGAACACTGATTTTCTTTTGTTGAAATCTGAATGTAACCCACAGAGCAAAGGAAATTGCACCTTGGATGAAACCTGAATGTAATCTGATTTTCTTTAGTTATCTAGCTGCGTTCTGACGAGAAAATTGATCATTTGCCATTTTGAAAAGTAGGCTTTGCAAAATTGCCACTTTCAAAATTGGCTTCGCAAAAATGCCATGCAGTACATTTACCTCTTAATTACCATGCCATTTGAGTCATTTCACTCATTTAATATTTTTTCTAATTTCAGGGACTAGAAAAGACCTTTCTACCCTTGCTAAGTTTTGCACTGCTAAGTTTTTCTAAGTTTTGCACTGTTTCTGGCACAATGACCTGCAATGACAAGAGCCGTGATGGCAAGTAACAAGATCCATCAGAAGTGCTGTGGTAGGACATAAACAAAGCAACCTTGCAAGAGCAATTCCTCAAGCATGCCTGCTTGCAACTCTCTTCGTCGATCAGTTGAGGCTGTGCGGCATCAGGATCAATGCAATCGAAGTAAGAAACATTAGGAAAGACAAGAAGTTTGTGATCCCTTATGGATTGGCAAGAGATTGCAGTCACTGGCTCGCATCCAAGATTGATCCTCCGACTGTCAATCTGCCTGAAGTAGGTGATGCTGGTGTTGGCTTCAAATGGGCAGGTGCACTGCCCGCTCAAGCAAATACCGTACTCCCTGCAGACAGTCGGGTAGCCACAGTCCCTCCATCAACGCCGAGGACGTCCTGCACCATTGCCCAGCCTGCTAGCTGCCACTCATACAGCCTGAGATGCCCGTCGGCTTCAAACCTCATGTACTGAAGCGAGCTAGCGGGCTGCAGACTGATCGATTCGTCGGGCCCTGCAAATGCAGATGAATCAACAAAAAGGTCGAGGCTCCCGTTCCTGAATACAACATATGTTGGTATTTTCCGATACTTTGCTTCACTGGTGGACATTTTAGCAAGGGTAGAAAGGTCTTTTCCAGCCCTTGAAATTAGGAAAAAAATATTAAATGAGTTAAATGGCTAAAATGGCATGGTAATCAAGAGGTAAATGTACTGCATGGTATTTTTATAAGCCAATTTTGAAAGTGGCAATTTTGCGAAGCCCACTATTCAAAGTGGCAAATGATCAATTTTCGAACAGCTATTTTCGATCATCAGGACAACGCATTACTCGATCATCTAGAATGAGTACTGCACCAGATCCTGCAACATCCGTTCTGCAGCCTCGTCTAGATGTAACCCATCTGTCCTTGACTCCCTAGGTACTGTCAAAGAAAATTTTCATTTCGTTCTACGTATACTCAGTTGCTCGAAGAAATAGAACATGTTTAGTTTAGAGTTTATATGCTAGTCTAGCCGTGCATGCGTTAATTGTGAGCACCCATGGAGTAGTAGGACCAGTTCATTGGTTGCATGCATGGGCATGCGCGTGCGTTGAGTTAGTCAGTTAGTTAATCCGTGAGACTTGGTTGGGTTATGGAGCAATAAGCAGGTCAAGTAGCAAGTGCAATCCGTGTGTTTGCATGTGCACGTTTTAGTTGGAGACTTGCATGCATTAGTTGAGTCAGTCGTTTGTATTTAGTTAATGGAGACTGCTTCCAACAGAAGTAAGTGGATCGGGGAGAGCGACACGGACGGCGGCGCGGAGGCCACCGGAGATAGCGACGGAGCGCGGCAGCGAGAGTGTGAGGCAAGGATGCGGAGCAGACGACTGGAGGAGGGAGCGTTGGAGGTAGAGCTGGACATGGCGACAGAGCGCGTTGGGCTCGACGGCGGCGGAGCCGAGGAACTCCGGCACGTTGAAGTAGGAGTAGGGCGTGAGCAAGTCCTAGAGCGACTGCCAGAGCGAGTGGAGGAGGTAGAGGAGCTACGTTGGGAGGATGTTCTGCAGGACGGTGAGCAGGCCCAGGAGCGACCACATCTGTGACAAGAGCTCCATTGCTATGGAAATGAAGCTTTGAGCTCAGCTTGCTCTTGGTACTCACGTAGTAGTGAGTAGATAGAGAGCGGTGTAGTGTAGGAAAGTGAAGTTTGTGGTTTGGCTTGTCTTGCAGACAGTTGTATGGAGGGAACATCGGATATAAAGAGAGGATGAACTATACTATAAAACAAACTATATTGGACGTCTCATCACAAACGGTTCATGGGGAATCATCTGTATTGTAATTATCATAAATAGTTTTACAATCATTACTGTCTATGTTACTAGCGATGGCTAGAACCGTCTATAATACGTGATTATCACAGATAATTCTTGTTAATAACCGCCTGTGAGTTTACAGACGGTTATTAACAAAAAAAACCGTCTGTGATAATTTCAGACGTCACAGACGGTTTTTAATTAGAATCATATGTGATATTAACACAGATGGTTATTAATACGAACTGTCTATGATAATTCAGACAGTTTGTGGTTGGAAGTGTCTGTGGTATGTATTTCTTATACACATGAATGGCGCTTCGGCTTTGCGATGCATCTGTTTGTTTTGCCTCCCCGATGCGTCTCTTTGTCTCACATGCCTAATTTATTTCTTGTTTTATAAAAATGATTGATCATCCGCCACCGAAGATGAATCCCCACATCGCTGGTATACTCTCAAGCACAAACAAATGGCTCCTACTCTTTCTTGTCACCGCATTGGTGCCCTACCTGGCCCCTATACGAGTACCTCGCTGGCCGTACACTGGCGGATGCTGTGGAAGTACATTGTACCAACAGTGTCCTCCCTCCTATGTTCGAGGATTTGCTAGAGCCGGTAACGACTATCTTCTGCCGTCTTGATATCCTCCTCCATCGCGTTTTTCAGTTGGTCTCCCATTCCGACAAGCTAACCTCACCATCGACGTGGTCCTCTACAATGATGTTGTAAATCTCAAGAGGCTTAGTCAAGGTGGTGGGCGATCGAGTCAATCTTGCCGATACCCACGAAGCGGGGAAGAGAGTCTATGGACTCAATTCGACTTGATTCATCACCGAGGGTCATCGAGAGATTGGAACAAGCGCGTTAGCGGTGTAGACGCATTTTGGGCTTTGTTCATTGATGATCCCGAATCGTCCGATGCCAACCACGTCATCTACAAAGTTTTGAAGACGGAGGTAGCATGCTATCTCCGTCACTAGAAAACTTTGATTATTTAGGGCCTCTACTTTTTTAATATTTGATGGTTGAATTTGTATTTACTATCGTCTATATATGTAAACATCTTAGTATAACAACATGATGGTATTCTTGATGGTAAAAATAATTAAGTAATGCATATTTACTCCGAGCCATTACTAAATTTATATTTATGTATACGAGAATGTGTCATATATATATATGTGTGTGTGTGTGTGACGTTGAAATCGGACACCATGGTGTCTAGGTACCAAGCATCTCTGCTTTTGGATTGCTTTTAGATATATGCAAGTGCAATGATATATAATATATCAGGATGGAAAGTCTTAATCATGGATGAAAAGTCTCAATCATAGATGAAAAGGACGGGGCAAAAGGATGGGGGCATTGGCATGGAGGATGGGGGGAGAGGCAGGCCAGGGGAGGAAGGGCGCAGTAGCGTAGTAGATAGGGCTATGGTGGCGGGCTAGAGGTCAGGGCGTTTGAGGATTGGGAGGACAGGGGACCAGGAGAGAGGAAGGGGATCAGAAGGATTGGGGATTTAGGAGTCTAGGATTAGGTAGTGACTTGTGAGTCATGAATGTTGCAGCACGAGTCCTGGGAAGGCCTCCCTCGAGCAGTCGACTGACTAGGCCGACAATCCAGCACGAACAAAACAAGTCATGCGAGTGGCTCACGAGCGGCTTAAGCTTGTTTTTTTTTGCGAGCTAGACAAGGGGCTTGGCTCAGTTCAAAAATTCACGAGCCCGAGCTGAGCCAACTCGAGCTCGTTGAGTCAAGCTAGTTCGTGAGCCTTAAGCTATTGGTACTTTCTACATGCGGAAGTCGCATGGGAATCAATCTTACTACACGAAGCATTGGATTCTTCGGCCCAAGCAAAAGGTCGAGTTTGTTAGGAGCTCATGGTATTCCCTGTCTTTTACCAAAGCAGGGTGGATTAGTTTTACCAAAGGCTTGGATTAAAGGCCCTAATTATCTTTTGTATCTGAGCTGAAAGCCTAAGACCGACTGGGTGTTCTGGCTGCCTTTTGTCAGGAACGAATACATGGGTGTTCTTTTGAGATACGATTGATGGTTTAGCTATAGCTGATGATTCAACATGGTAGTAGACGATGGAGACACCGATACGGATATAGCATATGATTTTAAACTTGAGAAACCATTTAAAAAATCTATTTCAATATACCATTCTATTTCAATGTTTAACTTTTTAATTTCTAAGGAAGCCAAAAAAATAAAAGCATAAAAGAAGAGCGCCATATGCCAAAAGGAAAACCCATGTTACGGGACGGGCCTTTTCCCGTGAATGGTAAGTGCGTGCGGGCTCTCTTTCGCAGCATGGGCCGAAAATTGTAGAGTAGTTAGCTTGGTTTGACATGCATGTAAAAAAAGGAGTTTTATGTATGTTCTCTCCTCTTGTAATCATTTAATTTGTTTGCGTTTCTTTTTTCCACTTTTTCCACTTCACTGATATTTCTGTTATAATCCATCGTCCAAATTATGGTATGTTTAGGGCGTATGTATGTTAGATACTCTACATCGTGGTCAAGTGAATACTGCTCATAAACAATCTGAAATGCAACCCAGAGTATCTGAACATCTGAAACCACAAGAGAAAATCTCAAAAAGAAAGAGAATTAATATAATGCAGACGAGTAATCCTGGCTGTTTAGTTTATGCTTGATAGGGTGTTCTAGCCGCCGTGTAGCTAGAATACAAGCCCTAGGATACTTTTGTTCCGTCTTTTTTTTTTTTGGAAAAACATATGGTATTTTTTTTCTTCAAAGGAATTTTCCTACACTCGGCATCTACCTCTAGTATTCTCTACACACATGGCTGGGAATCTGATTTAGAGTCCCCCAAAAAACCTACTTTTCTTAGCGTGCAAACTTTACTCCGGGAGTATTTGTGTTGCGTCTTTCGTGGAAACTTTTCTTTTCCTTTACTTCAAGTGCGTTATGCCACCTTTAGCCTAAGATAATTTAGCAGGGCACTTCAATGTAGTTTTTGAGCCCTGAATCAGTCTGAAGTTTGCTTCGCCTGTACAAAGACGCCATTACGCCAAAGATGAAAAAAATGCAACAACAGCCACGCTCGATGTAAATTCAGAAAATGGGCCGGCCCAATTAAACGGCCTACCTTTCCTTTTGGACATCTAAAAGCACTAGGTCGATAAGCTTTGCTAGACCGCCCAATGTAAAAATCTAGGCCGACTTGTACGAAACCAGGGATGAACTAGGCCCAATTATTCATGTCCAGATTCAACGTACATCCCAATAATTAGCGATGCAAGGGGGAGTTGGTCAGGTTGAGCAGCTTTGTTACGACCAATCTGGCATCGGAAAAATATCTTAGAAGATGATTAGACCAAACAGTTTCGATTTGCATTTATCGATCAGCACGAGCTCGTCAGAGAGTACAGGTAATTCGTACTAGTTACAGAGGGAGAAGAAATGAAACCACCGAGTAATTCTACATCAAGCACGAATCACTCGCACTGGCATTGCAATTAGCAAATCTTTTCATAGTTCTCGCGCGCGATATCTCGGATTGGCTCCTTGTACCCCGATTCGGATCGATTTTGATTCACCTGCTGACGAGAGGGAACCACTTGTCCCGGAAGTTGGACTGGTAGGAGACCATGACGAGGAGCAGCACGAGCACGAGCCCGACGCCCCACGGTGAGCCGCCGGCACGGTGGATGGAGTCCCTTTCGGGCATCGGCAGCGACAGCAGCTGGTCCACGCGCCGGCGGGCGCCTACCTCGCCCGCGCCCGAGCCTGACAGCAGCCACACCGCGAGGAGCAGCGCGAGCGGCGACGCCATGAGCAGGATCCGCGCCTGGTCGGCGAAGGTCTCCGCCGCCGACTCGTAGCTCATGTACCACGAAAAGCCCAGAAAGAGGAGCAGCACCAGCAGAAAGAAGCACAGGTGCAGCGGCAGCTCCGGCGCCTGCAGCTGCGCCGACGACGAGCCGCTGTTACTGTACGAGTTCCCATCTCTTGGATGATTACAAGGTGGTTTTCGACGTGTAGAGAAGCAGTTTGGGATTTGAAGCTGCCCTTGGAGGAGGTTGGAGTAGGCTCATTTATAGACGCCTTCGAGCGCCACGTGGCCGGCGCGCATCTCGCGTCCTCGCGCCGCCGCCAATGCGCGAGCGCCACGCGCAGCCGACCACACACGGAGCACATCGCCACGAGCCACTACCTCGCGGACACGTACGCACGCGAACGGCTGGCATCCATGCGTGCGCGCACGTGGGGGGGGGGGACGGCTCCGCGGGAGGAGGAGATGGGTGAGACCGCTTTGCTTAGCCCGAGCCCATCGCGTCCATGCTAAGTAAAGCGCGCCGTTCGGTGGGGCCCACCAGTCAGCGGAGGGTAGAGAGGATTAGGGGCTTTTTTTTCTATGGCTTTTGGTTGAATTTTTTTTTTGTTTTTGGTCATTCGTGAGAGAGATTTACATATAATTTTATTAGATCTAGATAAAATCACTATAATGTTTACTACAATCGGTTAGAAGAGGACAAGGGCGAGACCGCTTGCATAGCGCGAGCTGTCGTGTTGATGCTATAAAGCGCTGTTGGCTGGGCACACCAGTTAGTAGGAGGGTGGAGAGGCTTAGGGGCACGTTTTTTGGCTAAATTTTTTTGGTTGTTTGTCAAAGAGACACGCATTTACGATTTTGATAGATCTAGATGAAGTTGCTATAGTGTCTATTAAAATCAGCTTATAGAACGCAGCTTGAAAAAACAGTCTATTTGAAGGTTAGCTACGGTAGAGAAGATAAAAGCCAAAAGTAAGAAACGGAAAAGAACACCAAACAGCTTCTAGTTTCAAACCAAATGCTGTTTGGAACGCGTTGATTTTTTAATGTGATTTTTCCTTTTTTTCTTTATATTATCCATAGAGATATAAAATTGTTTTTTATTTTTTCTATTTTCATTTATTTTTTAATTAAGTATCTTAAAAAAGCTACTCGTCGTTACAGTTTCAGCTAAAAGTTATAATTAAAAACTAAAAATTGTACTTTTGAACGTGGGCTAAGGTGTGAGCTGCGGGCCCGTAGCTCATGGCTGTGCTGGTGGGTGCCTTCTATCTTGGTTAGGCAACCGGATCTATACATTTTCCTTGCCAGGATCTGAAGACTGCGTTGTTAAGGCTTAAAAAGTCCATTTAACTGGAGACAACCTAGCAAGTATGTCTTGTTGCGGTTTATATATCACTTTGACCATGCCAAGAGATGAGATCCAGGACACTGGTACAACGCTATATCATGCGTCAAACGTGACCTGCGTGGTGACCAGCGTCTTACCCTCGGTGATCACGTGACATCTCATCCCGCTCCTATTTGTTGCGACCTGACCTGATCTGATCGTGTCAACGAGTAATTTTCCATTTATTTTCAAAGGAAAAAGGACACATACCCCCCCCCCCCCCTAAAAAAAAGAATAGGAACAGAAACAAGGCACCCATGATTGGGCCTTGACGCACTGATCCACGAAGCGTGGGCAGGAACATCTGGCCCAATTCCCTTCTACTGATACCCAAATTTATGGGCCACAGTTTCGTGTTCAGGCTTTGTGGTGGACTGGAGGTCAGGAGCAGGGGCGCTGCTATAGGCTGCCCGGGCGGCAGCCTACATGGCGACACCCACCTTGGGCCGTAGGCCGCGCCACGCGGAAACCCGAAGCCCACCACACTTCTGTAGCTAGGAGCACTAACCAAAATAGTCCACATCAGCGCATGTGGTTTGAGGCGTCGTTTTTTTTTCAAAACCAAAAATTCAAATGATTCTATACTCCCTCCATCCACAAATATAGGTTATTTTTGACTTTTTACGGTATCCGATGTAAGACTTTAACTATGATTTATTATCATAATATACTAGCAAAATAATATATATATATATTATAAAAGAATTTTGCAAGATAAATCTAATAGTATTATTTTATGTAGTCAATCTATATACTTTAATATATTAATGGTCAAAATTTGAAAAGCTTAACCACACGAAACCTATGACAACCTATATTTATAGACAGAGGAAGTATCTTTTAGACTGAGCTTCCAATCACATTTGTTTGAACCATTGTGTTCTCATCGATGAGATCTTTAAAATTAGACCTCATTTGCATATATTTAGACTTAGTAAATTACATCATTAAAATATGGTGTGATAGATTATACAAAATGTTGCATACATTACTTTTCGATGTTCCTTTAGTTCAAATACAAAATTAGGTAGGAGGAATGAATTTGATGGGTGTCAAATATTTTGGTATGTAAATTGAAATGTTCTATGCGTGTGATTTCAATATTCCAATAGTCCATCGAAGATATTCCATACCATTTATTCGAATGTCCCAACAGTTCATTGATATTGTTGCTCCCATTTAATTCTAAGGGGGCGAGTTAATGTTCCACACAATTGGTTTCAATGTTACAATAGGATGTCGGTGATGTTCTACCAGTTTATCGACAATCTTTCACGCATTAAGGGGTCTCTTCTTTTCAGCTTCTAAAATATGTTTTCGGCTCTTCTATAGTAACTAACTTTCAAACGGAATGTCTTTTCAAGGTGTAGTCTACAGTTGATTGTAGTGCACACTGTAGTGACTTCATTTGTATCAGTCAAAACCGTAAACGAGTTTCTATTACTCCGTACTATCTCACGAACAACCCAAAATTTATAAGCCACAACCAAAAGCCGAAACTAGAAAGGACATGCCCAAGTTATAAAGGGGATATGCCAATATTTCAAGCATTTGATTTTAATGTTCAAACATATTTTTGGTGATGTTCCACTAGTACATCCATGATATTTAGAAAAAATATAAAATATTATTGGAACAACAAACAGGCTAGTGGAATAATTTAAAACTATTAGTGCAACAATTGAAAACAAATAGTAGAATGAATGTAAACAGTTAGTGAAAAAAAATTCTGAGGCAACCAATTGAACAAACTAAAAAAATATTATTAAAAAAATGGCGGGAAAAAATGACATGAGAAAGAAAATACATACTACAACATCCGGTAACAAAGTTGGAGCTAAATTATAATAAGAATAATAAAGAGAAAAGGAAAGAAAGATAGATAGAAATAAACGACCTTAACTTTTTTCTTGGGCTTGCTCATTTGGGCTTAAAAACTCAGGCTTGACTTTTTTATGTTGTAACTGTTGAAAACAGGAGTTTTATACTGTAGTTGCTAACAGTTTTTCAATCTAATTAAATTTAAAAAATAAAAATTATATTATCATGGACATGCAAAGGAGTAAAATAAAAAAGACAAAAAATCCAAAAAATCAAAACACTTAAAAATAGTAAAATTAAGAAACCTAAAACCTATAGGAGTGGGCATCGCAGTGCTATCCGCGCGGGAGCAGCACTAGCGGCTCCAACTGATGGGCTGGCCTAATATCTAAAGGCTGCCGCCTACTTCGTCCACCCTAATTCCTACAGATCCTAGCGACTTCCATTCCTTCCTAGTTCCTACAGTTCAGATCCAAATAACAGCAAGAAAATTTTTATGGCTTTCTAAGAACAGGAATGTTAACATGTGAGCAACTCTCTCAAAAGAAACATGTGAGCAATTGGCTGCAGGAATTTGGTACTTTCGCACGCAATCAATAAAAAAACTGTTTCTCGGACAATAAATTGAGCAGTGAGACTAATGCCGGTCTATCAGTTAACTAGTGGGAAATGAAGAGTGCAGAGAATGATCCATCCACAGGTCGCACTAACGCACAGACGATTTGCGTGGGCAGGTGCTTGTACTGTTTGTACATCTTGCGTTAATGGTCGTTCAGATTTGAGGATACAGTACTGCATCGTACAGTCCGGCCGTATGCAACAAATGAAATGCTTTCTTTGCCGAAAATGAAAGAGAATCCAATGATGGGTCCTAATTTTCAAAATTCTTTTTTGCGAACACGCAAAATGCTCGCGAAGAAGAAAATTTTCAAAATTCAAACACTAACGGTTTCAATTTTGGACGCCAAAACAGGTCGACCCTGCAGAATCAATCAACTGGGTAGTTGGGAAAAATATAGTATGGTTAATCTGCATGATTCATTCAGGCAGTTCTGTAAAGAAGGAAGCATACATGCATTCGATCGTTAGTCTTGCACCACAATTTTAGAAGATAACATTTCATTTTAGAGATTTAATGGTATGAGGTTTTGGGCAAATTCTGGGAGCTAATGTTGCCAAATGCTGTTGCTCGGTTGCTTCTACTATACTACAACAAAAGAATGATATGGATAACTGTCAGTTAAAGTAGCCAAAATGAGCTGCATTTTTTTGTCGGGAACAATAAGCAGCATCTTGAGGATAGGGACAACTCCCGAAAGTGGAAAATTCTTCTTGTTTGAATGGACAGACAGACGGATCGGGGGAAAAATAGCAGAAGCATATAAGCATCACTCCATATATACCAATCAATAGGTAATTAGTAGAAAATTACGAATGACTGGAAAAGGAGAATTAAGAAGAAAAAATGGCACCACTACTTTTTCATTTTCATGCTCTGTTGCCCCGTGTTTTTATTTCCCTTTTTTCATCTTTCAGAGGAATGTAAAGCTAGCGATGAAAGAAGTAGAATGCGCACTGCAACGGAGAAAAAGGACTGCAAAAAAGGGCACTGAAGAAAAAACACACTACTGATTCACGAACTAGAGAAAAAGATTTATTTTTCTTAATCTGCACGAATCCACTAATTAATCGCACACCCGTTGTTCTTCGAGAATTACAAGGTGAGATCCAAACTCACCTTTTCTATGTTCTCTACGGCGTCTCCCCCGTGCCGTACTTCATGCTGCGAAGACGAGGACGCCGATGGCGACGACGGAGAGCCAGCCTGTCCTCTTCTTGGCCCCACCATTGCCTCCTTATCACGCCCGGCCAACGACAAAGGCGTTGGCCGTTCTTGACGCGGCACTTGTGCCGCCACGTTGAAGCTCGGGACCCGCCACAGCGCCGTGGCCGGCACTTGGCTGCCGTTGATCGGCTGGGACACGGAGCCGGCCCCGCCGTAGTACCTGGGCACCACGGGTGGAGCGGCGTGCGAGGTGGTTGGACCACGAGGGGTAGTGCGGCGGCGGAGTCGGCTCGTAGCGGCCCATGGGCGACTGCGCAGCGCCGAAGCGGTGATGGTGGTAGCCGGCGAAGGCGGGATAGTGGGTGTGCATGGCCATGGCGCTCTGGAACTGCGCGCGCTTCGCGTGCTGCCGCTCCCGCTTGTGCGCGTTCTGGTGCCCGCCCAGCGCCTGCGACGTCGGGAAGTTCCGGCAGCAGTAGTGGCACTCGAACTTGCGGCCTCCACCACCGCCGGCACCTTTCACACCAGCCGGCGCCGCCGCTTGGCCGGGAGCAGTGGTGCTGGCTGCGGTAGGGTCGCTGTTGGCGACGGAGGACGCAGCCCCGTCGTGCGGGAAGTCGAATCCGAAGAGCCGGATGGACATGGGGCTCGACCCGCCCGCCGCTGCCGCCGGAGGCTTGTGACGGACGAACGGCAGCTGCGAGAAGGAGTCGATGCCCCCGGCGCCGTTTGCCGTCGCGCCGGGGAGGCTGTTCGCGTGCTGCTCGTCTTGCTCGCTCATCTGCCGTCGTCGGAGAGTGGCGAGCTACGTACGCGCTTAGGGTAAGCAGCTGCAGCCGTGTAGCTAGGGACGAAGAGGGATAGCTAGCTAGCTCGCTAGCTTAGCTGCGACCACAGGAGATTTTTCTCTCGGGCTTCCTGTGCTAGCCATGTGTTGCCATGGATTTAGCGAGCTTGCTGCGTTGATGTATTGGGCGCCAGTCTTGTAAGAGGGGTTAACTTCTTGTAGAGTGGAGGGACGTACGGGACCAGTTTGGATGGTAGGGTTGAGGGGTTGACAACGAAACTGTTTAATGTTGTGGTGTTGGTTCAGATATCTCTCTAGCTAACAGTACGCAATTATGACGTAGGGTGCTATTCCCATGTGTTTTGTGCATAGGCCTTTTTCGCTTTATCTCCTAAAAGCCGTTTTTCAATTGTAAATGACTTTTTCATAGATTATTTTTTTAAGACAAGAACTATTAGTAGATACTATGATAACTTTCTTTATATCGATAAAAATCACACGTAAGTATTTCTCTACATGTTTCTCTATAAGCTGTTACTATTTATTAATCAAAGTCAAAAGTCATCCATCAACTCCAATATAAACGTGCCTAGATGTGGTGAGAAGTTTGTACCTTTTCATATTTTTGCATGCTCCTGTGAGGCTGTGAGAGCTAGCACAGAAAATATCGGCGAGACGTTCAAGATGAACTGCAAGCGTGTAGACTCCTGTATTCCAGACGGGGCTAGTTAAAGGGGCCGATAGCGCTAGCTGGAGCAGAAACCAAATGACCGAGTTACACTGAAGCATAACATATACAAATTCACGCTAACTATTCGCTTCAAAATTTTCTTTCTAGTTTCACCAAATTTAAGCCTACTACTTTTTCTGAGAGAAAATTAGGCCTATTACTGCTCTGTACGTGATGCTCTGGAACAACATATAGAAAACCACCACTCGATCAGTGTGTTAATGCCGACTTGACTCGGCTTCTATTGAAAGCTGACATGAGTTGTACATGTGCTAGGGGTTAGGGCACAAAACCTAAAAGATGCACAGCCATCATGGTGTTTAAAAACCTTGGTATGCGTAGCTATCACGCGTTTAAATATCAGCGGAACTGTTGCATCCTACAGCAGGATGTACGAATCTGTAGCTAGCTACTCCAACGACGGACAACAGATGGGAGAGCGAACGAAAAACACATTTTCCCATTTAAATGGCGACATGCTTTAATTAAATCGAATTCCCTTTATTAATACCCTAAAAACAGACGGTTGTGTCTAAGGGGCACTTCAGTGTTTTTTTAATGGTTCGGAGCACTCAGATTTTTTTTGGAGAGAATGCATATATGGGAGAAGAGGTTCGAACGTTTTTTTAGGTTCAGAGCACTCATATTTTTTTTTGGAGTAGGTGCATATATAGGAGAAGGGAGATTCGAGTGTTTTTTGTAGTTCGGAGCACTCACATTTTTTGGAGAGGGTGCATACATGGGAAAAGTGAGATTCGAGTGTTTTTATGGTTTGGAGCATTCATATTTTTTTGAAGGGGGCGAATATATGGGGAAAAAACTAAATGCTCCGTGTCCAAAAAATACTCGAGTGCTGTTTAGCACTTCCCAAAACAGAATGCCTAATGAAAGGTTGACAAATCATTATTCAAAAATAAATTTTTAATCTTTCTAAAAAATTAGTTGAGTTTTAGATCATCAGGTCTACATCCAAGGGCTTGATTTTCCTCCTCCCATCTCCTCGCCCATGCCATTTTCATCAAAACCTAGCCGTCACTATGCACCTTCATCCCTACTTGTATGCCTCCTCCTCGCTTCCTTGTTGGAGTCACCCCCAGCCGGCGATACACTGCCACCACCACTATTGCCCCTGATGTGGCTGCTGTAGATACTGTCTTTGATTACCTTCTATCTAGACTTGAAAGTCGAGTCATGCCGTTGCGGCACGGCATGGGCTCGACGGGGCCAGCCATGTCGGGCCATGCTAGCGGCAAGACAACCACTCCCACCATGTCGTGTCGCGTTAGCATGACTCACCTTCGGTGAGGTCCAAGCATGACCCAAGGCACGACGGGCCTCCGCCATGCCATGCCGGCCTAAGCCCAGCCCCATGGACTTAGAGGCGGCAGCAACAATGGTGGAATGGTGACCTTCATCTTCATCACCTTCGTGCTTTGCTTGTATCTTGTGTCTCTAGCACTGTTGCCGTTGAACCTCTCTCAGCCACGGCCACGCCCGCTGTGGCTCCTTGCTCGGCCACCTCCGCCATGTCCTTACTGTTGTGGTCAAACACCAACACCATTCCCGTACCATGAAGGCAGGAATGATAGCATGGGTTGGCGTGGAACCCAAGCAAAGCCAGCTAGAGCTCCCGTGTGGGCATTAGGGCCATAGAGAAGACTCTCTCGTTGCTCGGTCTGGAGCTCAAACTCCAACAAATGTCAAATGATGAGGATGAGGAGCAGCAACCGCTCTAGTGCGAGTGGGGAGGTGGCTGTGTCAGGGTTGGATCCAGATAGCTTGGACTTAGACATGGTGTGGCCGAAGGGGAGGGGAGGGTGGCGACATCGGGGGAGGGAGGGAGGCGGTGCAAAAGAGTAGAGGAGGGATGGGAAGAAGGGAGAGGGGAGGCGAACTGTGGTGGCAAGGTGAGAATTAGCGGGCGACGATGGTGCAGTGGAGGGGGAGGAGCAAAAGCACAGACGATAGATCTGGAGATTGGAGAGAGATCGAGCATTGGCTGGCGCCGGTGGTGGAATGTGACCAGTTGGGGCGTACGATGAACCGGTGATCTGGAGAGCTCAATGGAGAGAGAGAGAGAGAGTGAGTGAGCGAGTGTGATGGAGTGAGTGAGGCCAAAGTGAGAAGAAGAAAAGGTGCACGGCCGGAGTAAGGCCTGAGGCATCGATGGAGGAAAAGAACAGGAGAAGAGAGAGGAGAGGGAAAAAGAAGAGGAGAGAAGAAAAAAGAGAGAAAGGGGACAAAAAGACAAAAAAGAGGAAAGGGGGGACAAAATTGAAATTTAAGTAATTGTATAAAAATATAGATACATAAATATTTTGGGGAAAGTAAAAGTTTCTTGATATTTTACAGATACAATTTTACTCCCTCGTTGAAAACCTTATGCCCCACCCCTGGTAAGGAAAAGAATATAGTAACAAACACATACTAACTACTCCCCAATGTCGAGATCATTCATGTGTTCAGAGTCAGCATACACTTGCACGATATTGGGATCCTTCAGTTGATGTGTTGTCACTCTTTAGGCAATTCCCAGTCCTTGATGCACGTGATTACCTCCACTATTCTGGGCATGATGGATGGTATCCTTTCTCTAATTATTCTCCCTACCATGCTGAACGTTAGTTTGAAGAGATGGTTGACATCGGAACTAGTAGAACACCCGGTGCGAAATAGCACAACACATGAAATATTCACTTATTGTTTTTCCACCACTCGGGCAAGGCTATCTTGCCTCCGCCAGTAAGATTAGGATCGGTGTTTGCAAAATCATGCTCTAGGTAGTGGTTCATTTCTGAGTCAGAATTCCACTTGGAGACCACATGAGACTGAGAGGATAAAGAACTAGACTTGCACTTTAGCTTCTTCTACAAGTGGGTTGTCAAGCTTATCTTGCCTTGTTGCGTCTATTATGAGGACTCTGATCTCACGCTGCTGCCAAGCTTGTCATGATACAAGCAAAAAATACAAAAACACTCCTTTTTGACATGTTCAAAAGTTGTAGAGAAATCAAGACCAAGGCATTCACTACTCCCTCCATACTAATATGCAAATCTGCTAACTTTTTTGTAGAATAAAAAATGATAGTAAACCAATATATGTGTGCAATAGATCCAAAATATTTAACATGTTTTCCTCCATGGCTACGATAGCATGACCAAAAAGATGATCCCCTAGATTTAGTAGACTTGTCTACAATTATCCAAATAAAATCTATAACTAAGTGAGAGAAACGATGTAAACACCGAATAGAACCTTTATTTCTTTATAAAAAGGTCTTAAAAACTGTAAAAAAAATGATTAGCAATTTGCTAATCTGAATTAGTAACCACCAATTCATTATTCTAAGAGTTAGCATTGACAAACAAATATAATATGTTCATACCTTTGTACCTTCTTCAGTATGATGTATGTCGAGTTCCACTTCACGTTCATGTCAAGACTGAATTTTCTTAGGTCCTTCTCATTGGTCGTGCAGTATTTCGCAAACTTGGCTACCACTTGTGCTGAACTTGTGAGGTGGGCACTTCTCTTGTGCGATGATGTCTAAATGTCTGAAGTTACAATAAAAGAGAACTGAACTTGTAGGAATATTTCTTTTAGTTCTGTTAGCTCCCTACAATAGATCTGTAAAATATCAGATGTGGTAGTTCTCCTACTGATATGTTGGTATTGTGGCCAAAAGCCACGTTGGATCATTCTTTTGAACGCGCAACTCTCACTCAGCTGTGTTTGTACTCCTTTCCCTTTCTTGTGTGCTCTCATCTTACTCAAGCATGCTTTGTAGTGTTGGTTCAAGTGCCACGTCCTTCCACCTGTACATGCATTTAATTGTGCTTTACAATAATTACAAGTTATGATTTCTACCATTTGACCATCTCAGATTTCTTGGTTCTAGGTCATGTGTTTCCAGCACAGCACCCTTCGTCCAACGGTGCCGGTCCTGGACCTACCATGTTGCCGTCTATGGATAGGGGAGAGAAGTTTGGTGTCTTCATTGACTTCGGACTTCCCTGCTACTCCTCATAGCCCTTCGTACCATTTATATTTCGGCCGCTGCCATTGCTGTGCTGAGTCCTAATGACTTGATGTCGACTAATGCCGTCCCGGTGTCCCCTCAGGCCTCCACTTACTCCACTAACTCTCCACTCCACTGACTCTCTTTCTCTCTCCCATCTCTCTCCCTCACTCATCATCGGTGTCATTGCTCACTCACTCTCCTCTCGCTCTCTCATTCTTGCTCTTAATGCTACCGCCACCGTAGCCTAGGTTCACCGGCTCTGTCTACCCCAGTGAACCACCGATGTCTACCTCTTTCAGATCTCCCTTATCTGATGCTACCTATAACTACTCGGTTCATGAGGCCTAAAGCTACTGTACCGCCACCCTTGGTACCGCCACCTCAAGTGCCATTGTGGCTGTCAATTTGCCATGCAAGAAGAGACCTCTCCCTTGGGTCCTCGCTCTCCCCAAACCCAATCTACTCCAATGGTCTGACACTCCACCATCCCATGGTGCCGCACCACTGCGCGTGCCTAACATCGCCGCCACTCGATGTCACCACCATTGGCCATGTCAGTCTTGGGGGACTCCAACTGACTCTGACTCCAGCCGGTCACCCTACATCTATAGGTTTGCTCTACCCAACCATTCTTCCTCAGTGGAATGGGCGCAGGGTGCAGGTGATAAGATGAGTAGCGCGTTGGTTGGTGGCATGGTCGGTGTGCGCCCAATGGAGGTGGCTATTGTGGCCCAGCAGCACGGCGCCACTCTCATTGACGTGCCTTCGTGCACGCCTGGCCTGCTATGCCACTTTTCTGCTGGGCTAGCAGTTCCACTTTCATGCTGGACTAGCCTAAGCACGGCATGACAGGCCAAGCCATTCTGTGTTGCTCGATGAGCCTTCTTCCTAGGCATGGTACAGCCTGCCGTTCATGTCATGCTAGGCTGGCCCACCATGTGTTGTGCTTGTGCCGTGTCGACTAGGCCTCAGGCTAGCCTAGAAAAGTCCGACCTGACTCTTGGTGGCCAACGAGTGCGGGCACATGGGAGGCGACGACCTTGACACTGCCAACTCACACTCCACCTTAGCCAATCCCGACCATGTCGATGCTAGATCCACCTCCCTTGACCCTACCAAGCCACCACTCACGGTGATGACGAGAGGATCTAGCCGTTCTCGACCACAACACCATTGGATCTAGTCGCCCACAAAGAACGCGCACCATCATATTCGGTGGTTGTGCGGGTGCCAAGTTGACAACTCCATGTTCTTGATTTTGATCTACCCGCTTGTTCGCCCTTGCTCTTGTTCGCTCAAAATGTTCAAAATTTGTGAAAAATGAACCAAAAGTTCAAAATTTGATGGAGAAATGAACAAATAAGTTCAAATTTGAATGTAAAGATGTGCAAAATTTGCATGAAAAAGATACCAAAAATAAAATACTGACCTAAAATGTGTAACAAAAATATTCAAAATTTGACTAAAAAGAACAAAAAGTTCAAAATTTGACCAAAATGAACAAAAATTCAAAATATAATAAAAATGCACCAAGAAAATATTTAAAAATTAAACAAAAAATACATGCTACAATATGTTCAAAATTGGACCAGAAAAATGAATGTAAAAAGTTCAAAATTTGACTAAAAATGAACAAAAAAGTTCAAAAATTTGGCCAACAATATGTACCAAAAAAATTTCAAACTCCGACCGAAAGACGTTCATTGACAGAAAAATTTTCAAACTCAAACACCCATCACATCTATCGTCCCTCCATTTTTTTTTGAATAGCTTCACGTGAGTGTTTGTGTGGTGGGCTCCGCATGTTGTACACTACGGGCATAGGCATATACGTATAGTCAGAGGTACACAAACACATTGCATTTCCCACCCAAACTCGGGCACGAACATATCTAGGAGAAAAGGCGATGGCTGAGATAGCGTTCGTAGCTACAAGCGCGGGAACGCATCTTTGGAGGGGTTCTAGTTATCTAAGCGGCAGGAGCGTTAAGCAAACACTGGTAGGCAGGCAAGGAAGCAAAGGTGGAGAATCGGGGACAAGTCGCTGCCTCCCGTGTCGCTCCTAAAGTGGTAAGGTACGCACGATCGATCGATTCAGGCGATGGATTATGGATAGTTAATGGCAGGCTCGCGCGGCCGGGCTCGTCCTCGGCCGGGGCCGGGCATCGGATGCCGACGTGCGCCCTGGCCAAAGTGGGCGCACGCCGCCGTCAGTGCGTCCAAGTCGCGTCGCTGTCCGGGAGGCCGCCTCGCGGATCTCATCGGCATCACCCAGGATACCCCGATCCGGCTCGAAGTGGACGGCACGGCCGGTCGCAGGTAACTGGCCAAGCATCCGCTAGCTTCCCTGTCTCTTTTTCTGTGTTTCTTCACACGTGTCAACAGTCTAGATACCTTGATCCAGCGTGAAGTGGACGGCACGGCCGGTCGCAGGTAACTAGCCAAGCATCCGCTAGGAATACAACTTCTCTGTCACCTTTTCGTGTTTCTTCACGTGTCGTGATCCGAAGAGGTGGTGCATTGCAGCACCACAAAAAGTAAAGTATAATAAATAAGATACTGGTACGTGTGAGAGAACAGAAATAAAAACAGAGAAAAGGAATAGGAAAGCTGCATTCATCAGCTAGCTACTACATACACCGATTACCGGTGTGGTCATGTGTATCTGTGCGCGCCGTACGCACATCGTAGAAAGTCCGCTCCGTTTGATAGATCCGCCGATTTTTCTATCTCTTTCTTGGTGAATGGCGATGGAGTAGTTTCTTTGCCCGTTGGCTACTTGGCTGACGATGATAAGGACGACAGCAGTACCTAGGGGTGAAAATGGATCGGATTCGGATGGATATTATTGTTACCATATCCTAACCCATATTTTTTCTCCGGATTCGGTATCAATCGGATTCGGTACCAATCGGATTCGGTGTCGGATCGGTCGGGATTAACCCATTTCGTTTGCACCCCTACTTGTTTGTAAGGAATGCATCTGAGCAAGTAAATGGAGTAGGACGACTGACTTGATGTTACTATTTAATAGCCGATGTGGAAGATTTTATTTTACCATTGCAGAAGAAAATGAAACGTCAAATAGTAGCACTAACCTGAAATCAAACTTGAAGATGTATCGGATTCGGACGGATATTCAGATTCGGACGGATATTTATTACCATATCATAACCCATATTTTTCCTCCGATTCGGTACTAGTCGGATTCGGTACCAATCGGATTCGATGCCGGATCGGTTGGGATTAACTCGACCCGCTTTTCCCCTAGCGACTTCGAGTAGTAATGCCGCCAACTCGTGGACAAGGACGCCAATCGAAAAATAACGAGCGGTGCGGAAAGGGTCCACTGGGCTAGCTCACCGCAGCGAGTAGATCATACCGGGAGAAGATAATGTCAAATTATGCAAGCGCGAAAAATAGCAGAGCTTGTGTTACACTTTGATATCATTTCTTATACGCACCAACTCTTGAATCGGATAAAAGTTTATGAGATACAATATGTGAGTGCACGGAATCAAGAACAAAAAGATGAATCTTATAGGAAGAATCAAAATAATGACGTTGAAACAACCACGGTTAGGGAGAGTCCTTACGCTACCTTGGACTCACGACCACTTCGGAGCGATGGCACATGTTGAAAGGTCTACTTGAGCCAAGCTCACGGGCTGACCACAGGAGAGGCGCCCAAGGCCAACCCCAGGTGAGCTACACGAGACCAACCTCGAGAGGTCCAAGGGCAACCCGGGCAAGAGACACGCTAACCTCGGCGAAGCACGCAAAACCAACCTTAGAGGGGTCTGGGACCAACCCCAGACAAGGTACGTAAAACCAACCCCGGAGGGGTCCAGGGCTAACCTCGAGCGAGGAACACAAGACCAACCCAGGATGGGTCCAAGGCCAACCCCGGGCAAGGTATATAAGACCAACCTCTGGCGAGGGATACAAGACCAACCCCAAAGGGGTTCGGAGCCCACCCTGAGTGAGGTACGAAAGACTAACCCTGGAGGGGTCCGAGGACAACTCCGGGTGAGAGACACAAAACCAACCCTGAGTGAGGTATGCAAGACCAATACAGGGGGAGTCCGGGGCTAATCCCGGATGAGGGATACAAGACCAACCCCAGAGGGGTCCGAGGCCAACCCCGAGTAAGGTATGCAAAGCCAACCCCAGAGGTCCAGATGTAGCAGACACGCACAAAGTAAATGATGTAGATACCTTTAGGAGTAAATTAGGCCCTAGGGGCGAACTCATAACTTCACTGCCTTCCCTCTCTATCTATAAAAAGGACCCTTGTGATAGGATAGGGGAGGCCATTTTGTAACCCTAGATACATATTGAATACACTTGGTTATTCTTGTGCTTCTCCTTGAATCTCCCTCTGTATCCTCGGCGGTCTCCGTATCCTTCTAGGGGTGTTTGTAAGTTTACTATCCGGATTCGTATCGACGATAGTCACGATAAGAGATAAAATATTTGACGAATGTGTGCCATAAAAAGTCCTAGATAAATCTTATTAGGATTAGAGCTACTCCTCTTTAGATTAGGATTCCTATTCTAAATTGGAGAAGAGTTAGGAGGGACTATATAAACATCGGGGATGACTATGTAAAGCAACCAAAAAATAAGTCTACTCATCCAAAGCAGAGCGCACACGAGAGGATTAGAGGTTAGGATATTCTTTAGCATTAAATTCTTATATAAGATAAGGATCCGAAGTTTTTAAAGGATTTGAGAGGGTTGTGAGTAAGTGACAATTTCTTGCACTCTTTTAAGATTATGCTTAAAGAATTTACAGTCGGTTTCACCAAAATTTTCTCTTTCGTCGTGTTTGTTTTAACGTCGTTATTTTCGTTCTCTCTACGAGATTCATCTTTTTTATTCTTAATATTGTGTATGTTCATATCGTATCTCATAAACTCTGATCCCATCAAAAAGTTGCCCCGGGTATATAGTGTAACAGCTCAGAATTAATATCCAACTACGAGCCAGTTCCATTTCTTTCAGATTTAAAACGCTGAGAGTAACGTATGCTTAAGAGGTTGGATCAAACGCCAAGGCGATGGTTTGCCTAGCTAGCGAAGCTATTTTAGTACGCGTTTCACACACGATTGCTGCGTCAAGGTGAAGTGCCTTCGGTTGGTTATTGTTTAGGTGCCGCCTGCCGCCTGCCGCAACATTCATCTGGCTGGCATCGGCAGCACAACTAGTTAGTATAGCTTTAGACAAGATGTAAACAGAGCATGGTGATGTCGATCTAAACACTAACTTAAGCGCATTTTCATTATGATTTCCCCTGCAAAAAGCCTGTGCTTGTACGTACTGATTTTCTTTTATGTTGGAAATAACTAACCGAACCACACTGGTACTTCCTGTGTAGCCACATTTCGTTATGATTGAAGCTTGAAGCGGATGTACCCGTATGTTGCTTTAAACACCGAACTGACGTGGCACTGACCCTGAAGGCTGAAGCCACTGTGTTTGCACAAACCAATAGAATCAAATTGTACTCTTATGTCGTTATATCGTACTTCGGTTTCAGCGGCACAGTTCATCTTTTTTTTGCCCAACTAAATAAAGAAATACACAGTCCACAAACATATTTACCCTTGGCAAGATCGAGCAACCATGGCATGTGAGTTGTCAGGCTTAGTTTACTGCATCTTGATCTGTTCCCTGAAGACATCAATCATGCACGCACGCCCCAGTTTGATGTTTTGCACTGCGCGCAGCCGTGCTCCACAAACATATTAAGCTGCTCCTAGCTAGTTGCAAATTGACCGGACGCACAGCAACAATGGCGAGATGTTAACAGCAACATCGATCCATCAAGTGAGCCATCTGAGGAACCAACTGATGAACTCATGGAGGATGGGAAGGACGTACGCCCATGGCGGATCTGAAAGATCAGCGATCGAGCACGCACGACGACGTACTAGTGTAACTCAGGTAGGTGTAACAGGTTTAAGGATTCACATGAGCGTTGCTGCCGCCGTAACTGTACCTCTCCTCTGTGGATGCATATACCATATGGTCCCGTTGTCCTGCGGCCGTCGGCGACACCGGCAGGCATGGCGGATTCAAAGGGCAAGAGTACCTGAAGAAGGGTGTTCTACTAGAATTGGATTGGCATAAATGCTCCGGAAATCCAGTGGTTGGGGGGAAGGGCTCGAATAGCAGCATGTGCCGTGCAATGATTTATTGTTGCCTTGATCTTAATTTCCTTCCCATTAGATTTTCTCCTCGTACGTTTTTTCAGTTCCGGATGGCAAGGATTCTGCTGTACTTCTGGAACTTTTTCTTTCATTAATTACATGTACGAGCCTGCTTAATTATGATTAGGCAATGCCAATTTGCAGGTTAGTCGGTGAGGCAGTGGATACAAAATACTCTCTCCGTTCTTTTTTAGTTTAGAATTTATGCCATCAAAATTTTTAAAGTTTTACCACTAATAAATTTAAAATTATCTTAATTACTATATAAAAATTATATAATTAGATTTGTCGTTAAAATACTTTCATAATATTACAATTTTATTAGTATATTTTAGTATAAAGTTATGAAAAGTAGCGGTCAAAGTCATATCTTAAAGACAATAAAAATAAAAAGTAAAGTAAAAAGAATAGAGAAAGTACACTTTTTCTCGATGTCTTAGAATCACAGTCGTCAAGGCCCGGCTTAATTGGGTTTCAGCTTCTAGCTTCTTAATTTTATCTTTTTTTGCCTTTTCTTTTTTACCCGTATTCCTTTACATTGTCTGTGATGAGATAACTTATTTTTCTATTTTTAATTTTTTAAATTTAATAATTATGCCTAAAAAGCTTACAACTTGTACAGTGAAGTAAAGCTTCAAACAGTACCAAAAAAAGCTTGAAACTTGAAGCAAAAGCTCAAATGAGTACTTCCTAAAATTTGACCATCAATAGAATTAAAACTATCTAGACTGGATATATAAAATTATATATTTGGATTTGTTATCACAAATACTTTCATAGTATTATAATTTTATTAATATATTAATGTAAAGTTATAAAAAGTAATGGTCAAGTCACAACTCAAGACCGTGAAAAAAAAAAAAGTCAAATATTTCCTCCATCATAAATATATATCATTTTGGAATGCATGCAGTCAAACTTTTCAAACTTTAGCTATCAAAATATTTTAAATATTTACATCGGATACATAAAAATTATATATGTAGGTTTGTCTCAAAAAGTACTTTCATAATATTATAATTTTATTTGATTTTATAAATATATCATAATAGAAATTAGTGAACAAAATTACGTTTTGGAGAGCGTGTTGATATCTAAACTAACATGTCTTTATGACCGAATGAGTAAAAAAAGAGGCAGTAATCCGGTTAATGACCTGCAAAAAGTTGTTTGGAAAACTTATCATATAGTTTTTCCAGAATTTGAGATGACACAAATACATGTTTTGAAAGATATCGAACATTGCAACGCAGTTGAAAAGGTAAATTTTTTAAAACAATCTGAACCTAATTAATTGCACTTCAAATTTCACGTGTCGATTAAGAGAGTACATGGATATACAAGACCATGTGAGAAGGTTCAAGATATTTTATAATAAACAATTGTCAATATAGTTGGAGTTGAATTTTAAATTTGTGAAAGATTTAAATTTTTTGTTACTTTTCAGATCCTAACGGTTTGATTGGCTTAGCTAAGTGGTCAGACTGGTCGGTGAAACCAGTCAAACCAGCCACCCTCTGTTTTGAATTTTGGAAATTTGGTCGTGTATTATGTAATTTGGTCTTAGGTTAATGTATTTATGTTGCATAAAGTATGTCTGAACTAATGTGAGTCAAGTTGTGAAGAACTTATGCTCAAAAATAATTTCTTTGTCTTTGGAGGTACAGGGAAGTTTCGAATCAACTATGGTCAATGGCGAGGGCCGTGACTAATCTCATGGAGGATCTAAGGTCCAAAACTATCAAGGATGTAAGGCGAGATGGTTGAACTCAAGCGTGGCACAGGGAAGACAAGGAATGCTAAAGGGAAGGTTTGAGCGATGGGTTGTACCAAGTTACTTGGTCGGTCTAAGTAAGATATGGTCCAGTGGAACCAGATTTGCCGATATGTGGTAAGCCATTGACGCATTTACACGTAGCAAGCATGGCGAGGGTATTTTGATAGTTTGCCAAATATCAGAAACTTATTAGATCAAAACCGCGCGCTTGAGTGGCGTTTTAGAAAGCGGTTTAGGTCAAGGAGATACTGAAAAGATCAAGTGAATTAAAGCTAAAGACTTAGTGGGTTCAGATTTTTGTGCTTTGAAAACGTACATGAGTTAAGTGTGAGTGTAAAATCTGTGTTGTGAGGGGTTAACTGTGTTTTCCTATTTGTACTAGTGGATAGTATCCATTAGGGTTAGATATGGATAGTTGCTTCATCTATTTAGTGGATGGGGATGAAGGCTTGTGTGCTAACCATTTCAACCATTTTTGAGTTAGAGTTAGGGTTTGAAAGAGAATAGTGAGTGTTGTGGTGTGCTCTCTTGTTTTCCTAATAGAGTGCATGTAAAATATTTATTCTCAAGTAGCAATATGATCAAGTTTTTATCTCTCTTGAATCCTTCTTATTTTGGTTAATTTGCTCTTGTTATTGTTGATTCTTTGGCTCTTCTCTTCTCTTGTTGATTTTGCTGGTGGCAAGGATGTGCAAGTGATGGAGATGACTCATGTAGATCAAATTCAATCCATCTAGGCATCGTAGTTTGCACGATCTTGAAGTTGCCTAATTCTTGCATGTTTTGGCCCCCTTCTTGAGAAAACTTGATCCAAGTGTTTTGGTTTTGATTTGTTGGTTGGCTTTGCTTGCTATAACATGTGGCAACACATCTAGAACCATCTTGGTTATGTTTAACTCACAAATAAGTTGTTTATCAAGATTTATCCGGTTTTGATGCAATCTTGCATGATAGAAAAGGTTGGAACTTTGGCCAAGATTATTTTGATCTTTGGATGGAATAGATTTCTAAGACTCTTAGTAAGGTGTGTGTAAAGTTTAATCTCATTTGATCATGGATTTTGAAGTTTGCATCAAAAGTGGTTTGAACTCCTGTTGATTTTCATTGCTCGGGAACAAGGAGCGATTAGACCGCTCCTAAGTCCGGTCGGATCGCGGCGTGACACCGATTAGACCGATCAGTGCAATTTATATGCATCTTCGCTGTTTGAATTGTTGCTCGGTTGTAGAATGTGAAATCTTATATTTTTAGTTCTCTATATCTCAAGTGAAAAATTTCGGTACTTGAGAGAATTTAGGAAGACACCATCTATCCCTTGTCCTCTATTGTCATTGCCGGTTCCACAATATAGTTTAAGAAAAATGTGTGAGAGAGAGTACACGTACCATTTATCTCTTGTCCTCTATTGTTATTGTCGGTTCTACAATATAGTTTAAGAAAAAATGTGTGTGAGAGAGTACACGCACCATTTATCTCTTGTCCTCTATTATTATTGTCGGTTCTACAATATAGTTTAAAAAAAATGTGTGAGAGAGAGTACACGAAAGACGCAACCGCACACCACAAGCATTTTGTTTTACACGAGTGCGAACGAACTAGAATATTTAGGAGAATGAGAAAGCAGAATTATGTCGCCAAAAAGTCGACCGAGATTAAATCGCTCATGTGCATCTATCGCCAAAAGTTTAAGGCTGACAAGCGCGCGGACGTGGACACGCACAACTGTAAGATCCTATCGTTTACCCTGAAGATGGCTACGCGACCTGGGCATCGATCGACATAACTACATACCTCACTATTTGTTCGAGCAACCATACGTACGCGCCCTAGCTCCTTTAAAGCGATGGCTGCCCAGCACCTGTCCACTCGCTCGCCCCCACCGGCACAGGTCGCGGAACGCGACGCCCCAGGGCGCCTGTCTTCTTCGCCTTGCGCCCCTGGCTGCCTTGCCTCCCAGTGCGCATCATGACATGAACTCCTCCCTCCCATCAGTATTCAGCACCTCTGGTCCCGGCCGGATGGATGAAACAAGGGAAGAAAAGTCTCAGACTTCCCTTTCCTCGCATTGTATTCCCAAACTCACGCTGACATGGTACTAGCACTGCTCTTCCTTCTTTCCGGACCAACATTAGTTTTCTTGCATGCCCTGCTTGCGAAGTAGGGCCTGCCTGAATCTGAAAGCAGCCAACGGGATGGAGAAAACGATGAACGATCGATCTAAAGTATGTGTGCGCGACGTCATTTAATCTGGCTTTGCCAAAATTGTAAAACTGGTGCACACATGTGCCATGGCCAGAAGGGTATAGAGATAAATATTCTCCCATTTATGTGGCATGACCAAGGTTTGCAGTTCGCAAGATGTGGCAGGCAGCTAGGTGCGCGGCGCTGTCCGTGGTTTCTCTCCACGGCTCGCTCGCCATTCATTGCGTTGGTGGCTTTCATGGCTAATTAGCCCAGGAACATATATGCTTTTCTGCCCGGTCTCTTTCGGATGGTTAAGCCCCAACCACATCATTCAATTCAATGGCCGGAGTGCATGTTACTGTATCACCGGTTAGTCGATCCATCAACTGATCGTAGCAAGCTAGTGGTTTGTGTTCGCTGTTGCCGCGTCGGCGGGGTTCGATCGAACAGGTCTGCGGCACGATCGGTCGGATTGGTTGGCCAGTGCAGGAGCACGTCGCCGTCGGCCGGCCGGTTTGCCTGAGGGGTAGTAGGGTCGTACGTTTGCGCGTCCATCCATCTGAGCGTGTTGTCTCCTCGGCTCAACGGCGATTGGCTAGCTATGGGCGCGGGAAGTTGTGGCGTGCGAAGTCGACAAGTAGAACATGTTAGGCACGCCGGTTTTGTACCCTAGCTTTGGTTTGATTGAGCGAAACGAGCTAGCCAGACGGGGCTCAAGTTAGACCGTGTTAAAGACTTTGTTTTAGATTACAGATTCTATCCTCCTACTGTATCTCCATCTTCTCTCTTATATTCAGCATATATATCTGTAGAAGTTTGTCTCCTTGTAGCGTTGATTTGGTGTATCGGTATGGATATAGAAAGCAACCGAAACCTGTACTATATCGCGTCCGATTTGGACTGTTCCGTGTCTGACAATATATTGCGGTGGCATCCGTTGATTCAGGGTGGCTGAAGCAAAAACCAATATATTCTCTCTCTGCTTTTTCTACATGGTATCAGAGCCTCTCCTCTAAAATCGTCATGTCTGCCTCTTCTCCGTCCACAATCTCATCTGCTTCCACGCCGGCGGCTATGACTTCTGTCAACACCGGTTTGCTTCTGACACCAAATTTTGGTCACTTGGTCAATATCAAACTTGATCGAGACAACTTCTTGCTATGGAAGGCGCAGCTTATGCCCTACCTCAGAGGACAGTAGCTGCTTGGATTAGTTGACGGATCCAATAAGGCGCCACTTCCCACAGTGAGCCAAATCACGGCGAATGGTGCACAGGTCATTCCCAATTTAGCATATCAGGTGTGGATACAACAAGATTAACTTATGTTGAGCTCTCTTTTGTTGTCCTGATAAACTGTTTCAAAAATGTTGTCCTGATAAGCCGCTTCAAAATGGCGACGAAGAATTTGTCCCGTTTGTTCATTTGAGAAAAGTCATAAGCCGAAAAGAAAGGGACCATATCTGATTCAGTCAACAAGGCCTCATCTGATTCAGTCAACAAGGCCTTATCTTCGTTCATGCATGGTACTAAGTACTAATGATCATCTTTGCCAGTGACAAAACCAGGATTTGGCTATGCCCCGAGCTAACTCTAACAATCTAAAACTAATACCAATTTATACACATAGCATGACATAACAAAAGTACATAATAATTGTATTATTGATATGAAACTTGAGTTCAATGATAAAACATAAGGCATAATAAGAAAAACATGGCATAATGGCCAAATATAAACAATGTAACATAATGAAGATACAATTTGGATACCTAAATTACGAAGATTTGCTCTCTATCTTATCCCGCTATTAATTTCTTCATTGATAGTTGGACCTGAACTAGAACATATAAGAACAACATATGAGAGTAAATCAAATATGTGTATGAATAAATACAAACAATATGAAGTTTACATTTATAAGAAGCTAACTTACCACTAGCACGAGATAATTATTTCTTACGTGACCTCATCCCTTGAAAACACTTCAAAATTTTATCATCATTAATGTTTGCAAATATGCCTCGTTCAATATAGCATATCATGGTATAATTCATCCACACATTATTCATTTTATTTCATAAATCAGTCTTAATAAGCTTGATAGCTGAAAAGGCTCTTTCTACGGTTGTTGTTGCCACTGGCAAAATCAAGGCCAATGAGATGATATACCAATAGAAAATCTGTGTGTATATCAGTTCAAAGTAGCTCATGTTTTCGGTGTTTCTGCAGTTGTAAGAGATTGGTGGGAATCGTGGGATTGCGCTTGTGTTGAAAAATAAGATGATTGGGAAGGGCGGTGTCGGCGGGCAATGGCTAGGAGGGCTGGAGGGGGACGACCGGCGACGCACACACACAGACGCAGCTAGTCAGCCACACAAGGAGGGCCAAAGCTAGAGGGGGCGGTGCTGGTTGGGCGACGCTGGGAGGCGGGGCATAGGCCGGGAGGGGGTGGCGTGGCGGGAGGGGCGGAGAGAGCTAGGCCGAGAGAGGGTTGGGGATGACACAGGAGCCAGTAGGTAGGGTTTGGAGTTGAGTGTGGACTTTGGGTGGTGGTCGTGGCCTTTGGGTGGCGATGAAGTGGGCCATTCCACGAATGGGCTGAGAAGGAGGTGGGCCGTGGCGAAGTGGCAATAGTAGGCTGCATGGTGTCATGGGTTACTGGGCTACCTGGGCTGAATCTTGCAAATACTATCCCGAGCTGGACTGAAAATATCTAGACTATACACTATATATTTCCTTACGTCCTAGACTAAAGTCTACTTTGCTATGGGTCTAATTCTGCCCCTGATCTTTGCTCTTGTGGCACTAATTTGTCGCGTTACTACTTTGTTTTTAGGATCGATGAGTTAGCTAGAGGACCACATATGATCAGTGTACCACTGCATCATTAAAGATGAGCATGAATGCTTGCACGGATAGATGGTGGTGTTGGTGGTTCTGAACACTGAACGGGAGGGGACTACCTCATCTCTGGAGACGGATCAGCCTGCAACTGCATGCGTCCCTGATCACTATTACGTCCACAACTTTGCATGATGAGCCCGCATGCATGATGCATGGTGCATTAGCCGCAGCATGCAGGCAGCAGAAGCTTAGGGCCTGTTTGGTTGTCTGCATCTGGTTGAATCAGGCTGGCCGGATGCAGGGTCTCCTTGTTTGGTTGCCTAGTCGTTGGGTTCAGCCTGGCTCTGCTCATGCAGATTCCCCGCAGCCGTGCTCGAGAAACGTGGGAATCGGGCGCTTCGGGAGCCAGGCTCGCGGGATGCAGTGATTAGTCAGTTGATGATGTTATTAGTGTATATTAGTAAATATCAAGTATTATTAACGTGTTTTGAAGAAGTTTAAGATATAATAAGATACGAACATCTCATATAACATATCTTCATAATCATAATCATAATCTTATATTATTTTTATCTCATGCAACATATCTTCGTGATGTGCAACCAAACAATATCTCTTCTTAGCGGACTCTACTCAGACGCGTGAACCAAACATGACAGCGTTGCATACGCTCAACTTTGTCCCACGAGAGCTGGCTCGGATACGAGTCGAGCTCTACTCGACGTGAACCAAACAGCCCTTAGCTTAGCTCACTCGTAGATCAAAGTGGATGGATCGAACGGCCCGCGCCCGCCATGCCTTGCTAGATGAGGAGATCGGTCGATGCAGGGCATCGTCTCTTTTGGTTCCGCCGGTACCATGTCGTAACATCTCAAAAATCGGGCGCTCGAAAATAGGAAGAATTTAAAATTTTTATGCACCTTGTTGACATTTGGATTTTTTGGAATATTATTTGGGTTTTTTAAAAAAAATTTGAGTTGTGAAAATTAATTCAAAGAAAGATATATAATTAACAAAATAAATTGGAATAAAAGGCCGAATATGAAAAGATGATCCAGAAAGTAGCACGGGAGAATTTACCGTGAAACTATTTTGAATTAGAGACCTAAATTCAAAAGAATTTGGAAGCAATGCTAGAATTTGAACTCTAGGTTTATTAAGATGACACCTGAATAAAAAGTAAAAGAAAGAAATTTTGAACTGATAAGATGAAATGAAATCATCTTCAAATTATAAACCATTTTCAAATCAAGCCCAAATTAACCTCAAGTATGAGCCCAAATTTTGGAAGAATAGTATTGGGCTCGGCCCATTTCCTACCCTTTCCATTCGTTTTGGCCCAGGCCCAATGCGCTTGACTAGCATGCCACGCGCCCTCGCCGTGCTCTGGCGGCGCACGACCGGTGCGCTGTGCATCCTCGCTTCCTTGACCATGCCAAGCCTGTGCCCTTGTGCATGTTCACCCTCAGGTCCAACAACGAAGCGCACGCCCCTGTACTAGAAGCTCCGCACCAGGTAGCCACCATCCCATCCCTTACCTATCGCCTCAACTCACTCTGCAATGCAATGTGCTGCACTGCCATGCCACTACTCCGCCGTCGCCTCATGTTGACCGGAACACCAGTGACCGCGTTGAGAGCGCCTTCGCCGTTGTAGCTACACTGCCTGATCTCTCCACATTGTCACGCGCACCCTGTCTCATCACAACTCCTGTGCCCATGTTGAGATGATGCCGGCCATAACTGCTCCGCCCCGTCACCCCTCTACTCATGTCGTGTACTGCATATGCTAGCCGGTCGCCTCCGCCGGTTATAAAAACCATGCCATGCTCCAAACTGCTTCACCACACCTCCCCGCCACTTCCCTTCACTTCATTGAGCTCATCCTTGCGAGAAATTCACCGGCGCCATTGTCTTCTCCGTCTCTGACCGAAATCGCCCCTTCACCACCGTGATCCCCGGAAACAACACCTTTGAATTCTTTGTGCAAACATAGGCCATGTTTGTTTCCACTTAAGATTATTATAATCTAGCTTATAGGTGGGGATTATATAAGCTAGCTTATAATAAGCTGGTGGGAAATAAGCTGTCAGGTGTTTGGTAGCCTGGATTATCAGAGTTATGGATTGTTGTATTCGAATGTTTAAAGACTACAATGCCCTGGGAGAGAGAGGCACATGAGTTGGAGGTTGGATGAATGACAAAGGTGGGTAATATTCCTAAAGTTTTATGGTCATTAAGATAAAAGGTGGATCTATAAGTTGAAATAAGCTCCTTTTTTGAGCTTATTAGATTACAATAATCTGGGCTATTAGATTATAATAAGTTACCTTATATTTAGGTTGTTTGTTTCACTTATAATTTATAAGCTAGATTATAATAATCTTAAGTGGAAACAAACAGGGCCATACTAATTAGGGACTAACTAGTTCATACGTGGACAACAAAGATAAATATAAATTATAATGGCATTTATTAATTATCTGAATATGGGTCTTAAGGCTAAAGTTTACGTCAACGATCCATAGACCCAATTTAAATACAAGTAGCCAAGGAAAACCAAGTGGAAGAAGCCCATCTAGTCTGCACACACACAAACAATTGTGGGACGTGGCCTACTCATTCGGTCCCCACCAAAGTCAAAGCAGTCTTCCTAGTAATAGAATTAAGCAAGGATGAGCACAAAATGTACTCTGCAAGTTACACGGGAAAATACAATAGTAATGCAAGAATAACAAGTCAAGGCATAATATGGTTATGTGAGCGTGAAGTCAAATTTGAATAAATACAATAAGTAGATGTAAAGTGCTGAATTTAATACAAGAAATAAAAACAATAATTTAATTAAATTAATATTATTAGTATAGGTCCATCCCCACACTAACATATTCATGGGTATCCTACACGGTGATGTGACCACGCCACAAACACATACGACAATAGCGCCCAATATCAAGTGCAAGTGATTTAATTGTGCTTAGGAACTTGGGAAAGGATGAAGGATGAAGGAAAGGGGCATGGAGTCCTGGACATGCATGGAAGGAATAATGGAGGTCACCACGTCACTTTGGGACCAAGTCAAGCACGAATTCGAGTTGGACACGTTTTGGAATCAGACTCGGACTGCTGAGATGGTACCAAGTTCAAACGGGCATAACTTCCTCATACGGACTCCGTTTGGGACGTTCTTGTACTTCATGGAAAGCTTATGAAGTCTACTTTCCAACGGATCCAACCTCATCTTCAAATTCTATCCGAGCCGGTTGCAATCATCAAAAGAGTCCACGTTGGTCACGTACTGGAATTGGATTCGGACTGCTGCAATAGTGCAAGTTTAAACGGACATAACTTCCTCATACGGACTCCGTTTGGGACGTTCTTGTACTGCATGAAAAGCTTATCAAGTATACTTTCCAATGGATCCAACCTCATCTTCAAATTCTATCCGAGCCAGCCGGAATCATCAAAACAATTCACGTAGGTTTCTGAGTCCGAGTCAAAAGGGTGCTGCGCCACCTCCACTTGGGCCCATGGGCCTTGTAACCCTAGGTGTACCCTTTGGGACGCCTCCTCTGGTTGTTTTCACTATATAGGAGCCGCCCTCCGTTTCTAGGACTGAGGTTTTGTTTAGATCAGTTTAGCCCTTGTGCAAACTCCACGTTCTCTTGTGTCGGCTAGACCAACAGATTCGTGTTACGAACCTCAACTATCCTTGTGCGACTTTTATATCTAGCAAGTTTCAGGTTGCTCACTATCCTTGTTCTTGCGTGTTCTTCGGTTGCATGCAGGAATAGACCTTCGTGGTCAGGTCAACCGTGTTCTTGGCACGGTTGATAACATCTTGGGGTTGGTTCAGCGATTGCTAAGGCGCAAGTGACGCCTCATCACGGTTGTAGTCGGATCGCAAGAGTCATCTCCACCGAAATCGGTTATCATCCTATCGGAAGATCGGGACCCCATCGTCTCATCGGTTGGTATCGAGATTCAGTTGACCGTAGGAATTTCTTGTATCCCTAGTTAGTAGATTGGTTTTTTTATTTCCTATAGTCCAGAAAAATTGCCCCACAAAAGAGTTAATTCCCGTTGTCCAAACCCCGTTGCGCCTTTCAATCTATTAGTTTTGGTTTGCTAAATTGAGTTTGTGTCCGTCTTAGCATTGTCTTGTTGCTGGTCATATATTTGGTTCCATAAAACTCCAAAAAAAATCCCCACGTCCAAAACCATAAAAAAACACATCAAACCCTAATTTCCAATTTCGGCCAGAAGACTCTCTTTTGTGCAGCCGCCACCAAAAACGCCATATCTTTTGTTTCCGATATTTTTTTTGAGTGAGACCACCGCCACTAGATCCATAACTTCCTTATATAACTGCCCCTAAAATTTCGCTTCATTCCATTAATGCAGTTAAAAGATATCTGTGGTGCAAGTTGACCCACATTTTCGGACTGAATCTGTAACAGTCTGCGCTTGTGATTTTTGTGCGATTTTATCTGTCGGTTTCCAGAACTTGGCCCCAAAACAAAAGTTGTAGAAAAAAGCCGTCAGGAAACGGACAAAAAAAGAATCATTGAAAAAAAAGCAACTGACAAAAATTTACGGCCGAAATACCGACTTGCTGTCCAGTGGACAGAAATCTTCAGTTTCCAAGTTTTGGGTCAATCCTTGTGCCCTTCAATTCCAGATTGCATTCAATTGAATTATCTTGTATTTACCACTCCCATACATTGTCATACACTTATTTTAGCATTCTTCCATCTTTGGTTGATCAGCAACATAGGCTAAGTGCTAGATACGAACTATAATTCAATTCTGCAATTTCTGAAATTAATTGATTGCTTTCCTTTGCTACAAAATACATAGCCTATCCAAGCTCCACTTTTCTACTAACCGAACAGGTCTCGCTGTACCTTGCAATCGCTTTACTCATCACTTGAGTCAGATTTATCACGAACCGACCACCGGTTGCACCACTGCTTGTTTTGGTAAGAACTTGTAAGAATTTGGTAAGAGCTTGAGAGATGCGTGACTTGATTTGAGCCTCCATATCCTAGTAGTTGATAGGAACATTTACTTGTGATTTGTTTCCTTGTTTTCTACTAACAATGACAGGCTTGAGAAAATTGGTAGATTATGATGTCATCGCGGCAGATTTGAACTTGAAGGAAACAATTACGGTATATATCTTGCCACTCATCGCTAAGAGTACGTCGTCGGACTACTTCTTGTGGGTTACTATGATGGATAGCTACTTTGAAAGACAAGATCTTGATCCTTATGAGAAGATGAGCATGGCAAGGACGGCGCTGATTGGTGATGTTCAACATTGGTGGTCGAATCTCGAGTTCCACTATATATACACATGGAAGGAGATGAAAAGAAATTGCGACATCGCTTTGTACCTCCAAAGCACCTACGGTCACAAGCGAGGTGGAATCTGAGGTAATTGAAAATGTTGATATTGTTTTGGTTCCTACTCCATCTACGATACCACCGAGATACTTGAAGAGGTGAAGGATGATCTGTGCATCTTATGCCATTAGAGAAGTTTGAGGTACCTACACTATCCGATGAGGACGATAATGACAAAGGTATCGATTTGGTGCTACAACAAGACATAGATCAACCTTGTGAGTATATACCGCTGTAGTGCAATCTTTTGATATTCCTTGTGTTGACTTGAACGAACCATGTGCTGATCTAAATGCTCATAATTTTGCACATGTCGAATTAATTACACATAAGGAAGTATTTGATAAAATATCTCTTGTCGATGCATTGTGCTATATCATGCTTAATGAGGCCGTTAGTTTGGATTGTGCTATGGAGAAAGTTTCTGAACTTGCATGTTCGAAATTCTTGTTTAGCGCCTACACCCCTGGGTATAAGTTTAATTTGATTGGAGATTATGGTGTAGACAATCAATTTTTTGTATATCGAATATGCATAACTTGTGATCACATGGATGAATTGAAGCTTGCTGTTTTAGACAACAATTCTTGTGTGTTGAATCTTGTTCAATATGAGAGGAAGTAAAATTTAGTATGCATCCAATGCCTATGTGTTCATCTCTTTTTGCATCATCTAGTATGGACAATCTGAATAAAGATGATGAATTATGTAAGAACACACAAATCTCTTCACTCTTGCTGGATAAATTTGCTATTGCTCCATTGGGATATGATTATATGGATGAACTATGCTTAATTCCAAAAGTTGTAGCTTTGCCCATATGTGCCACCACTTCAAGTTTACAACTTCAGATATTTCAATTGCATAAATGCTTCACTTACATTTGCAAATCTAGTTGCAATAATTGCTGTGTGAGAAATTTTAATTTGGTCATTGACATATATGATTACTTTTGGGTTAATAATACAATGAGCTTTTATGATTCCTGCTGTGTTATAGCATTAATTGTGCAACAACGAAGAACCGTTAAAACGGATGACATATACATATACCATGCATACACCTTGGCTTTTTGTTACCATACTTTCAGTTTATCAAAAGCCGAGGACGGCTTTGTTTTCAAGAAGGGAGGATGATGAGGACATGACCCTATGGATACAACCATATTTGCTATGCTTGTTGTCCTAATTACAAGAGTTCCTACGACGCTTAAATTATAAGGTGAGCTCGTTTCAAAGAGGTTTCACTTTGTTTGACAAAGAACTTATGATATTGCATAATGAGAGTTTGTTGCGTTTGTTATTATGTACCGACATTTATGATGAAGATCATGCAATACGTGAGACTACACATATGCTAAAACCGAGGACGGTTTTCTATCAAGAAGGGGAGGATGATGTGACCACGCCACAAACACATACGACAATAGCGCCCAATATCAAGATTGAACTAAAGGTGAATTCGTTTCTTCAGCCTTCATATGTTAGTAAGAATAGACCGCTACCTAATGCAAGTGATTTAATTGTGCTTAGGAACTTGGGAAAGGATGAAGGATGAAGGAAAGGGGCATGGAGTCCTGGACATGCATGGAAGGAATAATGGAGGTCACCACGTCACTTTGGGACCAAGTCAAGCACGAATTCGAGTTGGACACGTTTTGGAATCAGACTCGGACTGCTGAGATGGTACCAAGTTCAAACGGGCATAACTTCCTCATACGGACTCCGTTTGGGACGTTCTTGTACTTCATGGAAAGCTTATGAAGTCTACTTTCCAACGGATCCAACCTCATCTTCAAATTCTATCCGAGCCGGTTGCAATCGTCAAAAGAGTCCACGTTGGTCACGTACTGGAATCGGATTCGGACTGCTGCAATGGTGCAAGTTTAAACGGACATAACTTCCTCATACGGACTCCGTTTGGGACGTTCTTGTACTGCATGAAAAGCTTATCAAGTATACTTTCCAATGGATCCAACCTCATCTTCAAATTCTATCCGAGCCAGCCGGAATCATCAAAACAATTCACGTAGGTTTCTGAGTCCGAGTCAAAAGGGTGCTGCGCCACCTCCACTTGGGCCCATGGGCCTTGTAACCCTTGGTGTACCCTTTGGGACGCCTCCTGGTTGTTTTCACTATATAGGAGCCGCGCCTCCGCTTGACTGAGGTTTTGTTTAGATCAGTTTAGCCCTTGTGCAAACTCCACGTTCTCTTGTGTCGGCTAGACCAACAGATTCGTGTTACGTAACCTCAACTATCCTTGTGCGACTTTTATATCTAGCAAGTTTCAGGTTGCTCACTATCCTTGTTCTTGCGTGTTCTTCGGTTGCATGCAGGAATAGACCTTAGTGGTCAGGTCAACCGTGTTCTTGGCACGGTTGATAACATCTTGGGGTTGGTTCAACGATTGCTAAGGCGCAAGTGACGCCTCGCACGGTTGTAATCGAATCGCAAGAGTCATCTCCACCGAAATCGGTTATCATCCTATCGGAAGATCGGACCCCATCGCCTCATCACACGGACTATCTTTTCTAAAAGATCTTCTCAACTTTCATTTCAATCAGTTTTGAAAATAAAATCTAGTCCGTGAATCGCCATAACATGCTTCCTTCAGTGTATGACTAAGTGATTATCACAAGGTCTTTACAATGCAAAGCCGTCACTGTTCGCCTCACTAAGGTTTCACCATAACATAGAATCCACTAAATTGGGGCCTCCTCTTGTGCCGTGTGAGACTTTTCATGGCTAAGGTTTGGCACGTGGATGGAACACAAAGTGGAGCTCCTAATTATAGCCTTGAGTGGAGGAGACCAACATGAAATCTCGCAAATTTCGTGATGAAATCAACGGTGTTTTTAATTTTTGAAAGTTACAAACAGAAAGAAATCAATTGATAACGTAGAGAAAATGGAAGGGCATTGGATGCATACCAGATTTGCAGCCATTTGCCTTGCATGAAATTTTCTTAGGTGAGGAGAGTTTGATTTTTGGCCTGCATGCATGCTCTTTGGCAATTGGCTTACAGACGGCTAGATAGCAAGCTTCACTGAGAGAGAGAAGAAACAAAAAAGTTGTTCTGAGAGACAAGCGTGAACAGAAAGAAGCAAGACAAGAAAGAAAAGAAAAGAAAGGAGAGAAAAAGAAAAGGAGTGATGGGCTAAAAATGGGTTTGATCTAACAAAAGAATTGATTTTTAGAGATTTGAATATGAATTTTAGATTTTGGAAATGATTTGAGAATTTGATTTGGAATTGGAATTTAAATTCCAAGATTACACATAAAATATAAACAAAGATCAAATGCTTTTAATTAATTAATTTTTCACAGAAATCAAATTAATATTTAATTTTATTTTTACTTTAAATTACTTTCAATTTCAGAAAAGAGAAAATCCTTTTAAAAGCAAAAAACAAGGCAAATAAATTTGCAACTTAGGAAAACCAAATAACACTTATTTTTATTTTTACTTTAATAATTATTATTATTATTATTACTACTAAAATAAAAATATAGGTTGTTACAACATCTCCGATGAGTCTTGGCTAATTCCTCGCGCCAAGCATCCTCTTCTCTCCTTCTTACTCTGTCTTCACTCAATTTAGGTAGACCTCGACCCCATCTCATCGATTGCCTTGATCCCCGCCGCACCATCTCGTGTCATCACCGCTAGAACACCTCGAGCACCCGAGCTTCGCCAACCCTCCGGTGAGCTCCTGCTTGCTAGATGCTCACAACTCACTTTAATTGCTTGCGCGAACCGAGCCATGGCCGCCATGGTGGACGAGCTTCGTCGTTACGCCATCTCGCTGGCTCGCCGCCGGTCACGCTTATCACCACCTTTAGGACCACCGTGGTCTCACCAATCCATTTTTGGTGATGCGAAGCCCATCGTCACCACCGTAGGACCAGCATGGTCTCGGTAACCCATTTTGGTGTTGCGAGCTCGTTGTCACCGCCTCACTAGCGATGAGCTTGGCAACAAGTGCCTCCTCTGCACTTAGAGGAGGACCACCATTACTATCATTAATTAAACATCGTAATTAATCAGGGTTAATGACACCCATTAAATCAGTGATAATTAGCCACTTACATGTGGGCCCAATGATTAGGAAACTTAATTAAAATCGAATTTAAATTCTGAGCCGCTGGTATATGGGTCCTCATTGTGCTCTAGTCCTACTTGTCCCACACCAACCATTTCTTTAAAGAAAATAAACACAAAAGAAATTAATATTAGCCAGTCCCATCTATCAGTCATAGTAATATTTTTTAGAAAAACAATTAAAAACTAAATTAAAATCCGGCTAGCCCCACCTATCAACCTCTGATCCATTTTTAAATAGGAAAATAAATTAAAAATCATTGGACCCAACTCTCAGTGAGACATAGTCGCTCTCCCCTACTTTTTTTAAAGATTTTTCCTGAGTTTAAAATTTGGAAAGCTCGTTCCCACTCGTTTTAAATCCAAATTGAATGAAACTTATTTCTAAAAGATCTTTCTATTGAGGGTAAAATCATGATTTTAGAGTTTATTTGCATTTTGATTTGAATTTTTTTTATGAATCTTTGTTATTTATCTGATTCTCATCATGATCATTGAATAGACTACAAAGCCTAGGAAGAACAAGAGTTTGAGCCCAACCAGGACCCTTAAGACCAGTAAGCTTGTGAACAAGTCAAGTCCATACTTTGTTCATTTTGTATTTACATTTTGAATGCAAGTCATGTTGATTTAAATTACTAAATTACATGCTTTAATTATTATGCAAATTATAATCATGATAAGATGGTAGTTAGGTCCCCCATTTAATAATTATGCTAATATACCCATCTCCTTGACTTTAGATATAAAACCTTATCACTTTAGAAATAATGGTAAACATACTAGCGATAAGTCAGTATCTATGTGCTATGCTTAGTCTTACTTAGATACTAGGGGCATTAAATTGCTCTGACATCATTTCAAACATGAAAACTTGGTTTATGCAGTCACTGGTGAGAATTGGCTGGTATGTTACAACTCAATTATTTTATATTCCAAAAACCCTAAAACTTGCTTAAATATCTAGACAGATGGTAAGAGATGTTGGTGTGGATGTAGCACGAGAATATGTGGTTTATGGTAGAACAATCTATATAACTTTAAGGATGAATCTTGTACGACATCCCAAAGTAAAATAGTGCAACTACAAGTCCATAATAGTATAACCTGGCGGGTTGGTGATGAGGGTGTTTGGCCTGAACTTCCGATGAGAACAGTAACTCGATTGATTGATATGATGTTGACAACAAGGCTACTTGACCGAAACAACCAAGTCCATTCTGCAATCGCTACACCATACCCTTCTCGTTACCAACCGTGCCAAGAACACGGTTGACCTGAACATGAGGTTCAATTCCTATGAGCGATCGAAGAACAAACAAGAACAAGATAAAGAGCATTCTAAATATTGCGAATATCAATGAGGAATATAAAGAGTTGAAGCTTGCAATCGCAATTGTTGGTCTAGTCGACACAAGAACACACGATGAAGTTTCACGGTGGAAAACTAATCTAAACAAGCCTGAAAAAGGAGGTGCCTAGGGCTATTTATAAGGGAAAGAGGGCAAGAGGTGGGCCGGGGTGGGCATGCAACCTAGGTGGTGCAAGGGTCATGGGCCCAAGTGGAGGTGGCGCAACTCTTTTGATTTAGATTCAGAATCAGTCTCAACATGTTTTGGTGATTGCGGAGCGCTCAGCAGGAATTTGGAGGTGGAGCTGGATCTGTTGGAAAGAGGATGAGATAAACTTTTCATACTATACTCATACACCTTAAACGGAGTCCGTATGCAAATTCTATGTGTGTTTGAAGTCTGTGCTGTTTCTAGAGGCCGAGTTGGATTCCAGAATGTGTTCAACTTGAACTCTGGCTTTGACTTGAATAAAAGTGACGTACAGATCGGCTTCCCTTTGGGTGGACCTCAATCACGAGCGCGTAGTGTTGATACAATCCTCCTTGTATAGCTACACAAATATATATTTTTATCTTAGGTAGCATCATATTCTTATTTAAAATAAATTGAAGCTGAGGAAATGAATTCATATTTTGTTCAATCTTGAAAGCTATGGTCGTATGCGTTTGTGGCATAGTCACATCAGTTAGCCTCGCTAGGTAGTGTATTGTAAAGGTCTTATGGTGATCTTTTTTATTTAGATATATAAGAAAACATGTGGAATATAACAAGTTGATTGTCTCTTGTGGGTAAAGTGTGCGATCTCTGCAGAGTGAAAATTATTCGAACAGCCGTGCCCACTATCATGGGCAGGCATTGGGAACTTGTCGGAGTTAGTATCTATATCTAAAAATCTTATGAGTGGGATGAAAAACGACGGGTGGTTGTAACACTAGATTAATTTGTCCCGGTGGATGTAACCCGATGATAAATAAGGAGTGGATGTAACCTTGGTAACCAAACTAACATATGGTAGAGTTAACCATGTAAAAGGTGGGTGAAATCTGTACAACTATTATTGCATTCTGTCACACACTTTAGAAAATTTGATTTAGTTAAAAATGTGAAGTCATAGAAATTTTTATTTATTATAACTTTCAACTGAAAATTTTAGTAGATAAAAGAATCAGGTCTTCCTTTATTAAGTCATGCACCTCTATTCTATATTAATGCATTAATCAGTGTACAGCACTAGAGCTAGCTAGCTGCTTACATGCATAACATACGAGTACTTGCTGCGAATGTAGGCCTCATTAGCCTGGGCACGTACATCCGCGACGTGTCGCGCGCGGGCGCGAGCTGGCCGCGGTGTGGTGCAGCTGCGCAGGCAGGCACCGCACGGCGAACGGCACGGGTACGGTCTCGATCGAGGACTCGGGATTTCGTTAAACCGGGCCAACCGATCAGATGGGCTCCCATAGGTCCATTTCGGATTCTTGAGAAACTACAATAGGCCCAATAATATGTACAACAGATATAACCTAGCCCATAGGGAGCTTGATTGGCCTACCATATGGGCCTATTTTTTTCAGGAAAGCTCTTAGAAAAGAAGACATCATCCTCTAAAAAAGTAAAAAAAAAAAAATAGAACAACTTTCAGCCAGGAAGGTTATTAGACAATGTGTCAAATGTGTAGTATAGATGCATGGGATTAATTTGCTATATCAAATATTTGAGGGCTACTCCCGCACGATATCTGTTAGACCCCAATTCAATGTGATAGTCTGCTCATGGGAAATATCCCACATGGATTGTGGAAAAAACACAACATATAAGTGTGAGAGAACCTTCACCCATTAAACTAGTCTCATAGGGGAGAAAACCTAATATCACTTATAAGATTGTTGTTTGAAGGGCTTGCTTGTGGGCAGCCCATAGGCTTAAGGTGCGCGAGATGCGCAGTCCATTTAAGACCTGAGGACCGGGAATAAACCCGGTTGGACTTGGTAGGGTGCCAGGGCTTGGATCTAACACGCTCCCCATCCCCTTCCTCCCATCGCCACTCCTTGGTCTCCCTCCCCATTGCTCCCCTCCTCTTTTCTCCAGCGTGAGCAGCTCCGTACCGCTCCTCCGCCTCGCCACCCTTCCTCCACCACTAGCAGCTCGCAGCGACCTCACCGCCATCTCCCCCTCCACCGCCACTAAAGAGCCGATAAAGAGCTTCCTTTGGAAAATATGCAAAAATGAACTTCATCATATGGCAAATTGGTAGCCACCATGATGTTCACCTCATTGGGCCAATCGAAATGCATATATTATTTGCCTAAATTAGATGTAGGATGCAAAAGTTAAGAAGCTTGGAAGCTGTTAGAGGCCTGGCCCAAAGGGCTGACGCCGCCCAGAGCCCCAAAAATGCTATTTTGATGTTTTAGAAGCCCCAAACACTTTTGGGAAGTTCCGAGTGTTGCCCGGAAGCACCCTGGGCCGATCGGCGGACTACCTTTGAACACCTTATTTCTTGTCGTACAAGTTAGGACACCTCTTCCTCGAACCTATATAAGCATGCCAAGACCCCGTGCTTAAGAGAAACACCCTAGAATATCAAGTTTAGATCCGAGAACCAAGTTTAGACACCAAGAAGTTAAAGAAATCAATGGATTAGGGTTTTTCCAAGCAAAGAGGATAAGTTGCCGAGAAAGTGCTGAGCCGCGCTACCCCAGAGCCAACTGGTGCCACCTTGGTGCCAAGCGGCACCACACCCTGCCGATGATTGATTCGCAAGGATGTTGCCCTAAACTAGAAGGGGTAGATCATGTTCTTCCCTCGGGTTTAGGGGATCTTGCGATGTAATCGGCATTGGTATTATCTGTGATGCTTATGGTACTTTATTGCTTCAATCAGTCTATTTGATATTGTGTTATTTAGTTGATGGTACTGTCAACTTGTTAGTTATTGGATTGAAACATGGTGTATGGATTTAGTCAACCGATCTATATCGAATAGTGTAGAACTTGCTACGCTTAGATTAGCCTTATCACGTGACAGGTGAACTAGTGAAAAGGTAGTATTGATCTGTAGGATGAAAGTGATCTTAGTCTAGTACTTATTCATAGTATTCATGTCGTTTTGTATGCTAGTGAACCTTGCCCGAGGAGGATCTAGTTATTCTTGGTAGAACTTAGGTAATTTCTATTCTCTTGTAATTTAGTCCTTGACATTAAATCTTTCATACAACGTTCTTGTTAGTAGTAATTGTTAGCCTTAATTGCAATCCCAACTATTCCTGATATCAATAAGCTTGGAATATTCATGTGAAAAGCTACAGCCGAATCGTGCACTTGCAGTTATCATTGATTGCGCATAGATAGTGCTACAATCAGAATCTATTATATAATAAAAGTCAATGACATGCTCTTTATAGTTGCTAAGAAAAAGAATATGCTAAAAATTTTCATAAAAAAAAATATTATGACTCTTTATTTATTGGACTTCCACGTGATGGATAGATTAAGAGGGTAACACATCGATTGCAATATTGAAAGGAGATGATGATATAAATGAAAAATATTATGTTATGCTGTATTTATTGTTTTGCTATAAAAGTAATGGGGGGGGGATTTTAGTCACAGATGATAAGTATTGGAAAATAGAGTAAGTATTTTCTGTTATAATATATAATATTAAAATATCATAAATGAACTTTTGCAATAATCTATTTTTAAAACAAAATCATATATGTATTATCAAGTTATTTTCGTTATTTAAATATATTTTAAAGATGATGTTCGTTGCTAGTTTCTAGAACAATATATAATCGACAAAATCCTGAACTGATACGACCCGAGGCTTGCGTGTGTTGATCAGAATTGATTAGAGAGCCATGCATGATGCATAAGGTGACGCGAGACGTCTGGCCAACCAGCGCTAGCCCTCGGCCGTCTAGACGTTACGAGTTTACCGCGAAAATTCAGCGCAGGTTTCACCGCAAACGCAGAGGAAAAGCACCAAGAGTGCACGGAAATGTTGCACGTACAGACAGCTCTGGATGTCTGGACTCTGGAAGCCTGATCGGTCATGCGATTCTCATAGTTCAAATTGATATCAGCCTCTCGCCTCCTGATCACTTGCTTTACATGACAGGCACACGGGAACCATGAGGCACGAGATTAAATTAATTATCAGCAAATGATGCTTAATTAGTGCGTTCGTACCTACTTCCCCTGGCCGTTTCTAGACTTTTAACTAGGTTCGCTTAATCTCTGTCACTGTTTCCAGGGCTCAACGGTTTTTCCCACCTGGAAGGCTCTGACCGATGAAACATGATGGTGCTTGTGCACGCCTGGCGGCCGACCGCTAACCTCAGCGC